>OY856411.1:618987156-619602990 GCA_963693085.1 Alisma plantago-aquatica | reverse complement strand
AAAACACGGTGGCACACATGTAAATAAGCTCAATACTCTTGTATTCAAAGAGTCAGTGGTCGTGGAAGCCCTCTCTGGCAGATCCACTATAACATCACCGGCGTCAAGGAACCAATCATCTCTGAGAAATGGATTTCTCCTCTCGGATCAACAGTGACTGGTTCTGTGGCCCCGTCGTCGGTAGGGGTTCTACGACGACGGTCTCTCTGGCAACCTCGCCTATCACAGAGCATGTCTTTGTAGTCAAGTCTATCGACCTCTTCTACTCCGCACCTCTCCAGCTGGAGTAGAGCTTCCTCAACTCTGTCCCTAGGTCCCCGCACATCATTTCCTATCTTGGCTTCCATGCCACACCAACTTCCTACAACATGTTCCTCAAATTCGCCATTGGCGGCAGCCTTGCCGATGAGATTAGGCACAACGAGAAGGGCCTACCCGAGTGTGAGATTAGGAGATACGCACGAGAAATACTGATGGGACTCTCCCACATCCACTCCTGTGGCATCACCTACTGTGGCGTGATGCCTTGAAATGTCCTCCTACTAGCCGACGGTGCCGCCAAGCTCGCAGACCTCAGATGCGACAGGTGGATCAACGAGCTGAAAGAAGGCAAATTTGGAAACTTCAACGACATGTCAATGTTCAACCACACATCATTTCCAAATGCAGGAGGAAGATTGGGAATTTTATTTCTTGTGGGATAATGGTGGGAGTCAGAGAGTCTATGGTTTCTTGGATATGTTCTGGCACTGCAATAACTGCATGTTAGAGGGGTCATCTCAGTCACAGGAAGCATAGTCATCCATATCCAGGACGCATGCAGGACTATGTGATCTCCTATGGCAACTTGCCCTATAGATCCTTGATCACCTCTTGTCTAGTTTCTGATCACCAATAGTATATTCATGTGATGTATTACCTATAAGTACCCTCCCCTACCGTTGTTTATCTGAGTGAATGTTTGATCTCCTTTTCTGGTTCAAAATAGTAAGGTTTTTACCTAGCTAGATGCACATCCAGTGTTTGATAAAATGTCTTGATACAGGGCATTTGAAAAAAAATAATCATATAGATAAAGTTTTGTTTTCTGAATGTTAACTGTCTTTTGTTGATATTTGAATAAATGCTTCTGTGTAAACAACATCTTATTCTCACGTAAGTAGAATGTTGTGATCAGCTATGTGGAAGCTGGAAGATGCTATTGGCATTGTGTCTGTGTTCTAAATCAAAAGGTTGGATTGGTGTGCATATTACTTAATAGACATTAGTGTTAATCAGAAACATCATCGTTAATTATATATTAAATTGTCAGTTTGCGATACCACTACATGCTGAACTTCTTTTATCAACAGTAGTTTACTCAACCAATGATGTCCTCTTCAGTTATATTTATTTTGTATTCCCTGTTTGTTGGAGAAATAATGATGTTGAACTGATTTATCTCATGTTTCTTGGACTATATTTCGAATGGGCAAAATCAGTTTGTTACTATGTGATTCACATCTATTCTCTCCTCCAGAACCAAAATGTGCCTCCAGAACCAAAATGTCAATTTGTTACTATGTGATTCATATACACTGGTTTCGTCTATTTGACTTACTTTCCTCCACAAGAGTTACTTTATAAAGTATAACAGTTACTTTTTGAATGTACATATTTACTTTTATGTAGTCACAGTTACTTGTAGTTCTCTTACATTTACTCTAGGTGTTCTTATAATTACTTTATCGATGACAAGTTCATCTCTTTTATTTGTCAGTGAGTTCTGATATAGATACTTTTTTTTTGGAATAGAACACTTGCTTTTACAGTTACTTACAAGATGTCCTTGTTACTCTGTGTTCCTTACACATTGTTTTTGTGATACGTGTTTTACCTTCCTCTGTTAGAGTTACTTTTACAAAGTATAAGAGTTACTTTTTTGAATCACAGGGTTACTTTTTTCTGTTGTCACATTTACTCTTAGTGTTCTTACAGTTACTCTTAGTGTACTTACAGTTACTCTTAGTGTTCTTAAAGTTACCCTTAGTGTTCTTATAATTACTTTATGGGTTACGAGATCATCACTCTTCCTCTTGAGTTAGTTTATTTTGACAGGCTAACTAAAAGTATATATCTTCATACAAAACCACAACATCTAGTTACTTTTGGTGTCAGATAGTTACTTTCTGGGTCATGATGTTAGTTTTTGTGTCTTGGTGTTACTTTCAGTGTCAGATAGTTACTTTTTGTATCATGTATTTACTTTCAATACCATATAGTTACTTTTTGTGTCCTAATGTTACTTTCAATGTTGCATAGTTACTTTTTGTGTCAGATAGTCACGTTTCATACCATATAGTTAATTTTTATGTCTTGGTGTTACTTTCAGTGTCGGATAGTTACCTTTTATACAATATAGTTACTTTTTGTACCATATAGTTACTTTTTTTGTCCTGATGATACTTTCAGTGTCAAATAGTTACCTTCATAGATGGTTGTTTTTTAGTGTAGTTGTAGTTGATTAGTGCGTGAGTGAGGCATATTCAAATCTATAATGGGTTGTTCTTGTGTAGTAATTTGAAATTGATTTGTAATCCTTCCTATATTTTGACTTGTGTTTGGAATCTATTTTTGTGTTTCCTTGAGCTCCAGAAGTTATATGTATACATTGATTATATTACAAAGAATCTTTTCTGATCAGATGTTACTCTTTGAAGAATATTTGTCTCTCTTTGTGTCCAATGAATACTCTTTCTTCTGAAATACTTACATTTTTGGATTAGAACAGTTACTTTCATGTTTGTACAGTTACTTACAAAATGTCAGTTTGTTACTATGTGATTCACATACACTGGTTGTGTCTATTTGACTTACCTTCCTCCATAAGAGTAACTTTACAAAGTATAACAGTTACTTTTTGAATACACAAAGTTACTTTTATGTTGTCACAGTTACTCGTAGTGCTCTTACAGTTACTCTAGGTGTTATTATAATTACTTTATCGATGACAAGTTCATCTCTTTTATTTGTCAGTGAGTTCTGATATAGATACTTTTTTTTGGAATAGAACACTTGCTTTCATGTTCGTACAGTTACTTATAAGATGCCCCCTTTACTCTGTGTTCCATACACATTGTTTTTGTGATACATGTTTTACCTTCCTCTGTTAAAGTTACTTTTTTGAATCACAGGGTTACTTTTCTCTACTGTCACAGTTACTCTAAGTGTTCTTATAGTTACTCTTAGTGTACTTATAGTTACTCTTAGTGTTCTTACAGTTACCCTTAGTGTGACATATGTTTGATAGAGAAATCAATGCTTACAAACTAGTCACAAGCTCTCAGAAGTCATTCAAACTGATTACATTTAATAATGCAAGTGCATTTAGAAGTCAGAGCAAACACGCAGACAAAGACATATATATTTATTACTTTTGAATACTCAACATTACTTTTTGTGCCGCATAGTTACTTTTTGTGTTGCATAGTTACTTTTTTATACTAACTAGTTACTTTTTATGAGCTCAAGCCAAGGTGTTCGAACTTGATCCAACAACTCCTCATTTCCACAAATAGCTAGAGTGCATTATCCCTGAATCCAGTCCAAGTGTAGGCTGCGATCATCAGGCGCTAAGAAGAAAGATCACAATGAGGCATTTGGTCGAACACAACACATGCTTCCAAGGCATTCAGTCAACACATTCTTTCAAGACCGGCGCAACAGGGGCCCTCATCCTCACCGACCTCACCCTCGGCCTGGGCTCCAACATCAACCACCTTTAAAATGGCTCCATGGATGTCCTCAGTCTCCAGGAGGTAAACAATATCAGATTCGGCATTAGATCTTAGCTTCTCATCTCCGATCTAGTCACAGATGACGACCATAGTCCCGACGATCTTAACCTTGGTGCAGAGGAGGAGGGGGCTCTACTAGTCAGCCTTGTGCTCCGAGTAGGTGACACACTTGAGCTCCTCGATGTCGAACGTCGCCTTGTAGAAGGTGACAACCTCCTCGGCCTTATTCTTAGGGATGAAGAGTTGTGGCTTGAAGGTGAAGGTCAACTTTGGAGCCACGAACTCCGTCTTGGAAGCCCCAGGAATGGCAGCAATGGGAGCCTCCTACGCCGTTGATGGAAAAAGGGAAACATCGGGGTCATCGTCGATGACCGTGTCAGTGAGGAGAATTATGAGGAGGCGTACAAGGTCCTCCTGTGCTGGTGCTTTCTGGGTGTGGTGGTGGTGGTGGTGCCACTGTCGAGGGAAGGCGAAGGGGAGAGGACTGCCGGGAGCCGGCTATTGCCTCCACTAAAGGATGACTGACGGGAGGCTGTGCGTGCATGGCACTGGTCTTGGTGGAGATCCCTATTTCCTCTGTTGTTGGCAATGGGTGGTCTTCCCATGGGCTTCTTCCTTCTCCTAGGCCGGGGTGCGACAGAGGCCGATGATGCCGAAGCAGGCCGTCGAGGTACCACACTGGAAAGAGAATGAGTTCTAGTAATTATGAATCATGCCACCGCATTTTCCTGATGGGTAGTATTTGTCAAAGTACCCACGCGGGTATTAAAAACCATCTCATATATATATATATATATATATATATATATATAAACAAGCACAAACACATACATATATATATGTATATATGTATGTATATATATACACATAATATAGTGGATATAATCACTAATCGTAGGGTATCTAACTTTTGTTACTAGTGGATCTGTTTTATAACATGAAGGCACATAACTGTAATGAGACAACCAAGTATTATCTTAGAAAGACTCATTTTGTAAGTATAGAGTAGATTTATTTGAAAAACTGAAATATTGTGAAAATGACATTATGACGATACAATAAGAAGTTTATATTGTGTTACAAAACAAGTTTCTATTCTAATATGGACAACTCGGTAAATTTTTGACAGTCATCTTTGTAATTTTGTGCCTTCTTGGTAAAATTGTTAATTACCTTAGTCACTGGCACAAATAATGAATGAATGGTCATACACACACTCTCTCACACACATATGTATATATATACATATATCAATATATATATATATATATATATATATATGTTTCTCATAAAATTGAGTATCTGAGGGCATGTAGCTTACATGTACCTATCTTCAATTATGAAGATTGTAAAATTCTATTGAAGAATCCAACCTTATTGATGTGATGTATAATTCTTAGATAATATGTGTATCATAAATCACCACAATATGATATTCATAAATAATCCAGAGAAAGAATATGTGTATATCCTAATCAATGGTAAGTGATAGATTCTTATATAAAAGTAGAGGTTTTTGAAATAAAGTACAACTATGTATGTACATATGTGTATAATATATTTTTTAAATAAGTTGTGGCTATTGAATTAACCAAACATAATTTTATAAACTAATAAATTAAATGTTTAACTAATTAACCAAAATAAATTAACCAAATTTTATAAAAGAAATGAAACATGCGGAATTAACCATTTGGTAAATTGGTTATTAACCAAATTATGCTCACCCTTTGTTGCGTATTTTACAAACATCCAAATGAGCTCAAAATTTGCAGGTAGCCTATATTTATGGTATTAATGAATATCAATGGTTTGAATTTTCATTATATTTGGTGCTCATAGATAAATAGTATGTGACTATACGGTGCAATCTATATACTCAAGTGTATTCTAGTCTTACTATATATATGTATATATATATAGTTTGGGTCCCTATCTTGGAAAATCCGCTCCGCTCCGCTCTGGCGACTCCTCAAGGCGGCTAGGGCACGAAAGCTTCCCACGCTTAGGAGAGGGGGCAAGGTAGCTTGGAGGTGCCTCCCCACTCCCCCTAGGCCGCAACTAGCTTGTTTCCTTGTGGAGGTGTCTTCAGCTGGTCGGGATCCTCTCAAATCGGGCCTCTCCTCCCTTTCGTAAATGTGTTCCAGACCTGTGTCTAGAGCGTCGCGTCGGTCGGTGAGGGTGACTCAAGGGCAATGGCAGATTCTTCATATCTGACTTGGCCCTTGAGACGGCTTCGTCTTGTAGTCTCTCGCCAGTCGAAAACTTCATTAGGATCAAGTTTTCTTTTTCTTGCTTCTTCTGGTATGATTTCCTTTCTGCTGGGTCTTTTCCACTCACGTCTTGTTTTCTTTCCGTTGGGTTTGTTGGGGCAGGCTTCTGCCTTTATCATCGTCGGGCATCGACGCTTGTTTGTCCCTCTTTTTGTCGGTCGTCTGTCCTTCCTTAGTGAAGGTCCTCCCTATGAGGAGGAGGCCGGAGTCTCTGGGGTTCCTCCAGTTGCTTCGGTTTTGGAAGGGGTTTTCTACCTTTCTTTGGTTAGTGGTTATTGCCTTGTTTGATGTCTTTGCATCAGGGGATGGAGGTTGAATGGCTCCTTCTGAGAAAATGATCTTATTGGCTTTGATCTTGGTGGTAGAGTTCCGCGTTACACAGATGATACCCAGAATTTTGGTTTGATTCCATTTGAAAGTTGCTTTTGCAAGCACGAAAGAGAGGAATCCAAGCTGAAGAGTCCTATTTGTATCCAATTCAATATGTTAAAATTTTTTCTCTCTACTGGGATCTTTAGTTTGTTCATATCTTTTTTCTATGTAGATGTTGTATGGCTTTCATCAATTTAATGGCCATGTTTCAATATATATATATATATATATATATATATATATATATATATATATATATATATATATATATATATATATATATATATATATATATATATATGTGTGTGTGTGTGTGTGTGTGTGTGTGTGTGTGTGTGTGTGTGTGTGTGTGTGTGTGTGTTTGTGTGTTTGTGTGTGTGTGTGTGTGTGTGAGAGAGGTTAGGAAGTGTATACTGAAATGTGCATGTAAGATACATGTATCGAAAAATAAAACACAACATTTTCATTTTATTAATTGAATCCAACCATATGGATTGATTTAACACTGTATGAATTAGATATTTTAAAAAATCACAATCGTGTCACATGTAAATCAGAAGATTTATCGATATATCATCCAATGTTTTTTGCAAATTTACTATGAATTCAATATATGGTGTCTTTATTCAAGTTTCATTCCATTCTTTAATAAAAGGTCAGTTCAAGAAATTAATTTATTGAACATTTTCTTTAAGGAGGATGCCTAGGTACAAAGGAGTAGGTTGACTCACGAATTTAAGAGATCTGGGCACCTGATGTAGATTACTATGATCCAAATGCATATCTCCAAAGCAAGAGTAGACAACTATATATAGTATAACTTCAAAAAAATATGTTTAATTGATTAATTTTTCCATGGTTTCTAGATTCATGATCATCATTAATTATGTTTCAAATAGTTTCAAAGAAGTATTATTTTTCATTTTTTGTATTTCACTAAGTAAATTTTTATTTAGATGAGTTCCATTTATGCTTAGAAAATTTCTATTTGTGCATGGATGGGGATGACATGCCCCAATGAATGGATCTCCAGGTTCTCATAAATCATGACTTCAACCAAGGACTTTGATGCATACTCTAGTGGGTTTCTTCTATTTAATCAACAATATTTTTAGTATATCATGTGTATTTTGAGGTTTAGATACATGAGTGATTTTGATAACATAACTCACTTAGTACCCAATGTCATTTCACTTTATATTGTAATGATTTACATGTTTTGTGATACTCCCGATATTATTTCAATATATTGATACTTCTTCTCATGCATATTTATATGGTAAACTAGATTGATACACTATGCTCATAGTTTTTAGAAGGGTGAAGTCCACACAAATTCAAACGTCAAATAAACAAAAAACATATAAAAATACATCAAGGAATGCATAAAAATGGATGGATAAAGTGACAATGATAGCTATCTTTGTTGCAGTAGTTCTTTTTGACTCTTTGCAAGTTGGCACATCTTTTTCTTGCTAACCCAATGTGTCACATCATACACCCACTTATTTACATTTTCCAATGTGTTTTTGAATGGTAGTTTGTGTACATTGTCTTTTGTATATTTGCTAGATTCAACTGAGAGGGAAACATTAGGCTAACTAGGATGACCCACACCATGAATAGAAAAAACCAAATTAGGTCAAACAAGTAGTGGACAAGATAAATCAATAGCTCTAGGATAAAAATATTTGTTATTAAAATCAGTATGTATTAGTTATAATAAAAATTTATGTTATACTCATTTATCGATTTAATAGGATGTAAATCAAGAAATAATATACTTACTTTTAAGATATTATAATATGATTGTTAGTTTTTAAAATGCATTAGTTACTAAAACATGTGGGGAAAATAAGTATATATATACCTAAATACATGTATAGTATTAGGCATGTTTTAAAAATAAAATTAGTCAAACACCCTTTGGTACTAATCCATATATATCCTTATCTTGAGAAAAGTATTTCTTTTTCATATATATATGATATTTAACTTGTATTATAGTTGATAGAGCACTTATATTTTAGGTATATATTGTTTAATAACTATGATTAAAGATATTTCCATATATTTTTTTCATCCCTATTAATCCTTAACACTTTTTTTACAAGGAGCCTTGATATTATATATATATATATATATATATATATATATATATATATATATATATATATATATATATATATATATAGATACACACACACACATCTGTTTACCAATGTTGTATTAGGTCAAAGTAGTGGACAAGATAAATCAATAGCTCTAGGATAAAAATATTTGTTATTATAATCATTTTGTATTAGTTATAATAAACATTTATTTTATACTCATTTATTGATTTAATAGGATGTAAATCAAGAATTAAGATACTTACTTTTAATATATTATAATATGATTGTTAGTTTTTAAAATGTATTAGTTACTAAAACATGTGGGGAATATAAGTATATATATACCTAAATACATGTATAGTATTAGGCGTGTTTTAAAAATAAAATTAGTCAAACACCCTTAGGTACTAATCCATATATATCCTTGTCTTGAGAAAAGTATTGTTGTTTCATATATATATGATATTTAACTTGTATTATAGTTGATATATAACTTATATTTTAGGTATATTGTATAATAACAATGATTAAATATATTACCATATATTTTTTTCATCCCTATTAATCCTTAACATTTTCTTTACAAGGAGACTTGATATTATATATATATATATATATATATATAATGGTAAATGAAATATTAAATATATTCTTAACCTTGTATAAATATAAAATGTGACTCTTTAGTCTCCTTATTCATTTTTAATGAATATGTCTACGAATGAAACAAAAAATAAATTGAATTTGATCTTGAATTTTGCATGATTGTGGCTTTAATAACATGTATATTTAATAATGGGAGTTAATGAGCTTATTGATTCATTTAATCTTTATTGTATATTCAAAATAAATGACATCTTATACTTCCTATAAAAAAATAAATTTTATTTATAAAAAATTTATAGGAATTTGATATATATATATATATATATATATATATACGAATATCTTTATGTAGGTGATGGCTTGTCACTACTTATTGAGTCATGTTTAACATTCAGATTTAATAAACAAATATACATATTCCATTGTTTTTATATATATGAGTTTATTTATTGTTGGTTCTGATTTTGGTGGAGGACATTTATACGAAAGAGGTTCAATATTTAGTTTTTTTTACTTGGTAAATGCAATTTCTTGTGTTATCCACTACAAACATTGAATTTTTGAGGTAACATGGAATATATTCTCATTACGTATTCCATGATTTGAATTTTTTTAAGAAGGTATGGTTTTGTTCTAGATTATCAAACTAGATGAATTTTATCAATTTTAATACTCTATTATCATACTTGGAAAAATAATTTACATATTTAAGAATATGTTCCAAGAGTAGTTTAGTATACACCTACCCATATTACAACTATTTCAAAAATACCCAGCCAATGTGGCTCAGGTGGTTCGGTCCGACTTGTCCTCCCAGGGGGACCCAGGTTCGAATCCCCTTGTGCGCACTGTAATTACCAACTCCTTGGGTCATCCGAGCTCTGGCACCTGTTTGAGGAGGAGGGGGAGCGGGGTATCCCTAAGAATAAAAAAAACTATTTCAAAAATGGGTACATATTTAGGATATTTCAATCTAAATTTTTTAATTTAAGTTCTAATTGTGTCCATAATTGAGGGTACAATTAAGTTGTTGCAACCTTATGCATGTATTATAAATCCACTATATGCATAAGTATATGATGTGTTTGAAATTTTATCGATAGTTATACAAGTAGATTAAATGATTATTGTTAGATACTGCTAATTTCTAATTATAGGCTTATGTAGATACCCATTTGTTAGACATGAATGTTGGAATGTATGCATTTTCTTCTAATTTTGGGTTATAATGTATATACACAAACAAACCTTTGAGAAGCATTTTTTCAAATTAAAATAAAAAGAACTCAGGATGACCTCACTAAATATATGAAATTGATAGGAAATGATTGTTATTATTCTCTTAAATACACATTAGAGTGTTGTCTTCAGTGTCAAGATCAGATACAAATACACCTCATGATCTAAATCAATTGAGGAAAACTTAGCACAAATGTAGTTCCATTTTAAGCTTGATTGGAAAAGATGTAATATGCAATAAATATATAAATATGTGGTTTTTGAAAATAATTTGTAAGTGATATTGATTAGAATTCATTTAGTAGAAACCAATAGTGCTATATGATATAAAGAACAACCAGATGTTATATACTAAACAAAAGAGAAGTCTCTGGGGAGAAGCATGCCAATGACATTTCTTCTCAAGGTAAGTTTTACATAGTGATGTTGACTTTCAATAACAATCCACATATGAGTTAAAACTTCCTCTTCCTAAAAAACATAGTATACTAAAGAGTACCATATTTGCTACATCAATGGAGTTTATATCACCACATTAAGAAGATATGTTAAAAATAGAATGATGATGTGGGACTAATAATATGATAATGGAAATGAACAACTGATTTTATCTATGTAAGGGATAACATATGGTAGATTTGGATCCCAAATGTGGGAGTGATACAATTAATCAAATAATCAAATAGTCATCTATGCTTTTTATGTGTCCTAAATATTACAATAATACATCAAACAATATAGGCACATCACTGGACCACAATATTGTTCTGAGGAGGGATGTAAAATAATGTCTTTCTCTTCCATATGCTAGTCATATTTCTAGATAGGCTTCCCTATATATAAGGAATGAATATTGTCCATCTTTTCTTATAGTACAAGTTTCCTATACGAGACAATGTTCTTTATAGAACTTATAAGTATGGAATATGAAGAGACAATGATACTTAATTGTCTTTTGGAAGGAAGTTGACCTATTGTCATTCACGTTGGTGAAAAAAAATCTAATAATAACGTAACACTTTTATTTAATTAGATCACATTGGGAATATGTGTATTATAAGTGGAACCTACACCCTGTATCTTTTATGTGGAAGAAAAATTAAACTCTTAATATTGTCTTCTTAGAAGATAGGATTAATCATTCTTACAAAGGTATAATTACTATAAAATAGCTTGGTAAAATTTCAAACTTTATCAATTGCTAAGTTTCATATATCTACGGAGAAAAAACCATTATGTTCTTTAAAAAGTAATTATTTGACTAAAGCATAAAACCAGGCAGAATAGAAAATAAAAATTCTTAAGCATATAAGTAACTATACATCTATTTAAAATATAAATATTATGCATCCAATGTAACCATTTGAAAGGTAATGTAACCCTTACCCATGTAAAGTAAAAAAACTCCAAAAAAGTAACTATTTCTGGATCGGGTAGCTACCCGTACGGGTATTAAAGATTCTAATCACTGAACACCGAAGTCAATACTTATTTTCTCTATGATAAAAGAATGGATACATCATGGATGTCCATTCCAAATCATTGTAGTCTAAAGTTTATTATGGTCTTGATCAATTCATAAGATTTGTGAAGGAACACATCAAACAAACTAGATATATGTTCTAATGTTCATGTAGGAATTTCAGTAACAACTTGAATGTCGACACTACTGATGAAATAAAAAGTCATCTCATGTGCAATGAGATTGTACAATCCTATACATAATGGTATTGGCATGGAGAGATTCCTACTATGATATCAATAGATTTCAAAAAAAATACTTGTGTTGAAGAAGAAATTGCCAACGACCATGTAGATGTGAATGACCCGATTCTAATATACATGGTTGATGTAATGCTAGATAGTTGTGGGTGAAGCACACCAATCCATATTCCTTATTTAGAAACATTGAGCATGATGTTGAGAGACCATTATACTTAGGTTTTACTAAGTTTACAAAGCTGAGTATTGTGTCGAAATTACATACTCTGAAGGCTAACAATAGATGAAGCAATAAAAGCTTCACGCCATTGTTGTCTTTGCTGAAAGAAATTCTTCCTAAAGGCAACAAGCTTCCAATTTCAACAAAGAATTAAATAAAATGTTGTACCCAATGGGAATGAAGGATAAGAAGATACATGCATTCCTGAAGGACTATGTTTTATTTCAAAAGGACTATATTGATTTGAAAGATTGTCTGAAATGTGAGGCGTCAATGTATAAAATGATGACTTTGGGAAGTCCAGAGGCTATCCTACCAATTTGATCTAGTATCTATATATAATACCACAATTTAAATGCTTGTTTGCCAATACAATGGATGTGGAGAAATTAATGTGGCATACAGAGGCAAAGAAAAATAATGACGGGATCCTACGACATGCGTCTGATTCCCCGCAATGGAAGAAGATTGACTAATTGTACCTTAAAATTGGTGAAGAAGTCAGGAATCTATGACTTGAGATTAGTATCGATGGAAAGAATCCATATGACACATTGATCAACCAACATAACACTTGGCATGCTATGATTGTTATATAAATCTTCTTCCCTAGTTGTGTATGAAAAATAAGTACATCATATTGTCATATTGTTGATGTCTAGGAAAAAATAACTTGGCAATGATATCAATGTTTATCTTGAAACTTTGATTAATGACTTAAAAGAAACTCTAGGGAGAAGGTGTGATGATCTATGATGCTTTGCGTAGAGATACATTTCATTTGCATGCTATCTTGTTTTGCATTATTAATAACATTCCCACATATGGGAATTTGTCTGGATACAGTGTAAAGGATCCAAAGCATGCCCTATATGTGAAGAGAACAATGATTCAATATGATGAAAACATGTTAGCAAGACTATATATCTTGGTCATTAAAGGTTTCTTCCAAAAGTTCATTCTTACCAAAGGTTCCAATATAGATCGAATGAGGAACGGAGTTCCCCTAAAGCTATATGAGGGGAGGTTGTTTATGAAAGCGTAAAAGACTTTTCCAATACATTTCATAAGAGATCACAATGTACTATTCCCACACAGAGTGATACATCTTCATACAAGAAGATGTCATATTTTGGGATCTTCCTTATTAGAGTTCTTTGGCAGTTAGGCATTGTATGAATGTCATGCATGTTAAGAAAAATGTATGTGATAGTGTCATTGGTACTCTGTTGAATATATTTGGTAAGACTGAAGATGGCATCAGATCTAGAATGGATCTACATGAAATGGGAATAAGGAAATAATTAACAATAGAAGACAGTAGTGATCAAATATTTTAACATCATAAGGATTTGTACCCTAAGGATCTTGTTGAGCTTGCTGAGGAGCATTGTGATCATGCAAGTTAAAGAGGCATCACCTTGATGAATAAGTTAGTAGAGCAAAGGGGTAAAGGACCGAAATTGGTTGCTGAGTTTGACGATGTAGGAAATCCCATTAGAAAGAATCACAATTCTTTTGTGCAATATCTACGGTTTCTTACCCATAGAAAATCAGATATAACAGTAGAATCTTGACATAAGGTTGATCAAGGCACAAAGAACTTAATATTGACAGACTGATCTATGATATATTTTGATTTTTAAAGATATTCACAATTTTGATTTTAAGAGTATTCCATTAAGTATATGAACTTTGTAGAATATATTTGATCTTAATGAAAACTACATCGTAAAAAGGTCTTACAACATTGTGGGAGGGTAAGGAATTATAGGAAAAATTTGAAAAGAGAATTCATAATGAACAAGAAGAAGAAGAAGAAGAAGAAGTTGATATTGAGTAATGAAACTATCTTGACCCAAGTTTGTGGGCAACATTTGTTGCTTCAAGAAAAACTAGTGAATTCAAGATATTAAGCCTCCTCATTTAGAATAAATTATTATATCATTGTGTTATGTATTTAACATATATTTTGGATTAACTAGGAATTAAGAGCTACTAAAAAAGAAAGTTGTGCAAAGAATGTGCACAACAACAAGTTGGGTCTATATGGTTGTGAAAGGCTTTGCCAAAAGACACTTGATGCGTCTTCTTCTTAGCAACCTACTCCAAAGACTGTTGATTCCTCTACTACTACAACACCTTTACTTTGCCAATAGAGTCTAGAGGTGTCTTCTTCTCAGCAACCTACTCCAGGGACTGCTGAGTCCTCTATTACTATTACACCTTTACAACACCACAAGGAGTGGATAACTATGAGGAAAGCCCAATATGGAGAAACACCCAACCCCACAACTGTTGAGGTGGCTGTAAAAGTGGTAAAATTCAACTCTCATAGTGTGTGTTCATTTCTTACCTTGATTGTTATTTTTTACTTACCAATTACTATTTATGATGGTTAGCGAGAGCTCAATGAGAATAGGAAAGATGACAAGACCATCTCTGAGGGTCGAAGGAATGAATTGAAAGTTGATCTAAGTAATCCAGAGCATCCAGGGTGTGTTAGGGATGTTGGCACTAGTGTCGACATAAGATCCTTCTTTGGGCCATCAAAGCATAAGCACAAATCTGTCTAGAAAGGAGGATTCTCAAAAGAGAAGGTACAAGAGATTATTGCAAAGGGAATAGAGGAAGCAATGAGATAGTACCATGCCTATCATTTGGCTCCTCTAATAGTACATGTGGTGCCCCACTCTCTATATGAGGTGGACCCCTGTATAGTAGAGGTGGGTGGGAGTAATCACATGGACTCTCCAGCTAGCTCGTCCACTATAAGTTTTTTTTGTGATATAGTAGTCTTTCAGATGAGTTGTATAATATGTTTGTCTTTAGGTATATGTATAAAACTATATACAAATTCATAGAGGTTGAGGTCATACTGTCTTTTACTAGAAGAATATGTTGTTGCACTAGACAAGGCTTATGTGTGCCTTCCATGTGATATGATTCACGATGTTTCAATGCCCACCAACACAATTCACAATACGCTAAGGTTTGTCTACGATGCTTGGAAGCAATAAGCACTGCCATATGGCCACCCCGACCATGATATTATAGGTAATGCAGAAGATGGTGTTGTTGCATATTCCAAAGTGGGATTTGTCTGTATTGATCTATAATAAATTTACATCACATTTGTATCTTTATATAATTGACAATTGATATGAGTATATATATATACACATATACATATATATACATACATACATATATATATATACCGCAAGGGTGTATCTCACTGGTGATCGGACTGTGAATGTAGGAAGAGGTCTAAGGTTCAGATCTTCATAGGGACAAATAATTTGGATTTATGTCTGACATGGTTTGCATCAGAATTAATGGGTTTCATACTTGGTTTACCATACTCCTCCTATGTCGGGCCTCCATAGGTTAATGAGGGGTCGGGGAGAGGAAGTGTTCTTCATGACTCATTTATATGTATTAAAGACATAACACCTAAGAGACCCCTACAGTTCGTCCTCCCCTTCCTTCTCAAGATATTCAATTATCTATTTGGATTGCAAAGGACCTATTCGACTCGCTAGATCCTAATTGCAGGGGGTTGACACTATGACTAAGTGACTTAGAAGAAGGGTCACCTATGATGGTCCATATTAAGGAGGATGATGCAGGTCAAGCTCATGATACTAGTGTAGTTTTATAAGATGTTGTGGAGCTATTTTCTTATGCTTGGTTGAATACAATTGTGAAGAACTTTGGATATTGTGATATCTTATGCTAAATACCTCATTTTTTATATGTTGATCTATTTTATCATATATTAATGCATAAATGATATACATTTTACAGCTACTTATATGAGGGGTGTAAGAAATTCACACTACCCCATATAACATTTCTAGTATTATCTGCATAGATAAAGACCCAATATTTGTTACAAAACATTGCTCTATTGCATTTAAATGTTTGGTAATGCGATAAAGAGTGTAAGTATAGATCCTTCTAATGTTAAGTTTTAGACACTTTTCTTATTATTTTGACTTAAGAATTACATTTCATTTTGGATTTTGAATTTTCTTTCATTTGTGTTTTTTTCACTCATGAATAAACATAGGGTGTTGTTGGTAATTGTCCCTGAGATGATAAATGTGTATTATCTAGATCTAAAGGGTGGCAAAATACACAGTGGAAATACTCAATGAAAAGGTATTACTTATGTGAGTAAATTATTTATAACTGTCAACATATATTAGTCTCTACTCATCAATTACATGACTATTTACTAATTCAATTATATGTGTTACATTACCTTATAGGGTCATCAATGAATTAAAAAGGTTGGAGGATAGGTGGATAATGTTGGAAGAATATTGAGGTAGTTTTCTAACTCCAATGCATATATATGCCAACTATGCTTATTTTTATTTATTAAAGTTCTACATAACTATAAATTTATAGTGCCCTATACAAGGTAATGATTGGGCATGCAGATACTAAGCGATGTTGTATATGGACCTGATCATCATATTGGCGACACTACGCATTCATTATATATAAAATGTAATCTATATAAAGTCTTGATTATCATAAGTAAATAGTCTCATTTTATAAAATGAAAATATCAAATCAAACTCTTTAATTATGTCATTCTTTTTGTAGCTATTTGATACGATAGAACCCTATACAAAAGAAGATCTAAATGAGATGTGAGAACAAGGGGAAAACACCTTTGTTAAGGAAGTAAAGTTTGAATTTGATTGGGATAAAATATGATTTTTCCAAACTTTGATATCAATATTTCTATATACATGTGGTTCTTATTACTTCTTGTAGCTTTGAATTTAATGTGAATGAATTATCAGTGCATATATGAATGATTAACACATATGTGTTTATGAATGAATGTGAAGATAAGTAAATACAATGAAAATTGCATTTGTAAATGTCTTTAGAATGGAATTGGCACATATGTGAATGATGTATATATACATGTGTGTGAATGAATGTGAAGATGAATGAATATAATGAGAATTGTGTTTGTACATGTTATGAGAATGGAATGGGAGAATGGATATTGTATGTGGGTGGATGAATTGTGTGTGTGTTTGTAATTGCAAGTTTTGTAGGTGTGTTGACTTTTTGTTAAGCTGAACACAGTATGGAACCTACAGTTCTAATGAACTATAACATCTACATCCTATTGAACAGTTGGATTGTAGGTATGCATACCTGATATATAATAAATATAAATGTGTCATCAGTTATTATTAGAAAAAACAACATTGTAAGTCTTAATGTCAGTTTTCATATTTTAACCGACATTATAGGGCTATTCTAAAATAGTCATGTAAGGAAGCACTTTCGTTCTGCCAGTTGTCTTGTAGCATCGAGCTGTGATGCCAAATCGACAACAAAGTTGGTTTGTATCATCAATTTCAACATTTACACCGACGACACAACTATACATAATGTTGATTTTTTATAAGACGACGACACAAATCCTTTATCATTTAAAAATGTTTCCGAGTATGGTAGTACAACTCGATTATTGATCCTAAACTGACGACATAGATTGCTATCTCATTGGTCGAGTCATTGGTTTCTTTATTCTTAACAATTGATGTATTGTATGTGTCATCAGTTTGTGCATTCCTAGAGAACTAATGCAGTAGGTTCTTAACTATAGTGTTTCCCACTTAGTTGTCGGTACAAAACCAACATTGTAGGACCATTTTAACCAACTCTATAGGTGGTATTTGTACTAGTGCAACCCAAGAAAGTGAACTAGCCACTCAGGATGGTGAGTGATGTTATGGATTTACAAGTGAATGAATTGATGTGTTGTGGAAAAAAGGAAATAAAGGAGAACAAGACAAAGATAGGGAAGAGATAAGGAGAAAAACTCAACTATAGTACCCATTAGAAGGGATACCGAAGCTCAGGGATGACCTCCTTCTCAACTATGACATTGGTGATGGATAGGTGGACGTTGATCATTGGCTCATTCATACCCCTTCTCTCAAAGAGGGGCTTCAAGAACTTTCTGGATGAAGGTGAGGGTGCACTGGAACCTTGGACTCACATCCTTGGTTTCTACAAACTCATGGAGTCTCAAACTCTTATCCAAAGTTTGATGGTGAGTGGGTATAGTGACAACACTTTGTCCTCAATGTGAGCGATGAGAGACCCCCTCTTTGTAGCATGGGGTACCTATTTATAGACTTTAGTACAGGGCTCAGGGTGCTCTTGGATGAGCTTTGAGTGAACCCCATGTCCTCTGGGAACATGCCTTGGGGAATGAGATCAACTAACATGGAGATGGTCATACTCAACACTACCTTCGATTGACATGTGCAAACAGGATAATCAGGTGACATGTCTATCGAGCCTTCTATTGGTACTTCAAAATGCATCATTGGGAGACATGTCCTCCAGACCATTGGTTGGTCTATGCAGACACAACATCAAACTAGGGAGGCTTGCTAAACCTTTGATGGATGGACACCCCACCAAGCCATCAATAGGCATATCCAATAGATTACCCTTTGATTTATGGCGTCTAGGAAGGACATCAATTGTTGTGTCTGCATCCTGTTGAGACCTGACACTAACTGGAGCATTCAGACTCGTTGTGGCTCCATCGGTAGGTGCCATTTTTGGTCTATCAGGCTTGCAACCATTGGTGATAGGACCTCAAATATACTTGGGTAGATGTGTCTTCTGTCCAACCTTCAGTAGGCCAGTCGAGTGTGGCCATCAGTTGAGACAACCGATGGCAGGCCTGTTGCAAGTGGATCCTTTTGTCAATTCCATTAGTACTCATGATATGGCCATCAGTTGATGGTTTTTCTACACAAAGGGAGTATTTACTGCCTAATAAGTAATAAAGTGAAAGTACAAAGAAAATAAAGGAAATTTAGGTGAAGCCTTCACTAAGAATGGAAATTATGAACACACATAGGCATAAACATCCAAAAATTGGAAGTTCTTGACTGGTTACTTACAATCAAGTTGGATAAGACATGTTGAAGCCTTCTAGCCAAAATATTTACATTCACTTTGTGAATGACATTGCATAGGGATACAAGATGCCAGTTCTTGATATCAACATCATTATCATCTTTAGGGGTAAGGGTGATGAAATTTCTATTGACCTCTTTCAACATGTCACTTCTGAATAATTCAAAAATAGTTTTTGCAACATTTTTAATGATTGTCCATGATACTCTAAGGAAATAGGCATTAAAATTATTTAGTCCTACAGCCTTATCATTATTCATCTCCAATATGAAATCTTTAATCTTTTAGGAGTTTCAAACTTATTTAAGTATAACATCACAAGTTGTGCTAAACAAGATGATTCAGAGATTCAAATTGGCATGATTTAGATTGATGATGTTACTACAAAAAGAAGTGACATAATATTTGATAGTATTCATACCAAAACACATATTGTCTTGGATCATAAGCCCATGAATATGATTAATTTCTGTATAATTTTAACGGTGGAATAATTTTTTTTGGATTTAGAGTCCCACACTTTCAACCAGTAGATTCTTTATTTCTAACTAAGAAAGTATTCTTATTGTTTGAACGCTTAAATTCTGATCTTTCAACTTTCAATATCTTTGGTCGTTAGAGAAGAGTTTAAGGATCCATATTTTCTTTGACTTGATCTTATTGATTACATGAAGTCCAAGAAATTAAGAGAAATAATATTGAAATCAAAAATACTTCTAGAAGTTAGATCTAAAGAACTAATTAAGAGAGAAATTAACACTACGCTAGGAAAAATCAAGGTTTGACACTAAACTAGGAAAAGATAGAAACTAACTACAATAGACTTGAAAGAGAAATCCTAATTATCAACTAAGCATGGAAATTTTAATTGAAGAAAACTAAGACTAGAATAAGCAACTAAGAAAGCAACCAAGTAGAGTAACTATAACTAAAATTAAGTAAACCCTAACAAGAATAATTCACCATTCACTAACCAATTACACTAAGTAACAAAGAAATTGAGGTAGACTAACTAGAAGAAAACATTTAGGGTTCAAGCAAAAGATTAAGGGTGTGGTCCGTTGATGTGGCTTTTTGAATGCACTAACAAATTCACTCGGGGTTTATATCCCCGAGCTTTTACCAAAACCAAGTGCAACAATACCACCCGCAAGCGGACGGATCTTATCGCAGTATAGTTGAGGATCGAACCCAAAAGACAACGTTTTTAAGAATCTTTGTCAGTTAGATCTAGCTCAAGTAAAACTAATATTTAGAACAATTGGTTGATTTTGGTTTGATTAAACTAATTGCAAGAAAGTAAATGCGGAATAAAAGATGGGTTTAGATCAATGATATGAAATCGCTGGGATGGTACCGGGTTTGACCACCGCTACACACTCAAACATACTCTCTTGCGAACAATCCAGGCACGAAATAACACTCCAAGTAGAGCTGCTGCAGAACCCCCCATACGGGCGTCAGGTCCGCGTAAGCGTCACCATAGGCAGCCGATTTCTCATCGCCATCCGGATCATACGTCTTACGGCTCTGAAGATACAGAAATCCACGGAAGCTGTGAACCCCCCATACGGGCGTCAGGCGCACAGAAGTGTCACCGAAGGTTAGGCGGACCGTCCCCTCACGGATCATACACTTACGACCTCGATGAAATCCCATCCTATTTCTAATCAGGGAGTCAACCGCGCAAACCGTAAAGCAAACAAGCGACTATTGTACGTGTAAACATCGACGAAAAGCACGAAGATACAAAATCCAACTAAGGCTGTGAACCCCCCATACGGGCGTCAGGCGCACACAAGTGTCACCGAAGGTTAGGCGGACCGTCCCCTCGCGGATCATACACCTACTACCTCAAGGAACCCATCGGAAGTTATCGTCAAGGGTCTAACATGCTAAACGACATTCTAACCCATGTCTTGAAGTTATCGCAACATAGGAACCCGAGCATTGAAGTTATCGCAACAAAGGGAGCACAAAGATGAGAACACGCACATAACCAACTCACAAGCTTAACGATAAACGACAAAATGAAGAGTTATATACATTGCCATGGAAAGTTTAACAAGAGAACATGGTTTGCATGGGCAGCGGGGCTAGTCCCTGCACCCCAGCGAAAGAGGACTACTCGCTCATGATGCGAGATACAAGAAAGATAGAAGAAGAAGATAGATCCGCCATGAGCTCGGTGCAGAGGGTGGACGCAGCCCGGTGAAGAAGATACGCTCCTTGCTCCGTCTTCTTCTCCTTCTTAGCCTCCTTGGACGCAACACCAGCTGCAGGTGGAGTGGAACTTGACCGGGATGGTGCTCTGGCAGCCTTTCGGCGTCCGGAACCCGATGCTTCAAATGGGGACCCTGGGGGTCTATTTATAGTTTTAGATCTGACGCCAAACGGTCTTGAGACCGTTTGGGCGCCAAACGGTCTTGAGACCGTTTGGGCGCCAAACGGTCTTGAGACCGCTTGGGCACCAAACGATCTTGAGACCGTTTGGGCATCAAACGGTTTGGAGGTCGTTTGAGCGCCAAACGGTCTTGGTTTGATCGGTCTGGCTTTGGCATGGTCGTGCGGCTTTAGTTCTTCAATCGTTCCTTGCGCTCGCATCGAACGGTCATAGGACCGCGCGGGACCAAACGGTCTTGGGACCGCGTGGGACCAAACGGTCTTGAGACCGCATGGGACCAAACGGTCTTGGGACCGCGTGGGACCAAACGGTCTTGAGACCGCATGGGACCAAACGGTCTTGGGACCGCATGGGACCAAACGGTCTTGGGACCGCATGGGACCAAACGGTCTTGGGACCGCATGGGACCAAACGGTCTTGGGACCGCATGGGACCAAACGGTCTTGGGACCGCATGGGACCAAACGGTCTTGGGACCGCATGGGACCAAACGGTCTTGGGACCGCATGGGACCAAACGGTCTTGGGACCGCATGGGATCAAACGGTCTTGGGACCGAATGGGACCAAACGGTCTTGGGACCGCATGGGACCAAACGGTCTTGGGACCGCATGGACTTCTTGGGCAACTGGTTTCGTCTTGTTCTTTATGTATTCCAGCAAACGATCTTGAGACCGCATGGATCCAAACGATCTTGAGATCGTTTGCACGGAGTTGCCTGCTGTACCTGCATAAAATGAAAGATATTTAGTTAAAACCTTGATTATTGAATCACTTAGTAGTTTTGTGCATTATGATTCATATTAGGGTGAAAAGATGTGGAATAGATGTTAAATTGTTCCAAAAAGGTAATTGAAAATTATGATGAGTATGCACTCATCAAAACACCCCGAACTTAAATCGTTGCTCGTCCTCGAGTAACATAAAATTTGAAACTGTTGCCTGATGGAATACTTTCGATCCGTGTGATTTCTTCATCTTCACATCACAGATGTTTTCTTTTTGCTCAGTATGAATGAGTACCATAACTTCCTGGGACCACTAAACACGTCTTTCCATAGCTTCGTTCCTGAGTTCGTTTCCCAACAACGCTTCCTCCCCGCCTTTTCCAACACCAAGCATGTCTAAGAGTTTTGTAGGAGTTCTGAGATACCCGCAGAATCAACAAGTATGCATTTGATCTGACACTGGTGTAGTTTAGGATGGTGGGGCATATATTGTGCCCTTAGGTAGAAAAAGGAGTGAAGGGTGGTATGGAAAGAAGAAGAAAATCTCTCCTCTATTCGACTCGAGATTTTTATTTGTTTTGCAATTTCATTTATTGCATTTTTTTTTTGTGTGCGCTATGGCATCTTTTGTTGCAGATCTCTCCTCTATTCGACTCGAGATTGCATTTATTTTGTGTGCGCTTTGGCATCTTTTTATTGCAGATCTCTCCTCTATTCGACTCGAGATTGCATTTTTGGTGGTACGCCCCTATTTATTGGAAGGGGTATGGAAGAAGCGGATATGGGGAAGGTGGTATGCCACCCCGAACTTAGGGTTTGGCACAAGTTTGGCTATTTTGGTGGTATTTATGGATGGAGGGATATGAAAATGATAGAAGAAGCGTAGAAGAGAGTTCAGATCAGGATGCAACTTGATTTACAATTCAAAAACGGGTTATTCTCTTTGTCATACTCTACTCAAATAATGACTTGATGCGGATCCGGTGGGGTTTCTGAGCCATTGTTCCACTAGTCAGTTAGGAAGCGCAACGTGTTTGATCCCTATCAGTTTGACAGATAATTATCATTATGTAAAAAGGATTATGATGTTAGGAATCATAAGTTTCACAGGGTGATTTCAGGCAAGTTTCAAAAGTCAGTCCTCTTGAGGATTTGCTTCGAATAAGGGGGATGTTATGATAGAAGATGCATAGCAAACAGTTAGTTACATTTTTATCAATAAAAGACAAAATTTCATCAAGTATCTGTTCACAATTTTGAAAAATTTTATGATAGAGACATATTGAGTATAAAAGAGGGTGTGTATGTGGAAGTGGAATACGTACCACCCACCCTCCACCCCGAACTTAGAGATTTGCTCGTCCTCGAGCAAACCCTAAATTCAAGATGGAGGGGAAAGGGAACACCAGGTGTGACTGCCGAGAATGAATTCGTTGTGATCAGCACCAATCCGATCTCGTATCCTGAAAGAAAACTATCCATAAGGCAAATTTTATTTAAAGAAAATTAACTGTAAAACAAAATTGGGAAAAGAAAGGTAAAACAGATTTATTGGTCGGGTTGCCTCCCGACAAGCGCCTTTGTTTTATGTCGATGGCTCGACAGAGTTCTTTGGCTTCATGGTGGATCTTTTGGATTTTCCAGATCGATCATTGTGTCAGTGCCTTTGTCAGTGGAAGTGAAGTATCTTTTCAGGCGATGGCCATTTTCTATAAATTCCCCTGACCCTTCGCTCCATAAGGAGAAAGCACCATAAGGAGAGATACTTTTGACGATGTAAGGTCCACACCAACGTGAGCGGAGTTTTCCGAGAAACAATTTTACTCTGGAGTTGAAAATTAAAACTTGGTCTCCCACTCGTATGTCTTTTTGTTTCAGATTTCCATCATGCCAGAGTTTTGTACGTTCTTTGTAGATTCGTGCATTCTCATATGCTGTCATTCTGAGTTCATCCAGCTCATGGAGTTGCAGAATTCTAGCTTGACCCGCTTGTTTCATATCGAAGTTTATTTGTTTAATTGCCCACCATGCCTTATGTTCAAGTTCGACTGGCAGGTGGCAACTCTTTCCATATATTAATCGAAAAGGAGTGGTCCCAAGGGGAGTCTTATAAGCAGTGCGGTAAGCCCATAAAGCATCATTAATTTTTGTTGACCAGTCTTTACGATTGCGTCCGACGGTTTTCTCAAGGATAGCCTTGAGTTGTCGGTTGGAGACCTCTACCTGTCCACTGGTTTGTGGATGATAAGGTGAAGCTACCTTGTGGGAGACGCCATATTTTTTTAATAGAGCTTCAAAGCTTCTTTCGATGAAATGGGAGTCTCCGTCAGAAATCACAGTTCTCGGCACTCCGAACCGCGGGAAGATAATATCTTTGAATAGTTTGATGACTGGTTTTGAATCACAAGTGACGGTTGGTATAGCTTCAACCCATTTGGAGACATAGTCCACCGCCACAAGGATGTAAGAGAATCCATTAGAAGATGGGAATGGCCCCATATAGTCCACTCCCCAGACGTCAAATATCTCGACTTCTTGCCATATATTTAGTGGCATTTCATTTCTCTTGGTTATATTGCCAGCTCTTTGACACTTATCACATGATGTGACAAAATCGTAACAGTCCTTGGATAAGGTTGGCCAGAAAAATCCACATTGTAAAACTTTTAAGGCAGTCTTTTTAGAGCTCATATGTCCACCTACGGGTCCTGAATGGCATTGTTCCAAAATAGAATGGGCTTCTTCTTCAGCAACACAATGTCTATATAATCCATCAGCACAGAGTTTGAAAAGATATGGTTCATCCCAGTAGTAATGCTTCACATCATGCATAAATTTCCTCAGAGCGTTCCCGGTGTATTGAGGATGGATGACTCCCACGGCAAGGTAGTTTACTAAGTCTGAATACCATGGTTCGAATCCTGATACCCTCATAAGCTGATCATCAGGTAGAGAATCATTTATTGGAATTCCTTCAGCATCCAGAGTGTGGATGCGACTCAGGTGATCTGCCACGACATTCTCCGTCCCTTTCTTATCTCTTATTTCAAGGTCAAATTCTTGTAGAAGAAGTATCCATCTGATTAGTCTTGGCTTAGCATCCTTCTTTGCCATAAGGTAACGGATGGCAGCATGGTCTGTGTAAACAATTACCTTCGAACCAGTAAGGTAGGATCTAAATTTATCAAAGGCGTAGATGACTGCCAAAAGTTCCTTTTCAGTAGTAGCATAGTTCTTTTGAGCTTCATCGAGGGTTTTTGACGCATAATAGATAACATAATGTTTCTTCTCAATGCATTGTCCTAAGACCGCACCCACTGCGTAATCGCTGGCATCACACATAATTTCAAAGGGGTGGTTCCAATCTGGAGCTCTAATAATGGGGGTAGTAGTAAGAGCTTTCTTCAGCGTATCAAAACTTTTGATGCATTCTCCGCTGAAATTGAAATCAGCATCTTTTAAAAGAAGATTAGTCATTGGCTTCGTTATCTTGGAAAAATCTCGTATAAACCTTCTATAGAATCCAGCGTGACCAAGGAATGCGCGAACTTCTTTCACATTTGTGGGAATTGCCAATTTAGATATGACTTCTATCTTGGCTTTATCAACTTCGATTCCTTTGTTGCTAACCTTGTGGCCCAAAACTATGCCTTCCTTTACCATAAAGTGGCATTTCTCCCAATTTAGCACCAGATGTGCTTCTTCACAGCGTTTGAGTACCATGGAGAGATGCTTAAGACAGGAATCAAAGGAGTCACCATATACAGAAAAGTCGTCCATGAAGACCTCCATAACCGTTTCAGTGAGCCCTGCAAAAATGGCAGTCATGCAACGTTGAAAAGTTGCAGGGGCATTACACAAGCCAAATGGCATCCTTTTAAAAGCATATGTCCCGAAGGGACAGGTGAAAGTTGTTTTCTCTTGATCATCTGGATGTATGGGGATCTGATAGAATCCAGAGTAACCGTCCAAGTAACAGAAATATTCTTGATGAGCCAATCTTTCCAAAACTTGATCGAGGAAGGGCATAGGAAAATGGTCCTTCCGAGTGGCCTTGTTTAATTTTCTATAATCAATACACATCCTCCACCCAGTCATTGTTCGGGTGGGGATGAGCTCATTATTTTCATTTCTTGTGACAGTAGTGCCTCCTTTCTTGGGTACAACATGAACTGGGCTCACCCATGGTGAGTCCGATAACGGGTATATTATTCCAGCTGTAAGGAGTTTAATAATCTCACGACGGACCACTTCCTTCATATTCGGGTTTAACTTTCATTGATGCTCGATTGTTGGCTTATGGTCTTCCATCATTGGAATTCTGTGCATGCACAGGGCTTGGCTGACTCCTGTGAGGTCACTCATTTTGTAGCCTATGGCTTTCTTGCTCTCCTTTAATACTTCCAGAAGTTGCTCTTCTTGTTTGGACGTTAAACCAGAGTTAATAATGACCGGACAAACTTTGAGATCATCTAAAAACATATACTTCAGCCCTTCAGGTAGGGGCTTCATTTCAGGAGGTTCCGGTTTTTCACTGATATCTTCTGGGATTACGGTAACCTTCAATTCTTCATCGGTAGCTTCAGGATTTCCCTTAGCAGAGTCGGGAGGTACGGCACAATCCTTACCTTGTGGGTCGGTATGTTCATCATTAAAAAGGTCATATAGAGAAGTTTCCAAGGGATCGCATGACTCGTGATATTCTTGAGTAAGTTGTGACATCTGCTCAACACAATCTATCAGATAGACTTCCTCCTGTATACTCGGTCTCCTCATGCTTTCACAGACTTTGAACTCCAGAGTTTCTTTTCCTAACCTGAGCAGTAAGGTTCCGGCTTCAACATCGATAAGAGCTCTAGCAGTAGTGAGAAATTGACGACCGAAGATAATAGGGTATTTGGTGTCTTCTTTTATGTCCATGATGACAAAATCACATGGGACATATGCGTCCTTGCCTACCTTGACCGGGATGTCTTCGAGAATTCCTAATGGTCTTTTTACTGAATTGTCCGCAAGTTGAATTGTCATGGCAGTTGGAAGCAATTCTTCGAACCCTAGTCTCTTGCATAGACTGAGCGGCATAATAGAAATACTTGCGCCAAGATCCGCCAATCCTTTCTTACATGATGAATCGCCAATGTGACACGAGATTCCGAAAGATCCTGGATCTTTTTGTTTCTTTGGCATCTTGCTTAGTATGATATCTGATGTAGTTGCAGCCAATTTCACAGTTTCACATTCCTCAGTGATGTACTTCTTGGTGAGAAGCGACTTAAGATACTTGGTCCAGGCTGGTATCTCGTTAAGAGCATCTAAGAATGGTATATCGACATGGAGCTTCTTCATAGCTTCTTTGAATTTGATGAATCTAGTATCAAGCTTGGTTTCCCTTAGACGGGATGGGAAAGGAACACGAGGCTTATATACAGGAATTTCTGGTTCAGGGGTCTCTACTTCTTCATCGGTAGATTTCTCAAAATTCCCTTTATCATAATTTCTCTCCTTCGGTTGCGATTCTGATGTCGTCGCGTTTTGGTTAGTCAAAGGTTCATTCTCCTCAGGGATATCCATAGTTGTCTTCGCTGGTGGATCCGAATAGCTTTTCCCTGATCTTGTGGCGATAACCTTCAGCTGCTCCGGATGTTTCGGATTATTCTCAGGTTGTCCGGCGAAGATCCCAGCTTGTGGCTTAATACTAGCAGCAAGTTGAGCTAGTTGAGTTTCAATAGCCTTCTGCTGGGCTTGTTGATTGGCTATCATCGTTTGTTGTGTTTGCAATAACTTTTCAATGGTAGATAGCTTGTCATCAGAAGGGATGGGTCCCGTTTGACCCTGTTGTTGGTTCAAGCTTTGATACTGAGAGTTATTCTGATAATTGTTATAGTTTCTGTTCTGAAAGTTTCCCTTGAAGTTTCCTTGATTCCCAAAGTTCTGTTGCTGGTTAAACTGATACCCGGATGGGCCTCTTGGTTGATTATTCGGAACAAATTGATTCGAGTTCATAGCTCCTGAAGGATTTCCGTACTGGAAGCCTGGGTGATTCCTATTTTGATTTGGATTGTAATAGTTCTGCCCAGGGTTGGTGTTAATAGCATTAAGATTTTCCATCCGGCAATTATCTCCTTGTCCACAGGCATTGCTTAAAACGACATCATAGAGAACATTGCATGATAGTGTGGAGTGGTCAGTGCCTTTGCATGCTTCACAAAACAAAGAAGTGGATTTGACTTGATCTGGTTGCCTAGTTGGAGAATGTCCTCTTCCAATCGCAGCAAGGGATGATTCTATGTGATCTTGCTTTGCAACCAAGACTTTCAAAGTTTCAGCTATAGATTTGTATTCTGGGATCGCGTCAGCCATAGCTACCTTTAAGACTCCTTTACCAACAGATCTGCCCCAGTTGGCTTGATTTTCTGCTCCCAGGGTGACTACTCTCCATGCGCTGTCGTAACTTTGCCGCATGAAGTTCCCTCCAGACGAGGAGTCAAGGAACATCTTGACATCATCTTCCACACCCCTGTAGAATATCTCGATTAGCTGGTTCTTAGGAATTCCATGGTGTGGGCATTTTCGTAGGAGCTCCTTGTACCTATCCCAGGCTTCGGAAAGAGTTTCTCCTGGGACTTGAGTGAAATTTGTGATTCGTCCCCTGATTTCATATGTAAGGGACGGGGGGTAGAACTTTTCCAGAAAAGCGTTTTGGAGCTGCTCCCAGGTGGTGATGGGTACATCACTCTGTAGTGAGTTGTACCAACTAATGGCTCTGTCAGCCAGAGAGTACTTGAAGAGACGGAGTCGAATAGCATCATCAGAGACTCCATTTTGCTTCGTCATAGCACACAGGTCAATGAATCTGAGAAGATGACCTTGGCTGTCTTCAGCTTGTTTACCATAGAAAGGGTTGTTTTGAAGCAAGGTAATCCAATGTGCTCTAATCTCAAAGTTGGCAGCTTCTATGGGAGGAGGCTGCACCGGATGATAGACATTCGCGGCCTTTGGGATAGAGAATTCTCTAAGATCCTTCTGAAGTTCCGCTGCCTGCGCTGCTGCTTGTGCTGCTAAGATCTCCTGTTGAACCGCAGCTCTAGCTTCTTGCATGAACCTTTCTCTCTGCGCATTGATGGCTTGAGCCACCCTACGGGCTACTTCTTCTTCTTGCGACATTCTGGCTTGATTTTCTCGGATCTGACGATGGAAGGTTCTATCGATTTCGGGATCAAAGCTTGCAGTCAATCCGAGACTATCCGAACGGTGCATGCACTAATCGTTGAGAGCACCTGAAACTTAAAAAGGTTTGAAAGTGAGATCCTTGAAGTAGAATAAAGATCAAGTAGATGAGCGATAGTTTCAAAAAAAGAAAACAAAATCCTAGATTAGTCTTAAAAGAACTAGATTTGACTGACTGATTCCGTTGTCCCCGGCAACGGCGCCAGAATTTGATGTGGCTTTTTGAATGCACTAATAAATTCACTCGGGGTTTATATCCCCGAGCTTTTACCAAAACCAAGTGCAACAATACCACCCGCAAGCGGACGGATCTTATCACAGTATAGTTGAGGATCGAACCCAAAGGACAACGTTTTTAAGAATCTTTGTCAGTTAGATCTAGCTCAAGTAAAACTAATATTTAGAACAATTGGTTGATTTTGGTTTGATTAAACTAATTGCAAGAAAGTAAATGCGGAATAAAAGATGGGTTTAGATCAATGATATGAAATCGCTGGGATGGTACCGGGTTTGACCACCGCTACACACTCAAACATACTCTCTTGCGAACAATCCAGGCACGAAATAACACTCCAAGTAGAGCTGCTGCAGAACCCCCCATACGGGCGTCAGGTCCGCGTAAGCGTCACCATAGGCAGCCGATTTCTCATCGCCATCCGGATCATACGTCTTACGGCTCTGAAGATACAGAAATCCACGGAAGCTGTGAACCCCCCATACGGGCGTCAGGCGCACAGAAGTGTCACCGAAGGTTAGGCGGACCGTCCCCTCGCGGATCATACACTTACGACCTCGATGAAATCCCATCCTATTTCTAATCAGGGAGTCAACCGCGCAAACCGTAAAGCAAACAAGCGACTATTGTACGTGTAAACATCGACGAAAAGCACGAAGATACAAAATCCAACTAAGGCTGTGAACCCCCCATACGGGCGTCAGGCGCACACAAGTGTCACCGAAGGTTAGGCGGACCGTCCCCTCGCGGATCATACACCTACTACCTCAAGGAACCCATCGGAAGTTATCGTCAAGGGTCTAACATGCTAAACGACATTCTAACCCATGTCTTGAAGTTATCGCAACATAGGAACCCGAGCATTGAAGTTATCGCAACAAAGGGAGCACAAAGATGAGAACACGCACATAACCAACTCACAAGCTTAACGATAAACGACAAAATGAAGAGTTATATACATTGCCATGGAAAGTTTAACAAGAGAACATGGTTTGCATGGGCAGCGGGGCTAGTCCCCGCACCCCAGCGAAAGAGGACTACTCGCTCATGATGCGAGATACAAGAAAGATAGAAGAAGAAGATAGATCCGCCATGAGCTCGGTGCAGAGGGTGGACGCAGCCCGGTGAAGAAGATACGCTCCTTGCTCCGTCTTCTTCTCCTTCTTAGCCTCCTTGGACGCAACACCAGCTGCAGGTGGAGTGGAACTTGACCGGGATGGTGCTCTGGCAGCCTTTCGGCGTCCGGAACCCGATGCTTCAAATGGGGACCCTGGGGGTCTATTTATAGTTTTAGATCTGACGCCAAACGGTCTTGAGACCGTTTGGGCGCCAAACGGTCTTGAGACCGCTTGGGCACCAAACGATCTTGAGACCGTTTGGGCATCAAACGGTTTGGAGGTCGTTTGAGCGCCAAACGGTCTTGGTTTGATCGGTCTGGCTTTGGCATGGTCGCGCGGCTTTAGTTCTTCAATCGTTCCTTGCGCTCACATCGAACGGTCATAGGACCGCGCGGGACCAAACGGTCTTGGGACCGCGTGGGACCAAACGGTCTTGAGACCGCATGGGACCAAACGGTCTTGGGACCGCGTGGGACCAAACGGTCTTGGGACCGCATGGGACCAAACGGTCTTGGGACCGCATGGGACCAAACGGTCTTGGGACCGCATGGGACCAAACGGTCTTGGGACCGCATGGGACCAAACGGTCTTGGGACCGCATGGGACCAAACGGTCTTGGGACCGCATGGGACCAAACGGTCTTGGGACCGCATGGGACCAAACGGTCTTGGGACCGCATGGGACCAAACGGTCTTGGGACCGCATGGGACCAAACGGTCTTGGGACCGCATGGGATCAAACGGTCTTGGGACCGAATGGGACCAAACGGTCTTGGGACCGCATGGGACCAAACGGTCTTGGGACCGCATGGACTTATTGGGCAACTGGTTTCGTCTTGTTCTTTATGTATTCCAGCAAACGATCTTGAGACCGCATGGATCCAAACGATCTTGAGATCGTTTGCACGGAGTTGCCTGCTGTACCTGCATAAAATGAAAGATATTTAGTTAAAACCTTGATTATTGAATCACTTAGTAGTTTTGTGCATTATGATTCATATTAGGGTGAAAAGATGTGGAATAGATGTTAAATTGTTCCAAAAAGGTAATTGAAAATTATGATGAGTATGCACTCATCATCCATTTGGGGTATGATACTAGTAAACTCTACAATTGGGGTTTCCGTTCATCTATGCATCCAATAGTAGTGTAAGAAAACCAAACAAGAATACAGAGATGAGGCTAATGGTCATATCCTACTAGATGATCATGGGTATCATAGGCTGTGAGTAGGGTAACTAGACCCTATCACCTCATATCCTACCTAATGAGTCTCAATTATATATGGGATATGTAATATTTGGCCTAGATATACCCTGGTCTAAGTTTCTAAACATGGTATCCCCGCCTACTTGGTGGCATGCAAGGTATAAGGTGTGAACAAGAGAGCTAGTCCCTATGGCCTTCTATCCAACCTCTAGGTATGCCCCTTTCCAAGGGAGAGGTGAAATCCACACTAAGATACTTAGATTTCACACCTAGAATTAGTGGAAAAGAGGGATTGTAACTCCTAGGTCAACTGTCCAAGGCTCTAGTATAATTTAATGAATGAAGGCTTGCCCCAAAACCACCACTGACCTTAAATGTATGCTGTGTCCTCACTCATATGTGAGTTGGATCAACTTCTCAACTGGCCATGCATCCCAGTACTACTGTGGGTTGAGCATGCTCAACCATACAGTTTTGTAGTGATGGCTCCCTAAAAAGGAGGTACACCTTGGTGATATGGATAGTCCAATCATTTCATGTAAGAGTATTTTATCTGAGGCCTCAAATCTTGGAACATTATATGGGTATTGAAGAAGGGAGGAAAACTAATTCAGGTTCCTCTATGGAACTATGAGTTTAACCATTGAAAAGCACAAAATTACTCTTTTCTCTATACATTAGGAGGATCCATACTCAAACAACTAAATAAAGAGATAGGGAGATACAAAAGGAATAATATGGCATTCATAAGAAATATATAGCATTTCAAAACATGAATAAATTCTAATCACATGGTATGAAAGCAACATTTTTTCCACCAAACAACCCACCAAGGGGGCTTAGCTACACATAATCAAAGAAACTTACAAAATAAAGGTGAGAACAAGAAAGGGAAACCATGTATGATGATATAGGGGCTTCAATTTCTAGCTACAGTAGTTACAAGCACATCCTCCTCACTCGTCTGAGGTCAAATGGCATGGAAGTGGAATTGACAAAACCCTACAAAACTATGGTTTTGGTGGTAGGTGATGGAATGGTAGATGTGAGTAGGTAGGTGATGTCTAAGGGGAGTTAATGAGGTGAATGAATTATAACCCCCTCCCCTAGCCACAATTCATTCTTATATAGGGGGTTAGGGTGGTTAGGGTTAAGTGGGGTAGTTTAGACATGTTGTGTAGGAAACATTAGGGGAAGATTACATAGAGGTTATTTTGCCATCACCATGGTTGTTATAGACATGGGTTTGGGGTATAGGTGACTAGGTGAAATGGACATTCCAAAGTGGAATGTTCATAATGGGAAAAGGTGACAGTGAATTGGAAAAATTGGTCAAAATAACACGACCATTTTGGGTTCAGAAAACCCATTCTACATGAAAAGTGGAGCATCCTTTCTAGTCAGAACAGGCATTTTACATGAAATGTGAAATTGTCATTCTAGTCAGAACGTCTATTTGGTTCGCGGATGGAAATGTGACTTATATGGATAGGGTATGGTGAACTTTGGCAAAAATAGAATGGATGTCCTGGTGAAAAAATGATTATTCTATGTCCAGGTAGTGGGTAGACTTTTCTATGGTGGAAATGATAGTCACCTAGTGATTTTAGCCAAAATTGAATTGATGTTCTAGGGATAAAGTGGTTGGTCTATGCCCTACTGATAGGGAAAATGTCCACAGATGGAGGATTTTATGGTGTGTTAGTACTTGATTTCTATATAATGAGAATTCTTAATGTAGAACTGCCATTTTTGTGGTTTTGAAAAGTAACTTGAGTATGACCTTGACCAACTATTAGAACTCTTTGCTTAATGATCTTTAAATCTTTTGGTGGGTTGGATTTGGTTTTAGTGACTCCTTGGCATCCTCCATCTTGGTGGAGTCCTATAAATCACCTCTCTCTCCTCCTTCCACCAAGTAGCATTAAAAGTACCTACAAAACATGCTAAATGCTTCCATAAGTTCATTTACCAATAAACATGATTTTAGGGAAATAGCGTGCATTCTAACTATAGCAATGTATATAAAGATAAAAATGACACAAGATGAAGACATAATTAATGTCTTCATCATCACCCCAAGCTTAAAACATACTAATCCTCTAGTGTTATCCAACATAACATTTATTTTCAATTATAAAAAATTGTGAAATGGAAAAGGCATTCAAATGTATAGTAATTGACTAGATAAACTCCATTACAACTAAATTCATACATTCCACTCATCTCTTTACAATAAAAACATGGATCATAGTTCTTCTATGTGCATTCCCTTTGGGCTATGCCAAATCAACCCTAGGCCCCATTTCCCATCTCACGACCAAGTGGTCATTCAGGGTGGATTGGAATATAGGATGGAATGTATTCAAGTGTAATGATACTCATAAATACTTTGGTTAGTCCCACTATGAAATGATTTACCTAGATCAATATGACTGACATGTTTCTTGACTGAGCATGGCATTGTGGATAGAGATTCAAATGTTATTAAATAAGAGCACATGTCCTTTCTTTTCTTTGTACTCTAATGCTCTTACATAGGATAACCTTTATTTTCTTATTGCATTTTTATTTTTATCTTTCTAAAGCTTTGGAGGGTGTCAAACACTTACTATTTTTATTCTTTTTAGCATCTTTCTATGAGTATAGGTAAGATATAATGGATGTATGGTGGATAAAAAGAGGGGTCAATAATTGGAATCTTCATACAAGACTTTTTACATGCATATGACTTCATTACTTTTCACAAATTAAGGGTAAGCCATTATGAATGATAAAATAAATTAAAACACATTTTAACCATGAGTTTTGAATAAAACTTGGGTATTGTGTCTTTCTAGGATTGCAATCAACCAATAAATTCAGTATTCATCAGAGAGATGAAATTTATGTATAAAGTTACAAATGGAGATTAACTCAATGATAATTTGAGATGTACTTCTGAAACGTCATTCATTTCATTCAACAAGTAGATATTAAACTATAACATCTTTTAGGGAACACATTTCAAATGTGGATAGGTTTGGTAAAACTTGTGAAGGTTTTGTAGATCCCTATGTATACTGTCTGGAAAGCCCCCATATCAAATGAAAGAGCATTAAATATCTAGAAGAGATTAAAATGTAACACATTTTAGGGAAACATATTTCAAATGTGGGTAGATGTGGCAAAATGGTGCCAAATTGCCCCTATTCACATCAAGGTCTAACTTCAAAGCATCAAAACATGGGAAAGTAAATCCTAAAAAGGAACACCCAAAGATTTAACAAAAATTACATAAAATTTAATGTGTGATGGCATGGAAAAAGGAACCATAAATTTAAAAAGAATACAAAAATTGAAGGAAATTAAGTATATGAAATGTAAGTGTGTAATGTAAGATTCAATTGAAAACCTAACTACATAATAGGTGTTTCTATCAATATATCATTCAAAATGTGAACTAACATAAACTGAGGGATAGAGTCAAGAGTTCAGGCCTCCATGATAACCTCCCATTTCATGATGTTATATTACTAGTTTTTCTTAGTTTTCCATACTCTTTCTTAGATCAATTAGATAGAATACTTAACTTTATGCTTTATTGTGAATATACCAATAGACTGATATTTTCCCTTTTCTTCTTACAGAAAAACCCAAAAAAATTGCAAAAGTTCCAAACCGGTCCCAAGACCGTGAAGGCCCCAGCGGTCCCAAGACCGTGAAGGCCCCAGCGGTCCCAAGACCATGAAGGCCCTAGAGGTCCTAAGACCGTGAAGACCTAGCGGTCTCAAGACCGTGAAGATCCTAGCGGTCCCAAGACCGCGTGAAGGCCCTTGTGGTCCTAAGACCAAGTAAAACCCTAGCGGTCCCAATACCACGAGGACTCTAACGGTCCCAAGACCGAGTGAAGATTTATTGATTCCAAGAACGCGTGAAAGCTACTGGTCTCAAGACCGTGTGGATCCAAACGGTCTCCAGACCATGAGGATCCAAATGGTCTCCACATTGTGAAGATCCAAATAACTCAAAACCGTTCAAGACCCCCTTGGAGCCTATAAATAGGACCCAAGGGGTCCTCATTCAAGGGGACTTTTAGACACCCAAAGGCTGCCTCATTTGTTCCAGAGACTGTTTCATCGTTCATCCTTTGCCCCAATACGGTCGGTATAAGATTCACACTCGATCCACAAGCCTACTTCCTCTCTCATCGGCATAGAAGGTGGGGAGTGAAGGATTCATCACCAAAGCAACCACGCTCTGTGAAGATAGTTGTTCTCTACTCCAAGGGGTCAACCTTCCTCCCTCCTATGTGGAGATGATGCTTTCCTTCTCTTCTCCTATCTTCTTCTTTGTTCTTGCCATGAGTGAGTAGTTCCATACACTAGGGTGAGGGGAGTAGCCCCACTACCCATGTTTTCATTTCATGCATTGTAATTCATGAGTTTGAAATATAGAATTACTATCTTTTCAATTCAACATCAATCGTTTAATGAATGCTAATTGCTTGATCACCAACCTGTGTTACCTATTATCTACTAGTGTGAATTGTCTACGTTTGTACTTTTAGATTTGATTATCGATTGTATGTTGGTTCTTGATGTATGTAGTCACCATATATCTGTTTCAGTATCTAGGAATGCTTTTCAAGGAGTGGAGTAAACTCACCTCCATCGTTGTACTTTCATACAATGAAATGGAATCAGTTGACGTATGGAAGTACAACTTTGACAGGTTGAGGAACACACTTTGCAAAGGGAGTGATGCTAAGTAAGTGACCATTCATTTGGGGATGGTTGGCATTGTAATACTTCCACGTTTCTAGTAGTTGGCTATTCGAAAGAAAGCTAAGTCTACAAAGATACTAACTGATTGGACCCCTTTTGCAAGCCATGTTATTATGATGTATGTTATGATCCATGTGTAGTGGTGGTGAAACTCGATCACATCCTAGTGGTTTCCAAATATTGTCTACAACCTTAATCTTACTTCCCTGCCATTTAATTTACATTTGCGTTTTAGTTAAATCATCAACCAACCTCTTCGATCTAAGTATCAACTCTTAAATATATATATATATAGAATTATAACATTTTCCATCTTGTTAAATCCTTAACACGACTGTTGTCTCGTAGATTCGACCCTCAACTGTACTACGATAAGACTTCCACGTAACTTAGCGTATGTGGGTGGAGATATTATTCTAGCACACGCAAGGCTAAACATAGAGACTTATTATCTCTAGAAATTTTAGTGGTGCACACAACTCCACATAAGTGGAGGCTCCATCAAAAATTGGCACCGTTGTCGGGGACAACATACTTTTTTAATTTCAATTATCAACTTGCTAGTTGATTAGGATTTTATATTTTACTTTGATAACTGGTTCATATCTTTTTGACTCCATCATCTTTCCACCATCTAAAGTGTGATTTTTCTTCTACTCAGGTAGAAAATGTGTATGCAAAACTGCATATTCTCCCCTGAACCAGAGTACGACCCTGAGGTAGAAAGAAGCTTCCACCCACGCATCAGACTCAACCGCCAACAAGCCAGACAGATGACTGAAGAGCAACACCAAGCCGCCTTGGTGCTAGAAAGAGTCAACGTAGCTATAGCAGCTCAGGGAGCACAACTCATCGTTGATACATGTGCTCAAGTCCAAGATGAAGTTTGAGCTGAAGAGCAAGCTCACATCCAAGCTGAAAATGAGGCAGCCACAACAGCTGCTCAATTATTGATAAGGAACAAGCAGCTTCAAGACTACACTATTTCTAAGAACTCCGAAGACAATCACCCAGTTCAGCCTCCACTCATTAATGTTCCTAACTTCAAGATTCAAACATAATGGATCCAAATCATGCAAGGCATCTCATTCTCAAGAAACATTGGAGATTATTGCATGGACCACCTGAAGCGATTCAAGGCACTTTGCCGATTGGTACCACAAGCCGAAGCTACGCTAGATGCAATCATGCTCTAACTTTTCAACTTCACTTTGTCTAGAAAGGCACTAAGTTGGTATAACTCTTTAGATGGAGAGCCAATAATCACCTGGGCTCCCTTGGAAGAAATATTTTTGGAGAAGTTCTTTCCTCCCTCTTTGACTTACCAGATTAGGGGACAAATCAATCAGTTCCTCCAATTACCTATAGAATCACTAGAAGAATCATGGGAAAGATTTAAGGAACTTCTGAGAAAATGCCCACATCATGGAATCACAAAAAACCACCTCATAGAAACATTCTTTAGAGGAGTAAGTGATGAAATAAAGAAGTTTTTGGATTCCTCATCTGGAGGAAATTTCATTAGAAAAAATTACGAGGATGCTTGGAAGATTGTTACGCTCAGAGCCAAAAACCAATCTAATTGGGGAAGGCCATTTACAGGAGGAGTCCTAAAAGTCTGCAAGGCTAAGAATCTATAGAAATGAAAGCCATTACTGAAGCTCTGAAAAACATAGTTCATAAGCAGCAAGCCCTTGAAATAGTGTTTGGAGAATATGGCAGGAAGAAGAACTCCCAAGTTCAACAAGTTAAAGTAGCTACTGAGACTTGTGAAGCTTGTCATGCATCAAATCACCCCACACTATCATGTAGCCTCTTATAAGATGTGATGAAGAATCTGTAGACACCGCAACCACAATATGAACCAATCATTGAACAACCCGAGGATTAGCTGCCAGAGCAGGTGAACTCTATCCACAGCATATCGGGTCAAGCATATTATAATCTGGATCAACCAAGAAACCACCCTAGATTTCGGTATGGGAATCCCGTGAGAACTGCCAACCCGTAGCACCAAACACAAGGTGGGTCTTCTAATAAACCACCACCTAGATTCCAGAGCAGTTATAGCTAAAACCAAGGAAACTATAGAGGTGGGTTTCAAAGATTTTCCTACCGAAGAAATTCTTATTCATACTATCAATACACCCACCCTCCATTGCACCCTCAATTGCAACAACCCCAGTTAACACAGCCACAAAATCAACAACTTCAGTTTCCAACGCCTCAACAGCAGTAACCTCAAGGGCAGCAACAAAAGAATACCCCACGTCCGCCAACATATGAGTTATCTCTGATAAGGCAAATGTTGCAATCTCAACAGACCATGCTTGCCAACTAGCAGGCTCAACAGAAAGTTGTAGAGACGCAACTGGCACAAATTGTAGCTCAATTGAAACCTCCGGTGGGTACTTTCACAGGTCAGCCGGAAATAAATCTGAGACATGATCAACACAGACCAGAACAACTAAATGCATTTACCACAAGGTTTGGTCATGTTCTTACTGAAGCTACCAAAGTCATTCAAGAAGACAAAGATACAACTAAAATCATCCCAAGTGTAAGCACAAATCAAGAGGTTAAAAACGAGAAGGAAAATGAACTAGTTCCCAAGGAACCAGAGGTCCCACAATACAAGCCCAGGATACCCTACCCAGGCAAACTGAGGGGGACTAAACTGGATTCCAGATTCCAAAAGTTCAAGGAAGCAATGAAGAAGCTATATGTTGATATTTTGTTCCTTGATGCTCTCTCTGAAATTCTAGCTTGGTATAAATATCTAAAGACTTTACTATCAAAGAAATACATGACCGAAGAACATGAGACAGTCAAACTAGATCAGACTACTTCTGACATCATTCTCAACAAAATTCTGAAAAAACAAAAGGACCCTGGCTCCTTCGGCATCCAATTTTCTATAGGAAACACCTCTTGCAAGAAAGGATTAGCTGATTTGGGGGCCAGCATATCTATCATGCCCTTTTCTATGTGTAAATGATTGGGCTTTACTGATTTGCTACCCACAACAATGACAATCCATCTGGCTGATTCTACCATTACCGCACCTTTGGGAATTATTGAAGATATTCCAATGAGAGTAGGAAGAGACTCCTATGTCCCTTGTGATTTTGTTGTCAGGGATATAAAAGAAGATCGGAGGTATCCAATAATATTTGGCAGACCTTTCCTCATGACAGCCAGAGCACTAATTGATGTCAAAGCTGGCACAATTACCTTAAGGTTGGGGAAAGAAAATGTTCAATTCAGAGTCTTTGATAGCCTTAAAAGTCCTATCATCCACGAAGAAGTCTTTCTTCTTGAGGCAATAGACAAAATGTCCCAGCTAAAGCAAGAAACTCATGAACCATCTGATGCTCTAGAAGACATCTTAACGAATCCAAAAGCTAAATTTTCAACTGACGAACTAGTTCGACAATGTCTGAAATACCTAGAACAAGCTGAAGAAGTTCCAGAAGCTACTTTTGAGGAGTTGAAATATGTCACCACGCTGGAAACTATTGAACTACCCAAGGCACCGGAAATGAAAGTCCTACCAGCTAGACTCAAACATGTCTTTCTAGATGAAGAAAAACTATATCTGGTCATCATCAATTCCACTTTGATGGAAGACCAGGAAGAAAGACTCCTTATTAAATTAAGAAAGCACAAGAAAGCCATTGGATATAAGATGACCGATCTAATCGGGGTAAATCTAGCTTTGTGCATGCACCAATTACCTATTATAGAGGAGTTCAAACCATCACAGGAGCACCAGAGGAAGCTAAACCTGAATCTTAAAGAAGTAGTTCACCTCTAGGTTCTAAAACTTCTAAAAGCTGGTATTATCTATCCAATTTCTGACTCCCAACGGGTAAGTCTAGTCCAATCAGTTCCTAAAAAAAGGAGGACCACCATTATTTTGAATGATAAAAAGGAACTGGTACCCACCCAGACTATTACCGGGTGGTGGATGTGCATTGACTATAGAAAATTGAACAAGGCAACAACGAAAGACCATTTTCCTTTACCTTTTCTTGACGAAGTCCTTGAACGTCTAGCTCGCCAAAAATTCTTTTGCTATCTTGATGGTTGCTCTGGATTTTACCAAATTCCAATACACCCTGAAGATCAAGAAAAGATGACTTTTACCTGCCCTTTCGAAACTTACGCCTTCAAGAGGATGCCCTTTGGGTTATGTAATGCAGTCGCTACATTCAAGAGGTGTATGTCCGCCATATTTGTAGGATTAACTGAATCTATCATGGAAGTATTCATGGATGACTTCTCAGTTACAGAGATTCCTTCAATAACTATCTGTTTAATCTTAGTAAGGTGCTACAAAGATCTGAGGAAACAAATCTGATCTGTAATTTGGAAAAATGTCACTTTATGGTGATAGAAGGTGTTATCCTTGAGCATCGAGTGAGTGAACGAGGTATTGAAGTAGACAAAGAAAAAATAGATGTCATTTCAAAGTTGTCACCACCAAAAGACATTAGAGGAGTATGAGCCTTCCTGGGCCATGCCGGATTTTACCGAAGATTCATTCAAGATTTTTCAAAAATAGAAAAGCCCATGACTTGCATGTTAACTAAAGATGCGGACTTCAATTTTGATCAAGAATGTTTACAGAGCTTCACGGCTCTAAAGAACGCCTTAGTCTTTGCACATATACTACGAGCTCCTGATTGGTCAAAACCCTTTGAAATAATGTGTGATGCCAGTGACTATGCTATAGGAGCAGTACTAGGGCAGAGGATAAATAAGAAGCCTTACGTGATATATTACGCATCAAAATTGCTTGATGAGACCCAAAAGAACTATACAACTACAGAAAAAGAATTCTTGGCAGTCATCTATGCTTTTGAGAAATTCCGTTCTTACCTGATCAGATCAAAGGTTACAGTTTACACAGATCATTTAGCAATAAAATATCTGATTCAGAAACAAGACGCCAAACCTAGACTTATTCGCTGGGTGGTGATGCTTTAAGAGTTTGACCTAGAAATAAAGGATAAAAGTGGGGTGGAAAATATTGTCACCAATTACTTGAGTCGCATTGAAGCTCAAGATGAAGATAATATACCTATCAGTGACTCTCTACCCGATGACCAACTCATGAAGGTCACCACTGGATTCCCCTAGTACGCTGACATAGTAAACTATCTGGCTACGAGAATTGTCCATCCTTCTGCTACCTATCATGACAGGAAGAAATTGTTCCATGACGCCAAGCACTACTTCTGGGACGAACCATACCTCTTTTGCTTATGTGTAGATGGATTATTTCGCCATTGCCTTCTTGAAGAAGAAATCACCCCAGTCTTAGAACATTGTCATTCTGGTCCCACTGGGGGACACATGAGTTCAAAGAAAACTACTCTTAAAGTCTTATAGTCTGGTTTCTTCTGGCCGACAATAGGAAAAGATGCACATGAATTTGTACAATCATGTGGTAAATGTTAGCTCTCTGGAGGGCTATCCAAGAGGAACGAAATGCCACTAACTCTGTGGCAGGAAATTGAACTCTTCGATGTATGGGGAGTGGACTATATGGGTCCATTTCCCTCATCATATGGATTCTCCTATGTATTGGTCATTGTGGATTACGTATCCAAATGGGTAGAAGCTATACCTACTATATCTTATGACTCTAAGTCAGTTATTAAGTTGTTCAAGGATATTATTTTCCCTAGATTCGGAGTTCCTAGAAAAGTCATATCCGACGGAGGGTCACATTTCTTGGAGCGTAGTTTTGAAGCACTTCTATGAAAATATGGAGTAAAACACAAGGTCGCCATGCCTAATCATCCTTAGATAAGCGCTCAAGTTGAAGTCTCAAACAGACAACTGAAATCTATTTTAGAGAAGATTGTCAACAGAAACCATACATACTAGTCCACCGAGCTTCTTGATGATCTTTGGGCATATCGTACTGCTTACAAAACACCAATAGGAACAACTCTGTTCCATTTGGTGTATGGAAAGTCATGCCATCCTCCAGTCAAACTAGAACACAAGTCTTGGTGGGCTATTAAACAGTTGAATTTCGATTTCAAAAGTGTTGTCAAGTACAGAGAGCTTCAATTACAAGAACTTGAAGAACTAAGAATGTTTGCTTACTAGAACGTCAGGATTTAAAAAGAGCAAAATAAGATGTGGCATGATGGACACCTTAAAGAAAAGATATCATCATCGGAGACAAGGTCCTTCTTTTCAATTCCAGACTCAAAATGTTTCCCGAGAAAATCTATACAAAGTGGTCTGGACCCTTCACTATCAAACACATCTACCCATCATCATCCTTGATGAAAATGGAGGAGAAAGGACTATTAATGGCCACAGACTGAAGAGATACTATACTCTAGCTGATTAAACTCCAAGACAAACCATTGACATTAATGACCCCACAGCGTCAACCTGATCAAGCCAGAATCTCGTCAAGCCAGCGACGTAAAACCAAAGCGCTACTTGGGAGGCAACCCAAGAACTAAGTATCACCTTTCTTTTTTGTTTCAGAAAATATAAAATTAAATAACCAACCAAAACAGATATAAAAATATAAAAATCAACAACCTAAATAATTTTACCCAACCGGTCTTGAAAATCATTTGGTCCTCTCGGTCTTGAAACCGTTTGGACCCAAACAGTCTTGAAAATGTTTGGTCCTCTCAGTCTTAAAACTGTTTGGACCCAAATGGTCTTGAAACTGTTTGGTCCCGTTCGTGCTCGCGATAGCAGCCCCGTTCTTCATCTCTACCGACTCCACGACAACCATCACTACAACCCTTATAGTTAGGTAGATGGTGCTCATGATCATCATCATCATCGCCACTATCACCACCGCCAATGCTTTCGTTGTTGCCACTGCTTCACCTTCATCGCCATCGATGCGTTCGTCGTTGTCGCCGTTTCACCTTCTTCATGGTTTTGGCACCAGCAAGGTCCTAGCGGTTTTGAAACCACATAGATCTTCATGGTTTTCATCCTCGCGGTTTCACCCTCGCAGTTTTCATCCTCGCGGTTTCACTCCTAATGGTTTTTATCCTCGTGGTTTCACCCTCACGGTTTTCATCCTCGTGGTTTCACCCTTGTGGTTTTCATCCTCATTGTTTCACTCCTAATGGATTTATCCCTCGCAGTTTTCACCCTCGTAGTTTTCACCCTCATGGTTTTCATCCTCGTAGTTTCACCCTCACGGTCTTGAAAACCGCATGGACTCTTGTAGTCTTGAAAATCGTTTGATCTCTTCGTGGTTTTGTTCTTAACATTTTTATTCTCGCGGTCCTACCCCTCATGGTTTCTCTCTTCCTAGTCTTTACAACACATGAATCCTTCATAGTTTCAAAACCATGTGACCTCTTCATGGTTTTAAGACAGTGAAGCTTGCACCATCTTGTAATCTTTTCAAAATTCATACATTAATTCCATTAGCACTAAATTTCAACTTTTTTCTAATATATGATTTCTTGTTAAATTTACATAATGGCCTCACCTATAAAAGAATTTGATGAAGCCCACTTCTGGACCAGGGAGCAGTTGTTGGAGCATCGGAATAAGATCCAACACATCATTGACCTCTGCACAAAAAAAAAGGAAAAACCCCAGTTTACTTGCCCAAGGTCATTTACGACCTTGAGCGCATCACAAACGTCTAGCAGAGGACCCAGTCGAGGACATTGAAGAACCCTCATCCACTGACGAAGGTTCTGACTACACACCAAACTCGGATGAGGAATCTCCAACCACCAAGCAAAAGGGGAAGTGTAAGGCCCCAGAGGTTATTCAGGAAAGACCTACCAAAAGACGGGAAAGAAAGCAAGTCCAACCCACAACTGCAAGAGAACACATTCTGGCAGGACACGCTACTCCTCCTGCTGCCACCGTTGCAGCAGAAGTACCAACTGAACTGCATATTCAACACCTATAGGCTGGTGATAAAATTTTGTGACCAACAAAGTATGTATTCTCCAACATACTAAATAAGATGGGCATCTACGACAGAGTTCTTACCTTTCTCAATGAAGCAAATCTTTTAAAACTTTACTTCATCGCCGAAAATTCTTACCTTGAGCCCACACTGGAATTCTTTACCTACCTTACCAAAGAACCAGTGGAGGCCAAGGAAACATTAAGAGACGGAGGTGAACGCAAGCTTGTAACCTCACTTTTTTGGGAACAAGGTTACACTGACTAAAAACATGTTGAACAAAATTTTCATTGACAACCTAGACCAGCTGCAGAAGGCTACGGCAATATGTCTAGATCACCCACAATTCAACAGGCACTTTTTCTGGAAATCATTGACTGGAATCCCCAATTATGATTCCAAGACCTGCAAAGCCTCCAACATTCATTCTGGCATGGTGCGAACTCTGCATAGAATAATGATAGGCACACTATTCCCTTGAACAAAAAGCGGGAATGTTCTCATTTTGGACCTCTTCAAGCTATGGTCTATCCTAAAGGGGCAGCCAGTCAATATTGTACGGCACTTGATACATAAACACACATCCTATGCCCCCGGAGAGGAAATCTACATGGGTGGTCACATAACTTTAATCCTGAAGTATCTCAAGATGGATAGACCACTTCTAAGATGTACTTTGATAAAGGGTGACAACTTAACAAACGAGCAGATTCTAAAAAACACCTATATCATATAGGAGAAGGATGCCAAATTTCACTATGTCTTCTTCCCAACTATCAAAGCATACAGGACACTGCTACCACTTCCCAAACTAGCAAATTATGATAAAGACAAATACTTGTTCACTGAAGAGGACCTTGCTACCATGTTAGCCTCTGTAAAAGGGAAGGAGAAACAAGCACCAGAAGGGCGAACAGAGAATAGTTCTACTTCCCCCACAACTAAAGCAAAGAAAATACCAGTGGCACGGCCGTCCAAACTGCGCATACAAAAGTAGCAGCAATCAGAGACACCCACATCTAAGATCACCCCAGGAGCAGAGCACCCCCACACTGTAGAAACCATCATGAATCAAACATCAGACCCCTTCATCTTGGATTTGGATGTTGAGATCACCTCTACAACCACCCTCACCACCCTAGGGATAGAAAGGGTTGAGACCTCTATCCTCCACCACTCTGCCATCTTCCACCATTCTGGTGTCTATCACTCTTCCACCATTTTCCACAATCATACCCACCACAATTCATTTTCCCACAACCACAACTTCACCCACATCTTCTGCCTCACTCATTTTTTCCACAGGCGAACCATTTTTCACCACAACACCCAATGTCACTTTCACCTCCACCTTCCCCCGGCATTCTCGGCTACACCTATCATATCTGAGATGTCGCCACCTTTCTCATCCGCCACCACCCTGATACCACTAGTGACTCCCTCTACAGTCGCCATGCAATTCGCGGGCCCATCAATTGTGTCTCTCTCACAAGGCACCACCACCCTTTCACCTAGACCCCAGCCATCCCACCCATCCACCATTGTGGTCCCATTTTTACAAGTCAGAGAGGCATTCAGACATCCATTTGACACTATTCGAACTCTCCTCTCCGATCCTTCTAACATCTTACAATCTATTTTTTCTTGTGTGTAGGGGCTTTCCATGCAAGTGTCCAACATTGACAAACAGACACACACCTTACTAGACCTTCTCACAAGCATTCAACAATGACAGGAAGCAGTAGTCCAACAAGTCAACCACATTGATGATCACTTCCAAACCCTGTCGGAGTTTATTCTTAGTATGAGCCAGCAAGAAGCGTTGGTCCAATAAGTCTACAGGGTCTCCAAGCAAACTCAACCTTTGCCTAAGACCCTCTGAGAGCTTTAGCAGCAACAAGTTGCATTGAGCACACACATGGATGGCATTGATAAAAACCTCACACAACTCATCCGCCGCCAAGAGGAGCACTCAAACAAAGAACTCAATCAGCTACGAGCACAAGTGACTGATCTAACAGCATGACTCCTATCCACCAAAGCAAGATACATAGATCTCAAAGAAAGCCACGATGCACTGCTCAAATCCCACAAGCATGTGTAAGTGGTACTTGAAGAATTACAAGCCATTCATTGGCGGTGTAAGAAAGTAACAACTAAGAAGACAAAAGACAAGGTATTGAATGACGATGATGATGAAAATGAAAATGATGATGAGGATTATGACTCCTCGGCTGACTCTAAGGCAGACAACTCCTCCTCAGATGACCAACCAGACAACCCAGGCAATGCTGGGGAGGCCACCAGCTGAGGAGCAGATAACACAAAGAGGGGAGATGGTGGAGACCACAAGGAGGGTGGTAGAAAATAATCTAAAGACCACCGTGCTCCAGACAATACAGACAACGTAACAATGTCCTATACAGACCAATTCTTCAATTTTGTTGCTATGGGCTCTCTAGGGGACACTGCCAAAGATGCGGTTTTTGCTGAGTTTCAACAATGCATACTAGAAACCAGCACTAGCCCGCTCACAGTAGCTTTCACAGAGTAAGTTGCAGTCTTTCCCCCAAGACAGGAGGAATTTGACAGAGTGAGTCTCGACACCGAAGATCAACTCAAATCCGACCCTGAAGTGAATGAAGATCTGCCACAATATTTTGATGACAATGAACAGACTTCACTTCCTCCTCCAGAAGACCTTCCCCCGCCACCACCCCTACCTCACAAAATGCATGACTTGGATCTGGCAGCCATCTCTACATTAGATGTTCAAGACATCTTCATCTTAAACACTATTTTAGATGATGCCAAGGATGGTGGGGACATCCTCTATAATAATACAAAGACAAAGTGCATGCTAACACATGAAGATTTATGTGTTCTCCTACGAACTCAGTCGGCAGTGAAGATGGCTATCTTCCGTGTATTACTTGCTAATGCAATAGAGGAATTTTGGAGCCCAAACAAAAAGCAGCCAGTTTTCAATACTTCACATGCTCTAGCACTATGCCTATTGAATAAGGACTTACAGGAAAAATCCATCGAGCGGCTGCAATTGGGTCTCACGTGAAAAGCACGCTACATCACGGTGCCTTTCAAAGTTTCTGACCACTGGCTCCTCATGATAGTTGACACTGAGGCCCACGATGTCGAGGTGTACAATTTTTGCGCCAGTGAGCTTAAGACGGGAACCATTAACTTCACTGGTTCAGAAGTTAGAGAAGAGTGATGCATTCCTTTCTGGCTTCTCAAAGTCATATGGGCCACCTTCCCATCTCTTGTACATGGCTGGAACCAACCTTGGTTCAAAATCATTAACCCAATCATTCAAATGCTAGAAGGTTCAGGGGACTGCACTCTCTACACAATAAGATTCATTAAAGTGCTCAACAAACATATCCCCTTTACAGAGCTAGCCACAGAAGATATGCATTCCTTATAGGGACGTTATGCCATGGAGCTCATTTGCGACAGACGGTTCTTCAAGGACCCGACAATGGCTCATGTTGACGTACCCCATTACTTATTCTCTGCTATCCAATGTCCACAAAAGCAACCATTCAGACAAGTTCTAAAAGGAGTTGGAACAACAACAACAACAAACCTCCAAGGTCCCAGAAAAATGACAATGGGACCCCTACACTTTTGATTTGGTGGAAGATAATGGGGACACCGATCTGTTAACAGGAGCTACCATTAACAAATCATCCAAAGATATTGTGCCTCTATCTGATATTCAACCAACATTCCCAAACTTAGACCTTGTCGCATGCAAGAGTCTTTCAGATAATGAACTCAGACTCATCATGTATCAGCCATATGTAGAGACCAATGAGCTTGTTTTCCTTGAAGGGAATATTCTTGTAATGGCAGATGCACTCTGTGAAACCATACAAGTAAAAGGTTCACTATCTGTAAGTGTCATGGTTGCCTACCAATTTCTTCTAGCACGAGACTTGCCTATGGTTTACATGGTGTCAGCATACCTGAAGGATGATTTACTCGGCTCAAAGAACTTTGAAATCACTGAATCCCTTATTTCATATCTTCATCATATGACTCCAAAGTTTATCCTACTTCCATTCCTTCACTCTGAGCATTGGATGTTGCTGGCAAAAAACTTACATAACGAAACTACAATTATCTACAATAGTTCTGATAGCCAATTAAATCTCAACCAGGGGGACTATGATGTTATAACAAAGATGCCCATAGAAGAAGTGGCAAAGGATTGTGCTGAACAACTGCACGATATTCTCATCAAACACACAGAGGTGTACAACATAGATCATTTCAAGCACCCATCCTTCTGCCACAGATGTCCCCAACAAATTAGAGAATCAAACGACTGTGGATTTCACGTCCTTTACTGGATGTATACCATCACTGTTCTTGGAAAACATGTGGAGGACATGAAGGATGTGAATTATCATGCTTTATGGGGAAGTTTGCAGCAAATCTTCTCCACTTTTATGGAGCCAACCAGGGTTTAACAAAACCTTGACACCCTTGCTCATGTACTTCTCAACCTATCACCTTGACACTCTGAGGATAGAGTGAGTGATAAGTTAGGGGGGGTACAGTGGGTAAGGGAAGAGGTATTATATTCAAATTTTCTTTCCCCTTCTACCCTTTCATTTACCTCCGTTCATTCTCACAAATCTTTCTTCTTGACATTTAGATTTTCTGATAATTTCTTCAATAGAATAACTTTTTTACATAAGATAACTTTCACTTTGGTAAGGGGACACCCCTAGCTAAGTTAGAGACAAAGTAGTCCTCAGAAGCACTTACATAGTAGCGTCTGGGCACATAATTACGAATTAATAAATCACCTCCACAACTAGATATCCATGCTTTTGCTTCAATTCTACATCAAACTCTCCACAGGTCAAAACTGTGGCTGAAACAAGCCAAACACTCTCAAGGACGGCATGGAACCAGGTGAAATTCAAATCAAGGAACCTCGTAAGTGGACCGCGAGTATGAAACCAGAACAAGTGCATGTCTGGAAACTCTAGGGAATGGTTTTCTTCTTTTTAAAAAGAGGCTTGGCCGTCCAAATAAATCCCTAAAATACCCAATTCCTAAGCCAGTGAGCATATGAATAAAAGCCTGAGCGTTGAATAAAAACATGAGAGTTGTGCCATGCATAAGGACCTATATGAAGAGCCAATAAATGTCTTTCCCGGTCGGTACATTCAGCTTCCCTCACAAAGGTAGATGTATCATGCTTGGTAGTGAGATCCTAAGGTCTCCAAATATATGAAAAAGTTGACAAAGGTCTCGCCCGGCCAGTACATTCAGCTGCCCTCACAAAGGCATACGTGTTGCGCCCGGTAGTGAGACCCTAAAAGTCTAGATAAACCCTATCCCCTTCAAAGGAGAGTTGCACATCAACCTTCAGCCAACCCTTGTACCTATCTTAGCTTTCGATAGGAGTTTCAAAGAAGTATAAAACTACTTATAGTCGAAGACATGCATAGAATACGATCAAGGAAAGGGTGGTCCCAATGCGAGTTATGAGATACAGAAGAAACCTGAGGTCCATGCAACTCCCGATACCTAAAGGAGTTAGTGCAAGAAGAAGTCTCGATAACATTCTGGGAGATCTCTAGTATAGAGCTGAAGCAAGAGTATGGAAATCCTCACTAAATAAAATCTCCTCGCCACTATGTGCCTTAGCTCTATCCAGCTTGAGGACAAGCTAGACTCTAAGTTAGGGGGGTGATAACCTCCCATTTCGTGATGTTATCTTACTAGTTTTTCTTAGTTTTCCATACTCTTTCTTAGATAAATTAGATAGAATACTTAACTTTCTTCTTTATTGTGAATATACCAATATACTGATATTTTCCCTTTTCTTCTTACAAAAAAACCAAAAAAAATTGCAAAAGTTTGAAACCAGTCCCAAGACCGTGAAGGCCCCAGCGGTCCCAAGACCGTAAAGGCCCTAGCGGTCCCAAGACCGTGAAGCCCTAGTAGTCCCAAGACCATGAAGATCCCAGCAGTCCCAAGACTATGTGAAGGCCCTTGCGGTCCCAAGACCGAGAAAAACCCTAGCGGTCCCAAGACCGTGAGGACTCTAACGGTCCCAACACCAAGTGATGATTTATTGATTCCAAGAACGCGTGAAAGCTACTGGTCCCAAGACCATGACGATCCAAATGGTCTCCAGACTATGAAGATCCAAATGGTCTCCAAACCATGAAGATCTAAATAACTCAAAACCGTGACCCCCTTGGAGCCTATAAATAGTACCTAAGTGGTCCTCATTCAAGGGGACTTTTTAGACACCCAAAGGCTGCCTCATTTGTTCCAGAGACTGTTTCATCCTTCACCCCAAGGTGGCCAATCTAAGATTCACACTCCATCCACAATCCTACTTCCTATCTCATCGACATAGAAGGTAGGGAGTGAAGGATTCATCACCAAAGCAACCACGCAGTGTGAAGATAGTTATTCTCTAATCCAAGGGGTCAACCTTCCTCCCTCCTACGTGGATATGATGCTTTCCTTCTCTTCTCTTGTATCCTTCTTTGTTCTTGTCATGAGTGAGTAGTTCCATACACTAGGGTGCGGGGAGTAGCCCCGCTACCCATGTTTTTATTTCATGCATTTTAATTCATGAGTTTGCAATAGATAAATACTATCTTTTCAGTTCAACATCAATTGTTGAATGAATGCTAGTTGTTTGATCACCAACCTGCATTACCTATTATCTACTAGTGTGAATTGTCTATGTTTGTACTTTTATATTTGATTATCGATTGTATGTTGGTTCTTGATGTATGTAGTCACCATATATCTATTTCGGTATCTAGGAACGCTTTTCAAGGAGTGGAGTAAACTCACCTCCATCGTTGTACTTTCATACTATGAAATGGAATTAGTTGACGTATGGATGTACAACTTTGACAGGTTGAGGAACACACTTTGTGAAGGGACTGATGCAAAGTATGTGATCATTCGTTCGGGGATGGCTGGCATTGCAATACTTCCATGTTTCTCATAGTTGGCTATTCGAAAGAAAGCTAAGTCTGCAAAGATACTAACTAATTGGACCCTTTTTGCAAGCCATGTTATTATGATGTATATTATGATCCATGTGTAGTGGTGGTGAAACTCGATCACATCCTAATGGTTTCCAAATATTGTCTACAACCTTAATTTTACTTCCCTGCCATTTAATTTACATTTGAATTTTAGTTAAATCATCAACCAAACTTTTCGATCTAAGTATCAACTCTTAAGTAGATAAATAGAATTATAATGTTTTCCATCTTGTTAAATCCTTAACAAGACCGTTGTCTCGTGGATTCGACCCTCAACTGTACTACGATAAGACTTCCACGTACCTTAGCATACGTGGGTGGAGATCTTATTCTAGCACACGCAAGGCTAAACTTAGAGACTTATTATCTCTAGGATTTTTAGTGGTGCATGCAACTCCACACAAGTGGAGGCTCCATCACTCCACACCACCCAACACATTTGAATCATGTTTTCCTTAGCATGAAACTAGGCTTTGAATGATAAGGTGACTATCATTGTGGTGGTTGATCTGATGCACCTCCTTATAATGGTGGGTATTAGTAGTAATGTCTCAAATAGACTCCTTATGGAGGCGGGTACATGTAAGGGTGGCCTTATAGTGCACTCCAATATCCCCCCACTAGGGTTTTCTCTATGCTTATGCATGTTGGTAGTTGTAAATGTGCTTTATTCGATGATGAATCTTCTACTCATCCAACCACATATCTTGTTGTGCTTTCTATATCCCCTTAAATAATAACATGATGGAAGACATATGATAAGCATATTTTGAGGGGGTTGGTATGCATCTAATGTCTCTTCACACCTTTTCACATGGATGTGCAATTAACTTTCTCATCCAAGTGATATGATTTATATTCTGGGTGAAATACATACCAAAAGGTTTCAAGGAGGAACGTGAAGGAGAGTAGAGGAACAACCCACCTTTGTCACTTCTCTCTGGATCTTATTGTTGATCTAGTGGTGGCACACCAGAATCCCCAACCATGGGAAATGATGAATCTACAAAAATGTACTTGGGTTTTTGCTTCACATATTGTGTTATTGCTTCCATCAAGTTGGTGTTAGACTAGTCTTCTTGAATAGAATAGTCACATGATAGGGTAGCTTGGGAGTAAAAGTCAAAAAATTAGGGTAAAATGATACAATATTCTATCACCCTCCTTAATATCATATGCACCTTCATGAAATACCTGATATCCACTAGCTGGGACAATACAAACATCGTGAGGTGATCTAGAGTGTATCTTATGAGTGAGCTATGGATGTTACAATCCCAACCATTTGAAACAATGTAGTGTTTCTGAGGGGGTTGACTTTATTTGATCAATCAACATCTCCCCTAGAGTCACATCCTTTATCATTATCAAACTATACATAATAAATATCTATATTATCAAGAAGAATCCCTCATTGTCTTTGTTGGAAAAGATTGTGTTTTCAAAGACATTTTGCATGCAACTGAAGAAAGGATTTTCCCACTTTTTTGGTCTGGTACATTCAATGAACAAACTTGTTTTCCCTAGTGAGCTCTTCCCATATATTGTGGGGGTCAAAACAAAATGTTCTTTTCTATTTATCCTTTATTAAAATGTTCTTCCCACTCTGGTGTCGGGGAAATGTTGCATTCAGCACAAAGAATGTGAATTAGTGTAAGTTTTAAGACATCATAAACCGGAGTGCATGCTCCTTGTGAAGAATTTTCTTTTGAAATGTGTTGAAGAACTATTGGGTTACCTCAATGTAACTTATGTATTCAACAAAATCTTCTCCAACTCCTCATCCTATACATATATAATCGACTAAGCACCTATTCCAAGTGCACTTATTGTCTTTCCATAGCATACCTTGTGGGATGAACATTCCTATCAAAATTTTGAGTAAACAAAGATATCACCTCAACTTTTTGGCTTCTTCTTGGAGGTGTTGTTTTTCTTTGTCCCATAGCTTTGGTATCCCTCCATTTGTCAATTAGTCAATCCTATGTTTTCACTTCCTCTTCAAGATTCTCATACTCATAGTCTTTATCGTCTCATCCACATATAGTTATAGGATCATGTTCTAGTGAATAGGTTGATAGAAGACCTCGCCCCAACCTCTTTGGCATCGTTCTCCTCTTATTCTTGTTCCTCGTCTAGGAGAAACTGTCTTCTTCATGTTGTGGGTGCTAGTATCACATGTTCTCTAGAGGAAATACCCCCTTTCCTCCTAGGATAAATTGAAGTAGATTGAGGCATTGGGAGCATTTATGAGGCAAATTGCATCATGGGGAAATTTATGATAGTGGAGACGGTCGTGTTGTAGCATTTGATCTTTTGGCTACTTGTGGAGGTGGATGTGGAACATGAACTGATTTCCCCATCCTCCTTCTAAAGTGGCTTTTCACCTTCATAGAGTCAATGAGATTCTCCATGTCATCATGGGAGGATTTCTCTCCACCACTTAATAGCTTGGATTGGTTGAATCATCTTCATTGTGGGATGATGAATGGATATGGGTGAATGGGGATTGAGATGGTTATGATGGATGGGATTGGAGTCATTTTTCAAGTGACAAAGGGTAGATATGAGCTTCTTCGTGGTAGAGGTCATTCCATTCCCAAGTTTCCTCAATTTTTCCATGGTGGAGAAGGGTAGGCAGATTTTACTATATTAGTTAGGTTTTATCGATGAAGAAGGGGAAATGGAGGGGGATAAACTTGGATGAGAGAATTTGGATGTTTTGGATGCTTGGGGTGTAAGGTTTATGGGGCATCAATCGGGCCTCTGAGAGCAATAATCAAGCTTAAAGAAGAAAGACATGGCCATGGAACATGGATGTTTGTGGAACGAGTATGGTATAAAAGGGGAAGTGTGGGGGTTTTATGGATATAACTGTTGGTATGTATGCCCTGAGAGCCAATCATGAGATGATTGGTGGGATACATTAAGATTTATTTGATAAACATCAAAAGGCAAGTTTCCAATTCTTTCTGGTTCAGTCATATGAGATAGTGATAGAACATATTGAATGTCTAGAGAATGACAATACTCAATGACGTATGCCTTCAGGTTGAGGACCTGAATGATTAGATCATACGGATGCTAAGAATTTGTACATTCTTGTTATGTCCCTAGTCATATGTCATTGTGGATGGTAGATAGACAGTAGTGACACACAAGACTAGATTGTGGTGTTGGTTGATGACAGAATCTCATTAGTCATGATATAGAGATATCAAACCAAACACAAAGGTACTTGTTAGAGAACAAGTGTACCGGACAGACCCACCGTGAGTTTGACACATGGAACCATGACATGGTAGTCACAGTCAGTACTCATAGTGATGGTGGTGAGTGTGATTCTTTGACCTGAAATCACTACACTCAACACATGTCGTTGGGCACACGTTGACATCATCAAATGCAGTCCTGAAACATGGGTTGTTATAAAGGTGATGATTGGGTGGCTTTGACACATGGGGCTTTTAAGGGGTGAGTGATAGATATGGGATTTGTCCCTCCTGAGGGAGTTTGATATCCAAGGCCACTTGGTGAGTAGGATTGAGATAGGCGTGCGCACGCATGTGTGAACCAGTATGTGATATTGATGTCATACATATCTCGGCCAATCTACTCTGAGATCAAGAAAGTGAATGAACATTGACAGGATGACTGTTCCATGCCTCGAGTTCATTCGGGATATCAGTGAAAAAGGAATTATACATTCGCTATAACACCATTCACAGATTGTAGGATTGAAAATTGTTCTCCAACTTTCTCTTTCACTTGGGTAGCACTGATGTGTGACTAGGCACCGCTCTTTGCTTGTGAAGTCATAAGTGTTATGGACTTTCACTGCCAACGTGAAATGGACCTGCAGGGTCACACTCATAGGATTTAACCTGGAAGAGGAGTTTTGTCCACAAACAATGTTTAGATTGATTACTAAAGGAGTTTAGTAGTTCAATTAAACACTCAATTGATTGATAGCTCAAAATCATAGTGTTCAAGGTGTTGGACAGATTGATTAGAGTATCAAATTGATTGAAACCGCGATTGACTGATTCTGCACACTCTGCACTCCCAACTGATTGGCTCATGAGATGAACTGATCGACTCATCTTGGTGAACTGATCGGCTCAAGTTGTGAGTCGCTCGGCTCATGGACAGGGTGAACGATTGCTTCAAGTGTTGAAACGATCGGTTCAACTGTTGCAGCCGAGCAAGTTGGGAAAGTAGGATTGGTGGGAATTTTCCTTTCGTTTCACTTGCCCAATTTGATTGGGAAATAGGATTGGTATTTGATACCAATTAGAAACACAAGAAGGAAAGTAAATCGGAAACTGGTCAGGACCACGAACCGACCGGTTCATAAAGTGAACCGACCAGCTCATGGGTCCCAACCGATCGGTTGAGTGTCAACCGACCGGCTCAGATCCCCAACCGACTGTTTCATAAATGAAAGGATTGTTTCAGCTTGTGAGTTGGTTGTTTTTGTGGAAAATCTCGAACCCTTCTACTCATGCTTTTAGTCCCGCATTGCCCGGGATGGAGAACCCTGTCCCATGACCCTCCTATATATAGGGGTATTGGGGGCTTCTCAAAGAACAACTCAGTGCAACCAGTTGCTCTAGAAAGTTGTCGTTCTCTCCATTTTTGGTAACTGAGAGAGAGCCCGAGCAAGTGCTACCCGTTAAGGGAGGCACAGCAAGGGAAAGACAACTATAGTTGCAACTGGAGGTAGGAGAGTGTGTTGGCGACTAGTACGTCAACAGGAGGGTGCGACTCCTTCCAACTCCTTGTGGGACAAGGAGTGCGGAGTTCCAGGTGGTCCGTGTGGACTACTACAGAGGCGGGAGGTTTCTGCCACTCAGGAGGACAACTGTCAATCCCGACAGTCCCGGTGTGAGGAGGAGTTGTCAGTACCGGTGCGACCAGGAGCTGCACAGACACCGTCCAAGACCAGAGGTGAAGACCGCGCAAGGCGCAAGGTATTGTCGCCGAGAAATACTCGGGACAAGGTATGATTCCACAAACCATCCTTTCCTATTATATAGACGTTGACGTGTTTTCTTGTTCCGAGTTTGGGGGAGAAAATTTTTGTTTCCGCTACCTTCTCTGCCTCTCCTAAAACCCAACAGTGGTATCAGAGCCACGTCAACTGCTCTATATTTTAGGAATATCGATATGATCGATTTTGGTTTGTTGCCTTTATTTATTGCATATGATGCGAATAAAATTGGTTTTATGCATGTCCAATCCTAAATCCACAAATCCCAATTACATATATGATATGTATTATTAATCCACTCGATACGCGTCGCCCTTAAATGAGTTTTGTGGTGGATGTGTAGCATGATTATGGCCTATAAACCCCTATATTTGTGTATGGTTGTATGTGGTTTCTTGCATCTCGGTCTGCGCACCAATCTTCCTTCTCCTATTCCTGATGTAACTCAAAATAGTTTGAGATTTCTTTCCTACCTTTTCTCCCCCCGAATGTAACTCGGGGTTTCTCTTTTGCAATGTAAAATTAGGATATATTTTATTTCCTGTTATGTCAAAGAATAAAGGACATCCAGATGACATCTGAGATGATCGGTTCAAGACGTGAACTGATCAGTTGACTTTCCAGACGATCGGTTCAAGGAGTGAATCGATCGGTTGATGACCGGTTCGAGGAGCGAGACGAGTGGGTGGCAGCCATGACGGGATGCACGATGATTGGGTGAACCGATTGGTTGGAGGAGCCAACCGATCAGCTGGTGGCACCCAGACGAACGGGCCAGAACGAGCAAGTCATTCATGTGATGAGTTGATCTTCTCAGAAGGCATAGCACATAGTTCATCTTGTACAGGTTGCATGTGATGTAGACCTAGATGACTATGATTCCTCTTGGCTCGAGGAATCACATTAGGATGGCCATAATCATCACTTTTTATCATTTTGCATGTTTGCTGTGGGATATAGCATGTATATGATACGTACTATGTATTGTGGTGATTGGATATGTATATGTATATAAAAACCAAATCCCTCATTAAAATATTAAGTTTTAGATGCCTTCCAAATGCGACACACGTGAAAAGCTTGATCGACCAAGTGTGGGCACGCCCAAGCGTGGTGCACCATCTATCTCGTGGAAGCGTGAAGGATGAATATGTGGGTCTGCCCAAGTAGGGTGCATATTCATCGTGTTGGCTTTGGGTCAGACTTAAGAAGGTGACCTAGGTAGGATCTAGCACCTTGAGGCATGGAGATGTTCATGGCAAGGAGTTGCATATGACATCTTATCAAGAGTTGCATATGATGCAATTGGCAAGAGTTGCCTACCTGAGAGATCTAAGTTGTGGGTGACATCCCAAGCTGGTCCATGACTTAGAGGATTTCAGGATCTTGCCCACTAGAAGGTTGTACGCTGCAATCTTCTGAATTGATGGTGAGGGCTATCAATTTGAACTGAAATAGTGGGAGCGATAATCAATTAAAGGCCTAATTATATTGTCAAATTTTCAAATCAATCAAATAAGTCAAAAATGAGTTTTTGGACTAAAATTGCATATTTTCCTTTTGTAGTACAAATGGCAACAAACAACAATCACTTTTCTTTGCGATCAGTCCTTGACAAGGACAAGCTAAATGGGACAAACTTCCACGACTGGTATCGGACATTGAGAATTGTTCTCACTCAAGAGCGTAAGCTCTATGTCCTGGATACTCCAATTCCAGAGGAACCCGCTCCTAATGCACCAAAGGCAGAAAGGGATGCTTACAAGAAGCATTTTGATGATGCCATTGATGCAAAGTGCATGATGTTATGTTCTATGAACCATGAGTTGCTAAGACAGCATGAGAACATGGGTGTCATTGAGATGATTCAGCATCTGAGGAACATGTATGAAGATCAGCCATGGCAAGAGAGATACAATGTCTCAAGGGCACTGTTCAAGTGCGTCATGACAGAAGGAGATCCAGTTGGTCCTCACACACTCAAGATGATTGGGTATGTAGAGAACCTGCAAAGACTGGGATTTCCACTGAGCCAAGAGTTGGCTACTGACGTGATACTGCAATCGTTGCCAGAATCCTACAGTCAGTTTGTGATGAACTACAACATGAACAACTTTGATAGGCCACTGTCAGAGTTGTTGGGCATGTTGAGGACAGTCGAGATACAGATGAAGAAGGACAAGCCTAAGTTTGTGATGGTGATCACGGGAAAGAAAGGCAATTCCAAGTGCAAGGGCAAGGGCAAAGCTAAGAAAGGTTCTGATGCTAGCCAGGAACCCAAGACGTCTTCAGCTCTCAAGGCCAAGGGAGGCGTGACCAAGAAAGGAAATTGCCACCATTGTCAAAAGCCAGGACATTGGAAAAGGAATTGTCCTCTCTATCTGGAAGAACAAAAGAAGAAGGAGGCGACTGATGTCTCTACTTAAAGGTGTCATGAAAGTAAACTTGTAACACTTTTTGAGGTATATGATACCAAGATGTAAAGTGTAAAGCACTCATAATTGGGGCAAGTGTTTCCGCCATAGATAGGAGTACTTTAGTTTATTTTCAGCCTACAAGGCATGTAATACAGTTATGAACTGCTATTTCATATTTGAAAATAGATAGAAACACTTTATTTTTGCATATTGTATGACAATGATGGCAATTAATAAAGTTGAGTTTTCAATCTTAAAGATATGATCTTTGTGGCAATGCCTTGTTTATCTTGTGTTATTTGATATGCATAAGATAAAATGATACCTAAAAGTTATAGATAACTCAAACAATCAAATTAGCATTAATCATGAGAAATTCACTTCTAGTTTCCATATGATGGATGAATCTAGACTCTTTTGGTTAGAGAACCAGTAAGAGACATGAATATCTTGGACATGATTAATCAATCTTCACTAATGGTAGTGGGAGAATGATTATCCTATTAGGTATAATACATGTGATGTATTTACATACCTATTGGAACAAATGCTAATACTTCAAATGGTGTTTAGTAGAATACCAATATGAATATCTTGAAATGTTCAAGATTATCATTGATGAAGTGCAAATTTGGTAAAGTGTTAATTCTTGATGAGATCAATGAATGAAATACTTGGACCAAATGTTTGAGATCGTTATGAGTGATTATGATAGTGTATCATAGTGAACTCATGATTAAGGCATGGTGATGTCTAAATCAAGAAGGAATCATACTCTAAGGAGTTAGAGGATGATTATCAAATAACTGAATTCTTCTTAAGAATACCCCACACTAATAAAAGAAATCAAGAATCACAAGGAGTTGTGAGTTCTTATATCCTTTACAGATACACCTCAATTATCTATGTGATGAGTCAACTATCTAGATGAATATGAGGAACCGAATTTTGAGTTATGGTTTATGACCATTACATCCTAAATGACATCCATGTGAACCATAAGGTATGACCTTCATGGTAGCACCCATTGGATGAAATCCATACGTGCAAATGAATCTTAAAGGTTAAGATACATGGATAACATTTTGAGAAGTATGATGCTTGTTGATTGCAACTTAATGACTAAGACATTTGGCATATGGATACTAAAACTGCATTCCTATGAGGAATGAAACAAGGATGTGTACGTGACACAACCTATAAGGTTTATGAATCCAATAATGCAAATGAAGTCTATAAGTTACAATGGACTAATCAATATGATTGATTGAGTTCAAGCAACTCAGAATTGGATCTTTACTATGATGATATAGTCAAAGGGTTTGACTTATATGTTAAAGATAAAGAAGGGATCTGTGATTTAGTGGGAGCATGTTCACATTCCACATGTTGATGTGAAATGGAAATGTTCTAGAATGGAAATCCAAAAGTGGAAATTATCTTTAAGGAAGATAGAGATGTTTCCTATGTGATAGGAATAGAGATCTATAGAGATAGTTCTCAAAAACCTCTTGACCTGAAAAGAGAAAGCATACATTGGAAATCTATACTGAAGGGTTCAGTATGCACAGATTCAGTGGGAGAAAACATGTCCATATTACATGGAGTTAATATCCCAATGCCAAGTGTCCAATTCTTATGAAGAATGGGAACACTAAGAATAGATATGGATCTATCATGTATGTAATCATCCCATTATCTTGCATGCATTCATCATCTTGTATGTAGGACATGGCAATATGATGTGCTCATCCTGATAACTCGTATGTGGGACATGATGAGTGGATGTTTGTCTGCTTCCAGTAAGGGTTACTGGAATACCATGAGAACTTGATAAGTACTTGAGAAGTACTAGTTCTATGGATATAAGGAAGAGTTTGATGTAAAGAGTTACATTGATGCGAACTTCCAAGAGGACAGAAAATTAATCGCAAAATATATATAAGATATATAAAAGTGAAAGTTTGTTGATAATTGGAAGTGTTCCAATAAAACCATTTAAAAGGAAATGTCGAGTATCTATGTGTGGATATTATATGGATCTGGAAGTTCATGAGATTAACATATAGATATTCCGCTCATTGATGACAAGTCTAGAATCCTAGCTTGATCATGCAATGTGGCTAAAGGTTAGCATAGGAATACTAGATTGCATATTACGACAACTCCATCTCATATGTGTGACGTACAATGAAGAGATGAGAGACATGCAATTTATACTGACTTTGGCAATGTGTTTCCATAACTCACTGTGTTCGCACTAGAGCACAGTAACATGTGGGACATGTTTGAAGATCACTATGAATATGATTCAAGGGTGATTGGCTCGCAGTGCAAGTGGGAGTCTGTTGGTATGTATGCCCTGAGAGACAATCATGGGATGATTGGTGGGATACATTAAGACTGGTTTAATAAACATCAAAAGGCAAGCTTCCAATTCTTTCTGGTTCAGTCATATGAGATAGTGATAGAACATATTGAATGTCTAGAGAATGACAGTACTCAATGATGTATGCCTTCAGGTTGAGGACCTGAATGATGAGATCATACGGATGCTAAGAATTTGTACATTCTTGTTATGTCCCTAGTCAGATGTCATTGTGGAAGGTAGATAGACAGCAATGACACACAAGACTAGATTGTGGTGTTGGTTGATTACAGAATCTCATTAGTCATGATATAGAGATATCAAACCAAACACATAGGTACTTGTTAGAGAACAAGTGTACCGGACAGACCCACCGTGATTTTACACATGGAACCTTGACATGGTAGTCACAGTCAGTACTCACAGTGATGGTGGTGAGTGTGATTCTTTGACCTGAAATCACTACACTCAACACATGTCGTTGGGCACACTTTGACATCATCAAACGCAGTCCTGAAACATGGGTTGTTATAAAGGTGATGATTGGGTGGCTTTGACACATGGGACTTTTGAGGGGTGAGTGATAGATATGGGATTTGATCCTCCTGAGGGAGTTTGATATCCAAGGCCACTTGGTGAGTAGGATTGAGATGGGCGTGCACACGCATGTGTGAATCAGTATGTGATATTAATGTCATACATATCTCATTCAATCTACTCTGAGATCAAGAAAGTGAATTAACGTTGACAGGATGATTGTTCCATGCCTCGAGTTCATTCGGGATATCAGTGATAAAGGAATTATACATTCCATGTAACACCATTCACGGATTGGAGGATTGAAAGTTGTTCTCCAACTTTCTCTTTCACTTGGGTAGCACTGATGTGTGACTAGGCACCGCTCTTTGCTTGTGAAGTCATAAGTGTTATGGACTTTCACTGCCAACGTGAAATGGACCTACAGGGTCACACACATAGGATTTAACCTGGAAGAGGAGTTTTGTCCACAAACAATGTCTAGATTGATTACAAAAGGAGTTTAGTAGTTCAATTAAACACTCAATTGATTGATAGCTCAAAATCATAGTGTTCAAGGTGTTGGACAGATTGATTAGAGTATCGAATTGATTGAAACCGTGATTGACGGATTCGGCACAGTCTGCACTCCCAACCGATTGGCTCATGAGATGAACTGATCGGCTCAGCTTGGTGAACCGATCGGCTCAAGTTATGAATCGATCAACTCATGGACAGGGTGAGCGATTGCTTCAAGTGTTGAAACGATCTGTTCAACTGTTGCAACCGAGCAAGTTGGGAAAGTAGGATTGGTGGGAATTTTCCTTTCGTTTAACTTGCCCAATTTGATTGGGAAATAGGATTGGTATTCGATACCAATTAGAAACAAAAGAAGGAAAGTCAATCGGGAACTGGTCAGGACCACGAACAGACCGGTTCAGAAAGTGAACCGACCGGCTCATGGGTCCCAACCGATCGGTTGAGTGTCAACCGACCGGCTCAGATCCCCAACTGACCATTTTAGAAATGAAATGATCGGTTCAGCTTGCGAGTTGGTTGTTTTTGTGGAAAATCTCGAACCCTTCTACTCCTGCTTTTAGTCTCGCATTGCCCGGGATGGAGAACCTTTTCCCATGACCCTCCTATATATAGGGGTATTGGGGGCTTCTCAAAGAATAACTCAGTGCAACCAGTTGCTCTGGAAAGTTGTCGTTCTCTCTGGTTTTGGTAATCGAGAGAGAGCCCGAGCAAGTGCTACCCACAAAGGGAGGCACAGCAAGGGAAAGACAACTACAGTTGCAACTGGAGGTAGGAGAGTATGTTGGCGACTAGTACGTCAATAGGAGGGTGTGAATCCTTCCAACTCCTTATGGGACAAGAAGTGTGGAGTTCCAGGTGGTCCGTATGGACTACTTCAGAGGCGGGAGGTTTCTACCGCTCAGGAGTACAACTGTCACTCCCGACAGTCCCGGTGTGAGGAGGAGTCGTCAGTCCCGGTGCGACCATGAGCTGCACAGACACCGTCCAAGACCGGAGGTGAAGACCGCACAAGGCACGAGGTATTGTCGCCGAGAAAGCCTCGGGACAAGGTATGATTCCACAAACCATCCTTTCCTATTATATAGACGTTGACGCGTTTCCTTGTTCTGGGTTTGGGGGAGAAATTTTTTATTTTTTCTGCCTTCTCTGCCTCCCCTAAAACCCAACAATAACCATCACTTATCCCATTATGTGAAGGTAGAACGGGCCAAAACGGTTGTTCTAGCTCTATCACATGCCTTGGTTTGTGGTAGAAGATAGTTGACATGATGGTTCTTGTTTAAATGATCGTTCTACCTTGAAATTGTCTCTTCCCTTATAAGGCTAGAACCTTCATTCTATCTTGGTCCTATTTTATCGATCCCTAGACTCAACATGTATCGAATTCTAAGGTTGTTCTATTCCCAAAACAACCATTCTACTAGCTATTCAACATGACTGTTCTTTGAAGAACAATCATTCTTCATCACAAAACAATGTGGATTGCCTCCTACTAGTGCCAAAATATTTTCCTTAAGTTGGGAATGGTGTTCCTTGATTCATCAACCCCTTAATAATCGCATGCCATAACAAATTGCTTTCTCATTGAAGATAAGAAAGACGGTTCATATTCCAGTGTTATATATTCAATGAACATAAAAATATCAAAACTTTGATTTGACTTGTCAGGCTCAACTTCAAGATTTTTCTTCAATCTTTGACCATTCACTATGAACTCCTTGGTTCCTTCCTTTTCTTGTATCATGATGGCACCAGATTGATACACTTGCTTGACATCATATGGGCCATCCCAACTTGATTTCATCCTTCCTAGAAAGAACTTCATGCAAGAATTTTACATCCAAACCACATTGATTAGGCTCAAATGTCTTGTTCTGTATGAGATTAGAATAAAATAAATTCATAGTTTTTATACTATTTGGACATCACATATGATTAATGTCTCAACTCTTCAAGATCATTGAGATACAATTTTATTCATATTTTGGCTGTGTTCATACCTTAATAGACCTCAGTGCCCACAGAGCCTTGTATATCAATCTAATGGGTAGATGGAAGCCCTTTCTATATATCAACTTGATTGGAGTAGTTCAACTTGGGGCCTTGTTGTATGTAGTTCTACATGCCCATATAACATCCAAGGCAAAGTAACCAATCCTTGTAGTCTTTTCAAAAGTATTTCAAAGGCTCTATGTATGAATGGATACCTCCATTGCTAATCATAGCCATTGGTACTCCAAAGAGGTGAAATATATTCAATTCAGAAAATCACATATGACCTTGTGGTCATTTGTCCTTGTAGATACAACTTAAACCCACTCATATACACAATCAATGGCAACCAGAATGTACTCCAAATAAAATGAAGGAGGGAATGAGCCCATGAATTTAATATCCCAAACATCAAATATATCTACTAGCAATATAGTTGATAGAGACATAATATCCTATATTAAATTTGTTCCCACCCTTTTCCACCTTAAATAGGCTTTGAAAAACTCATGTGTATCTTGAAGAGAGTAGGACAAAAGAATTCACATTGCAAAATCTTTCTTGCAGTCTATTTCCCCCAAGTTGTCCCCACATGCACCAGAGCAGCATATGGTGAGGAACTCACCCTATTCATTGTCAGGTACACACCTCCTAATGCATTGGTTGGGGATATACTTAAAAATATTTGAATCCCTCCATATATAATTCATTATAGGTTCACATAGTATTTTCCTCTCCTCACTTGACTAAGTGGTTGGTACTATCTCATTAACTATAATGTTGGTTATATGATTGTACCATAGGCTTTGAGTTGAACTAATTCACATGGGTGTTTCATGAGGCAAAATCTCCTTGATTCTTGTCATTTCATTATGGGGGAGATTCAATGTGAGAAAGGTGATCAGCAATATAACTTGTATATCCTTTCTTGTCAACAATCTCAAGCTAAAACTCTTGAAGTAAAAGAATGCACTAGATTAGCATGGGCTTGGATCCTTCTTGTCATTAGGTACCTCAGGGGATCATGGTTTTTGTATACAATGACCTTGTTCTAGAGTACATAGGAATAGAATTAGTTAAGAGCAAAGACTACATGCAATAACTCTTTTTTGTACTTGAATAATTTTTGGGATATATTATAGTTTCTTGCTAGCATAATAAATGGCATGAGGCACATACAAAATTCTTTGGCCAAGCATATCCCTCACTTCCATATTTGAAGCATCAGTCATGATCTCAAACACCATAGATTAATTGGGGGTTGCGTGATAGGAGAAGAAATAAACCTTGACTTCAAATCATAAAAATATTTTACACACTTATCATCAAAGTGAATATCAACATATTTCTCTAGAAGTTGGCACAATGGGGAGAAATCTTGCTAAAATCCTTGATAAAATGATGATAAAAACATGCATGAACCAAGAAAGAGTGGGCATGTCTTAAAGTAGATGGAATGGTCAATGTAGATAGTAGACTGACTTTGACTTTGTCAACTTCTATTCAAGATTTAGAAATTCTATGCCTCACAAATATATCCTCGGGGACCATAAAATGGCTCTTATCCTAGGGTAGAACTAGTCTATACTTTACACATCTCTCAAGGATGGTTATGAGATGAAAGAATTGCTAACAAAAGACATCCCAAAAATAAATAAATAAATCTGTAAAATTCATAAGGGAAGAGCTTCACGTATCGACAAAGATAGAGGGGATTGATAACTTATGATTCATGCATCTGAAATGGTGGTCGATTGAGAGTAAATGGACTTCAAATTTATAGCTGATACCCAGAACCCCGTAGTGTTATATGGGGTCATGTATAGTGAATGGGATCAAATACATGGACAAAGGTGACAACTTGTCTAGGATTAGAGATATTAACTTAGCCAAGTCAACAAGAAAAGCTAGATTTAAGCATTATTTATGAAACAAAGTAACCAAATAAGAACAAGTTAAACAAAACTAAGTTAACAAAGAAAAATGGGATGTAAATATTTTTGGTGTATATTGATATATGGTTAGAATATGGATCCTGTTTCACCGTCTAAGTGATATCACCAACATACAACACTTAGACTAATTGTATACCTTCAGCATAGTTTTAAAAAAATCATCATTAGTCTCTAATCCCTCCTCTCTGAGTACTAGGTTAAATCTATATTATAAGCATGTCTCTCTCTTGATATGACAAACAAACAATCAAACATACAAATATATGATCATTATCTCTAGTGTTACAACACTTTCATGCATTCATGTCACTCCTTAACTCTAAATCTGAACTAATACTACTCTTTTGAGCCATTAGAAATCAAAACATCACAAGATGGTAGCTAATCATATAGTTGAATCATCAAATGTATTCATATTCAATTGAATGTATATACTCCTAGCAATGTTTATCTCCTACTCTTGTTCTTGAATGATTACTTGCATGATTATCTACCATCTTGCAATGTTTTGATTTATTATTCCTTGAATGAGTAGTATTTGCTTAGCTCTACAGTTAAAGGGTGGTGTGAATGCATGAAAGTGTTGAAATAGTAGATTTAACAATCATATGTTTCTATGTTTGATTGTTTGTTTTGTAATCTCGAGAGAGAGAGAGAGACCCAGTTATAATCTAGATCTAAGCTAGTATCAAGAGATGAGGTAATGGACACTAATGATGAATTCTCATAAAATATGATAAGGGTATACTATAGGTATGAGTCTAGAATGTTGGTGAGAGTGTTTAGATGGTGAAACCCAATCAAAGTTCTATCCATATATCATAATACACCAAAAAGATTGGCATCCCATGTTGACTTTTTAACCTAGTTTTCTTTTACTTTTGTTTAATTTTAAATTTTTTGGTTAACTTATTCCATAAGGAACACTTAATCTACCTTTTGGTTTAATGTAGATAAGTTAAGGCCTATAATCCTTAATAGTTTTTCACCCTTGTTCTTTTGTTTGACCCTATTTACTAAACATGAACATGTATTATCATTGTGAGCATCTTAGGTATTAGGTATAGATTTTAAGTGCAATGTTCTCTATCTGCCTCCATTTTGGACGTTTGGATCATAGGCGATCAAATTTTGACATTGTCAGGGGAAGGAAATAGTAAACTGTTAAAGTTGATTTCCTTCTCCCAAACAATGGCATCAAAATTGATCACCTACAATTCACCCATCAAAAATGGAGGTGGATGGAGAGGAATCAGACATTAAATTTATACCTAATAACTTAGATGCTCGCAATGATAATATAGGTTGATGTTTAGTAAATATAGTCAAACACAGGAACAAGGGTGATAGACTATTAAGGATCAGAAGACTTAGCTTATCTAAGTCGAACCAAAAGGTAGATTATGCATTGCTTATAATACAAGGTAACCAAATGAGACAAAATTAAATAATAGTAATAGAAAACTAATTTAATAAAGCAAAATGGGATGTCAATCTTTTTGGTGTACGTTGATGTATGAATAGAACTTGAATTGGGTTTCACCGTCTAAACACTCTCACCAACATGCGACACTCATACCCATTGTATACCCTTATCATAGATTATGAGGAATAATCATCAGTTTGCATTCCCTCCTCTGTTTATATTGCATTAGATCTATATTATATATGTCTCTCTCTCTCAAGATGACAAACAAACAATCAAACATAGAAACTTATGATAATTAAATCTAGTGTTCTGACACATACGTTCATTCACACCACTCCACAACTCTAGATTTGGTTTGTTAACTAATTCATTGAGAATTAGAAATCAAAACATCACAAGATGGTAACTAATCATGCAAATAATCATTCAAGAATAAGAGTAGAAGATAAACATTGCTAAGAGTATATACATTTAATGGAATGTGAACATCCAATGTTGGGAGAGCCTTAGTGCATACTCCCAACCCAAGTAAAGTTGTATAGCTGATCATGTTCACAAGACACAATATGGATTTACAAAAGATGGAGGATATAGCCCAAGAAAAATGGAAGGGGTGAATAAAGTAGGGAAAGAATGAAGAACCACAACAAAAAAATATCAGTAAGGGTACAAGATGTTGATGAATAGCTCCTATTATCACATATGGTTATGATGAAGGAGATGGTACCCTCTACAATCCTCCTCCTCCTGAAGATGGATGTTGATGCCTTTGCAATAGGGAATTGATGAGGTTTGAACTCTCATCCTTTCCGTCCAATGGGACTTGATGATAGGTTTGTATCTATGAAACACTTTGTCTTGTGGAAGAAGTGTCCTCTTTGAAGTTTGGGTGCTCTTATTTATAAGGAATGGTGTATGCTCGAGGCAATTGAGCATTGTGAACCTTTTCTTGGGCTCCAAGTCTTGCTTAAGGGAACTCCTTCAACTAATCTTAGTGACATAGAGATTTATAGGGATTTCATTGGCATGCAGAGACTCTTAGCATTTTCATTACTATTAAAGAAATCCACATAAATCATACAATTTTGATAATCATACATTTTATTGGAGAAATTTCATTTCAAAGCATATGAGCCCAAAAATTGGGGTTGTAACACTAGGGATATTAGTGAAATCCATAAATAATCAGGCTCCACAAGTATTTTTTATCAATTCCTTCAGTTTTTTGAATCAAAATTGACTATTTGTTCATAATTTTTGGAGTTACGATGCAATTTCTATGATTTCATCAAGTTCTGGGGATTTTAATCAATTATCCATGTGAGTGGGCAAAAATTCCACAAAAAGAGAAAAATCTATGATCATTTGATTCCAATTGAATGGTTCAGATCAAGCCACGTAGGTGTGTGGATTGTTGGTTTAGTGGATTGGTTTGATCCTTGATTTGGATGGTTCAATCTTTGATGTGGTCAGTTTAAACCTGAGTTTGCTGAGCCCTTTGGACTGGTTGAACCTCCTTTGGATCAGGCAGTTTATGCAGTTTGAGGTTCAACCCTCTTACTCAAACTGCCGTGCAAGGACAGGAAAATGGGCAAAGGGACTCGCCCGCGCAAGGGAGGCTTGGGAGCAGGAGGAGTGATGAAGGCAGAGGAGTTGTCATCAGAGTTTGTCGTGACCTCACGGTCTGGTAGCAAGTGTTGATTAATGAGAGAAGATGAGGCTACGAAATGCCTAAAAGGGTTGTTCTGTGGTGCTATTTAGGCTAGTAGGGGGAAAAGAGAGGAACAGGGGGCATTTGAGGCCGAGATGTCGTGTGAGATCGGGGCTTTGAGCAAAGTATGGTTGCTACAATCATCAGGGAGTCCTTTTATATGATCTAGGGGTAGATTTAGGGCTTGATCAGATCTGGGTAGAAGCCTCGGGTCACCTGATGAGAAGGAGAAGCGAAGGAAATGTTGGGAGACTATAGTGGTTCATTAATGTTGGTCAAAGTAGGGTTCATTGGGCATGAAATCACAAGATGGAGCATTTAGCTGGATTAGAAATTCAAATCAAGATTGTATTCGAGTGATTGCCATTTTTCAATCTCATTTAATCCTCCCCACTGATTACAGGAGGTAGAAGATGACCCAATGGCCACATGATTAGGCCACGATCTATGGGAGGTAGATCTAAGGGCTGAGACTCACCCATGATCCCTTGTCATGGATTGCTGACTTGGATAAGTCAAATAAAAGAACAAATAAAGGGTTTTCTACACATTAACTTCAAGCATTCATAGAAAATAGTAGGAATTTCCAATTGAGGTGAATTTTTACCATATGTTCACAAAAATGTGTAGAACATTTAGAAAAAGTTTGAGAACTATAAGATAAAGTTGCATGGGAAAATATATTTCTTTGATTAGAGTGATAATTTAACCTAATTTGTGGTGTCACAAGGTATATAAAATCCATGTTGATCACTATATTTCGAATTTGAGTGTTAATATTAATCAAGTAGCCAAGGAAAATTAAATTGAGGTCATGAGTGAAGAAAAAGAGGGCAAAAGAGTAAATAAACTATATTTATGCCAAAATTCACTTTGTCACACTCCTTGTTCCTTTTATACCACTATATATTTTATGTTTTCTTGTTGATCTCGAACCTCTTTGAGCTATACTTTTCTCCCACTAATTCTTTTGGAAGTATATTCCTTTTCTAGGAATACATCATCCCTAGAAACAAACACTTTGTTGTCAGATGGGATATATAAGTTGTTACAACCTCAATTTTGCATATGTTTTCATAATTGAAAAATAATGATTTTGTGGATTTGGACTTAATTAAAAAGGTTGTATGCCTTGCTTCAAAGGATGGGTTTCTTTGAAAATATTCCTTTGGATAGGAATTTTGTGATTCCTATTATTATATTAATCCAATAATGGATATAAAAGAGAAGAAAAGAAGAAAAGTCTAAAAATTAGAAAACGATACAAGATAATGAATATTAAGCAAAGTATTTATAATAAATACTTGGAAATATCTAGAAAGTGGCATTAATGTCCACAATTGAGTAAAATTCATTTACATATGATTTCTAACAAAAGAAATATGAAAAGAGGAAAAAGGAAAAGAAAGATAAAGAGAAATCCTTAAAAAGAATAAAGAAATAAGTAAGATAATGAGAAAATGAAGAATGTAGATGCATATAGAAGGATAATAAGTATCCTTCAAAAAGGATTTCTAAATATTAGGATTCCTTAGGTTCCAAGGATGTCCAAATTACAAAGATAATAGAATAAGAAAGAGAAAATATGAATAAACTAAGTTGTAATGTATTATAACTTGCATTTGAAGAAAACACCTCTTTCCTTTCGAGTTTAGGACTCAAACGTGGGATATGAGTAGATTATACTAATTTAAGACTTTCCCTAAAGTTTGGGATTAAAAGGAAAATAAAATAATATGAGAGAAGAATAATCTAGAATTGGTGTTTCACCTTTAATGGGTTGCTAATCAAGTGCTTTAATCGAGATGTTGGCAAGTTTATCCAATAAGGAGAGGACGATGGAATTGTATTCCGTCCTTTCTTTGTTTGACATTGGCCCTACCAAGTATAGGGAAACCAAGACCACATGGACTCCTAAATTCTAAGTGCTATGGACTACCTACATGTATATATATAGGGACTCTATCCTTCACGTGGGAGTATTCACCACCAACCGATCGAGAAGGAAACCCAACCCCAGAACATCTTCCGGATCCTCTAGGCAATCGTGCAACGCAGAGAGAGGTGCGACGGCCATAGCTGGGAGTAGAGATGACCTCGATAGTCACCATGGCTTGGAGGTTGCATCCAAAGATGAGGCGGCTCACTGGGGGGGGCTTCTTAGAATTGTAATAACCCTTATGCCGCATAGGATCATCTGAGGTTCCAGAGTTGGGTACTGGATGGAAGCGGCCACTCTATGTGTGACCTCTCTCACACCCACTGGAATGCTATAGGAAGGGAGCATGTTCTCCTGTAGAATGCAGCCCATGCCCCACTATGATGGTCGCCTACCTTTGGAGGCCTGATTCAACGCTGATCGTGGCTGCCAATGCTCCAGGTAGGGGTCTCTCTCCTCTCATATCTATTCTGCAGTCAAGGTTGGATTGCTGTCCTTGTTCTCATAACCCTAGACACTGTGATCTATAGCCTGGGACCAGTCGGGTCTGCTAGGTCCCTACGATGGCACCAGAGGTCGTGCGACTCCCTGATTTCAAGGCAAACAGGACAGCACAGTGGCTGACCCGCTAGGGTTGGGGCCCCAGCTGCCGTCGCGAGGTTAGGGGTGATTTAGAGTCAAAAGACTCATCTACCCTGACTTGTACACGTAGCCTGTAAGGGCATAAAGGTCCCTAACCACTAACTTAATGGGGAGGGGGGCGCCGAGGTGTTTTAAGTAACCATGGGATGCTGACGTATCAGCACGTGATTGGTCCTAATCAATTTATTCTTGCAAAATTCCTATCTTTTTATTGGTATCTCAGATCGATACATATGACATATGTATTTTTCTCATAAAAATGCAAGGAATCCATTAAAAATAGATTTAGAAGCTAATTCCTCTTACAATTCGAAAAGTAGTTGAAGTTATCAACTTTAATGCATTAATGATTAAAAAATCTTAAACTATGATGATTAATGTATTAAGGAGGGTTATATGGATGATTAAAGTTTTTATTAACTTGTTGATTATACAAAGATGCATTAGATATAAAAGGATGAAATTTATGCATAATTTGTTTAATTTAGGGTTCCATGTGCATAAATGGGCTTTAATGTGCCTTGAAACCCTAATTATGATTCTTAATGGCTTTAATTGATCAAATTCATGTATAAAGCTGACATATGATGGTTCTAAACAATTTTGAGTATAAAAGGTCCTAATTGTGGATAAATACCCTTAATTTGGTAATTAGGGTTTTCTAATGGATAAATGTGGAATTAATGATAAGTAGAGTTCATATGTGAATTAGACCATAATGAAATATGAGTTGTCAATTCGAAAGAAACCAAAGATGATAATTGTGATTATGATGTTGAAATTAGGGTTTGTGAACTAAAAAGGGCATTAAAAGTGATAAAAGCATAATGAAGGCTAAAACCCTAAAGTGGGTCTAGAAAGCCGAAGGTGGAATACAAGTCTATCTTGAGAATGTTTTGGATAAAATATAACACTTGGATGTTAAGCATTAATTTTAGGATATTTTTGATTACTTGTTTGATTATTCTTGAATATTATTGCTTGGACATCAAGTTTTGCTGGATCAGGTATGTGGTTATGGTTAATCGCATTAGTTTCCCGAAGATTTCCCAGATGATTCATCGCATTGAATGCAACCTATCAGTTTGGATGTTCATATTTGCAAATCATAAAGTCACTATGATTATCACAATAATAATAGAAGTGTATATTCTCGCACCTACATGCCACCCTGATGGATGATGCCAAAAGGTCAAGCCCAGATGGGAAGACCAATGGGCACCATGAGTGGTGACCCCAGACACCAAGCTCGGGATTGAGAAGGTAGTCTTTATAGAATGAGTAATGGGCACTATGAGAGGTGACCCCAGGCACCAAGCTTGGGATTGAGAAGGTGGCCTTCAGTCATTGGCAAAAGAGAAACCCTAGGGTGGGTATGCCAGGGTTAGGGTAAAAGCGGTGGATAATATCATACTAAAAGTGTAATTTGGCTTGTTAATTAACTTGATTGTGATATTTAGATTGTTAGCCATATCTGCAAAATTTTGGTTGTCCCCACATACCGGCATATTCCTATATGCTGACTGACATTTTGTTTGTTGACGTTTTAGGTACGTATTGAAAAGGACAAATAGTAAAGTGGCTTATTGTGAAATTAAGAAATAAAGTGCAAGGAGGATTAGTTAGAATAGAGTCCAGATGTCGATAGAAGTTAGATATCCAAGTTTTTGAAAAAGGTATGCAAAGTTTTATTTTATTCCAGCTTTCAGTTTAGTTTGGTAGAATTTTATAATTATTACTGATTATTTGTCGAACCTTTGATCCTGTTAAATAGGATAATGGCTCTGACCTTCGGGTCTCCCTTAATTGGGGGTTACCAGGAGGCAGGGTCATTACATAAGTAGTACCTCTTGGTTTCTTTGAGATATCCAACAAAATAACATTTATCTAATTTGGATCCAATCTTTTCAAGAAACATTCTCTTGACATAAGCTTCACACATCAAAATCCTCATAAAAGAGATTTTGGGACGCTTCCTAGTCCATATCTCATATGGCATCTTTTGAACCAATTTAGATGGTATGCAGTTAAGTGTAAACATTGTAGTTTCTATAGAATAACCCCAGAAGGAAGTTGGAAGATCAGAAAAACTCAACATTGATCACACCATATCTAGTAATGTACAATTCCTTCTTTCTAATACATCAGTATGTTGTGGTATTCCAAATGGATTCCATTCTGATACGATACCATGGTCTATAAGAAGGTCCTCAAATTCTTAGCTTAACTATTCTACACATTGATTAGAATTAAGTGCCTTAATACTTTTACCAAGTTGGTTTTTTACTTCATGAAATCCTTGAATTTTTCAAGGGTTTTTGACTTGTGTTAAACATCACAATAACTATTGAAGTCATCATTAAAGTAAATGAAGTACTGATAACCACCTCTAGAATTTGTTCTAAAAGGTCCACATACATCAGTATGTATAAGTCCTAATAGATCACTTTCCCTCTCACTATTTCTAGTCAAAAGAGTCTTTGTCATATTGTCCAACAAATGATATTCACATGTCTCTAATGATTCAAAATCAAAAGATTACACATAACAATTTTTGTGGAGTTTGGAGATGAGTATCTCATTATGTGTCCTAGATGACAATGTTAAAGGTATGTTTGGTTTGAGTTATCTAGTTTTTGTCTTTTAGTATTTATGTTATATAGCCATTCTCCAAATCTATCAAGTATAGACCATAAGACATTGTGGAATTGTAATAAATTATCCCATATTAGTAATAGAATATCGACCATTATTTATAAGAAATTCATATTCATTCATGTCCAAACAAGATATAGATATGATATTCATATTAATGGCATGTACATAATAGCAGTTCTCTAACTCTATTACTAGCCCACTTGGTAAAGATAACTCATAGGTTCCAACTGCACTGGAAGCAACTTTTTCTCCATTAGCAACACGCAATTCAACCTCACCTTCCCCAAGGTGAACTTCTTTTCAAATATTTCACATTTGAGAAAATGTGTGATCAGCATCTAGTATCCAGTGCCCAAGATGAAGAATTAGTGAAGTTAATCTCAATTACATATATACCTGAAGTAGAGATCTCTATCCCTTACTTCATCTTCCTAGGTTTCCTTACCCCTCTCCTTATTTTGAGTGCAGAAGACTTGGACTTCAACTTAGCCTTAGAGCACTTCCTAGCCTTGCCTTTGTCCTTGGACTCTATCCCACTTATCACCATCACAGGTTTGTCCTTATACATTTGTGCTTCAACATTTATCAAGATGTCAAGAAACTCAAACAATATTTTAGCCATGTTATTTAAGTTATAACACTCAATAAACTAGCTATATGATTTAGGAAATGATTGCAAAATCATATTCGTGGCCAACTCTTGACCTAAAGGAAATCTATGTCTCTCTAGATGTTCCACATGCCCAATCATATTGAGCACATGGGACTCTACTAGATCTCCCTCTGTCAGTTTGCACTCAAATAGCACTTGAGAGACATTATAACTTTCCTTCTTATTGTGATGTTTATGAAACTCATAGTTCATGTAGCTCAACATAAGGTTTTTGGTGTCTATGGCATCATTATCATGCTTTAAGTAAGCATCCATTTCAGACTTAGGTGCATATAGAGTGGGTTCCACTAGCACTGGTGTTTCAGGAACACGGAGAACACTTCTCAAAGTTCTGAACTAGTTATGGAAGCTTATCCTGTTAAGATTGTACTTCTCAAGGATTGATCGCAATGATTGTGTGTTTTCCATTTATATCTATAAGAGTAAAAATTATACTTTGTCAAAACACTTTGAGATTTGATTTTGTTTTATTGACGATATCAGATAGGCCTTTAATGAGTTATCGCTCCCATTATTTCATTCAAATTGGTATCCCTCATCACCAATTCACAAGATTGTAGTGTGCAATCTTCTAGTCAGCCAAGATCCATATTTCATCAAATAATGAGTCAACTTTGGATGATCGCCCACAACTTGACTATGTAGGTAGGCAACTTTTTCCAATTGCATCTGAATGCAGCTTTGGGATAGATGATGTGGACATCTCCTTATCAAAATCCATCTCCATGCTTCTAGGCACTAATCTCATTAAGGTTACCTAGTTAATCTTGACCCAAAAGCCAACACAATAGAACATGCACCCTACTTTGGCAAATCTACATATCTACCATCACACTTCCACGATATAGATGGTGTACCATGCTTTGGCATAACCTACTCTTAGTTGATCAAGCTTTTCATGTGTGAGACTCATGAAAAGAATCTAAGGCTTAATATTTGTTGAGGGGTTTTATATAAAAATGTATACATATTCAATCACCACATACTTATAGTATGTATCATATACAGTTTATATCCACAAATGAAAAATATGCATTCAAAAATATACAAGCGATGGTTATGGCCATACTAATGCAATTCCTTGGAGCCACAAGGAATTTCTACCTCCTAAGGTCCACATCTAATGTACAACCTATTCTTGCCAAAATCTATGTTGGAACTAGTCTGTGTTGATCGGTTCACCTATTAACTTGGTCGGTTGGCCTCCTCTTCAGTCGATTGGTCTCTTGAAATAGTCATATGGTCACTGGTTCAAGCGATGTTTGGACTCCCCCAGCCAATTGCTTGGGGCACCAGTCGATCGGTTCATCATGTCATCTAGCCTCCTCAGTCCTCCAGCTGATCAGTTCATCATCTAAGCAGATTGTTTGCCTGATGCAAAATGTCATCTTTTGCCAAAATAAGAAATAAAAACTATCCTATTCCTATTTAACTTATTACATAGTACTAGGGAAACCTTGAGTTACATTCGAGGGGGCCATAGGAAGGAAAGAATTAATACTTTAACCTAAGGAGAGAGAGAGAGGCTCAGTATGCAAATTGAGTTATAAAATAGAAATAAAAAGAATTCAACCAAGCACAGAATTCTAGGGGGTATAGGCCATAGCCATGCTTCCAACACCATCAACACAATTTAAGGCGGAGCGTGTATATATATATATATATATATATATATATATATATATATATATATATATATATATATATATATATATATATATATATATATATATATATATATATATATATATATATACATATATATACATATATATACATATATATACATATATATACATATATATATACATATATATATATACATATATATATACATATATATCACTACTACAGAAATAGCATTCGGTGTCACTTTTCTGGGCGTCGGTTATTAAGGAAAACTGACGCCTAACAGTTAAGGCGTCGGTTGTTCAAGAAACCCGACGTCTATATTCGAAGACCAGCCAGACACGGGTACCGCTTTGTATTAAGCGTCGGTTGTTTATAACAAACCGACGCGTAAAGTCGCCCGCGAAATCCATATTTCGATCAAAAAAATAGTGTCATTTTCAGCGTCGGTTATATACGTAGAAACCGACGCCTATGTGTGATGAAAATTTGCGCGAAAAGTGTCACTTTCAGCGTCGGTTATCCTTGTATAATCGACGCTGAAAGTGGTTCCCGCCAAATAATTTCATGAAAATATCGTCCAATTGGACGTCGGTTTTTTCAAACAACCGACGCTAAAGATGTTTAGGCGTCGGTTGTTTTAAACAACCGACGCTATTTGGGAACTTCATTACCCTCGATCGCCCGACTCTTCCCCTTTCTTCTGTTCAATTGCGATTTCCCTATTTCTCTACTGCCGCCGATTTCTCTCCGGTGATTTCTTCTTCAGCTCCCCTTCTCCGGCGCCCCCTTCTCTGCCACCACTCCTGCTCACCGCCGCTCCTGCCGCCGTTGGACACCTGCTCGCCGCCGCTCCTGCTCGCCGACGATCCTACGCCTGTTGTTGCTCTGTGTCGCCGCCACCGCCGCCGCCTGCTCGCCGCCGCTCCTGCTCGCCGACGATCCTGCTCCTGCTGCTACTCTGCGTTGCCGCCGCCGCCGCCCGCTCCTTCCTCCTTGTTGCTGCTCTGCGTCTCCTTGCTCACGCCCTAACTCTGCTGCTCACAAGGTACTAGCATCAAACCCTTCCTCTGCCATTCTTTCTAGGTTGACGCCCTAACTCTGCTGTTGTTTTAATGCTAGTGTCAGGGCTATCTATCTAGGTTGATGTATGAGCTATCCCCTGTATTTTTTTTCCTGCTCTCTTTGTGTGTATGAGCCTGTTCCTTGGTTGTGTATGGTCTTGCTATTTGGAGATGTTTTGATCTCCTGTGTGGGATACTTTCTCCTTTTGTTCTTTACGTTTGGTCAGGTGTGTTGTCTGTAAATGCCCAAAGTTTTTTTGGTATCAATAGTTGAGTGTTTTTCACACAAAAAAAAGATGGAGAAGTTAAATGGATACAACTCTGTACATAGGTAGGTGTAGTTCTCTAGCTAATTACAATAAGAACATGACAATATGATAATAAACATCTACAACCTAATGCCACCTACCAAGACATATACTAATACCACCTCCTCACCTATCAAAATCTTAAGGTTAGACATATAAAGGAGGAAGAGTTGTGAAACATGTGTACATGAATCTGAAGCCACTATACAAACTCTGTTTGAGTGTTTAAGTATCAAGCATCGTTAGTCCAATACATAAGTACTAGAAGTATCCATGGGTTAAATAAGGTGAACTAGCTGTGTAATGTTAGGGTTTTTGTAGTAGTGGGTGCGCCTTATACTATTTGATATCCTTGATTTTATCTTCTATCCTAAATAAAATTAAGGGGCCCATGATTAGAAAACAATTCCAAACTTGGCACCCCCACTAATTGGAAGGAAATAAAATATGATTATTGAAATGCACATTTGTTTAAACCCTAATTTGATTTGATTAAACCCTAACATTGTTTAAACCCTAACATCAATTGTGATGAAACCCTAACATGTACATATCTATTATTGTGTTTGTTGTCCTAGAAACCCGTCCAAGATTGACTCATTAGGAGTAAATCTTGGATAGTCCCCGGTTTGGGACTGTTCTTGAACACCTAATCTCACTTAGGATGTAAGTGTATAATGTGTATTGAGTTTTTGAGAAAATTTTGGTAGCATTTCCCCGTTTGTTCTCTAAGTACATATGTACTTAGAGAACAGCGGGGAAATGCTGCCAAAATTTTCTCAAAAACCCAATACACATTATACACTTACTAGTGAGATTAGGTGTTCAAGGATGGGATAGGTGGTACACATTTATTATATATAAGAATGACATCACATGTGTTTGTTGGCCTAGAATGTGAACAATCATTGTTTTTTATATTACTTGTACATTGGTATAAATTAGAATGAACAATCACTAAATTATATATTGTTTGTATGGAGTCCGGCTTCATTGTAGATATCTATTATTGTGTTTGTTGGCCTAGAAACCCGTCCAAGATTGACTCATTAGGAGTAAATCTTGGATAGTCCCCGGTTTGGGACTGTTCTTGAACACCTAATCTCACTTAGGATGTAAGTGTATAATGTGTATTGGGTTTTCGAGAAAATTTTGGTAGCATTTCCCCGTTTGTTCTCTAAGTACATATGTACTTAGAGAACAACGGGGAAATGCTGCCGAAATTTTCTTGAAAACCCAATACACATTATACACTTACTAGTGAGATTAGGTGTTCAAGGATGGGATAGGTGGTACACATTTATTATATATAAGAATGACATCACATGTGTTTGTTGGCATTTCCCTGTTTGTTCTCTAAGTACATATGTACTTAGAGAACAGCGGGGAAATGCTGCCTAATCTTTTCCTAATATATACTTGTTTCCTAATATATACTTGTTTTCTCTGATCATAGAATGGATAGATCATGGATGTTCATTCGTAATCGTTGCACCCCAGAGTTTATATCTGGTCTTGATCAGTTTATTAGATTTGTCGAGGAACATAGGAAAAAACCTACAGATAGGTTCTACTGTCCATGTAGGCATTGCGGTAACAACTTGAAAGTCAACACTGGTGAGGAAATCAAAAGTCATGTCATGTGCAACGGGATTGTACAAGGCTATACATAATGGCACTGGCATGGAGAGATTTCAAAATCGAAACCAGTAGATGTCGATAGCAGTGCTTGGGTGGAAGAAGAAATTGCCTCCGATGACGTAAATGTGAACGAACCAATTCCAGCAGACATCGTTGATGCGATGCTGGATAGTTGTAGGGTAGAGCACACCGATCCACCTCCTATCTTTACAAACATTGTGCATGATGTTGAGATACCGTTATACACAGGCTGTGCTAAGTTTACGAAGCTTAGCGCTGTGTTGAGATTGTATAAGTTGAAAGCTAACAATAGATGGAGCGACAAAAGCTTCACTTCATTGTTGACTTTGTTGAAAGAAATTCTTCCTGAAGGAAACGAGCTTCCAATCTCAACATACCAGGTAAAGAAAATGTTGTGCCCAATGGGAATGGAGGCCAAGAAGATACACGCATGCCCGAATGATTGTGTATTATTTCAAAAGGACTATGTAGATTTGAAAGATTGTCCAAAATGTGGTGCGTCACGGTATAAATTGACGACTTCGGGGGAGTCCAAAATTGGTTCTCCTGCCAAGGTGTTGTGGTATCTACCTATAATATCACGGTTTCAACGCTTGTTTGCAAATCCGAAAGATGTGAAGAATTTGAGGTGGCATGCAGATGTTAAGAAAAATAATGATGGGATCCTACGACATGCGTCTGATTCCCCACAGTGGAAGAAGATTGATCTATTGTACCCTAAATTTGGTGAAGAAGATAGGAATCTAAGACTTGGGCTTTGTACAGATGGGATGAATCCGTACGGGACATTGAGCAGCCAACATAGCACTTGGCCAGTCATGCTTGTTATATACAATCTTCCTCCCTGGATGTGTATGAAAAATAAGTACGTTATGTTGTCATTATTGATATCGGGCCCTAAACAACCCAGAAATGATATCGATGTTTATCTTGAACCTTTGATTGATGACTTAAAGAAACTTTGGGCTGAAGGTGTGATGACCTATGATGCTTCAGCAAGAGAGACATTTCGTTTTCACGCTATGTTGTTTTGCACTATTAATGACTTTCCAGCATATGGGAATTTGTCTGGATATAGTGTCAAAGGAGCTAAAGCGTGTCCTATATGTGAAGAAAACACTGATTCAATAAGACTAAAACATGGCGGCAAGACTGTATATCTTGGTCATCAAAGGTTTCTTTCAAAATTCCATCCGTATCGTAGGATGCGCAAAGCATTCAATGGATGGAATGATGAACGGAGTGCACCTAAACCTATACCAGGGGATGTTGTTTATGAAAGAGTAAAAGACATTGTCAATGAATTTGGTAAGAAATCACAATGTAGTATGGCCACACGGAGTGACAATTCTTCATTCAAGAAGAAGTCAATATTTTGGGATCTTCCTTATTGGAGTTCTTTGACAGTCAGGCATTGTATCGATGTAATGCACGTTGAGAAAAATGTCTATGACAGCATCATTGGTACTCTATTAAATATACCAGGTAAGACTAAAGATGGGATAAAATCCAGACTGGACCTACGTGAAATGGGAATAAGGTCAGAATTAACAGAATTACGTGAAATGGGTAATAAAAGAACATACTTACCTCCCGCTTGTTACACGTTGTCTAGAAAGGAGAAGAAAACTTTTTGTGAATGCTTAGTAAATGTTAAGGTGCCACATGGTTACTCATCCAACATCCGTAGATTGGTATCAATGAAAGATCTGAAGTTGATAGGTCTTAAATCTCATGATTGTCACACTCTAATGCAACAAATATTGCCCGTGGCAATTCGATCTATATTGCCGAAGCATGTAAGGTTTGCAATTACCAGACTTTGTTTCTTTTTCAACAGTCTATGCAGCAAAGTTATTGACCCTGATACTCTCGATAATTTGCAAAGAGAAGTGATTGTTACCCTATGTCAGCTTGAGATGTATTTCCCTCCTTCGTTCTTTGATATCATGGTACATCTTGTTGTCCACTTGACTAGGGAAGTGAAAATGTTGGGACTAGTTTTCTTGCATTGGATGTATCCCTTTGAACGATACATGAGCGTTTTTAAAGGTGATGTTCGAAACTGTTATCGGCCTGAAGGGAGTATTATTAAAGGTTATATGGCGAGAGAGGTTATGGATTTTTGCAATGACTTTTTCAGTGGTAATGACACTCCTGATAATGACAAGAATATTGAGGAGGGCAAAGGAATTTTGGGATCACGGGTGAAAGTAATCAGCTGTGAGCAGTTGGAACAAGCTCACTTGTATATTTTACACAATATGGACGAAGTGAGTGTTTATATCGAGGAACATACCAATTTCATAAAGAGACAACATCCTCGAGCAAGTTCAATGTGGCTTGCTAGAGAGCATAATAAGACTTTTACTAAGTGGTTTGAAGATAAAGTCTTACATCAACTATCTCAAACACCAAATGATATTACAGAAACTATCAAATGCCTCGCCTTTAAACCAAAACCGAATGTTATGTCTTATGAAGGGTTTGACATTAATGGATTCACATATTACACAAAGCGCCAAGATGATAAGAGTGTCGTCCAAAATAGTGGGGTCACTCTTCAAGCGTCGACTATGTACTTTGCAAGTGCAAAGGATAAGAGTCCACGTGAAGCTAAAATGTCATATTACGGTGTCATTGAGGACATTTGGGAGTTTGACTACATAGATTTCAAAATTCCGCTCTTTAAATGTAATTGGGTTGATAACACCAAAGGAGTTATAGTGGATGAATTGGGTTTCACTTTGGTGAACTTTGAAAAGATTGGCGAGAAGGGTGAACCATTCATATTGGCATCACAGGCGAAACAAATATTCTATATCGATGATCCTGCGAATGATAAATGGTCGGTTGTTCTTCATGGTAAAAGACAGTTCATTGAAGATCCTATAGATGAAGAAGAGTACTATGATAAGTATGATGACTCCAGTCCATTCTCAGTTGGGTTGCCCACTCCACAAAATATTGAAGCTAATGATGACTTATATGTGCGCGGAGATCACAATGAAGGATTGTCAATTGATAAAAGATCACAATTTTAGAGACATGTATGTTAATACAAATGCTAAATGTTTGCCTTTTTCTAGTTAATACAAATGCTAAATGTTTTCCTTTTTCTAGTTAATACAAATGCTAAATGTTTGCATTTTAAATGACATTTTCAGATGGCTGACCATGATGAGCATGATGTCCATGATGAGCATGAAGTCCATGATGAGCATTCTGTCCATGACGAGCATGGCGAGGATACTAATGTAAGTTCTAAAAACATATCCTGTATTTCTATAAAATTCATTATCTTCTAGTTATGTCATATATCCTATATTTCTATATTGGGCTAATTTAGTGTGTTTTATTTTTGTCAAATTTTAGGTTGATGCACCTGTACCCACTGAAGCACTGGAGCAACTTGATGCGCAACACCAAACACTTAACAAGAAAAGGGGCATCACTCTATTGAAGAAGTTATTAGCGCTAAGTGGTAGTGCATCCAAATTGGTGGTGGAGTTTGATAATGGAGGAAATCCAATTGGAGTGAACCGCAATAATTTTGTAAACTATCTTGGGTGTACCACTCGGAGCCATTGTGGTGTTAAGTATGACAATTGGCATAAAGTTCCTCAAGGGAAAAAAGACTTGATATGGAAAGATTTATGCGTGAGTTATTATTATTTGCAATTCTATTTTGTAGATTACAAATTCTATTATTTGCAATTCTATTTTGGATACTAGTTAATAACATTTCTATTTTACAAAATCTGTTTGCATTGGATGAGAAGTTACATCGTAAAAATGTGATGCAACGCGCTGGAAAGATGCTTAGGAATTATAGGACAAATCTGAACAGAGAATACATAAAAGAGGGTGATAAGAAGAAGAAGTCAGCCCTTGAACAATGGAACTTCTTGGACAAAGAAGATTGGGACAATTTTGTTGCTTCAAGAAAATCTGAAGAATTCAAGGTATTAGGTGTCACTCCCAATTTAATTAATATACATTGTATTCACCTATTCAAGATTAGCATTTAGTGCTACTAACCAAATCATTAATGTGCATACTAACTAGGCCCTCAGTGACGCACAAAAAGCAAGGCGTGCACTGAATGTGCATGACCACACTATGGGTCCAAAAGGCTATGCAAGCGTTCGCCAAAGACTATAGGGCACAAGGGATGAATTGACAGTTGCTCTGGGTAACCCAGAGCATCCTGGACGTGTTAGAGGTGCCGACGCTGGTGTTGGCATCAAAGCATTCTTTGGGCCATCCCAGCGCAAACCCAGAGCGGGACTTTCTCAAGAAGAGGTAACCTATTCTTTTTTTAGAATGTTACTGCAAAAGGAAATTCATTAATAAGAAGCTAATGTTTCTTTTATCCGTGTATAGGAGAATAAGAGAGTTGAGGATTTAGTTGCTAAGAAGTTCAACGATGTAGTTGCTGAGAAGGTCAAGGAAGAATTGCTGCGGTGGCAGGCATCTCAGGCTTCCAATACGCCTATGGCGACCCACTCTTCTCCTGATGCACAGACTACGAGTAATCCTGGAGACCCATCGCCTAGCACGTCTGCTGTAAGTATTGTTTATGACATTGTAGTTAGTCTTTTCAAGTTGTTATGTTTTCAAGATGATATGTATATATGTATAATATTCTTTACGTAAATTTGTAGGCATTGAAGCCATGCCGCTTAAGAATGCAAGACTACGTTGTTGCAGAGGCGCAGGCTTACCCGTCCCTTCCTGGGGCAATGTTTTATGGGACTCCAATGCCACAGGGCTACGTTCGTGTGAGCCCGATACGTGTGTTACCCGATTGGAGAGAAGCTACATTTCCATATCCCCACCCGGATATTGATAGACTTGCTGATGCAGAAGGCGGGGTGATATTGTAGCCCAAAGCAGATGTCGTCTACACGACTGAAATTGTAAGATAAATTTACATTGATTTAGACTGTTAATGTGTATATATGATGTCAACTGATCTGAAATTATATGTACAGGTTAAAAAGAAGACACCAGGAGCACCTAGGCCTCCACTTCCACTTCCCGCATTACCCGATTGGGTTCCAACTGACCTAACATACCCGTTAGGTCCTGCTTGTAGGGGAATGGCATGTTGGCTACGGGCACATAATGTACATTGCCCTATAATTATTTCTTTAGATGCAGATTATGCAGGTCAATCATACGATAGCTCTTTATTTATACAAGATATTATTGAGCTGTTTATGTATGATTGGCTGAATACATCAATGATAGAGACATGGATAAGGTGAGATCTTGTTTATACATCCATATACCTTGTGTAAGATCTGGTGATCTGGTTTCTTATATATTAATGCTTACGCCTATATGTTTTGCAGCTACTTAGTCGAAGATCATTGCAAACAATTTGCATTTGATCATTTGGGATTTTTGATTCCATCATTGATTAGTTTGGTAGCTAAAGACCCTGATAATGTTCAACAATACTGTATAGATGCTTTTACAATTTTTGGTCAGCAAAAGAAGACGATAATAATAGCTCCATTCAATGTCAAGTAAGTTTACTTTATTTATAATTTGGACTTAAGAAAATTCCATTTTTATTTTGCATTTTGAGTTATTAATTGTTAACTTCTTACCTCTAGCGGTAGACATTGGGAGTTACTAGTTATTGTCCCCGGGACATTCACTATTTATTATCTCGATCCTGCGGGGAGTACATTGAACCCTAAAATTGGACACGTAATGAGAATGCCATTATTCTAGTGAGAAATATTTCATTTTTATATCCGTTAACATCTTTTATTACATTACTATTTACTTATGCAATTTATTGTGTTATATTAACATGTAGGGGTTTAGATGCATTCAAAAAGGCTGGAGGAACGGTCCCAAGGAAAAAGAACCAGCCAATAAATTGGCAGAACGTACAAGTAAGTTCCCGACTCGAATATATATATTATTGATGTGAATTGTGCTTAGTTGTATTATTTTGTATGTTTCAATTTATAGTGTGCTACACAAGACAATGGTTGGGCATGCGCATACTATGCGATGCGATTTATGCAGATGATTATCAAATATACCGCATTGGACATCGATACCATACATGAGGTATTATATATAGTCTCATTAGTTAGTATGCAATATATCAATCTTATCTTATTTTTATATTATTACTTATATATATACATCATTCTCTTTGCAGGTGTTTAAAATTGACAACACTACAGGTAAACGCTTAAAAAATATACATGCTCCATATACGATAGAAGCATTAAATGAAGTAAGAGAAGAATGGGCAAAAGCCATACAAGCAGTGGCAACTGTAAGATATAATTGGGATGTTGATAGCGATAATGAATGATACTTTGTAAATGAATATTTCTGAATGTTAATACATGTATTTGAATGTTTCTATATGTGTGAATGTGAGAATTGAATTGATGTCTGAATGTATGTACTTGTGTGAAATTTTCTTTGTGACTTTTGCAGGTTTGCGGCCTGTTTGTAGGCTGATATCAATGGATGTCGTAAACCTGCAGTTCAGAAAACTGAACCGTAGGTTCTCATCCTACTGACCAGCCACAGTAGGCCTGCAAACTGATATGAAAAAAAAAATATAAATAGGCGTCGGTTATTTATAGAAAACCGTCAGCAAAGACCTACAGTGTCGGTTATGTATAGATAACCGACGCCTGATGTGGCCAAAGCAGTCCTGGAAATGGCGTCGGATATTCGTATCGAACCGACGCCTATTTAAACAACAAAGCGTCGGTCGTTTGGTATATAACCGACGCCAAAAGGGTTCGCGCCACAGAAAACGGCGTCATCTAGGACACTTTTTGCGTCGGTTATCAACTAAAAGACCGACGCTACATGGAATATAGGCGTCGGTCTTTTAGTAAATCACCGACGCAGAAAGTGCCCTAGATGACGCCATTTTCTGTGGCGCGAACCATTTTGGCGTCGGTTATATACTGAAAGACCGACGCCTATAGGTTAAATAGGCGTCGGTTAAAAAACTGACGCCGAAATGTTCGACCTTTAGCGGCGCCCACATAGGTGTCGGTCGGAAACCGACGCCAAATGGGGTTAAAAGACCGACGCCAAATGGGGTTTCTGTAGTAGTGTATATATATACATATATATATATATATATACGCACCTATATATACATAAATGTATAATATATATATATATATATATATATATATGCACCTATATATACATATATGTATAATATATATATATATATTGAGATCATATGTGGTATTTAATCAGATATGCACATTAATCACTTTAATATTTGCATCGTGTGCTATATAATAAATGATAAAACAAAATCTGATCATAAGGATTAAATCCTAAAACATATTAGATAACTGGCTCTTACACCACAGTTGGGAAATATGGCATCAGATATGGCAGCAGAAACAAAAAAATTACTGCCACATTCCCCATAGATAGTAGATCGCATCAAAAACTATGAATTGGAAAAGATGGTTGCTAGGAATATACCTAGTCCTGGAGCAAGTCCAGTGACTTATCATTGTAGCAACGTGCTTCTTCTTCAAGAAGCATGTGAAAAGTTGTCAGTAATGGCCTCATGGTGCAACACCATGGATGGCAGTTGATGATTTTCTCCTAGCGAATGGAAACAACCTTTATGCCTCTATGTAATCCATGCAGAACACCAAAAACTCCATGTTGTGCTATGAGAACCAACGTGAAGGAGTTGTCCCTTCAAATGCCAAATTGCTAGGGTTGATTCACTCTCCCATATTGTCTTTCCCTTGTTGTCCCTCCCTTTTACAGGTAGGACTTACTCGGGCTCTCTAGTTACCACAACTAGAGAGGGCAACAATTGTTAGAGCTTATTGTTGTGTCTGTGAAAGCTTATATTGGCCCCCTCCCCTTATATACGATTGCCAGGGAGGGTTTCTAGATCGTTTGGGAGTCAAAGAGAGATAATTTCATGAATTTTCTAGAATTTGTGAATGATGAAAGGGTTAGTTCACATGTGAAACAATTGGTTCAATTCCTATTTGAAAGAAAATTGGCTTTAATATGTCAATTAATGCACAACACAACATCAGCATCACTCCTTGATCCAATTGTATTGATCATTGAACAGGGTGATTCACAAGTTGAACTGATCATTTCAGACCTTGAACCAAACAGTTCACTAACTGAGTCAGTCAGTTCATGCCCCAATCTAGGCAACTCAGCCAGTTTAGTTTAAATTGACCTAACGCTTGAATCGGTTAGTTCAGCACTTGAATCGGTTGGTTCATGGTCCAATCAGCTGATTTCTAGCCATTTTTGTTTAAATTGAATACCTAAACACTTTAGTAATCAAGTTAAACATTATTCATGAATAAACTCCTATTCCAGGTGCATCCTATGTGTATGACCCTACAGGTCCCAAGTTAAATTGGCAATGAATGTCCATAACCAATTTATGACATCCCAAGCAATGATTGGTATCTAGAAACACATCATTGCTACCTTGTAATTGGAAAGTTGCAGAATAACTTCAACCTACAACCCATGATCAGTTTTATAGTGATTTTATAGTTCCTTTGTGTCTAGTATCTAGATTGAACTTTAGGCATGGAATCATCATCCTCATAATGTTCAATTCATGTTTCTTGAACAAGAGCAGACTGTTGAGATACACATGAGCTCAATATCATATATTGACTCACATGAGCATTGCCATGCACTTCTAGTCTTTCTTATCAAGTGGCTAGAATATCATATCTAGTAAGAGGGACAAATCCCATCTACATCACTCGTAGCCATCCCCATGTGTCACAATGTACCCAAGAACCATCTTTATGGAAATCCTTATTCAAGGTCAAGTTGGATAGTGTCAAAATACATTGAAAAACATGTGATGAGTGTAGTGGTTTAGGTATAAGAACCACAATCACCACCATCACTATGAGATTTGATTATTACTACCATTCCATGGTCTCCATGTATCACTCTCACGATGGGTCTGTCTGGTACACAAATCAATAACAAGTACCTATGTGCATTGGTTTGATATCACATATCATGATTGATGAGATTTTGTCATCAACCAACTCACACTCTAGTCTTGTGTTTTATTGTTGGCTATTTTTCTTCCATGGTAACATCTGACTAGGGACATAACAAAATATGTGCTCTTATCATACAAAAGGTCCCATTGTTCAAATCCTCGACCTAAAGACATATGTCATCGAGTAACATCATCTTTAGATTTTTATTATGTTACTTCATTATCTCATAATTGAATAAGATAGAATAAATGGAATTTCCTTTTATTATTATTATTATCAAATCAATTACATCATTCACATTACAATCATCACATGATTGTCTCTCTTCACATACATACCAACACTGTGTGGACTATGTAGAGGGATGGAGGCCATTGCCACCCACTAGTAGGACGTCGTTAAGTGCCATCCATGGTGCTACACCAGGAGACCTCCGCAGACAACAATCCAAGTGTTACTTATGAAAGAAGCACAGATCTACATGGATAGTTGTTGGACTTGCTCTAGGACCTTGCAACCTTCCTTCCCAATCCATAATTTTTGACATGTTTTATTGGTCAACGGGGAATATGGCAAAAAAATTTGTGTTTCTGCTACTATCTCTATAGACATATTTCCCTACTGGAAGTAGTAGGGTTTTGTTGGCAACATGGTCATGGTGGGTAGGGAGTGGCATGGTAATGTTAGGATGGAATGGCCATGCCGGTAGAGGTGAAAAGTCATATGAAAACTGGGATTTGGAGGCTTGGTAGAATGGCCATGTTGGGAAGCATGATCGTGGTGGGGATAGGTAACACATTTGTGTTGGGGGATAGGTAACATGGTCATGTTGGGGGATGGGTAACAAGGTTGTACTAGGTAGCATGACCATGGTGGGTGACTTGGTTGGGAGGGTCGCTCTACCCAACACAATTGCTCTAGCTTTGTGCAGCATAGCCATTTTGGTTGGCACAACCGTGATAGGGTCTTCTTGGCATGGTCATGTTGGCTAGCACAAATGTGTTGCTGGCTTTGTTGTAGTTGATTCTCAACTTGGAATTCAGCTATGATTTATTGAGGGTAGCACAGTCATTCTGTGTCACCACAGTCGTGATGGGGTCTTTTCTTGCACTTTCAGCTTTAAACTTCATGAACCATGGACATCTTCGCTTTAGCTTGACTCTTAACCACTAGGTGTAGGTTGTGAGATCTCTAGGCCCCTCTTTGGACTCCTCCATGGGTGGAGGATCCCTAGAATATTTTCCTTCTCTCCCATCCATACAAGGCATGCTCCAAGTACCTTAAAAACATACAAAGAATGTATATAAGTGCATTTTATAGAAAACCAATTATTAGGGGAAATAACATGTCTAGATGTGATTGAATTGCAAGAAGACACAAGATGAATCCCTAAAATAGGGTTGTGTTAGTACACACATATGATTAATGATTACTTAAGTTCTTTTTAAAATGAATAAAAATGATTAATAACAAGTGAAATGATGACATATCTAGTTAGGTGCCATGAACATTATGAGTTTCCCCTAAGGTCCATATTAGGGAAATGAAATAAATCTGCTTATAGTAATCAAAAAATTATAAGAAAGATTTCTAGAGTGTGGGTTGTGACCTTAAAGGTTATACCACTAGGACTTAAGAGTGAGTTATTTGATGTGACTCTGACCCTAAATTCTTTATTGTGAAAGTATGTTTCCATGAGGAATAGACTCTAACAAAATGAAAAATTTGAAACATGAAAATTATGATGATATGTGGTGTGATGTTTTGTTGGTTCTTATCTCGTGTACTCTAGATGAGGATGTGAGCCTCTTTAGGAAACCTTGTAGTGGAGAAGGGTCTATTGTTGATATCTTAGGGTGACTAGATAAACCCTAAGATAGTGATGGTGAGTCATTGACATGAGAATCAGGTGTGGCAAATTATACTTGGTGAGGTACAACCAAGTAGTTTCGGGGCAAATGCATAAAAGATGACAAGCCATGTTGAATATGAGTATAATGTTTGTCACATGCCTTTTATTTCTAGCTGATAAACATGTTTTTGTTGAATATGTTTCTGGTTGTGGAAATTAATCATTGTTTTATAAAGATAAACTATTTCCCTATTCTTATTTGTCTTGTTTAGAATTTATATGAAATACTGACAAGTACTTGACACTAGTATTTAATATTCAACTCTGAATTTTTTTTTTGAGCAAAAGGGTCGATTCATTACTTGTTAGCCATACAGCATCTACAATTGGGGAGAAAGATACAAACAGAACATACAAACGTCACGTTCAGTAACCCCAGGGCACTACAACTCATATTGGAACGAGAGAGAGACATTTCTGCATTGATTCTTCTTCTTTGAGGTTGTCTTAAGCAGCTTTTTCTAAAGAATTCCTTCAACCTGAGCATTAAGTAGTGGTAGAGGGGCTGGAACAAGACGGTATTCTGCTCGTATATCAACTCAAATGAAGCCATACAACTGAGTAATGAAATCAATCCAGAGCAAAAATGAGGTAGCTGTACTAAGGTTGAATTACCGGGGGAAACCCCAGAAAAACCACCGCCTTCACAGAGGAAGGAGTAATGATCCTTATTCAAAGAAAGAAACAATGCTGATATACGGCGGAACAAGGCAGATAGCCTTCCAGAAACTAGCACCCAAGCGAGAAAAAGAGGGGAGACACTCCTGCAATAACAGGGACAGTGGCCAAGGGGAGGCCGCACGCCGGTCCCAGATCACCCAAACGATCTCCACCAGTGACCGGAGCCACCTCTGACAGATCGTTGCCGCCACCCCAGCTTCGGCCCCAGTCGTATCTAGAACCTGTTGCATCCGTCGCGGACAGGGGACTAGGGAAGAGAGGGAAGCACGGCGATGAGGCACTAGAGGACAGAGGCCCCGTTGATGCAGGCGCAGAGGCGGCCTAGGGGGAAGCAGGGCGGCGCACCCAAGCTGCCGGACCCCCTCCCCCCAGCCGTAGGCTTCGCATGCAGGAAAACCTAGTTGCCCCTTGAGTCGCGAGACCTTAAGCAGAGCGGCTTGTTCAGATACTATGAATATGATATGGTTTTACTTGTCATTTGAAATGTCATGTTTTGTAGACATGTCTTATGTGTACTTCAGCTTCAAGATTGTAGGATGTGTTCATGGTCTAGTTGGTGGGTTGTCATAGAGATGATGTTATTTTTATGCCTTGATTCAAATTGTTTAGGCCTTGACTTATGACTCCCCTAATCATATTTTTTATTCTGAAGAAACTAACATCTATTGATTCGCTTGAAAATATGACCTTGAAGGTATTTTAAAGTCGGGATTGAACTAGTGAATATCTTATCTCATTAATTAGATTATTGGCATAAAATGGGTTTGTTAAATATTAGAATTACTTATTAGACTTATAATTATCTGCAAGTTTCTTATGAGTTCAATTAGCTTAATCTAATATTGATGCATATACTCAATTTGACTAGGAGGTATCTGTTTGTTAGGGCTCTATATGTGTCTCATGAGGTTGTTTAAAAAAAATTAGGTATGAAGTCCCTCAGTGAAGAGATCATATCAAGAGGATGTAAATAAAGTAATCTAGATTAGAATGACCATCTACTCTCTCTTTGGTATGAGTATCCTATCAAGTTGGTTCTTTCATGTGCATGTGATTGATGCAAACTAAAATGCATATGAGCAATAAGATTTTATTCTAGTTTTAATGGAATTGTATAAGATTTTTTATAATATGTTATTGTTTTATGAGGATTAATGAGAAAGGAAAAGGAAAAATTTACTAGTGTTTTTGTACTGTGTTAATTGTGTTTTTTGAGAAATAGGTGTTTTGTTCCTTAATCTAGGTTTAGGTTTAGGGTTTCTCTCTGATTGTTTCCATTTATATTGATCAATAAATAGGCCCTAATAGAAGTGATACACCTTCTCATTTGGGTAAGTTTGTCTATCAAATAAAATTTCTTGAAAAACTCATTTCGTGTATCTTCCCATATCATTACATCGGTCTTTGAGGAGTATGATGAATGCATATTCATCTATTTTTATCGCAATGTTTAGGTTAATTATTTAGGACTTTGTATTCATTTTTCTTCATTTTAGGAATTAATTGTAATTTCCTTGTTTTTATCATTTATATTATATTTCTTATTGTTTTTTCCTCATTTTGTAGGTTTTGTCAATCCTTTAACCCTAGCCTAAAAATGTACTTCATTCCCCTAAAGATATGAAGAATAAAAGGTTGATTTAGCCTTCCAAAATCCTAGTCAATCGACTCGCCCCCTCCAGTCGATTGACTCGGTAGCAGATAGGAATAAAGCACAATTGGCCAACTAAGCGACAAGAGACCCCAGTCGCTTGACTCAACCCAATCAAGGAAGGTGAGTTATGAATGACCAAATTGGTCAATCCATCTTGAACTGGTTGTCTGGATTTCCTTAGTGTCGAAGAAACAAGATAAATAGTCAAGATTCCATGTTTAAGAACCAAGTAGAATTCAAGTCACCCGACCAACTAGCTGTCCTAGTCGGTCGACTTTCACACCGACATAGGGTTTTTCTAGACACCACAATACCTCATTATAGGGCTCCCAGGGTTCCTCTTATTCTGTAAAAGGAGGGGACGTGATGACCCTAATTCTTGTATACTTTCCATAATGACATTCCTTAGATATGTGTGCACTCATATCTATCTGATGTCTGGTGGAGGGGCATGATGTGTGCTATTGCTGAATTTGTGTCCTAATGCCTGACATACCAGTGAATCAAGGTAGAGAACCAGAGACCAGGTGGTCTACTACAACCCCTTGAAATCTCATAATGGTAATGAGAACATATCACCATGGACTTCATGGTGGGGCTACCTAGGACCAGGAAGGGATATTATGTTGCTTGGGTTATAATGGATCGTCTCACCAAGTCAGCCCACTTTCTCCATGTGAAGATTACTGCCAAAGTATCTGAGCTGGTCAATTTATATATAGGATAGATAGTACATCAGCATGGAGTTCCAACATCCATTGTCTCAGATAGGGACCCAAAGTTCACTTCAAAGTTGTGGAAGTAGGTTCAAGAAGAACTGGGCACCAAGTTGAACTTTAGTACAACATACCATCCATAGACAGATGGGCAGTTAGAATGCACAATACATATTCTTGAGGATCTTCTGCAAGCTTGTGGTCTTGATTGGTAAGGCTTGTGGGACAACTATCCATCTTTAAATGAGTTTTCATATAATAATAGCTATAAGGTGAGTATTGAGATTCCTCCCTATGAAGCCCTCTATGCTCGACCTACAGATCTCCGCTACACTAGGATGACATTGGGGAACGCACTTTGATGAAATCTAAGGAGATGTAGTTGTATACAGAAAAGATTGCACATATTAGGCAAAGGATGAAGTAGACACACTATAGGTAGAAATATTATGTAGATGCTCACAGACAGGAATGTCAATTCAAAGAAGGTGACCATGTCTTTCTGAAGATCAGACCTATTTGAGATTTGGCAAAGAATAAGGGGAAGCTCAATCCTCGTTATCTGAGACCCTTTGAGATCATAGAAAGGGTCAGTGAATGTGTCTATCATCTTCCTTTTCCACCTCAGTATAGCTCCATGCACAATGTCTTCCATGTATCTAATCTAAAACCTTATGTCAAAGACCCTAGTCACATTCTGAATCATGAGCCTCTAGAGCTAAAAGATGTCTATCTTACATTGAATCCCCAACTAGAATTCTTGATGCTAAGACAAAGGAGCTTTGTAGCAATCAGTGCATAGATATGGTGAAAGTTCTCTGGAGCCACCATGATCAGTGTGATGCCATTTGGGAGCTCAAGTCAAAGATCGAGTAGAAATATCTGCAACTCTTTCATGTTGTTCGAATTTTGAGGACAAAATTCTTAAAAATGAGGGGAGAGTGTGACAAAGTGAGTTTTCCAAGAACCTTGTTTATTTTCTCAATTATGTTCACTAATATCCTTAAATCATTTTATCTTAAGTGCATAATGTTTTAGGACACTCAATTCCAAAATGTGATGATTAATTTGAAAATATGCACTACGTGACACTTCACTAGGTTAATTAATCCCATTGAACAAAGTAGTACATCATAGGATATGACTTCAACATATGGCCCCAAACTTTTTCTACAAATTCTACACACCTTCGTGAACCTATGCTCCAAATTTAATCTCTATTGGACATTCCTATAATTTTCTAGGATTTATTGAAGTTTTATGTGCACTATGTCATCTATGTATACGGTAGGCCTAAGTTGATCGATTTGTGTGTGACATTTCGAATGTCATGTGGCTTTATCAACCTAAGTGTGGGCCACTTATTTGTCCACAATTCCAGTCTCTGATATAACCATCTCGCGGATCAAATGAGGATCTGATGGTGGGGAATCCGTCATCAACCTCCCGTAAGACCCAGCCTCCCATCTCAGCAAACTCACCACCTAATCACGACCTCGCATTCCCAACTCCCATAATATTAACATGAGATATTTGGAGGATAATCTCCTCTCATCCTCAAGATAGGGAAAACTGACTTCCTGATACTCACTCATCTCACATGGCGGCAGTGCTCGGTTTAGGGCTTCCTCACACACCCACCCCATGCTTATTTAAGGACTCAATTAGCACCGCCTAGATCCCTTCAATTGCGCCATATCACACCCTAGAACCTTTAAACTGAACCACCTCATCCTGCCAATCCAGAGCAGCTCCCCCACTCCAAAAGCCTCCATCTCCCAATTAACTGAGGTCACACCCTCGTGGGGCCTCGGTGAGGTGACCTACACTATCGGTTGAAGCTACGAAGCCCCAGAGTCCTTGGTCAACAAGCACCTACAAGCAGACTGCACAACTCCATCATCGATGAGGTTGGTGACATCTCTGAGCATCGAAAACTTTACAAATCCACTGTCAGACCTCTACATAGCTTAGTCATCCCTCAATCCAACCCAAGGCCAGGTAGAACCCTGAAACCCCATCTCCTTTTCATCTCCACCTACTTGATCGAAATAGGGTTATAGTCCCTCTTTGATGACCATTTTAGGCTCCCCGACACCAATGCGACCCCACAAACTCAACCCGCACCTCAGCACACCTCAGCACCCACCTAGATACCCCAAAGCAATCACCTCCTATCAATTTTCCTTATTGCTACCATGAAACAAGAGGGGCAACAATCAAGTGGATGATTTATCTACTTTTCCCATACTTTGTCATGATTATGTATCAAAACCCCATCAATAATTGCATCTTTTACACCTCCCTCGACCCTATATGACGAGGCTGGATTGGGGGTGAAGAGGAGGATCCACAGAGTCAGATCCCTCCTCTGATCCGTGAGGCCTGACTGCTTTTTCTTTTGTTATTTTCTTTTTAAAACTGTAGCCTTTTCTGATTAGTTGATCTTGTAAAATCCATGATAAATGATTCCAATACCTGAAAAATCCCCATAAAATACCCAAGTTCTCAAAAAAATAAAGATAACCTTTATAAATTATCACCTTTACCCAAATCCAATACTAGATTGATGTATCTTTTTATGACCTTGTTTTATGTCCTTTTAACATTAACTTGTATTAAATGAATACAACGATAGATGTCAATATTTTTTAAAACCTTGAGATATCAAATATGACCCAGAGTCCTCTGACTCAAAATCCTAAGTTTTCGGCCAATAATAGACTCAAAACCCCAAATACCACATGAATAACCTATTTTCTCTCTCTTTTTCAATAATGGTAATTAAAGGAAAACCAATTATCCAATATACCCAATCCATTCTCAAAACCCTAAAATGAGGTTTCCCCCTCTAAATTATATGATCTGAGCCAATAACTCTAGATGATAACCCTAATTAATCCAAAACCCTAATATTAGGTGGTGAGGACCCATAATGACATTAGGTATTTATTTTATCTTTTAGGGTGATCTACTCTTTTAATCTAGACTTGTTGAAATCAAGATTTGAGATTCAACGTACATGGATATAATTATATGACTAGTTTTCTTAGATGATATAATTATGAGTAATTGCTTGCATGTAGTTGTATAATCTTGTTGGATGTATATCTATATATATTGGCACTTTTCCGCCTTGAACACTAAGAACACTAGAGAAAGAAAATGGAATGTAGTTGCTGATGGTTCATTAATATCTCTATTAGAGAGGAAAATCATTAATATTAATGGGAACCTCCCTATAGTACATGGTATACTGGGAGATCCCTAGAGTACAAAGTACACAAGGAATGTGCCCAATAATATTAGTGTTGATTGTGCTAAATCTGCCATAGTAATATATGTCCATTAAAATATGATTAATAACTTGGGTTTACCTAATTTTTCACCTTCAATAATGTTTTCATTTTCTTTCTTCTTTTTCAAGTATTTTAAATATGCCAGCATAGTATATTATCTTTCAACCACATAAAAACTTTATGTTGATAGTTGGTTTCTTGTATTTTCTATGTTCAAGGAGAAAGTAATGCATCCCAAAGTACTTGAAGAAACTAAATAAAGTCCATGGAGGATGATTAGCTAGATGGATTCCTCTCATCTTATTTTCTATTTAGTTAATTGTTTCGTTTCATTAGATGATGTGTAGAATGTCTACGCCCTATGTATTTTGTTTCCTTAATAGACAATAGTGAAATAGTAGTCTTTTAGGTACTCAATACATCAGAGTTGATGCAAGTTTAGGTCTTTCTAAGTCTAGATGTACTTCAAGATTTTTTGGTCGGTGAAGATATCAAACGTCGCCCCGTACAGGCAGTGCCTCCTAATTTTGAGAGCATGAATGATTACAGCTAATTCCAAATCATGTGTGGGATAATTAAGTTCATTGGGTTTTAGATTTATGAATGCAAAGGCCACCACCTTTCCATGTTGTTGCAAGACACATCCTAACCTATTTCTTAAAGAATCAGTGAAGATCACTAATCCTTCATTGCCAGAAGGTAGAATTAGAATAGGAGTGGATGTCAATTTCTGCTTTAACTCTTAGAAACTAGACTAACAAGCAGTTGACCAGATGAAATGCTCATCCTTTTAAGTAATCTTAGTCAGAGGAAGTGAAACTTTGAAGAAATTAGGAATGAAGCGATGATAATATCTGGCTAAACCCAAGAAGCTCCATATTCCAAAAGGATTTTGAGGAGGTTGCCAATCAAGAACATTAGACACGTTGGTGGGGTCAACAGATATGTTACCCCTAGAAATGGCATGGCTAAGAAACATGACTTTAGCAATCTAGAATTCACATTTAGAGAGCTTGTCATAGAACTTCTGAGCTCGAAGGATTTCAAGGACTGCCTTCTAGTACTTACAATGTTTCTCCATAGAGTCAGAATAGATAAGAATATCATCAATGAAGATGACCAAAAACTCATCTAGATAAGGTTGGAAGACTTTGTTCAATAGATTCATAAATAACTAGGTGTATTGGTCAACTCAAATGGCATCACAAGAAATTTGTAATTCCCATAACGAGTTTGAAATACAATTTTAGAAATATCATATCTTTGACTTTTAGTTGATGGTAGCCAGAATGAAAATCATTTTTTTAGAAAGATTTGTCGGTGTAAAGCTGAACAAAGAGGTCATCAATTCAAGGAAGGGGATACTTATTTTTAATAGTGGCCTGGTTTAACATGTGGTAGTCAATACACATACACATAGAATCGGCATACTTTTTGACAAAAAGAACAGGCGCACCCCAAGGGGAAACACTAGGACGGATAAAACCTTTGTTGGGACGTTCTTACAACTATTTCTTCAACTCCATAAGCTTAGCAGGAGCCATCCTATACGGTGCCCTAGAAATCGTAGTGGTTCCAAGAAGAAGATCTATGGAGAACTCAATGTCTCTATTTGGAGGCATCCTAGGAGGCTCCTCTAGAAATACGTCAAGAAAGTCGCATACCACCTCCAATCTTTCTACAGGCCCACTACTAGGACTGGTCTCTGAAACTAATTGTGAGGAAGACTTTACATCCTTTTGAAATGAGATTTTTATCTTTAAGAGTGGAAATCATAATATTATTATAGAATCTGCTTCCCCTAGGGATTACCATAGGATAAGAATGAGGTTGATAGAGAACTACCATCTTGTTTATACAGTCAATCTGGGCATGATAATTGTATAGACAATCCATACCAAGTAAAATATCAAAGTCTTCCATAGTTAAGAGGATGAATTCAAAGGGCATGTCATGATTTTCAAATTTTAGAGGAAGGACATCAGTTTTCCCGGACGTTCGGCCTCCATCACGGGTGTGGGAGAGGGGGACGGAATGCCTCTCTTTATCCCATAGTGAGTATTTTGCCACTAGGAGTTAATACATAAAGAATATATCCCAAGTCCCTTATATGCAGTTGTAACATAGATGCCATATTTTGAGAAATGAATGTGTTCATTGATCCAGGATCAAATAAATATTTAACATGATGATCATTTAGGAATACAATGCCTACATAGGATAATTATATCATGAACAATTTGGAGGCACTGAACAAGATATTAGATATATGAAAAGAATTAAGGTTACCTTCAACAAGATGATTGGGATTTGCCTTAGCTTCCACTGTAGTCACAACAAATACTCTAGTGTTGTGGTGTCCCTGAGGGGGTGGAACACCTGCTGGAGGATTGCCAATGATAGACGGATCCAGGCACTTGGCGATGAAATGGCCTTCCTTCTTGTAGTTGTAGTAGACACGCTTAGGATGGAGGCATACCCCACCATGGTGTCACCCACAAGTCTTCCACTTTGGGTGAGTTATCTTTTGTTGATTCTAGTGGTTTTTCTATCCTCCTCTACCAAAACCTACTCCTTTTCCTGATCCCTTATTATTATAGCCAGGGTGGAACTTCCTAGACATATCCTCCTCAGTGTTGGTTAACCCTAGGTATCCCATGCTTGAAGGTTTTTGTAAACCTTGTTCCCTTTCCTACTTAAGGGCCATTTCTAGGTCTTCATCTATGTTCTTGGAATATGAGGTGATAACTAGGGTTTTCAAATGGGTGGGTAGGGAGTCAACATAGTGCTCTAACATGTGATATTTAGTCTTAATGGGTGCATAACACTCCATAAGCCTAAAATTCTGGGTGGTTAACCATTGAGAGACTGACCTGCTTAAGCTATGTGTACATCCTCTCCTTCCTCTTTCCCACCATAGTTCTCCCACTAGATTTTATCCCCTCCCTTAAGCAGGTGTGTGGCAATATGACCTTCTTTTCATTGAGTAATTCTAGGGTACAAAAGGCATTTTCCACTTACAGGGTCTAGGCTTCAGCCTTATCCATCACCTCAGGATGGTCTTCCCCTCAAAAGGTATTAAGTTAAGTTTGATGAAATCTAGCACAATCACCTCCTTCTTCCTAGATGAACTGGGTTCAGGGGTTCCTTTTAGGGCAATGGTCTCCATGAAGTCTAGCATGACTTTCTTTTATTCTTCCCACCTATCCCTGGCCATTTTCTCAGAATTAGGTTCTTCAAGAGTTTCATGTTCTTTCCTCTTCTTAGAGGATAATTTTTTAGAAGTCTTAGAGTTACGGGTCTTTGGAGGCATCCTGAAAATTAGGGGAAATATAATAGATATATCATTTTTTGTCATATTATATTTCATTATTCTTATGTAATATTTATTAATGATCTTAATGTTATGATTTGTGGATGATACTATAAAATCATTAGCAGTCAATCCTTAGGACTCCTAAATAGAGTGACTCTTTTTCTATCTTTATATCATAGAGATGAGAGGGCAATATTTATAAAATAAGGATGAGAGGGAAATTTTTATATAAAGGAGATAAGAAACGGTATCTATAAATGAGAAAAACCCTTAATTAAGGTATGCCCAAGAATTAGGACACACTTAGGGTATCGACCAGGTAGACTTATATAGGCATATAGGTAGCCTCATGATTACCAAGCAAAGTGGCTTAGAGACTTTAGTCAGACCCATGGAAGATGCTATCATAGTCACCTCCACCCTTCATATCCCTAACTCAAGGACTACCCTAGACTCACAATAGGGTGAATGAGGTTTCATATGACTATGATGTGTGAACATTGGCTCTAATACCAACTGTGACGGCCCTAATTCTTGTATACTTTCCATAATGACATTCCTTAGATATGTGTGCACTCATATCTATAAGATGTCAAAAGGAAATATATACGGGATTGTGATTTTCAACTAGCATATAATAAGAAGTCATATCGTTGTTCAAAACATCATTCAAGTTGTCAGGACCCACTCTTTTGATCATCATAAATGCCAACCATTAGAGATAATCCCAAAACCTAAACCCATATTATGGAATAAAACAATGAATTATTGACAAAGGCGAATAAACAATATACGAAAAACACAGAGAAATTTTTTCTTTTTCTTTATTCACAAACTCATAAATCAATGTCACATCAAGGACATCACATTCAAATATCACAAATCATATTCAACTCCATTAAATCTAGAATCAAATCTAGTTCTCATATGTGGTTCAGTTTACATCAAATACGTGTACATTGTTGAACAAACTTAATCTACAACCCATCCAGGAAAAGAGAGAGTACAGGGACATTCTAATATATCTAGATTATACTATTTATATCTTCTTTGTCACGACCTCTCAACTGGATAGCATTATACATAAAAACATTTGAAACAACCTCATGAGACTCATATAGAGCCCCAGTGAGTGGATACCTCCCACTCAAGCTAGGTACATGCATCAACATCAGATTAAGTATAAAAATTAAAAGAAACATGCATATATTGAAAAGTATAGCAAATAGTTCTATCATGAGTCAAATCTATCTTGCAATGGTAATCTAACCCAACAGATAAGGAAATCATTTAAACCAATTATAACTTTGAAACATCTTTTAAAGCATGTCTATGAACAAATCGGCAGATACTTCTCAGTTCAGATTAAGAGCCCTACTGCATGTGAAATAAGATAAGTTCTAACCATTTTTTAATCAATACATAACAATAGCATTACCCTTGTGAGACTCCACCAGCTGGACCAGGAACACATCCTACAGTCCTGAAGCTGAAGTACACATAATACATATCTACCAAACAATACTATCAAATAGAAGGCAATCCAACTCATATTCAGAATGGATATAAATCCCATCATTTATAACTTTTCAGCATGACATACCATAATATGAAATAGAAAATATCTGTATCAACATGATTACTTTCCTCAACAAGAAGCATAATCAACAATAACAAATCATCAAATAGCAGTACAAAGAATGTAACAACCATTCAAATCATGTTCTACACGGCTTATCATCTTTTATTCATTTGCCCTGAAACTACTTGGCTTGTACCTCACCAAGTAGAAGTCGCCACGCCTGATTCTCGTGTCAACGACTCACCGTCACTATCTTAGGGTTTAGACGACCACCCTAAGATATCAACAACACACCCTGGCCACCTCAGGGTTGCCTAAAGAGGCTCACGTCCTCATCTCGGGTACACGAGATAGGAATCAACAAAACAATATATCACATATCTCAGTATTTCACATATTTTTCATTTCACATTTCACATATTTCATTTCAACAGAGTCTATTCCATCTGGACATAGACTTTCACAACAAGGATTTAGGGCCAGAGCCACTCCAGATGACTCACTCCTAAATCCTGGTGGTCTAACCTTTAAGGTCTCGATCCACACTCCGGAAATCCTTCTCATAATTCATCGATTACTACAAGGAGAATTGTTTTGTTTCCCAGTGTGGTCCTCAGGGGAAACTCACAGTGTTCATGGCACCTAACTAGATGTTTCATCATTTCACTTGTTATTCATCTCTTTTACTCATCTTACAAGAATTCAAAACATCATATATCATATTTGTGTACTCTCGCATAACTATAATAACATGAAATAGATTAAGTTTATCAATAAGGGCAATGATCAAAGAAAGAAGCACAATAAGTCTATTGATTGCAACAAATATGATTATTTCTATCTTCTACATCAACTCATAGCAATCATCAACAGTGGACCTTCAGCCCAAGACATAATCTTATTGTCCATCATTTACCCCATCAGGGTTTTATCATCATCAGTGGGCTTTCAGCCCTAGACATAATCTCATTATGCAACATTTACCCTTATCAGGGTTTCTCAATGTAAGGAGTGCATATTAAATTCCATTTCAACATATTCCTCATCAGTTCATTGTGTACTACAGTTCTTAACAAATATTAGTAGAGGCATTAGAACTAGCAATAGTAAAAGCATATAGACATCATGTATCATTCCTCATACTCATAATAGATTTATCATACAACATATGTTTGTTCCATCTAATATCAATAGATGTAAATAAATTTCATGCATATACATGCATAACAGACTTAGTTCTCTTCTTTTATTTCACATTCTTCATATGGGGTTACTAGTCAACACATGTTGATTATCATTTGAATTCCATCAAAATAGTTCATTCTCATAATACAAGTATTATATCAAGCAATCACAATACAAGAACACATTCTTGTAAGTCAATTCAAATACTGGAGTTTCATCATTTAGTTGAATTCAACTACGGTTATGTACATCTCTTAATCACCCATTTGAGATTGTCATTCATTAGCATCATCAAACTCATCATTTTAGGGTAAGAGTTACATTCTTTGAATCCTCTACTAATTCCTATCTTTTTCCATCATTTTATACTCAGTAGTCTCAGCTTCTTTCATTTCATGTTCATTACATCATCTAGACCAATCTTTCTTGATATACTTTACATACAATGCTTCTCTTCTACATAACATTTATCAAAGTAAAATTCTTAGTATATTTTATTAAATTTGGGTTAATCCATGTCTAATTAAATAAAAGATAAAATACTTCATCATACTATCTTCATTAGTTTCATCTTTATCTTGCAATCACCATTAAGTACATCTTGTTCATATTATCTCTTATATTCAGATAAGTGTACCTTGACGTTGACTACTAATGGCATTCCCATAATCAAAAATGATCATTCTTTATTATACTAAAACAAATGCATTAGACTTAGATGATATAGTAAGACTCATCATATTCAATTGAAGTATTAATACTTTCAACTTCAGCATTTGATCACATTTACAACATCATATACAAGTTTTAACTTTATCACTTATAATCGTATTAATAATAAACTTTTAGGGTTTTCAAGAAGTCATTCCTTAGTTCAACATATCATAAGAATCATATTATTTAGTAATCCAATCATGTCTCAAGGGTTCATTAGGGTTATTCACAAACATGGAAACCCTAGTTTCCATTTTCACACATTTCATTCATCAATCATAAGTATACATTGATTAATTGACTCATTTCATTCACTTCCTCAACACAAATCCTAATAAGGATATGTGGTCATTCAATTCCATTAACATTCAACAATACACTTGTATAATACAATCTAGTACAATTCAAATATGACTTTATACATGTCAATTCAATTCCAATCATATCGACCATTGGGCTGATTTTTAGGCAAAAGTCACATGAAATACCATAGTCATCTACCCATAAGAATAACCATGCATCCTCAATCAATATAACAGGAACTAATCAAGTTTCAATCAATGAGAAATAATCAAAATCAATAAAATTGGATTCCCCAATATCTTTCCCAAATCAAATCCAATCACATACATATACAAACAAGGTTTCTGATTATTTTAGCCGGATTGAATTAGGCTTTCAACATGAATATAAAGTTTAGGAGGGAGAAAAACACTCACCTCAGGTGCCAAGCACCTTAATTTCGTAGGTCAACCTCTGAATTTTTGGAAACCCAATCAAACTCTTGCAAAAGAATCCAATTCTTTCTCCTCTCAACGCGGAAACCCTAGAAATGGGGATTAGAAGAGAAAGAGTGAGAAAAAGGGGAGATTTGATGTGATTTCTAATCAAATCAAGGGAGGGATGGAATCTTGACATGTGAGAGAAGATTCACCATGAAATGCAATGCAAAGAAGCTAAACTTACTTGATTTCATCATATCTTGGATAGAGAAACCCTAGGTCATCATCTCCTCCACTTTCTCTACTCAAAACCCTAGCTCTCCTCTCTCTCAAGAATTTCATTTCTTTGACAGGAAGGACAAGTTATGAGAGCTCCTTCTGTGTTAGTTTAGTGATATAGATGAATTGAGGTGCTTATAACATTTGCAAACAAGCCCCTCAATGTATTTTTATTTTGCTCAGACTGGTTTGTCGGCTGAGTTATAAACACGACCGAAACCACATGTTTCAGAACTAAAACCTCATCCAAAAATTATGAAACTTTAACCCAATGTCTAAAATATAGTTTTTAAGATTAAAAAAAAATTAGATCATTTTAAATTACAAATAAATAATTAAAAATCAAATACTAAACTACTATATTGCAGTCAGCAGCATGGTCGGTCGAGTTTGTCCTTCACATAACTCGACCGACACCCTCTCCGTAGAGATCAAAAGTCATCCAAAAATTATATAAATTTACCAGGGTGTCTAAAATTGTGTTTTTAAAGTACATTTAAAATTTTAGATCAATTGGATATACCAATAAAAAGATAACATTCAATTACCACACTGCTATACCAATCTGAAAATATGATCGGTCGAGTTTGAAACATGACTGATAAATAGGTCATATCATTCTTCAAAAATTCTGATATTTTTCAAGGGTGTTTAACTTTTATATATACAAATCATATCCACATTTGAATTAAATCCGAGTTACACATAAAATAATAAAAATCATTTAGTGAGACACTATATTTATCAAATTCTGTAGTCATATGTCATCAAAACCCTAATTTGGGCCAATTAGGGTTTCTAAAATGTTAACCCTAATTAGGTGGATCAAAGTATGATTAAAACTTCTCATTATATTTAAAACATGAAAATTTAACTACCATCACTAATCAAGCTTTAAACAATGATCAACTTAATTAAGCATACAATTATCCAAGTAAACCCTAATCAGATGACTAATTTGAAAATGGGTCATTACAAATTCTTCCCTCCTTTTAGGATTTCATCCCGAAATCTAAGAAAAGATATGGAAGAATATCATGTCATCTAATCATTCACCTCTCTAGAGATCATATTATAAAGACTTTCATTTTATCTTTCTTTCATATGACATTTTTTAATGGATATTCCATCCCTTGTCATCATCATATCTCTCCTTGGGTATTACAAACACTCACTTCACAAATATTAGTAATACATCTTTTATCAAGATTTTATTCACATCACCTTTAACATCCTTTTTTTTTAATTTGATCGTGTATCTCATGGATTAAGATTATGACTCATTCACATATTATCATATGCATTTATCAATTTCCTTTATAAAGGAGATCATCTAGTGTGCATCTTAGTTCATAGGTTTTTCTCACAATTTCAGATTTCATACTCAAATTCAAACTCATTATAGATTGTCTTCATAATCCATTAAGCTTTTATCTTTATTATATGAAAATTTCATGTTTTTCATAGGTTCCATATTGAATTATAAAATCCTTTTCTCTTTCACCATTTTATCCCCATTCTTCTCTTTTTCATCATGCATCTTATTATACTATCAAACTGTGTTCATCTGGATACTTGGTCATGGCATCCACAAGAACTACAGTCAGTAGTTCCATACTATCTTAGCTCAATACCCAAATACTTGACCAGAGTATCTGGATATTGAGTTCAGTCAGTATGTACATCATTCAGGTTATATTCAACATCCACATTATCATTTATTCCTAGATCCTATTATCCATGTACACTCATCTAACCTAGGCTTTGATACCACACTGTCGGGACCAATCTTTTGATCAGCATAAATGCCAACCATTAGAGATAATCCCAAAACCTAAACCCAGATTATGGAATAAAATAATGAATTCTTGACAAAGGCGAATAACAATATATGAAAAGCACAGATAATTTTTTCCTTTTTCTTTATTCACAAACTCATAAATCAATGTCATATCCAGGACATCACATTCAAACATCACAAATCATATTCAAATCCATTAAATCCATAATCAAATCTTGTTCTCATATGTGGTTCAGTTTACATCAAATACATGTACATTGCTGAACAAACTTAATCTACAACCCATCCCGGGAAAGAGAGAGTACAGGGACATTCTAATCTATCTAGATTATACTATTTATATCTTCTTTGTCATGACCTCTCTGCTGGATAGCATTATACATAAAAACATTTGAAACAACCTCATGAGACTCATATAGAGCCCCAGTGAGTGGATACCTCCCACTCAAGCTAGATACATGCATCAACATCAGATTAAGTATAAAAATTAAAAGAAACATGCATATATTGAAAAGTATAGCAAATCGTTCTATCATGAGTCAAATCTATCTTGCAATGGTAATCTAACCCAACAGATAAGGAAATCATTTAAACCAATTATAACTTTGAAACATCTTTTAAAGCATGTCTATGAACAAATCAGCAGATACTTCTCAGTTCAGATTAAGAGCCCTACTGCATGTGAAATAAGATAAGTTCTAACCATTTTTTAATCAATACATAACAATAGCATTACCCTTGTGACACTCCACCAGCTGGACCAGGAACACATCCTGCAGTCCTGAAGCTGAAGTACACATAATACATATCCACCAAACAATACTATCAAATAGAAGGCAATCCAACTCATATTCAGAATGGATATAAATCCCATCATTTATAACTTTTTAGCATGACATATCATAATATGAAATAGAAAATATCCATATCAATATGATTACTTTCCTCAACAAGAAGCATAATCAACAATAACAAATCATCAAATAGCAGTACAAAGAATGTAACAACCATTCAAATCATGTTCTACACGGCTTATCATCTTTTATTAATTTTCCATGAAACTACTTGGCTTGTACCTCACCAAGTAGAAGTTGCCATGCCTGATTCTCGTGACAACGACTCACCTTCACTATCTTGTACCTAACAGACCCTGGCCACCTCAGGGTTGCCTAAAGAGGCTCATGTCGTCATCTCGGGTACACGAGATAGGAATCAACAAAACAATATATCACATATCTCAGTATTTCACATATTTTTCATTTCACATTTCACATATTTCATTTCAACAGAGTCTATTCCATCTGGACATAGACTTTCACAACAAGGATTTAGGGCCAGAGCCACTCCAGATGACTCACTCCTAAATCCTGGTGGTCTAACCTTAAAGGTCTCGATCCACACTCTGGAAATCCTTCTCATAATTCATCGATTACTACAAGGATAATTGTTTTGTTTGCCCAGTGTGGTCCTCAGGGGAAACTCATGGTGTTCATGGCACCTAACTAGATGTTTCATCATTTCACTTGTTACTCATCCCTTTTACTCATCTTACAAGAATTCAAAACATCATATATCATATTTGTGTACTCCCGCGTAACTATAATAACATGAAATAGATTAAGTTTATCAATAAGGGAAATGATCAAAGCAAGAAGCACAATAAGTCTATAGATTGCAACAAATATGATTATTTCTATCTTCTACATCAACTCATAGCAATCATCAACAGTGGAACTTCAGCCCAAGACATAATCTTATTGTCCATCATTTACTCCATTAGGGTTTTATCATCATCAGTGGGCTTTCAGCCCTAGACATAATCTCATTATGCAACATTTACCCTTATCAGGGTTTCTCAATGTAAGGAGTGCATATTAAATTCCATTTCAACATATTCCTCATCAGTTCATTGTATACCACAGTTCTTAACAAATATTAGTAGAGTCATTAGAACTAGCAATAGTAAAAGCATATAGACAGCATGTATCATTCCTCATACTCATAATAGATTTATCATACAACATATGTTTGTTCCATCTAATATCAATAGATGTAAATAAATTTCATGCATATACATGCATAACAGACTTAGTTCTCTTCTTCTTTTATTTCACATTCTTCATATGGGGTTACTAGTCAACACATGTTGATTATCATTTGAATTCCATCAAAATAGTTCATTCTCATAATACAAGTATTCTATCAAGCAATCACAATACAAGAACACATTCTTGTAAGTCAATTCAAATACTGGAGTTTCATCATTTAGTTGAATTCAACTACGGTTATGTACATCTCTTAATCACCCATTTGAGATTGTCATTCATTAGCATCATCAAACTCATCATTTTAGGGTAAGAGTTACATTCTTAGAATCATCTACTAATTCCTATCTTTTTCCATCATTTTATACTCAGTAGTCTCAGCTTCTTTCATTTCATGTTCATTACATCATCTAGACCAATCTTTCTTGATTCACTTTACAAACAATGCTTCTCTTCTACATAACATTCATCAAAGTAAAATTCTTAGTATATTCTATTTAATTTGGGTTAATCCATGTGTAATTAAATAAAAAATAAAATACTTCATCATACTATCTTCATTAGTTTCATCTTTATCTTGCAATCACCATTAAGTACATCTTGTTCATATTATCTCTTATATTCAGATAAGTGTACCTTGACGTTGACTACTAATGTCATTCCCATAATCAACAATGATCATTCTTTATTATACTAAAACAAATGCATTAGACTTAGATGATATAGTAAGACTCATCATATTCAATTGAAGTATTAATACTTTCAACTTCAACATTTGATCACATTTACAACATCATATACAAGTTTTAACTTTATCACTTATAATCGTATTAATAATAAACTTTTAGGGTTTTCAAGAAGTCATTCCTTAGTTCAACATATCATAAGAATCATATTATTCAGTAATCCAATCATGTCTCAAGGGTTCATTAGGGTTATTCACAAACATGGAAACCCTAGTTTCCATTTTCACACATTTCATTCATCAATCATAAGTATACATTGATTAATTGACTCATTTCATTCACTTCCTCAACACAAATCCTAATAAGGATATGTGGTCATTCAATTCCATTAACATTCAACAATACACTTGTATAATACAATCTAGTACAATTCAAATATGACTTTATACATGTCAATTCAATTCCAATCATATCGGCCATTGGGCTGATTTTTAGGCAAAATTCACATGAAATACCATAGTCATCTACCCATAAGAATAACCATGCATCCTCAATCAATATAACAGGAACTAATCAAGTTTCAATCAATGATAAATAATCAAAATCAGTAAAATTGGATTCCCCAATATCTTTCCCAAATCAAATCCAATCACATACATATACAAACAAGGTTTCGGATTATTTTAGCCGGATTGAATTAGGCTTTCAACATGAATACAAAGTTTAGGAGGGAGAAAAACACTCACCTCAGGTGCCAAGCACCTTAATTTCGTAGGTCAACCTCTGAATTTTTGGAAACCCAATCAAACTCTTGCAAAAGAATCCAATTCTTTCTCCTCTCAACTCGGAAACCCTAGAAATGGGGATTAGGGGAGAAAGAGTGAGAAAAAGGGGAGATTTGATGTGATTTCGAATCAAATCAAGGGAGGGATGGAATCTTGACATGTGAGAGAAGATTCACCATGAAATGCTATGCAAAGAAGCTAAACTTACTTGATTTCATCATATCTTGGATAGAGAAACCCTAGGTCATCATCTCCTCCACTTTCTCTACTCAAAACCCTAGCTCTCCTCTCTCTCAAGAATTTCGTTTCTTTGACAGGAAGGACAAGTTATGAGAGCTCCTTCTGTGTTAGTTTAGTGATATAGATGAATTGAGGTGCTTAGAACATTTGCAAACAAGCCCCTCAATGTATTTTTATTTTGCTCAGATTGGTTTGTCGGCTGAGTTATAAACTCGACCGAAACCACATGTTTCAGAACTCAAACCTCATCCAAAAATTATGAAACTTTAACACAATGTCTTAAATTGATTTTTTAAGATAAATAAAAATTTAGATCATTTTAAATTACAAATAAATAATTAAAAATTAAATACTAAACTGTTATATTGTAGTCAGCAGCATGGTCGGTCGAGTTTGTCCTTCACATAACTCGACCGACACCCTCTATGTAGAGATCAAAAGTCATCCAAAAATTAAATAAATTTAAAATGGTGTCTAAAATTTTGTTTTTAAAGTACAGTTAAAATTTGAGATCAATTGGATATACCAATGAAAAGATAAAATTCAATTACCACACTGCTATACCAATCTGAAAATATGATCGGTCAAGTTTGAAACTTGACCGATAAATAGGTCATAACATTCTTCAAAAATTCTGATATTTTTCAAAGGTGTTTAAGTTTTAAATATACAAATCATATATAAATTTGAATTAAATCATAGTTACACATAAAATAATAAAAAATATTTAGTGAGACACTATATTTATCAAATTCTGTAGTCATATGTCATCAAAACCCTAATTTGGGCCAATTAGGGTTTCTGAAATGTTAACCCTAATTAGGTGGATCAAAGTATGATTAAAACTTATCATTATATTTAAAACATGAAAATTTAACTACCATCACTAATCAAGCTTTAAACAATGATCAACTTAATTAAGCATACAATTATCCAAGTAAACCCTAACCAGGTGACTAATTTGAAAATGGGTCATTACAAATTCTTCCCTCCTTTTAGGATTTCATCCCAAAATCTAAGAAAAGATATGGAAGAATATCATATCAACTAATCATTCACCTCTCTAGACATCAAATTATAAAGACTTTCATTTTATCTTTGTTTCATATGACATTTTTAATGGATATTCCATCCCTTGTCATCATCATATCTCTCCTTGGGTATTACAAACACTCACTTCACAAATATTAGTAATACATCATTAATCAAGATTTTATTCACAACACCTTTAACATCCTTTTTTTTAATTTGATCGTGTATCTCATGGATTAAGATTATGACTCATTCACATATTATCATATGCATTTATCAATTTCCTTTATAAAGGAGATCATCTAGTGTGCATCTTAGTTCATAGCTTTTTCTCACAATTTCAGATTTCATACTCAAATTCAAACTCATTATAGATTCTCTTCATAATACATTAAGCTTTTATCTTTATTATATGAAAATTTAATGTTTTTCATAGGTTCCATATTGAATTATAAAATCCTTTTCTCTTTCACCATTTTATCCCCATTCTTCTCTTTTTCATCATGCATCTTATTATACTATCAAACTGTGTTCATCTGGATACTTGGTTAGGGCATCCACAAGAACTACAGTCAGTAGTTCCATACTAGCTTAGCTCAATACCCAAATACTTGACCAGAGTATCTGGATATTGAGTTCAGTCAGTATGTACATCATTCAGGTTATATTCAACGTCCACATTATCATTTATTCCTAGATCCTATTATCCATGTACACTCATCTAACCTAGGCTCTTATACCACGCTATCGGGGCCCAATATTTTGATCAGCATAAATGCCAACCATTAGAGATAATCCCAAAACCTAAACCCAGATTATGGAATAAAACAATGAATTCTTGACAAAGGCGAATAAACAATATATGAAAAGCACAGATAAATTTTTCCTTTTTCTTTGTTCACAAACTCATAAATAAATGTCACATCAAGGACATCACATTCAAATATCACAAATCATATTCAACTCCATTAAATCCATAATCAAATCTTGTTCTCATATGTGGTTCAGTTTACATCATATACATGTACATTGCTGAACAAACTTAATCTACAACCCATCCTGGGAAAGAGAGAGTACAGGGACATTCTAATCTATCTAGATTATACTATTTATATCTTCTTTGTCATGACCTCTCTGCTGGATATCATTATACATAAAAACATTTGAAACAACCTCATGAGACTCATATAGAGCCCCAGTGAGTGGATACCTCCCACTCAAGCTAGGTACATGCATCAACATCAGATTAAGTATAAAAATTAAAAGAAACATGCATATATTGAAAAGTATAGCAAATAGTTCTATCATGAGTCAAATCTATCTTGCAATGGTAATCTAACCCAACTGATAAGGAAATCATTTAAACCAATCGTAACTTTGAAACATCTTTTAAAGCATGTCTATGAACAAATCAGTAGATACTTCTCAGTTCAGATTAAGAGCCCTAATGCATGTGAAATAAGATAAGTTCTAACCATTTTTGAATCAATACATAACAATAGCATTACCCTTGTGACACTCCACCAGCTGGACTAGGAACACATCCTGCAGTCCTGAAGCTGAAGTACACATAATACATATCTACCAAACAATACTATCAAATAGAAGGCAATCCAACTCATATTCATAATAGATATAAATCCCATCATTTATAACTTTTCAGCATGACATATCATAATATGAAATAGAAAATATCCATATCAACATGATTACTTTCCTCAACAAGAAGCATAATCAACAATAACAAATCATCAAATAGCAGTACAAAGAATGTAACAACCATTCAAATCATGTTCTACACGGCTTATCATCTTTTATTCATTTGCCCTGAAACTACTTGGCTTGTACCTCACTAAATAGAAGTCACCACGCCTGATTCTCGTGTCAACGACTCACCGTCACTATCTTAGGGTTTAGCCGGACACCCTAAGATATCAACAACAGACCATGGCCACCTCAGGGTTTCCTAAAGAGGCTCACATCCTCATCTCGGGTACACAAGATAGGAATCAACAAAACAATATATCACATATCTCAGTATTTCACATATTTTTCATTTCACATTTCACATATTTCATTTCAACAGAGTCTATTCCATCTGGACATAGACTTTCACAGCAAGGATTTAGGGCCAGAGCCACTCCAGATGACTCACTCCTAAATCATGGTGGTCTAACCTTTAAGGTCTCGATCCACACTCCGGAAATCCTTCTCATAATTCATCGATTACTACAAGGAGAAACTCAGGGGAAACTCACAGTGTTCAGGGCACCTACCTAGATGTTTCATCATTTCACTTGTTATTCATCTCTTTTACTCATCTTACAAGAATTGAAAACATCATATATCATATCGGTGTATTCTCGCGTAACTATAATAACATGAAACAAATTAAGGTTATCAATAAGGGCAATGATCAAAGCAAGAAGCACAATAAGTCTATAGATTGCAACAAATATGATTATTTCTATCTTCTACATCAACTCATAGCAATCATCCATAGTGGGCCTTCAGCCCAAGACATAATCTTATTGTCCATCATTTACCCCATCAGGGTTTTATTATCATAAATGGGCTTTCAGCCCTAGACATAATCTCATTATGCAACATTTACCCTTATCAGGGTTTCTCAATGTAAGGAGTGCATATTAAATTCCATTTCAACATATTCCTCATCAGTTCATTGTATACCACAGTTCTTAACAAATATTAGTAGAGGCATTAGAACTAGCAATAGTAAAAGCATATAGACATCATGTATCATTCCTCATACTCATAATAGATTTATCATACAACATATGTTTGTTCCATCTAATCTCAATAGATGTAAATAAATTTCATGCATGTACATGCATAACAGACTTAGTTCTCTTCTTCTTTTATTTCACATTCTTCATATGGGGTTACTAGTCAACACATGTTGATTATCATTTGAATTCCATCAAAATAGTTCATTCTCATAATACAAGTATTCTATCAAACAATCACAATACAAGAACACATTCTTGTAAGTCAATTCAAATACTTGAGTTTCATCATTTAGTTGAATTCAACTACAGTTATGTACATCTCTTAATCACCCATGTGAGATTGTCATTCATTAGCATAATCAAACTCATCATTTTAGGGTCATAGTTACATTCTTAGAATCATCTACTAATTCTTATCTTTTTCCATCATTTTATACTCAGTAGTCTCAACTTCTTTCATTTCATGTTCATTACATCATCTAGACCAATCTTTCTTGATTCACTTTACATACAATGCTTCTCTTCTACATAACATTTATCAAAGTACAATTCTTAGTATATTTTATTTAATTTGGGTTAATCCATGTGTAATTAAATAAAAGATAAAATACTTCATCATACTATCTTCATTAGTTTCATCTTTATCTTGCAATCACCATTAAGTACATCTTGTTCATATTTCTCTTATATTCATATAAGTGTACCTTGACGTTGACTACTAATGTCATTCCCATAATCAACAATGATCATTATTTATTATACTAAAACAAATGCATTAGACTTAGATGATATAGTAAGACTCATCATATTCAATTGAAGTATTAATACTTTCAACTTCAGCATTTGATCACATTTACAACATCATATACAAGTTTTAACTTTATCACTTATAATTGTATTAATAATAAACTTTTAGGGTTTTCAATAAGTCATTCCTTAGTTCAACATAACATAGGAATCATATTATTCAGTAATCCAATCATGTCTCAAGGGTTCATTAGGGTTATTCACAAATACGGAAACCCTAGTTTCCATTTTCACACATTTCATTCATCAATCATAAGTATACATTGATTAATTGACTCATTTCATTCACTTCCTCAAAACAAATCCTAATAAGGATATGTGGTCATTCAATTCCATTAACATTCAACAATACACTTGTATAATACAATCTAGTACAATTCAAATATGACTTTATACATGTCAATTCAATTCCGATCATATCGGCCATTGAGCTGATTTTTATGGAAAATTCACATGAAATACCATAGTCATCTACCCATAAGAATACCCATGCATCCTCAATCAATATAACAGGAACTAATCAAGTTTCAATCAATGAGAAATAATCAAAATCAGTAAAATTGGATTCCCCAATATCTTTCCCAAATCAAATCCAATCACATACATATATAAACAAGGTTTCTTATTGTTTTAGCTGGATTGAATTAGGGTTTCAACATGAATACAAATCTTAGGAGGGAGAAAAACACTCACCTCAAGTGCCAAGCACCTTAATTTCTTACGTCAACCTATGAATTTTTGGAAACCCAATCAAACTCTTGCAAAAGAATCCAATTCTTTCTCCTCTCAACTCGGAAACCCTAGAAATGGGGATTAGAAGAGAAAGAGTGAGAAAAAGGGGAGCTTTGATGTGATTTCAAATCAAATCAAGGGAGGGACAGAATCTTGACATGTGACAAAATATTCACCATGAAATTCTATGCAAAGAAGCTAAACTTACTTGATTTCATCATATCTTAGATAGAGAAACCCTAGGTCATCATCTCCTCCACTTTCTCTACTCAAAACCCTAGCTCTCCTCTCTCTCAAGAATTTCATTTCTTTGACAGGAAGGACGAGTTATGACAGCTCCTTGTGTGTTATTTTAGTGATATAGATGAATTGAGGTGCTTAGAACATTTTCAAACAAGCCCCTCAATGTATTTTTATTTTGCTCAGACCGGTTGGTCGGCTGAGTTATAAACTCGACCGAAACCACATGTTTTAGAACTCAAACCTCATATAAAATTATGAAACTTTAACCTAATGTCTAAAATTTAGTGTATAATATACAGTAAAAAATTTAGATCATTTGGAATTACAAATAAATAATTAAAAATCAAATACTAAACTACTATATTGCAGTCAACATTATGGTCGGTCGAGTTTGTCCTTCACAGAACTCGACCGACACCCTCTCTGTAGATATCAAAAGTCATCCTAAAATTACTACAATTTAACAGGGTGTCTAAAATTGTGTTTATCAAGTCCAATTAAAATTTTAGATCAATTTTATATACCAATAAAAAGATAAAATTCAATTACCACACTGCTATATCAATCTGTAAATATGATCGGTCGAGTTTGAAACTCGACCGATAAACAGCTCATAACATTCTTAAAAAATTCTGTTATTTTTCAAGAGTGTTCAAATTTTATATATAAAATCATATCCAAATTTGAATTAAATCAGAGTTACACATAAAATAATAAATATCATTTAGTGATACACTATATTTATCAAATTTTGTAGTCATATGTCATCAAAACCCTAATTTGGGCCAATTAGGGTTTCTAAAATGTTAACCCTAATTAGGTGGATAAAAGTATGATTAAGACTTCTCATTATATTTAAAACATGAAAATTTAACTACCATCACTAATCAAGATTTAAACAATGATCAACTTAATTAAGCATACAATTATCCAAGTAAACCCTAATCAGATGAATAATTTGAAAATGGGTCATTATACAAGTAGTCACACAACCATCATTTATAAGAATAAAAGGTCATATAAATTATTCACTATAAGAAGAAATAAGTTCTTAAGGAAAAAAAATACATAGGGCATTGACATCATGTACATCATGTAATGAAATGAAACAACTAACTAAACAAAAAATAAGATGAGAGGCAGACATCTAGTGAATCATCCTCCGTGCACTTTATTTAGTTTCTTCAAGTACTTTGGGATGCATTATTTGTTCCTTAAACCTAGAAAATATGAGAACAAATGATCAAAATAAAGTTGGTACGTGGTTAAAAGATACTATACTATGCTACTTGGAAAATAAGAAAGAAAATGAGAACATTATTTAAGGAAGAAAATTAGGTAAACTCAAGTTATTAATCATATTTCAATGGACATATATTGCTATGGTGGACTTATCACAATCAACACTTATATTATTGGTCCCATTCCCCATGTACCTTGTACTCTAGGGATCTTCCTGTATACCATATACTCTAGGGAGGTCCTAGTCAACATTCATGTTTCCCCTCTCTAATAGGGATGTTATGAACTATCAGTAACTACATTCTATTTTCTTTCCTTAGTGTTCTTAGTGTTCAAGGAGGAAAAGTGACAATATGTATAGATATACATCCAACAAGATTATACAACTACATGCAAGCAATTACTCATAATTATATCATCCAGCAAAACTATTTATATAATTATATCCACATACCTTGAATCTCAGATCTTGATTTCAACAAGCCTATCAAAAGTGTAGATCACCCTAAAACAGAAATAAAGACATAATGTCATTATGGGCCCTCAACACCTAATATTAGGGTTTTGGATTAATTAGGGTTATCATCTAGATTCATTGGCTCAGATCATAGTATTCAGAGGGGGGTCCTCATTTTTTGAGTTTAGAGAGTGGATCGGGTATATTGGATAATTGGTTTTCCTTAAATTACCATTATTGAAAGAGAGAAAGAAAATAGATTACTCGTGTGGTATTTGGGGTTTTGTGTCTATTATTGATCAATTAATTAGGATTTTGATTCAGAGGACTCAGTGTCAGATTTGATATCTCAAGGTTTCAAAAAAATATTGACATCTATATTCATATTCCTATTCTAAAAGTTAATGTTAAAAGGATATAAAACAAAGTCATAAAAAGATACATTGATCTAGGATTCAATTTAGGTATAGTGATAATTTATAAAGGTTCTCCTAAATTTTCTAAGAACTTGGGTATTTTATGGGGATTTTTTGGGTACTGGAATCATTTATTATGGATTTTACAAGATCAACCAATCAGAAAAAGTCTAGGGTTATATAAAGAAAATACAAAAGAAAAAATGGTCATACCTCATGAATCAGAGGAGGAATCTGACTCCACAGATCCTCCTCTTAACCCGCCTTGGCTAATAGGGTCGAGGGAGGTGCAAAAGATGCAATTACCCATGGGGTTTTCATACATAATTGTGACAGAGTATGGTCAAAGTGGATAACTCATCCACTTGATTGTTGCCCCTCTTACGCCATGGTAGCAGTAAGGAAAAGAGAGAGGAGGTGATTGCTTTGGGGTATCTAGGTGGGTATTGAGGTGTATTGAGGTGTGGGTTGAGTTTGCGGGGTCGCGTCGGTGTTGGGGAGCCTAAAATGGTCGTCGAAGATGGACTATAACCTTGTTGGAATCAAGCCGGCAGAGGTGAAAAGGAGATGGGATTTTAGGGTTTTACCTACCCTCATGTTGTATTGAGGGATGACTAAGCTCCACAAAGGTCTGATGATCGATTTGCAAATTTCCTGATGCTCAAAGAAGTCACCAATCTCGCCGGTGATGGATCTGTGCAGTCTACTTGTAGGTTCTTGTCGGCCAAGAACTCTAGGTCTTCGTAGCTCCAACCAATGGTGTAGGTCACCTCGCTAAGGTCGCAGGAGGGTGTGACATCGGTTAATTGGGATATGGAGGCTTCTGAAGTGGGGGAGCTAGTCTGGGTTGGAGAGATGGAGGTGGTTTAGGTTAGAGGTGCTAGGGTGTGATCTGGTACAATTGAGAGTTTAGGAAGGTTAAAGGGAGGTAGGCGGTGCTAATGGGGTCCTTAAATAGGCATGGAGGTGGGTGTGTGAGGAAGCCCTAAATCAGGTACCGCCACTAGGTAAAATGAGTGAGTAGTTGGGTGTTGTTTCTCCCTATCTCGAGGATGAGGGTTGACATGGTGAGGGTCATTCAAATCGAGTCAGTGAGAGGAGATTATCCTCTAAATATCTCATGCATATATTACCAGAGTTATGCGTGAGAGGCCGCGATTAGTTGGCGAGTTCATTGAGATGGGAGGTTGGCCTTGCGGGAGGTTGATGATGGGTTCCCCACTGTCAGATCCTCATCTGATCCACGAGATGGCCAGATCAGTGGCTGGAATGTGTGGCCAAATAAGTAACCCACACTTAGGTTGATAAAGTGGTGTGACATTTGAAATGTCATGCATAAATTGATCGAATTAGGTCTAGTGTATACATAGATGAAATAATGCACATAAAACTTCAATAAATCCTAGAAAACTATAGGAATGTCCAATAGAGACAAAATTTGTATCATGGGTTCATGAAGGTGTGTAGAATTTATAGAAAAAGTTTGGGGGCATATTATGAAGTTATATCCTATAGTGTACTACTTTGGTCAATGGGATTAATTAACCTATTTGAAGTGTCACATAGTGCATATTTTTCAAATTAATCATCACATTTTGAAATGGAGGGTCCAAAAAGATTATGTACTTAAGATTAAATTATTTAGGGATATAAGTTAACATACTCTATCACAGGGGAAATGCTCAAACATTTTATCACCCCCTACCTATTATCCTAGAACTTTGTTTGAGAGAATTAGAGCAAGGATTGGAGAGAAGGAGTCTACAAGTGTTGATCCCAACATGATTTGCCTTCTCCTTACCCTTTCTATTTGTTTTATAAGTAATACGGAGTAGTCTTTCCATTGTCGAGACATGGGTACTAGCCCCATGGTCCCCCATAACTTATTCTAGAAAATAGTAATCTCCCTAAAGATAATACAGGATGTGATTCTATTCGTTTAACAATGTGAAATATGAACTGCAAGGATAAGTCCTTGGATTTGTTGAATTCCACATCAGATAAAACTCAGTTGTTCCTTGCTGAGACCCCAGACAGGAACATGTCAAAAAATTGAACCAGGAGCTACAAATAACTCAATTGTTCCTTGAAACCTAGACTTCTTACAATTCCATTAACTGAATTAGTCTTAATTGATTTTTTCTCTTACTCTTTTTTTCTTTTTCTTTAGTTCTCTTTTGTTCATTGTTTCACTTTTGCTCCTTAGTTTATTTCCTCTTGATAACTTAGTTTTTACTTATGCAAATTTAATTCTAGTTTATTTTTCACCTTTAGAAATTTAGTTTCATTTCTATAAATATACTTTCCATTCTAGATTAATCACTCTCCTCAAAATCAATTTTAAACATCATTCATTGCATTTGTCTCATGGCATGCCATTTCTTGATAATGATACCTTCTATACTAAAATCAATTCATTTGTTAAAAAATCAATTCGTTTTTTTACAAGTGGATTGATTAGTATTAAAGGTTGAACTCTAGGAACGAATTCTCAAGTGAATTTTGAGGGTTAGTAAAAACATGTCAGAGTACCACTCCTTGGCCATGTCCTTGAGTGAGAATGATAATAGAGTAAGCTAAATTGAGTCAATAATAATAGTGTAAGAACAAAAGGTGGAATAAGTCTCCAGGAAGGCATTAATGTTCTTATAAGGGTTTTGATTATGCAAGCTATACGAATAGGTCTCTAGGAAGGCATCAATGTGATTATAGGGGTTCTTATTATCCAAGCTATAGAGTGTCAAAATAAGTCCCACTAAACTGGAGGGATGGAGAACACTTGCCCAAGAATTTGATCATCACTTTTAGCAATAGCTGAAGTGTAGTTATGTGGTATGAAGTAGTCATGTAAAGTTCTTGAGGGAGATGGCAGGTCAAATGAAGCTTCGGGTCCTTCATCATGATCCCCATGAGAAGGAGATCATTTACCTCAGTTAGCCATCTTTTGTTCACTCTCTTGGTTGTTGTGATAGTTCCTTCACCTCCTTCTAATTATCTCCTACCCTCAAAGAAGGTGCCCAAGGATAGATTTTGATGACCAAACATACATTGTCACATGTAATGTCATAGTTCATAAAACTAAAAAAAGTTAAATATCTCAAATGCAAAATTGGAAACAAAAATAAATAATTGTGATGGTGAGGGTAACTATTAAAAGTCACAAAGAAAAGGCTAGCTAGGTCTAAAACACTGCTCCCCAATAAAGGCATCAGAGAGCTTTATGTGTCGAGGGCACTGAGGTCTCTTGATATTTGTAAAACCCTAGTTAGCACACTCTATTAAACATATTTGTAAGTGCACGTTCTTGGGACACAATAGAACATGATAGTCAGTGGTTGATCAAAAGGGAGCAAGAAGGTACTAAATATAGGTTGTTTAGTTAGATTCCTAATGTGGAGGGTTAGAGATTCATTGGTTTAAAGTTGGTTCTAGTTCATTACACTAAGGGTCAAGCAATGGTTAGAGAGAAGATTGAAATCTAAATTATTTCTAGCAATTAAATCTAAAGAACTATTTAACTGAGCAATTGGCACTATAGTAAGGAAAAGCAAGATATGACATTGAAACAGAAAAGGAGAGCAACTAACTAACTAGACTAGCAAGAGTAATCAACTAAGCAAGGCAATTGACTAGGAGAAGCAAACTAATACTAGGATAAGAAACTAAATAAGAAACAAACTAGAGTAGCTACAATTAAGACTAAGTAACACTAACAAGAATAACTCACCATTCTAAGAAATTGACATTAAGTAAGAAACTAAGTTAATCTAAGTAAGAACTAAGCAATTAGGGTTTTAAAAACTGAATAAGGAAGGTTATATTTGGGGGTATGATACTAGTCAACTAAATAATTGAAGTTTATGTTCATTCACCCGTCTAATACTAGTGTCACCAACCAAATAAGCATAACGAGATGAGGTTAAGAGTAGTACCCTTCTATATGGTCGTGGGTGTCATAGGGTGTGAGTAGGGGGACTAGTCCCTATAACCCTCCTATCCAACATTAATAGGTTCAATTTCCTAAGGCATAGGTAACTTTTGGCCTAGGTTTACCCTGTTCTAGATTTGTAAACATGGTTCTCCTCACCTAATTGGTGTCATGGGTGGTATAAGGTGTGACTAGGGGAATTAGTCTGTATCACCTCCTATCCAACCTTTAGGTATGCTCCTTACCAAGTAATAAGGGAGATACACACCTAGACACTTACATCTCACACCCAAGCCTAGTGGAATAGAGGAATATTGGGGAAGGGAGTGAAACTAAGGTTTCTCTAGGGAACATAGGAGTTTTCCCCTTAAAAACCCCAAAACCACTCTTTCTCTATACCTTAGGTGGGCCACGTAAGAAATGACCAAAGAGAGAGAGAACAAACATAGCATGGCACTTATAAGCATATATAATATTTCACATGAATAAACACCAATTACATGGCATCAAAGTAACATATTTTCCCCCAAAATGCCCACCAATGGGGCTAACCTACACATAATCAAAGAAAGTACAAAAGAAAGGGGACAATAAGAAAGAGAAGCCATGTGTGACTTTGTAAGGTCTTCAATCTCCAACTCCAGTAGCAGCAAACTCTTATTCCTCACTCCTCCAAGGTCAAGTGGCATGGAAGTAGAAGCAAAATGGACAAAAACATAAAAATTAGGGTTTTTGGGAGGTAAATGTGAATTGGTAGGTGGGATAGGTGGGTGGTGGACAAGAGGAGTAATGAGGTGAATGAATGTTAACCTCTTTCCCCTAGCCACCACTAAGCCATATGTAGGGGGCTAGGGTAAGTTGGGTTAAGGGGGGCGGGGTAGTTTAGGTAATGTAGTGTAGGAACCATTAGCATAAGATGGTAGAATGGTCGTTTCCTTCCATCACTATGGTCTTTCTTGCTATAGGTTTAGGGTATGGATGGAACAACCATACAAAGTAGAACATTCATAAAGGTAAAAGGTGGAAGTGACTTGGTAGAAATGGCTGAAATAGCACAGTCGTTCTCAGCTCATAAGGGTCGTTCTACATGAAAAATAGAATCATCATTTTGACCATGGATGAAAATGTGGGCTATATGGACATGGAATCGTGGATTTTTTCCAAAATAGCACGACCATTCTGGTGACAAAAAAGTCATTCTATGGCTAGGTATTGGATAGGTGGTTATGTGGTGGAAATTGCAATAACTTAATGATTTTAGCCAAAATAGGACAAACATTCTAATGATAGAATAATCGTTCTATTGCCTAGTGTTAGATAAAATATGAATTTGGAGAATTTGAGGGGTTCAAAGTGTTTCTTTTGGAGGAATGGTCATTCATAATGTAGAATGACCATTTTAGGGAGCTTGAATGGCACTTGAATATGATGTCGATCAATCAATGGAGCTCTTTGCTTCAATGATCTTTGAATGGTTGGGGTAGGTTGGATTTAACATTGGTGACTCCTTGGTCTCCTCCATGCTTGGTGGAGTCCTCCAAATCACTTGTCTCTCCTTCCATTAAGTAGCATCAAAAGTACCTACAAAATGTGCAAAAAGACATCCAGTGTGCATTTTATAATAAACATGATTTACTGCGGAAATAACATGCAATTTAAGTATCTTGATGAAGACAAAGGGCAAAGTGACAGAAGATGAAGAACCAATGAAGGGTTTCACCAAGAAGAGATTTATCAAGTAATGAGTAAAGGGATTCATTTGCAATCTTTTTGGTCCATATGATAGAGAAGTTGTCCTTCAGACTTAAGAGAATAAATACATGAATAACATCTATTAAGGATGAAGAACATACTCATTGCTTTACCTATGGTAAGAAATAACACTAAACTAACTCATTCTCCTCTGAAACCCGAAGTTCACACTCTCTAGAAAAACTGAGCTTCTCTTGAAAAATGATAGAAATGTGTTGATATCATTCTAATTGTCATATCTATGTCATTTTAATGCTTGCTTGGTTGCTAGAAATGGTTTTCTCTCATTCATATGTATGTCATTTAGGTGCTTGCTTGATTTCTATCTAAATTTCCACTTAATTTTTGTTACATGCATTTTGGTCGGCTAGTTTTGACCTAGAAATCATCTTATTGGTAATTTTTATGCATAACAAGACCCGTCATTGGATGATTTTTACCTTTGAAAAATCAATTGTTGGCCAATCAGTTCAAAACTATTAATTTTGAAGAGTCACTTTTTCATAGGAAAAATCAAGCCAACACTTAGGTTTAAAATTCATCAAATTGGTTGTCTAGTTTTCCAACTGTGCAAGTTTTGGCCAAGGATTTGCAACCTGATCATCTAAAGCTTTAGGAGTATCATCTTATATTTTCTAAATGTTACATTGGTGATCTATCATCAGTCAATTATATTATCTTATCATTCTTACTTAGTTCACACTTTAATCATGCCAAGATTGCTCCAGCTACCCCCAAATCTCTAGTCTAAAATTTGGGATTTTTTCTTTAACTAATCATCATCAAAGCATGATTAAACATAAGAAATATGCTATTATATTGGGATAATAACATCTTCAATCCAATTAGATCTAGGGTCTCATCAATATTTAACATCCACATCATCCATTTAGACAAAAATCACCTTAAAGTCCCATATCAGTCCAAACCAAAGTTTTCACTCACCAAATCTCAACTAGTTTCAACCAAAACATGTTTAGCATACCTCAGCATTTTTAACATAGTTTGGTCAAACTATTGTTCATTGATCAAATACTAAACGAAAGTGTAATAATTAAAACATACCATTAATCAAGTAAACACTAATTTCTTAACTAGGCTAAAACAAAGTCAATATAGTTGTGTTGTCTTTAATAGAGCAAAAACACGTGCGTACAAGAGAAGACTGCAGTTGTTAGGAGACATCCAATCTGAAGTTTGTGTAATGAGGCAATTTGGACTTCGGAGGCAACGAAAGATTTGTTTTCAGGCTTAGGAGAGAGCGAGCAGTGAGGAGGGTGTCCAGATGTCCACAGCGAGAGAGCAATCAAAGAAGATATTTGACAATGTTTTGTCATTTGCCCAGCAGCTGGAAAAACAAATTGTAAGGGTTATGAAACGCTTTTCAGACAGATTATGGTCGAAAAGAAGGTGATTTAACATATAAGCCAGCGAACAGTTGTTACATGTGCTTGAGAAATAAGCAAAGCCTCGCAGGTACAAAACTTATACTAGGAGAAGCAAAGAGAACAAATCCAACTGTTCTAATGTTCCGTGGTGTTAATGAAGCTAAGCGGCAAAATGTTAACCACTATGTTCAGCTCTTAAAACTCAGTCCGGAAATGCATTATATGCTACTAACAAAACAAAAGAAACAAAAACACAACACAAGTAAAATGTTATCTGTATTCAACCAATATCAACATGGCCAAGTAATCCAGTAATACCCCCAATTTTCTTATCACATGAGCGGAAGTTAATTTTTTTTTACTGGAGAATATTACTAATATGATATACATTACAATAATGATAGAAAAGAACCATTATAGACTGTGTAAAATACATCTCATAAATTTTTAAAAAAGAGACCTACTTACATCAAACTTGATAATGAAGTTTATATACATAATGCCAATTTATATACTTGTCTAAATATCTCAAATCGTGTAGATGGTGCCCCATCAAGCAAAACTCCTAAAGTTGTCCATGCATCATCTTATAATGACTATCTCCTGAAGTTTTGTACCTATAAATATCTTGTCACCAGCCATGCACAAAGGAAAAACTAGATTAGAGTAAGTGACATTGGATTTCTAATTACATTAACATAAATATATCAAAACTGAAAGTTGAACTAATATCTAAAAGTTGTAAACTTATAATGAATCAATGTATCTTTTATTTATGTCTTTTATCTATTTTGTGACCATCATTATATAATAAGTCATCTATTGACACTGAAGTGTCTTCTATGGTGCAATGCACCCTCTATTGACACCAAAGTGTCCTCTGTGGTGCAACGCACTCTCTGTTGGCAGAATGTGCCGTCTATGATACCCTCAATGTCTGGTGCAATTCGTCCTCTGAATGGTACTGAGACTCTCTGGTGAGGACTTATCCTATAATGTATATAATTAATGTTGAGATGTCATTTTCTATCTCTGTTTTTAATTTCTTATTTATGAATCTTAATCTCATATCTTTTATCTCTGAATCTTAATTTCTTATCACTGAATCTTATTTTTTATCTTTAAATCTTAATCTATTATCTATGCTCTTTAATTATAAATTGAATATAACTTTGAACTCTAAACTCTGAATCTAAATATTAACATGTACACATATAGGACCATCTTGTGTTTCTTATAAACCTAAAGGTTATGATTTCTTACTTTTCTTTGTGCCATACTTAAATTTGAATTACTCCATTTTAATCATTTCAAGTTCACATACCCTAATGTACATGACCAACCATATAAGATAACTTGCATCTCTAAATCATAATTCACATAAAATCTTACCTTTTAAACTTATGGTGTGACGCTTCCGTAAAGTTCAATTGAAATGTTCACACCTATAAAATCAATCTGTCAAAGTATCAATATAAATGTGCACAAACCACTTTATCTAAATTCACCTAAAAATTTTAACTTATTTAGAGTTTTCCATGGTCTGGAAATTCCTTCATGATGTTCTTCATGCAATGACGGGGCCAAATAGAGGCCCCATGAGGCACGGGCCTCACCCAAACTTTAAAAATACTATTATAATAAATTATGGGTTGGTGACCGTGAACATGCTTTTCTTCAATTTGCTTATTCAATTTCATTCATATTTCGATTTTGAAGACGGTCAAACATAATTAATGGTCTCAAAACTAATAGCTAACATATGGTTGACTTCCACTGCAACTTATCGATCATATTCTTTTTTCCCCATCGTCATTCTTTTTGTTTTCAATTGTGCTTCATTTTTGTTTTCATTTATAATTATCACCCATTTTGATTTGGCATGCTGACCGGTTTTCTTTTATTAGCTAGTATTTTGTTTCATTTTTCTCTCTTAACAGTAGCGATTGGGTTTTATTAGACACTCTTTTGCATCGGGCTTTGTTGGATGTTACTTCCCTTTTCATATTGTCTTAGTTATCTCAGTTAGGGGTGAGCAGAATTTGGTTAATAACCGATTAACCAAATGGTTAATTTCGAATGGTTAATTTTTTTTAGACTATTTGGTTAATTCGGTTAATTTGGTTAATTTAATTCGGTTAATCGGTTAAATGGTTAATTTCATGGTTAAAGATATTTTTGGTATGGTTAACTAAATTAACCGAATAATTATAATTTATTCTTAAATAATATCCTACACACGTATATATACATATATAGTTGTACTTTTATTTCAAAAAACTTCTCCATATACATAGTAATCAAGTTTTCACGAGCCATACAACATTATATTTCCAGAAATACCACTATAATATAACAATTGTTCAAAATTCAATGAGTATTTCAAATAACATTATTACACATGTGTTATTTGGTTAACCAAATTAACTAACCGAATTAAACGTTAACCGATTGGACAATAACCAAATTAACCGACGCAATTCGGTTAGGTTAATGGTTAAAATCTCAAACCATAAATTAACCATTTAACCGAACTGAATTAACCGTAACCGACCGAATTAACCGAATGCTCACCCCTAATCTCAGTGTTTTGAATTGTAGTCTATATGTCACTAAGGTTGATTTTCTTTCTTCTTTTCTTTTTGAAATCAATTAATTAGGTGAACAAAAAGAATAGGGATATATGTACGGTGCCAAAGAACCAGTCACGCATCAGTTTTGTACTCTAACTTTATACAAGGTTGTCTGAACCATTAATCATTGAGAAATTGATTTTTCATCTAGACCAGTTTTATTATTTTAATTTGAAAATTCAACCTGGATATAAGGTCGTCTAGTTTATATTTAAATAATATTGATTTATGCCCATGATATATTCTAAGTTTTTAAAATCTGACAATTTAAAATTGACTCAGAAAAAATTTTAATTTGCATCAGTCGGGTTTCAGTTAGGACAATAACTTTAAAATTTAAAACCAATTTGAATTCATAAGATTTAAACTTAGAATCTATTTCTGGCTTACACCGGGTCAGGTTGACGAGCTCATGCGGAACAATGACAACAGTAGATCTAAGCATGAACGACAACGGAGAGTTAAAGTGTCTTGTAATAAAATGGGAGTCTTGTAGTTACCAAGTATTCACTTTACTTTTAGATAAACATTCTCCTAGTTTTCTTAGTTACTCCACGATTGTGCACGTACATAGTTCCTGGCCAACTTTTAGTTATATGTCTATATATCTCATTTTTTGTGTTTATATTTCATTATTTTCACTGCACAATACTTAAATAGTTGACTGGTTCAACATTTTGCCTTTCTCAGTGTTTTATATTTTTTCGCATAAGAGTCTTTCAAAGATCTGGAATTCCTCGATCAATATATTGTTTGTGTAAAATAAAGTATACTTTGTAGTAGAATAGGTGATGCTTAACAAATTCTCAATTTAAGTTTCAAAGTTAAGGTAACAACAAAATGTTGTCATATGGTTGGAAAAAATAAAATTGATATGTGTGCCTCACCCTCGAAAATCTGACTCCGCCACTGTCTTCATGTATCGACCATTCCAACGAGTCCTTAAACTTCCTATTCTGATATTTGGATCAGTTCCTATTAATTTTTAAATATTGATTGATCTGAAAATCTGAACACTAATAATTACTATCTGTTGTCTTTCTATAATGACCAGGCCTCGTGGGATGCCCCCAAGCCTTTGCAACCTGCGTCGTCCCTGGTTCTTAGGCGCTCCCCTATTCTTCCGTGAAAATAGAGCGCCAGAGGTTGGCTTCTACTCCAGCGAATTCCAGTCGTCTTGGACCAATCCACGACCTGGATGGGGTCATGTTTCCGCTGTCTTTTCCTCAGCACTGAGGCACACAAGAAGTTGAACTCCAGGCGCGACTAAGCTGTTGGCTAAATGGACATCTAAAAATCTCTTTGTTTTGATTATAACATTTCATTCTTATTAATCTAACGAGCTACTTGAGTGTGCAGGACTAAGATGGATGGCAAAGCAACTAGGGAAAATCCACAAGCTAAAATGTTTATATTTTCATGCAATGTAATCATTGTTGTAAAAACTTGTACAAATATATAATGTACAAGTACTTAGAATTGCATGTAAATCAAGCGTTAGATTTTCCCTAGCCAAACACCATAGTTAGACATGTCATCCCATTTAATTAGGATCACTTTGGCACACTCACACATATAATTAGTGCCTAAATTGAAATCTTGAAACAGGATCATTCTCGGTCGACAAACTCCTCGACCGAGACACTCTCGGTCGACAATCCTCTCGACCGAGAAAGATCCAAAGTAGCCGTTAGACACAACAGACAAGTTAGTTGGCAGTTGAAGAAAGACGTTGCAAATCACTTGTTCCAGAGAGCCTGTCGGTCGACAAAAGTTCGACCGAGTAGGTGTCTCGGTCGACCATTTGTCGACCGAGATGGTCTCTGACAGCAACTGCAGAATAAATTAATTAGCCGTTGTTAAAGCAAAAACTGTGTACCTAACGGCTAGTTAAGCACTTAGAAACCCCTGGAAGTTGTCTAGAACGTCCTTAAGCATACTTAGGCCATTCCTATAAATAGGACAAGCCATAGGACACTAGAATTCACTTGTTACACTTGAGAATACACTTGAGCATACTTGAGCAATCTATTGCAAGCAATTTGAGCACTGTGATCATTAGTCTACTTTCTCCTTAGCTCAATCTCGTGTCCTATAGGCTAGATTCTCCTACCCACAGCAATCACAAGTTCACACACTTGGCTAGGAGATCTATACGCTTGATCTAGGCATATCAAGCCTTGGGCTTAAAGGATAAGTTGTAATTTCCTTTTTCTCTCTTGTTCCCTTTTATCTTTTGTACTCTCCTTGCTACTCCTAGGGTTGGAGGCTGCGGATTGGAGAGGGTTGACTTCTCAGGTGGAGAAGGGGACTTCAAGCTACTTCAAGAAGGCTATCGCAAGGGAAGCTACTTCAGAAGGCTGGTGCAATAGGAGTTGGTGCATCTACTTCAAGGGAAGGCTGCTTCAAGGTTGGCGATTACTTCTAGGTGAAGGTTGCTTGAAGGGTTTGGGAAAAGAGATTGTATTTTATGTAAATTCCTTGCGAGGTAATAAAATAAATTTTTTTTCAAATCCCGGTTGGGTAAGCAACCGGGTAGTAGATTGACGGCTATAGTATTTGCTATAGTTGGAACCACTCTAAACCTTGTGTCTCCTTGTCCAATATTTTTCATTGTGGTTGTTTGAGTTAAATAATTGTTAAATTATCTATAAAACTCTATTCACCCCCCCTCTAGTAGTTTTCAATTGGTATCAGAGAGAGGCTTCAAGGAACCCTAACAAGGTCTTGAAGAAATGGGTGATGGAATGCTCAACAACCTCAACATTGAAGGGACTCTTGTTGCTAGGCCGCCGGCGTTTGATGGAACAAACTACCAATACTGGAAGAGAAGGATGCAGTTCTACTTCCAAGGTGTCAACTGGGATCTATGGAGAATGGTATCTACTCCTTATGAATTCCCTCAAAATGACTTTGTGGAATGGGATGCAAACGCGGTAAAACAGGCCCAAATGAACGCAAAAGCTGTAAGCATTTTATATTATTCTATTTATGTAGGAGAATTTAATAGAATATCAAATTGTGATACAGCGTATGATATTTGGAATAGATTGTCCATCACTTATGAGGGTACAACCCAAGTCAAAAATTCCAAAATTAGCCTGCTTAAGACAAAACTTGAACATTTTCGTATGGATCCTAATGAATCTATTAGTGAAATGTATTCAAAATTCTCTACTATTGTTAATGGTTTAAGTGCCTTAGGAAAACCTGTCCTTGAGGAAGATCAGGTATCAAAAATTCTTCGATCACTTCCTCCAAAATACAAGCCAAAGGTGACAGCCATTGCAGAAGCAAACGACCTCACTCGCCTCAAAATGGAACAACTCTTTGGTAATTTAGAAGCTCATGAAGCAGATCTAGAAGAGGAAGAAAGAAGAGAACGTGAACACCAAAGTGGGAAGAAGAAGGATGTGGCTCTCAAAGCCTCAAAAGTCGTCACACAAGAAAGTGAGGAGTCAAGTGAAGAAGAAGAAGAAGCCTTAATCGTCAACGGTAAGAAGTACAAAAGGTTTAAATCTAACAAAATTTCTAGTTCCTCTACTCCCAGGTGCTTTGAATGTGGGAAGAAAGGGCATCTCAAAAATGAATGTCCCAAAGCAAAGAAGGGAAAGAAAAGCTCACATAAGAAGAAAGGAGAAAAAGCCTATAAAGCTGCCTGGGATGAGTCAAGTGACAGTGAAAGCGAAGATGAGAAGGTGGAATGTCTAATGGCAAGATAAGAAAATGAAGACTCTCAAGAGGTAAGCCTAGTTGATCTTCCTAAAGAAGAGTTAGTTACTAGTTTACAAGAAACTCATGATAAGTATGTTGATGCCAAGAAGAAACTAAAGAAGGCTATAAAATCAAATAATGAGCTCATTGCCAAATTAGATGAACTTTCTTATGAAAAGAACAACATTGATCTTGAAAATGTATCTTTTAAAACATCTTTAGATGATTGCACTAGAAAGCTACTCAGTTTGGAAACCAATGTTGATCTTCTATAAAAAGAAAAGACTGATTTGCTAGCTAAACTACAAGATTATCAAACTCAACCTATCTTGTGCAACCATCCGGACTATGATAATATTGTAAAAGAAAAGGATTCATTGTTTTCTGATTTAGACCAAGCAAGAAAAGATATACATAAGAAGATGAATGACATTGCTACGTTGCAAAGAGAACTTTATGAGTTAAGAAGAAAAGATATTCTTGATAACATATTGAGAGTTGGTACTGTCTTCAATGGAAGAAAAGGTTTGGGATATGTTCCAAAGAAAAACCAACCCAAAAAGACCCAAACTATGTTTGTACCCAAGAACACAATGGCTAGAAAGAGAAATGAAATTGACTCTATTACTTGCCATTCCTGCTTACGTCTTGGACATTATTGTTTTTCATGCCCCTACAAGACTAAGGAGTCCGACTTAGTTTGGATCCCAAAACCCCAAACTTAGAAGAATGGAATGTAGTTGAGATATGACCATATGCTTAATTTTGCTATTTATATTGTCTTATCTCAACAAAAGGTGACATGCTTATTGTTATTATTTTTCTGCATTACTGTACTGAAACAGAAACCTTGTCGGTCGAAGTATTGTCGACCGAGCTCTGGGTCGGTCGAAGTATTGTCGACCGACTGGATGTCTTTAACAAATCAAAAATTTACAGCACCTATTTCGGTCGAAAAGCGGTCAACCGAGAACTTTTCTGTGTTTTTGCTTGTAATACAGTAACTTGCTCGATCGACAAATTGTCGACCGAAACAGATATCGGTCGAACAATTGTCGACCGACTGGTTTTCTGTATCAGAACTTTTATATATATAAGCACTTAAAAAGTTTCTAACCATATCGGACCATCACATGGGTACCAAAATCTACATTCTAATGCAGGAATGGGTAGTTGACAGTGGCTGCTCCAAACATATGACCGGGAACAAGGACGCATTTCAAACTTTTGAAGAAAAGAAAAGTGGAACGGTCACCTTTGGAGACAATGGTAAGGGCAAAATCGTTGGAATAGGTAATGTTGGAACAAATCTCGAGATTAAAAATGTTCTACTTGTTGATGGATTGCATCATAATTTAATAAGTGTAAGTCAACTATGTGATAGTGGTTATGATGTGTTATTTAACAAAACCTGCTGCAAATTATTGATAGAAAACACTACAAATGTCGTTTATGAAGGAAATAGAGTTGGAAATCTTTATATCCTTAAACCAAACTCTATGAAATCAGTAGTAGGTAAATGCTTGCTTGCAAATGAAAATACCTTACAACTATGGCATAAAAAACTGGGACATGCTAGTTCACATGCTATTAAAAAATTAGTGAAATATGATCTTGTTCGTGGATTACCTGCTTTGTCTTTTGATCAAGTTGAAAACTGTGAACCCTGCACAATGGGAAAGCAAACCAAAACATCTTTTAAATCAAAACATGTACTTAGCACCAGTAGATCCTTAGAATTAATTCATATGGACTTATTTGGACCAATGAGGACACAATCTATTGGTGGTAAACGATACTGTTTTGTTATTGTTGATGATTATAGTAGATATACATGGGTACATTTTATTGCAACTAAAGATGATACTATTCATGTCTTTATGCAATTTTGTTCCAAGATTGAAAATCTTTTACAACATAAAATATGTACCATTAGAAGTGATCATGGTGGCGAATTTGAGAATCATACATTTGAGACCTTTTGTACATCTCAAGGGTATACTCATAATTTTTCTGCTCCACGTACCCCACAACAAAATGGTATAGTTGAACGGAAAAATCGATCCCTACAAGAAATGGCTAGGACCATGATGCTTGAACACAACACACCTAAAACCTTTTGGGTTGAAGTTGTAAACACTGCTTGTTATGTGCTTAATAGAGTAACTATTCACTCTCATTTGAAGAAAACTCCATATGAAATATTACACTCTAAGAAACCTAGAGTTGACTACTTTCATACTTTTGGCTCCACATGCTACATGTTAAATACCAAAGATGATAGAGACAAGTTTGATTCTAAATCACACAAAGCATTCTTCTTGGGATATTCCACTTCTAGCAAAGCCTTTAGAGTATATAACACTATCTCTAGAAAAGTTGAGGAATCCATTCATGTTTCTTTTCATGAAGAATCGAAGTCTGAAAATCTAGATATCATTGATCTCACTAATCAACTCGAAAATATAACCATTTCCAATGATAGTGAGAAAATTCCTATATCCGATCCCCAAGTTGAAACACAACCTACACCTAGGCTTATCAAGGATCATCCCCAAGAACTAATTATTGGAGATCCAAATGATAAAGTCAAAACTCGGTCTTCCTTCAAAGATGTTGCAAACATGGCTTTTGTTTCTATCATTGAACCTAAGAAGATATCCGAAGCTCTTAAGGATGATTACTGGATAATAGCCATGCAAGAGGAGTTAAATCAATTCACTAAAAATGATGTATGGGATTTAGTTCCTAAACCACAAGATAAAACTATCATAGGAACTAAATGGGTGTTTAGGAATAAGCTCAATGAGGCAGGAGAAGTCATAAGGAATAAAGCTCGGTTAGTAGCACAAGGATATAATCAACAAGAAGGAATAGATTTTGATGAAACATATGCACCCGTAGCCAGACTTGAAGCTATTAGGATGTTACTAGCTATTGCTGCCCATAAAAACATTAAGCTATATCAAATGGATGTCAAAAGTGCATTTCTAAATGGCATCATACACGAAGAAGTTTATGTTGCTCAACCACCTGGCTTTGAAATACCAGAAAAAGGTGACCATGTTTATAAACTTAAAAAGGCACTTTATGGTCTCAAACAAGCACCTAGGAATTGGTATGAACGACTCAAGACATATCTTTTTGATAATGGTTTTTCTATTGGAAATTCAGATTCTACTTTATTTTTCAAAACATATGCATCTGATTTCCTAGTTGTGCAAATATATGTTGATGACATTATTTTTGGAGCTTCTAATGATTCATTATGCACACAATTCAGTGACATTATGCAAAAAGAATTTGAAATGAGCCTCATGGGTGAACTAACATTCTTTCTTGGTTTTCAAATTAAGCAAACACCTGCAGGAATTTTCATAAGCCAAGAAAAATATACTAAAGAACTTTTAAAACGTTTTGGGATGGATCAATGCAAACATGCTACTACTCCTATGGCTACCTCTATCAAAATTGATAAGGATGAAAATGGGGAACCTATTGATGATTCCTTATATAGATCCATGATTGGTAGTTTGCTATACTTAACTGCTTCTTGACCGGACATTATGTTTTCCGTTGGTCTTTGTGCTCGATTTCAATCCCAACCTATGCAATCTCATTTTCTAGCGGTTAAACGAATTCTTCGATATCTAGCTGGTACTACTTGTTTTGGTTTATGGTATCCAAAAGGACAATCCTTGGATTTTAAAGCATATACTGATGCGGATTATGCTGGTTGTCGACTTGATCGCAAAAGTACTAGTGGTGGTTGTTTCTTATTAGGAAGAGCCTTAGTATCTTGGTTTAGCAAGAAACAAAATACGGTTGCCCTATCTACAACTGAAGCTGAATATATGGCAGTCGGGTCTTGTTGTGCTCAAGTGCTTTATATGCAACAGGTATTAAGCGATTATGGTTTTAATCTTCCCTCTACACCTATTTTTTGTGACAACACGAGCGCCATAAACTTAGCACACAATCCTATTTTACACAGCCGGGCAAAACACATTGAAATCCGTCATCACTTCTTAAGGGATCACATCTCAAAGAATCATGTTTCCCTTCATCATGTTGATACGGAAAATCAATTGGCTGATATTTTTACAAAACCGCTTCCACTAGATCAATTCCACACCATTAGGAAGCAACTGCTTATTACTCCTTTGGAAGATGTTTTCTTTGATATCTGCGGTTCTTAAAATGAATATGTTTACTTGTTTCATTTTGGCTTTTCAAATGGACATATTTTTCATTAGATTTGACGGGTTATCTAATTAAGGGGGAGTTTTTACTAAAACGGTTATCTTTTTGAAATGACAAAGGGGGAGAGATATATAAAACTATAACTTAGTATTTATGAAAAACTCAATCAATGAGTTTCATAAATATACTCTTGGCTTTACATTGAAAGTTGCTATATTCCCAAATGATCTGGATTTCATGTTCCATAATTCATGGGGAATAATAAGCACACATTTTATACACAAGAGAAAAATCTACACAAGGTAATCTAAAGGTATGAAATTCATATGTTTTATATTTCCTTATTTATATTTTGGAAATGTTTGTCATCTTCAAAAAGGGGGATATTGTTGGCTAAATGGACATCTAAAAATCCCTTTGTTTTGATTATGACAAACATTTCATTCTTATTAATCTAACGAGCTACTTGAGTGTGCAGGACTAAGATGGATGGCAAAGCAACTAGGGAAAATCCACAAGCTAAAATGTTTATATTTTCATGCAATGTAATCATTGTTGTAAAAACTTGTACAAATATATAATGTACAAGTACTTAGAATTGCATGTAAATCCAGCGTTAGATTTTCCCCAAACACCATAGTTAGACATGTCATCCCATTTAATTAGGATCACTTTGGCACACTCACACATATAATTAGTGCCTAAATTGAAATCTTGAAACAGGATCATTCTCGGTCGACAAACTCCTCGACCGAGACACTCTCGGTCGACAATCCTCTCGACCGAGAAAGATCCAAAGTAGCCGTTAGACACAATAGACAAGTTAGTTGGCAGTTGAAGAAAGACGTTGCAAATCACTTGTTCCAGAGAGCCTGTCGGTCGACAAAAGTTTGACCGAGTAGGTGTCTCGGTCGACCATTTGTCGACCGAGATGGTCTCTGACAGCAACTGCAGAATAAATTAATTAGCCGTTGTTAAAGCAAAAACTTTGTACCTAACGGCTAGTTAAGCACTTAGAAACCCCTGGAAGTTGTCTAGAACGTCCTTAAGCATACTTAGGCCATTCCTATAAATAGGAGAAGCCATAGGACACTAGAATTCACTTGTTACACTTGAAAATACACTTGAGCATACTTGAGCAATCTATTGCAAGCAATTTGAGCACTGTGATCATTAGTCTACTTTCTCCTTAGCTCAATCTCGTGTCCTATAGGCTAGATTCTCCTACCCACAGCAATCACAAGTTCACACACTTGGCTAGGAGATCTATACGCTTGATCTAGGCATATCAAGCCTTGGGCTTAAAGGATAAGTTGTAATTTCCTTTTTCTCTCTTGTTCCCTTTTATCTTTTGTACTCTCCTTGCTACTCCTAGGGTTGGAGGCTGCGGATTGGAGAGGGTTGACTTCTCAGGTGGAGAAGGGGACTTCAAGCTACTTCAAAAAGGCTATCGCAAGGGAAGCTACTTCAGAAGGCTGGTGCAACGGGAGTTGGTGCATCTACTTCAAGGGAAGGATGCTTCAAGGTTGGCGATTACTTCTAGGTGAAGGCTGCTTGAAGGGTTTGGGAAAAGAGATTGTATTTTATGTAAATTCCTTGCGAGGTAATAAAATAAATTTCTTTTCAAATCCCGGTTGGGTAAGCAACCGGGTAGTGGATTGACGGCTATAGTATTTGCTATAGTTGGAACCACTCTAAACCTTGTGTCTCCTTGTCCAATATTTTTCATTGTGGTTGTTTGAGTTAAATAATTGTTAAATTATCTATAAAACTCTATTCACCCCCCCTCTAGTGGTTTTCAATTGGTATCAGAGCGAGGCTTCAAGGAACCCTAACAAGGTCTTGAAGAAATGGGTGATGGAATGCTCAACAACCTCAACATTGAAGGGACTCTTGTTGCTAGGCCGCCGGCGTTTGATGGAACAAACTACCAATACTGGAAGAGAAGGATGCAGTTCTACTTCCAAAGCGTCAACTGGGATCTATGGAGAATGGTATCTACTCCTTATGAATTCCCTCAAAATGACTTTGCGGAATGGGATGCAAACACGGTAAAACAGGCCCAAATGAACGCAAAAGCTGTAAGCATTTTATATTGTTCTATTTCTGTAGGAGAATTTAATAGAATATCAAATTGTGATACAGCGTATGATATTTGGAATAGATTGTCCATCACTTATGAGGGTACAGCCCAAGTCAAAAATTCCAAAATTAGCCTGCTTAAGACAAAACTTGAACATTTTCGTATGGATCCTAATGAATCTATTAGTGAAATGTATTCAAAATTCTCTACTATTGTTAATGGTTTAAGTGCCTTAGGAAAACCTGTCCTTGAGGAAGATCAGGTATCAAAAATTCTTCGATCACTTCCTCCAAAATACAAGCCAAAGGTGACAGCCATTGCAGAAGCAAACGACCTCACTCGCCTCAAAATGGAACAACTCTTTGGTAATTTAGAAGCTCATGAAGCAGATCTAGAAGAGGAAGAAAGAAGAGAACGTGAACACCAAAGTGGGAAGAAGAAGGATGTGGCTCTCAAAGCCTCAAAAGTCGTCACACAAGAAAGTGAGGAGTCAAGTGAAGAAGAAGAAGAAGCCTTAATCATCAACGGTAAGAAGTACAAAAGGTTTAAATCTAACAAAATTTCTAGTTCCTCTACTCCCAGGTGCTTTGAATGTGGGAAGAAAGGGCATCTCAAAAATGAATGTCCCAAAGCAAAGAAGGGAAAGAAAAGCTCACATAAGAAGAAAGGAGAAAAAGCCTATAAAGCTGCCTGGGATGAGTCAAGTGACAGTGAAAGCGAAGATGAGAAGGTGGAATGTCTAATGGCAAGAGAAGAAAATGAAGACTCTCAAGAGGTAAGCCTAGTTGATCTTCCTAAAGAAGAGTTAGTTACTAGTTTACAAGAAACTCATGATAAGTATGTTGATGCCAAGAAGAAACTAAAGAAGGCTATAAAATCAAATAATGAGCTCATTGCCAAATTAGATGAACTTTCTTATGAAAAGAACAACATTGATCTTGAAAATGTATCTTTAAAAACATCTTTAGATGATTGCACTAGAAAGCTACTCAGTTTGGAAACCAATGTTGATCTTCTATAAAAAGAAAAGACTGATTTGCTAGCTAAACTACAAGATTATCAAACTCAACCTATCTTGTGCAACCATCCGGACTATGATAATATTGTAAAAGAAAAGGATTCATTGTTTTCTGATTTAGACCAAGCAAGAAAAGATATACATAAGAAGATGAATGACATTGCTACGTTGCAAAGAGAACTTTATGAGTTAAGAAGAAAAGATATTCTTGATAACATATTGAGAGTTGGTACTGTCTTCAATGGAAGAAAAGGTTTGGGATATGTTCCAAAGAAAAACCAACCCAAAAAGACCCAAACTATGTTTGTACCCAAGAACACAATGGCTAGAAAGAGAAATGAAATTGACTCTATTACTTGCCATTTCTGCTTACGTCTTGGACATTATTGTTTTTCATGCCCCTACAAGACTAAGGAGTCCGACTTAGTTTGGATCCCAAAACCCCAAACTTAGAAGAATGGAATGTAGTTGAGATATGACCAAATGCTTAATTTTGCTATTTATATTGTCTTATCTCAACAAAAGGTGCCATGCTTATTGTTATTATTTTTCTGCATTACTGTACTGAAATAGAAACCTTGTCGGTCGAAGTATTGTCGACCAAGCTCTGGGTCGGTCGAAGTATTGTCGACCGACTGGATGTCTTTAACAAATCAAAAATTTACAGCACCTATTTCGGTCGAAAAGCGGTCAACCGAGAACTTTTCTGTGTTTTTGCTTGTAATACAGTAACCTGCTCGATCGACAAATTGTCGACCGAAACAGATATCGGTCGAACAATTGTCGACCGACTGGTTTTCTGTATCAGAACTTTTATATACATAAGCACTTAAAAAGTTTCTAACCATATCGGACCATCACATGGGTACCAAAATCTACATTCTAATGCAGGAATGGGTAGTTGACAGTGGCTGCTCCAAACATATGACCGGGAACAAGGACGCATTTCAAACTTTTGAAGAAAAGAAAAGTGGAACGGTCACCTTTGGAGACAATGGTAAGGGCAAAATCGTTGGAATAGGTAATGTTGGAACAAATCTCGAGATTAAAAATGTTCTACTTGTTGATGGATTGCATCATAATTTAATAAGTGTAAGTCAACTATGTGATAGTGGTTATGATGTGTTATTTAACAAAACCTGCTGCAAATTATTGATAGAAAACACTACAAATATCGTTTATGAAGGAAATAGAGTTGGAAATCTTTATATCCTTAAACCAAACTCTATGAAATCAGTAGTAGGTAAATGCTTGCTTGCAAATGAAAATACCTTACAACTATGGCATAAAAAACTGGGACATGCTAGTTCACATGCTATTAAAAAATTAGTGAAATATGATCTTGTTCGTGGATTACCTGCTTTGTCTTTTGATCAAGTTGAAAACTGTGAACCCTGCACAATGGGAAAGCAAACCAAAACATCTTTTAAATCAAAACATGTACTTAGCACCAGTAGATCCTTAGAATTAATTCATATGGACTTATTTGGACCAATGAGGACACAATCTATTGGTGGTAAACGATACTGTTTTGTTATTGTTGATGATTATAGTAGATATACATGGGTACATTTTATTGCAACTAAAGATGATACTATTCATGTCTTTATGCAATTTTGTTCCAAGATTGAAAATCTTTTACAACATAAAATATATACCATTAGAAGTGATCATGGTGGTGAATTTGAGAATCATACATTTGAGACCTTTTGTACATCTCAAGGGTATACTCATAATTTTTCTGCTCCACGTACCCCACAACAAAATGGTATAGTTGAACGGAAAAATCGATCCCTACAAGAAATGGCTAGGACCATGATGCTTGAACACAACACACCTAAAACCTTTTGGGTTGAAGTTGTAAACACTGCTTGTTATGTGCTTAATAGAGTAACTGTTCACTCTCATTTGAAGAAAACTCCATATGAAATATTACACTCTAAGAAACCTAGAGTTGACTACTTTCATACTTTTGGCTCCACATGCTACATGTTAAATACCAAAGATGATAGAGACAAGTTTGATTCTAAATCACACAAAGCATTCTTCTTGGGATATTCCACTTCTAGCAAAGCCTTTAGAGTATATAACACTATCTCTAGAAAAGTTGAGGAATCCATTCATGTTTCTTTTCATGAAGAATCGAAGTCTGAAAATCTAGATATCATTGATCTCACTAATCAACTCAAAAATATAACCATTTCCAATGATAGTGAGAAAATTCCTATATCCGATCCCCAAGTTGAAACACAACCTACACCTAGGCTTATCAAGGATCATCCCCAAGAACTAATTATTGGAGATCCAAATGATAAAGTCAAAACTCGGTCTTCCTTCAAAGATGTTGCAAACATGGCTTTTGTTTCTATCATTGAACCTAAGAAGATATCCGAAGCTCTTAAGGATGATTACTGGATAATAGCCATGCAAGAGGAGTTAAATCAATTCACTAAAAATGATGTATGGGATTTAGTTCCTAAACCACAAGATAAAACTATCATAGGAACTAAATGGGTGTTTAGGAATAAGCTCAATGAGGCAGGAGAAGTCATAAGGAATAAAGCTCGGTTAGTAGCACAAGGATATAATCAACAAGAAGGAATAGATTTTGATGAAACATATGCACCCGTAGCCAGACTTGAAGCTATTAGGATGTTACTAGCTATTGCTGCCCATAAAAACATTAAGCTATATCAAATGGATGTCAAAAGTGCATTTCTAAATGGCATCATACACGAAGAAGTTTATGTTGCTCAACCACCTGGCTTTGAAATACCAGAAAAAGGTGACCATGTTTATAAACTTAAAAAGGCACTTTATGGTCTCAAACAAGCACCTAGGAATTGGTATGAACGACTCAAGACATATCTTTTTGATAATGGTTTTTCTATTGGAAATTCAGATTCTACTTTATTTTTCAAAACATATGCATCTGATTTCCTAGTTGTGCAAATATATGTTGATGACATTATTTTTGGAGCTTCTAATGATTCATTATGCACACAATTCAGTGACATTATGCAAAAAGAATTTGAAATGAGCCTCATGGGTGAACTAACATTCTTTCTTGGTTTTCAAATTAAGCAAACACCTGCAGGAATTTTCATAAGCCAAGAAAAATATACTAAAGAACTTTTAAAACGTTTTGGGATGGATCAATGCAAACATGCTACTACTCCTATGGCTACCTCTATCAAAATTGATAAGGATGAAAATGGGGAACCTATTGATGATTCCTTATATAGAGCCATGATTGGTAGTTTGCTATACTTAACTGCTTCTCGACCGGACATTATGTTTTCCGTTGGTCTTTGTGCTCGATTTCAATCCCAACCTATGCAATCTCATTTTCTAGCGGTTAAACGAATTCTTCGATATCTAACTGGTACTACTTGTTTTGGTTTATGGTATCCAAAAGGACAATCCTTGGATTTTAAAGCATATACTGATGCGGATTATGCTGGTTGTCGACTTGATCGCAAAAGTACTAGTGGTGGCTGTTTCTTATTAGGAAGAGCCTTAGTATCTTGGTTTAGCAAGAAACAAAATACGGTTGCCCTATCTACAACTGAAACTGAATATATGGCAGTCGGGTCTTGTTGTGCTCAAGTGCTTTATATGCAACAGGTATTAAGCGATTATGGTTTTAATCTTCCCTCTACACCTATTTTTTGTGACAACACGAGCGCCATAAACTTAGCACACAATCCTATTTTACACAGCCGGGCAAAACACATTGAAATCCGTCATCACTTCTTAAGGGATCACATCTCAAAGAATCATGTTTCCCTTCATCATGTTGATACGGAAAATCAATTGGCTGATATTTTTACAAAACCGCTTCCACTAGATCAATTCCACACCATTAGGAAGCAACTGCTTATTACTCCTTTGGAAGATGTTTTCTTTGATATCTGCGGTTCTTAAAATGAATACGTTTACTTGTTTCATTTTGGCTTTTCAAATGGACATATTTTTCATTAGATTTGACGGGTTATCTAATTAAGGGGGAGTTTTTATTAAAACGGTTATCTTTTTGAAATGACAAAGGGGGAGAGATATATAAAACTATAACTTAGTATTTATGAAAAACTCAATCAATGAGTTTCATAAATATACTCTTGGCTTTACATTGAAAGTTGCTATATTCCCAAATGATCTGGATTTCATGTTCCATAATTCATGGGGAATAATAAGCACAAATTTTATACACAAGAGAAAAGGCTACACAAGGTAATCTAAAGGTATGAAATTCATATGTTTTATATTTCCTTATTTATATTTTGGAAATGTTTGTCATCTTCAAAAAGGGGGAGATTGTTGGCTAAATGGACATCTAAAAATCCCTTTGTTTTGATTATGACAAACATTTCATTCTTATTAATCTAACGAGCTACTTGAGTGTGCAGGACTAAGATGGATGGCAAAGCAACTAGGGAAAATCCACAAGCTAAAATGTTTATATTTTCATGCAATGTAATCATTGTTGTAAAAACTTGTACAAATATATAATGTACAAGTACTTAGAATTGCATGTAAATCAAGCGTTAGATTTTCCCTAGCCAAACACCATAGTTAGACATGTCATCCCATTTAATTAGGATCACTTTGGCACACTCACACATATAATTAGTGCCTAAATTGAAATCTTGAAACAGGATCATTCTCGGTCGACAAACTCCTCGACCGAGACACTCTCGGTCGACAATCCTCTCGACCGAGAAAGATCCAAAGTAGCCGTTAGACACAACAGACAAGTTAGTTGGCAGTTGAAGAAAGACGTTGCAAATCACTTGTTCCAGAGAGCCTGTCGGTCGACAAAAGTTCGACCGAGTAGGTGTCTCGGTCGACCATTTGTCGACCGAGATGGTCTCTGACAGCAACTGCAGAATAAATTAATTAGCCGTTGTTAAAGCAACAACTTTGTACCTAACGGCTAGTTAAGCACTTAGAAACCCCTGGAAGTTGTCTAGAACGTCCTTAAGCATACTTAGGCCATTCCTATAAATAGGACAAGCCATAGGACACTAGAATTCACTTGTTACACTTGAGAATACACTTGAGCATACTTGAGCAATCTATTGCAAGCAATTTGAGAACTGTAATCATTAGTCTACTTTCTCCTTAGCTCAATCTCGTGTCCTATAGGCTAGATTCTCCTACCCACAGCAATCACAAGTTCACACACTTGGCTAGGAGATCTATACGCTTGATATACGCTTGATCTAGGCATATCAAGCCTTGGGCTTAAAGGATAAGTTGTAATTTCCTTTTTCTCTCTTGTTCCCTTTTATCTTTTGTACTCTCCTTGCTACTCCTAGGGTTGGAGGCTGCGGATTGGAGAGGGTTGACTTCTCAGGTGGAGAAGGGGACTTCAAGCTACTTCAAGAAGGCTATCGCAAAGGAAGCTACTTCAGAAGGCTGGTGCAACGGAAGTTGATGCATCTACTTCAAGGGAAGGCTGCTTCAAGATTGGCGATTACTTCTAGGTGAAGGCTGCTTGAAGGGTTTGGGAAAAGAGATTGTATTTTATGTAAATTCTTTGCGAGGTAATAAAATAAATTTCTTTTCAAATCTCGATTGGGTAAGCAACCGGGTAGTGGATTGACGGCTATAGTATTTGCTATAGTTGGAACCACTCTAAACCTTGTGTCTCCTTGTCCAATATTTTTCATTGTGGTTGTTTGAGTTAAATAATTGTTAAATTGTCTATAAAACTCTATTCACCCCCCCTCTAGTAGTTTTCATAAGCTAGGTTCTGATCCGCACGGACAGATTGGGAATCTCACTTCCTTCTTTACTCACCCGATACTCTATTTTCACAGTCTCCTTGTCGCTGCCGTTCAACTCCTCTATTTACATGGAAGCTGGTGTGAGAAGAAAATGACTGTAGATCTCGGTTCGCCTGAGTTCGACGCTCCCCCACCAGGCCACCACATCATTGCGATGTGATCGTAGATCAGACGTGATTGGGGTGTCAACCCCCATAGCTACGCTGAGCGCCGCCACCAGTCCCCATCTTCCTCCTTTTCGGTTTTCATCCCAAAGCTTTTATGCTAAAAGCCCTAATTGATTTTGTTGGCTGCTGGTGATCATATTCAAAAGCCTCGGTCCTCTACAAATTGCACAACGAGATGTGCCCGATTTGGTCTCTAATCGAATCCCAGTTCTTTCCGAAAATGCGACCTCGCGAGACTTCCTTTTTTTTCTTTTGCGAACGCCCATCCAATGAATCAGACCATGCTCAATTGAGTCTGCAGATTGGCCAAAACTAAATCAACCTCAAACTTTACCAAACTTGATCAGTAATCTCACTGTGTTTTATAAGAAAATTATTAAAATCAGATTTAGTAACTATAAACATCAAAACTGAACAAATTGCACAAAGGACCCCTTTCTACATACTTTTTCCTTATATTTGAATATCATGATAATCGGATCTTTTGTATTGGATTTTGTTAGTAATTAACCATGCACTTGCTAGGTTCCAAAAATTAAGGTATGACAAACCCTGTTACTCAATTTTCTAACTTTAATAAGAGGAGGGAGGGTGTACCCGATTCTTTACAAATTTGGCATTTACTGCATATTGTTTAACTGTTATAGACTGTAAAATTCTGCATACAGATCGTTTTGCTTGTAAAGCCAAGCTCGAATGCTTTGTTCTCGTTTCATCTCACAAAAGTTTATACTTTCTATCAAGAAAACCATTGGCGGAATGCCGTTGATCATGTGTTAGTTCTACCCAAGCAATATGGGCATTGATCAACCCAGGAATTCCACTTCTGAGTGAGACAAAAGACCAGGATATCTGCAGACTCCGAGCAATTCTTCGGTTGTGTGTGTTGGTTTTATAGACCAGGATATCTGCAGGTGGCAGCTAGTGAATCTTCCAGTTTGAATGCAGAAAATGACCATCACCAACTGCATTTGGACAGCATCTCGGCTTATCACTTTGATGGCAACTATGCTCCCGAGAACCCATCTTAATCTCCACCCATTATCAATCAAACGCTGTAGATTACCCAACTCCCTTGTCTCTACAAGGTACATCCAGTGCATGCCTGCGGCTTTATCAAAACAGGTGGTTTGCACCTGAACCAGCGTCCAGCAGCATACATAACCAAGAACATGCCTCAATGCTCCACGATACTTCTATTTCAATCAAACCTTCAAGGCAAGGATTGATCTCGTGAATACCGCAGCTGCTCCCTTCAGACAACCTATGTCATATACATAAAACTTCTAGATAAATAGTATTTAAACCTCTACCTAAACCCAGATATGGAAGGAGGCTGTAATTAGGTAAACTCTAACCTACAGCACAACCGTGTGGATGATGTTGAACCAAGCACATGGAGAATATCCTTGCAACCCATGGATGAACTTCCTCAATTCACGTATCACAACTGGATTGCCCCTACCTAATACTAGTACACTAGGATAAAAGACGGACAATCCAAACTGTAGTTCTCCCTAACAACCATGAAGAAATCTCAACAGTTATTGGCCACAGGATTGGGAGGGGATATTTAACATCAGAAATATAGCTCGCGAGGGAATAGTTAGGACAAGTCAAAACAATTTTATTCACTGGGATAGTTTCAGTATAACCTAGCATGCCTTTTGAGTGTCACATATACTACCACATAGAAAAGCTTTCAAACCTCCCGGATTAGACTAGGGGTGAGCATTCGGTTAATTCAGTTACGGTTGATTTGGTTCGGTTAAATGGTTAATTTGTTGTTTAAGATTTTAACCGTTAACCTAACCAAATTAGTGTCGGTTAGTTCGGTTATGGTTAATCGGTTAATGGTTAATTCCGTTGGTTAATTTAGTTAACCAAACAACACTCTTATAATAATATTACATGAAAATAATTATAAAATTTTGAAAATTATTATATTATAGTAATATTACATATAAACATAGTGATATATAGTTCATAAAAAGCTTGACTAGTTTATAAACATGATGGTTTTTTTAAATAAATGTAAAATTATATAGGTATATATATGAGCAAGATATTTTTTTGAATAAATTGTGACTATTTGATTAATTCGGTTAACCAAACACTAAATATTTTTAACCGACAAATTAACCGTTTAACCAATTAACCGAAATAAATTAACCAAATTGTCTAAAAAAGTTTAACCATTCGGTTAATCGGTTATTAATCGAATTATGCTCACCCCTAGATTAGACCAGTGAAGGAAGCTTGGAAGGTCCCTAACTGTCACTCAAGTAAGAGCACAACTTTTTCAACAAGAAATTATAATGCTTCAACTCAATACTGCGGAACTGCTGTTGATTGAAAAAATAACAAATGTATCATGAGAGACCGACATGACCCAATGACCTTCCATGTCTATTTCCCCTATTTAGTCTTGGGTTAAGAGGTTCCAGAACCTACTCATTTGCAGCTCCTCTGCAAGGAAAGGACTGATGATGGACCAAGCAACTATAATGTTTATTTTATACTGTCACTCAAGTCAGAACACAACATTATCAACAAGATACTATAATACTTAAACATAATACTGCAGAACTGCCGTGATTAAAGAAAATAACAAAAGTATCATGACAGACCGACATGGCCCAATGACCTTTCATGTATATTTCCCATCGTTTTGGCATATGCCTAGAGGTTCCAGAATCTATTCATTTGCAACTCCTACGGGAGGAGAGGACTGATGATGAACTAAGCAACTATAATGTTTATTTTATTACTAGATGCACGGAAGACCTTAACAAAAAACTTCATTACAGGCAGGGAATCATATAGCGAGTGACTTAGCATAATTCTGAATAGTCCTTTACCTACCTTATCGTATGTTTTGTCAGGTAGTTAAGTAGGACCTTAAAGCACAGCATAGCTCCAAGTTTACTGAATTTAATGAATGAACTACATTATAAGCGATTACTGTCACCTTAGGCATGTTTATTTGTTAGAACAGGCTGAATACATGAGTTCTGAGGTCGAACCTCATTAGGCTCATTTCCAACCCTACTGAAGTTTATATCCATACTCTACACTTCAAACCAGCTCGTGCCTAGTAGTCATACATTTGCATAGGCTGTCATAGTTGAGTTTACTGAACTCCATTAATCCACAAATCAAATGAACCATTGACGCCTTGCATGTACTGTGTGAATGGGAAAATGCAAGTACTGATAAAGATTACAAACAGCCTGTCAAAAAGGCATTGCTTGGTCAAAAATAAATTTCACATTAATATCCATCTACATGTATGATATTGACGCTAAGATGTATTACTTAGGTTTGTACAAAATGTGGACGCAAAGAACTTGTTTCAAAATAACAGAAATTGGATCAGAGGCCTTGACCCAAATTACAAAGAGGTTTAAGATACCAAAAGCTTTACTGAAGGAGAAGTAGCTAAGCAATAACTGAAATTTGACTTCGGGATGCAAATTATGTAAAATTAATAAACAACAGTTACAAAGCATTGCCATCATCATAGAAGTCTCAATCTGGACAATGAACATCTTGAACTAATACATCTACATATGAATTCTAAGATGTAGAAATAGAAGTTGAACAGAATGTTAACACATGGGCACACAGTTGAGGAAGAGCGTCAGAGTTATGAGGTTTTGGTCTAAAGCACATTCACCTTTGACGATTCAGTCTATGTTTACCAAGAAGAACGTGGCTATACACCATGTGAGATTAATGTAAATCAGGATACAAGAGATTGATAGTAGCATCAAAATTACAGACCCGGGAGTGAGGCCTTGCTGCAGCATAGGCCGGTAATGGTACAAGTCAACTAAAACAGTGGGTGTCAGGATACAATGCCGAGGAAAGTATGACCAGAGACTGCAAAACCAGATGCCACAAAGATGAAAAGAAAATCTGACTTCTGCATCGAGTTACACCAAACGTGGGTCGTATACATGTATCTCCATGTACTTTATTAAGAGGCATGCATGCAGAAACCATTCAAATCTAGCTCTTCTGCTTCAACACCTGCCGTAACTGGATTTTTTGGGTCTCCTTCCTCACCTCAAAGAGCTTATCGAGCTTTTCTTTCAAGCTGTGCTTCTGTGCACCCTTGGGCCACTCTATCCAACCCTTCATTCCACGGGTTATATGAGGATTCCTCACATCAGGAGAGCTCAGCATCTCTATATTAGGAGAGCTAAGGCCCACATCACCTCTTCCGGGAGATATAACCCCATTACTCGCACTGGAATGTCTTCCTTTTGTAAGATTGCCATTTTCTGTCTCAGCTGTAGCCACCTTGCACTTATCACCACTTTTGGGACATGAGGATCTCCAACGCCTTGCTATGGATGAACCTTTCTTCCTTGAGAGTTTTGTATTTGCTGAGTAAACCTCACTGATTTCACTACTAGATTTACCGTCGCCTGTGGTGTCCTCGAAGTCTGTTCCACTGGTAGATCCTTTGCTTTCAAGGTAAGCTCCGTTAACAGATGGCTCGCTCCCTTCGTGAGAATTACTGGATCCATTTTCCTCGCCATGGCTCACTGTTTCCCAACCACTTTCATCTTCATCACCAATTCTTTCAATTGGTGCATTTGCATATCGAATTAGTGGATTATAATCAAAACCGTTCATCACAGGGCTAACTGTATGTACCATGGAACCATGGTTTTCAAGGAAATATCCACAAGTTTCAACTTCCTTCTCTTCAGGTTCTGGTTCTGGCTGGAGTTCTTCAAACACTGAGAAGATGTCTTCGGAGGCACGCGGAGGCTGGTAATTAAACTCTCTGTCATGAATGTTGACAGACTTTATAGCTTCCACAAGTACCTCTGCTTCTTGTATCTCTCTTATTTTTGGAGTTTCTACACCACGATTTCCAAGAAAAGACACCAAATCAACCTGTAATTTACTCAACTGTCTATATTTTTCTTCCAGCAACAGCTTGGCATCAATAAGTTTCATCTGAACCCTCTCTTCACGCCACACCTCAGCCATTTGTAGCATTCTCCTTTCCTCATCAACCTCCTCCCTAATCTTCATTGACTCATTTCTCAGTGCTTCAAACTCGGCCTTCTCATCACCAACTTCCTTAGCCAATTCATCACAGACCTCCTCCATAAGTTCCCTATTTTTCCTTTCCTTCTCGTATTCTTGCATGTACCTCTTAGCAGATAACTTCGCCTCAGTCAGCTCATTGACAAGTTTAGAATTCACAACTTCCAGTCTCTGTCGATTCTTCTTCTCCCTGTGGAGCTCGTCCTTGATGTTGCTTATCACAGCACGGATCTTCTCATGTTCTCTTCTTCGCCAGGAATCTTTCTCTTCAGTGAGTTTCTCTATAAAACGGTCAAGTGTCTTCTTTGATGATTGGCACTCATCCTCCAGTTCATTGATGCGAGACCTAGCCTGCTGAAGCTCAGCACGGAGGATTCGGACAGCTGAGACTGCAGTTTCCTGCTGATCTTCTAGGAACCTCATTTGGCCATAGAATCGAAACACTTCTTCAGATGCTTTTGAAGAACCAGGATCCCATTTTGTTGCTCTCTCCATGGCATGATTAGTCAACGGTATAGACGACTGATGCTGAAAGCAAATATGTAATTCAAGTTTAGTTACAAGAAAATGTTGTACCACCAAAAACCTTTGCGGTAAATAACATTAGGAAATAAAAAGAGAAAGATGTCAATGTACCAGCAACATGGCATTTCTTCTGTGGCACATCGGAATAGGACTAGGCAACCCATCCTTGGGATCCTTCTGAGGATCAGCACCTTTCTGATTGCAGAAATGGGTGGTTTCTGGATGGCCAGAAAATGGCTGCTGACGTAGTAAGAGAAAATTAGATATTAGGTTTGTCATATTACCAGTAAGCAGTTCACACGCAAAGGTGAATTCAGAATCTAGTACCATACGCTTTTAATTTTTAAAGCCTAAAACGAGTTAAAACACTTTTCGGAGAAGAAAATGCTATTGGGGGTTTAGACCCTTAAAGATGAAGTTAACATGCAACCAGCCACAGAAAGTGAACATTGGGTCAAAATGGGCTACTGTTCATTGACAAGAAAGCTAAGAGCTTTGTTGAGTTCTACATCTGAAAAGCCCTAAAGCTTCAGATCCAAGCATAGGCAACGAATGGAAGCACAACTTATCCGTAAAATCTCTAGCACAGTACAGATCCAAGCACCATCTATTGCCCAAAGACAGGGTCACTAACCTGAAGCCGAGCACCTGCAGGCGATCTCGTCACTTGTCCGACCTCTTCCGGGACTTGCAGCTGCCAGATCCCCGCCGCAAGTCTCCTGGCAGAGACAGCGGCCGCTTCACTGCCGGCATTGCGACGGTTCCGGCAGGCCTTTCGCGTGGGACCTCTCTCGACCTCCTTGGGTTTTTCTGCGGTTGCGTCCGCGTCGTCGAACTTCCAGAGGAGCAGTGGAGTACCTGGCCCACTGCGACGCCCACCGCCCGACCGGGCGGCAGCGGCCACCCTCTTCCTGGAAAGGAAGCCCGGGCTGCGGACGCGGCGGCGAAGCCCTCCGGCGTGTTGAGGTCCGGAGGCGGTCTTGAGGGCCGGAGGAAAATGGGTGCCCAGGGATCTCGTCATTGGGGCGTTCTCCAGAGCGGTGACGCCATTGCAAGTGGAAATATCGAGGAGAGCAGCAAGGTGGCCGACCTACTGAAATCGAGAGAGAGAGAGAAGTAATGCTTCCACGGGTTACGTCTGACGGTCTGAGACAGAGAGGAGAGAGAAAGAGAGGTACTACTAGATGTCCGCATAGCTACGCCGGCGGCGTGTATCAGTCATAGCGTAGCGCGTACTTGCTAGTTGCTAGTTTGCCGTGCTCCCACTTTCCAATTTATTTATTTATTCAATTGAATTTCTTTGTAATATTATTAACCAATTTCATCATGAGAAACATTCAAACCTAAGGAAACGGATTTACGATACAGTTATCAGATACTTAGAATTTAAAATAATGCTTTCATAAGCAATCGCTTTTTTAATAACAACATAAGTGATTTATGCTTCATTTGGCAAAGTGGTGAAGATTGTCCGGGCAGCGATTAAATATGATTGGGTAGGAACAATCGATTTGCACGCGTTGTTACCAAACACCAAGTTGGCCGGGGCTCACATTTTATATTGTTTTTGTATTTAATGTAGTGATGGGTAGCGTTTTGCAGATATTATGTTTTAACTAGAGAAAAATCACACGGTGATCCATCTCTTCGCACGGGAGCGGTGAGTAACCAAACGTTTTGCCGAACGCTACATTAATGTGTGCATTTTTGTTGGTAGCAAACACCAAATAAGTTTGTCTCTTCATGATATAATTCATGCAGTGCCCCTATAATGCATTATGCTAAAGCATGTTATTTAATATTTGCATTTAATCTTTTAACAAATATTGAAAATTTTACTACCATTTGCCCTTGAGAACCATTCAGTCTCCTCAACTAAAACGGTGTAGAAACAGAAGCATATGAGGAACCACGTGGGGTCACGTTTGAGCCACGACTAATTAAAAAGAAAGCAGCACAAGCAACCTCTACCCGTGCTAAGATTCTGATTAACCTCTCTCGGGTAGATTGAAAAGTCCTTTTAAAATGAATGATAACGGAAATCTCTGTAAGTTTGTCGACGACATGATGAACACTCCACAGCTGCACTAATATATGTAATGGAAAAAATTTCTGGAGCACAATTATGAAGAACTACAAACTCAAGAAAGAAAAGTCAAAAAGAAGGAATAGATGGGAATCTTATTAGACTCATGGTGAATCTAAAAATATAAAATGCAATCCGGAGTAACGTGACTATGCTGCTAAAATGTAGATCGTACGATCTATGTTTCTCTTGGGAGTAAACAAGCATAAAGAAAACCAAAACAAAAATGGCATACCTCCACGTGACACGGATTCGATATGGCAAATTATTACCTTAAGCTTGTAATACCCGCAAAAGACAATTAGTGCATAAGTGGACGAGTATAGGAATTGGTTATAAAGTTAGTAAATCTGGATAAAATCGTCGGTGGTTAACATCTAAAGATATATGACTTAGTAGGATTGCTACATAGATTGCATCTTTAGTTTAAAGGGCTGTGCTTCATATATCAGCTTAAATTTCATTGGAGATAGAAGCGAAATAGACAAACTAAACCGCGCCTAAAAAGGATATTGTAAAGTGATTCTAAAGCTGTATGGTTGTTTCTGTAAATCCTGATACGATCATTTAGTAAACAATTTTTATTTGGTGAAATAAATAATAGTAATCCAAAACCGGTTCTCAAAAGAAATTTTAGAAAAAGGAAAAAATAATTTTGGACCAGAGAGCATACAAAGCAAAACTTGAAAAACGTATTCGAAAGAAATACAAGTCGTTGTCTTTATGCCCAATTTGGAAAGTCAACGTCAACCGGAAATAAAGTTTTGGATATGTCGTGTTTAATAAATAGGATAATTGATTACAAAACCCAATCAGTTATCAGTTTTCCATTATCATCTATAAAAAAATGCAAATTATTAGATTATATAATAATATTTTTTTATTAATAAACGATATACCATGACGACAAAGTCTCCTAATATGCGGTAATTAATCAGGACATGACAATTTTCTTTCTTCATATTGATTTTCAAAAAGATATAATAAATAAGGACCGTGGATCTTTCCATTCTCTAAGAGACCCAAATAGGTTTTCAAACTTGCCAAAATTTAGTTATTTTTGCCGCACAAATAGAAAGCCCACGTAGGGATCCTTCGATACTTCATTCGCTTTCCTTCTTTATTGAAAAAGGGAAAGTCGCATAAAGTCCAACCAAAAATGTATTGTTAATAATTGTTTATCATTTCTTACGTAATTCAAAGAAATGTCTAACATGGATTTAAATTATAGAGTTTGTACACAAAGTTGTTAGATCTTAGAAATTGTAAGGAAAATGTAACTTACTAATGGGGTTGTGTTTCCAGTTCAATATGAATTGATAGCCTTATAGTGAGGTTCACTTGTAATATAATTGTGGGTTTTGGTTTAATTCAATGAACAACTGACTCATTTCTTATAAAGAACACACAACATAAACTATAATTCTAAGGATTTTTCAAACTAGCAGTTTCTTAAATATAAAGTCCTTAAATGTAGCACTCCCATATTAGAATAAGTCATATCCCTAGAATGAAGTTGTGTTGATTATTTATTACGTTTATTTCATCAAAGGGTAAATTTGACTCTACATTAAATGGTATGTTTATATGTTGTGTCTCTCTTGAGATACTCATTTGATTTTCTTCTAATCATTAGCATTTCTTTTGAAAGATGCATTATATGCCTACTTGTAGAGAATTATCCTCATTCTTGACCTCTTGAAAAGAAACTATAGAGCTTATGCACATAAAAAGAATTAAGCACTTCTTGTCATTTGAATCTAAACAAAATATATTATTGTATGCATTTTCTATGTTAATCACACTTTTTGTAGAAAATGGGAAATATATTCATAAAATCTTACACATTCGTTGAATTTACAACATGTTAGTTGTGAATAGGGATGAGCATCGGACCGGGCCAGCCCGATCCGACCCATGTCCCGACCCGCATAACCTGATCCAAGTCCGATCTATGTAACTTACATTGGTGGGTCGGACCTAAGATTTTGACCCAAATTTTTATATGGGTTGGGTCAGGGCCAAGGTAAACCCATGCCCGAAAACCCAGATTAATTATATATATATATATATATATATATATATATATATATATATATATGTATATGTAACCACATGTTTGTATATGATATGTATCTTTTATATGATTCATTTGACTGCATACTTTCAAAATTACATTTGATTAATATTTAAATAGTCATTCATATTAATTATACTATAAGAGCAATGCACTAGAGTAAATTTAGGACGTGCACATTCATTTTGTATGTAACATGTTCATTATAATTTATACAAATTAAATCTAAAAGATTGGATTTATACTACTTGCGTGTGTTCCACAAATCACCTCAATCAAGACATTACTAGACCATTAATTGAAATACAAATGTGCTTCTTCTATTCGATGTTAACTGTAGAAGTCTCATTCATATAAATAAATGTACTATGATTGTGATTTAAATGTGTTTGATCTATATTCTATGTCTTTCATCTATTGAATTTATATAACAATTTGTAAGTGTATTAGTTTCTCTAATGATACATACATATTGCATGTACCTAGTGGAACACATTCCAAAAACCGTGTTAATATTTTGTTTTATGTATATGTTGAAAATATTTTCATTTATTATGTTACCTGGGCCAAACCAAATCTGCCCTGAAACCTAGCTATATTATGTGGGTCGAGTACGGGCCAAGTTTTTTAGACATTACCTGGGCCTAAACCCGACCCGAAACCCAGTTTAAAATATGGGTTTAGACATGGGCTTGCCAAAACTCGGGGTGACCTGACCTGATGCTCATCCCTAGTTGTGAATGTCACTTTATTAATCAATTGAGAGGTCACTACTTGGTTCCTTAATCACCAACTAAAACATGCTCTTAGTCATTGTTCAACATAGGATCGCCTCATGTCTAGTATATCTATGCTTTTATGTGGGGTTGCATTTCTTAGTCATATATGTAGAGAGGTTAGTTTTGGTTAAGCTGAGTAAACTTAATGAGGTATGTCATATTTTCTTAATTAAAAAGAAAAGAATGATTTATTGGTATCAATCTATATGATATCTATAAAAGTTTTGAACCATATTTGAATACTTGGCCTTTGATAAAAAAATATTCTTACAGTGAGAGAAAATTGTGATAGGCTATAACTTATACATACCTCAATAATATCACCCAATCATAATACAACATTCCACGAAGGAGTCATTCAATTTAGCATAACTATGAGGAGGAAGGCCTAATCATGAATCAATTGTAGATAGGGGATCATCTTCATTTAGAAGCCATATGAGGAAATGAGTCAATTTCAATAGCACAGAGAGAAATACAACTATTATATATCTTAACATTTGTCAAGGAGAAGCTTAGATCCTCAATAGAAGGAAGAATTAATCTTGCTATGGAGATGCTACACTAAATTTATTTATTTTGTTAGCATTTAGAATTATAGCTCTTAAACAAAACATTAACATTACAGAAATTGTGACATGTTTTCTATAGTAGATTTTTTCCAACGTTTATTCCAATTTAATTTAAGTGAACCAAGGGAATAGACAATAGGTGTATTACTTATAAATGTCATAGTAAATGTTGGATCCTAGATGGGTGACTTAGGTGCTCTAGAGGGGGGGTGAATAGAGCTGAAAGCACATAAACAAAACTCATTAAACCTTCAAAATATATGACAAGATAAGGTTGCTAAATAGGCAATTTGAGTGCAACTAAATCATGCATAGAAAGGATAAGAGAGATTGAACATGCAACAATTAGACAAGCTATTTAGAGTGGTTCCACACTTCAAACTAGAAGTGTGTCAGTCCACTTGCCTAGAGAGGTCAACCTCTAGGACTTCAACCAATTGCACTCTTATATTCATTAATAAGACATACAATACATGACCAACAAAGGACTTACCTATCCAATACAAAGAGTCTTCAACCTTACCAAGGACTTACCCACTTTGCAAGAGTCTTCGGCCTTCTCCAAGGACTTACCCACTCTTGCACAAGTCTTCGGCCTTGCAGGAATTACCCACTCTTCTTGGATCTTCCGCCTTTGACTTCACCTTCACTCGGAGAAGCTTTCCACCAAGGTCTTACCCACTTGAGCTTGAGTCTTCTGCCTTCTCCAAGGACTTACCCACTCTAGCTCTAAGTCTTCAGCCTTGATCTTCACCAAGGGACTCCTTCCCTTGTTCTTCTTCACCTCTCTTGGACAAGAGAGAGAACCTTCATCTTCAAGATAGGAATGATAGAAGGGAGGTGGTGGAAGTGAGAGCCTCACAAGATATACATATATGACTAGCTCTCTTACAGATTTCCTACTCACTCTAATGGATGTAGCAAGTGATTAGGCTTAGAGAGAGAGAGGAGGCTGTAGGATCACTCAACTATAGAATAGGAACCTTCATAGTGAATGCTCAACCTTGGAATGAAGCCCAAGGGGTCCTATTTATAGCTGGGGATGCCTCTTAGCCTTTGGGAACACTTAAGAACGAAAACTAGCCGTTTTGTGGCTTGCAACGGATCTATTTTCACTTGTTGCAACTCCACAACGGCTAGAATCACTTTTCTGCACTTTTTAGTACAGTCTGATCGGCCGAGTTTCAATAAAGGCAACTCGGCCGAACCACTAAAAGACAAGGCTGAAAGCTAGACTGTCGGCCGAGTTTCCTTTGAGAAACTCGACTGATCGGTCCATTTCCAGACTTGGACCGATCAGTGGATCGGCCGAGTTTCCTAGCTAGAACTCGACCGAATGGTGGATCGGCTGAGTTTGTAACTCGGCCGATTCCAACAAAAATCCCAGAATATATGGATCGGCCGAGTTTGGAATTCGGCCGACAAAATCCCTGTTATGGGTATTTTGGAATTTTCGTTTAACCGTACAAATGATGGATTTTTGTGTCCCAATAATTTTTCTAAGCTTAATTACAAGTCATACAATCATTACAAGTGATTACAAAGCAATTCTAAGGTCATTTACATAGAGATCCCAAATTGCACACTTGTAGCTATTTTGACTTGTCTTTTCTCCAATTTGATATGCGCAAGTTAGGGCATTTGGAGTGTGTCTAAACCTAATCTGAAATCACTCAATGTAGAAGGATTAGACACCAATATGTGGAATGGTTAGTCATCATCAAAACAAGGGTTTAGTCAATTTAGACGTGAGTCAACATTGACCTAATTGACCTTGAGTCAACAGTAAATACCCATAATATCCTCATGAATTTTTTTCTCATATTTTTGTTCCCTCCGTTTCGATCTCATTTTCCAGAGCGCCAACGAAGAAGGCAATGAAGCCCTAGCTAGTTGCCTCTGATGCACTAGCAACCACTTGATTTTCTTAGTTTGTAGATATGCCACCCAATGTAGTGCCAACCTCTCTTGGCATTGCCAACCTTAACCCTATATACTCTATCGTTGGAAGATGCAGTCATTGCTTGTGTTGGCAAAATTAACTAGCTTCACAACGGAAGGCATCCATGCACCTAGAAATGCTCAGTCTTAACACTATATGACTAGCAACTAGAGTCAAATGCCTACCAAGCCATTAAATTGTGTCCTCCTCAACTTCCTCTTTTCCTACTGTTTAATGATGATACATAGGAAGAAGTACCCCCTTTGGTATTCATCCCCTCCATAGCCTCCAACAAAATCCCTTCCATCACCAATCTAAGTATCAATCCATTTATAGTGTTGTCACCCTCTGTGGATGTTGCTATTGTTCTTCACCATGTTCTGTCAAACATGAGCAACCCCTAATGGTGGTTTTTTAATAAATAGGCATATGACTAATGGGCGTGGGAGATGTTTTATTATTTATATTTAATTTTGCCACCTGAAGTATTTTTCATATGAAAATAAGTCAAGAGAGGAGTCTAAACAACCATCACATTCTACCATGAGTGTCAAGCCCCCACCCATTTTTCAAAATGTAATGCATATCATAGAAGTAACAAGTAAGTTATGTCATTTAAATCATTGTTTAATATAATTGTGAATTATTATATATTCTTGGCTAGAAATCATTTCAATATATTAAACTAACTATAAATATTTTTTAGTGGTCAATAATATATAATAAAAAATTGCAAAACATCAAATAAATTGTCAATCATTCTTCTCTTGACCGTCAATTTGATTATTTTCATCTTGTCATAGATTTTCATAAACTAACAAAGAAGAGTATGTGCAAACCCATAGATTGGGATGTTAAGTATTACATATATCATATCTAAAAACCCCCTTGATTGTGTTTCCAGGGTCATGTAGCCAAAATGCTATGATCTATATCAATGTTGTTAATAAATAATTATACATATGTATCAACATAATCAAGGTTGAGTATAATCTAGCCTAAACAAACCAAAATTACCAATACTAGGAAAATTTGACATAACTGGTAATTTCCACATTGTAAAATCTCACTTTTTTCACTTTGATCATACACATATCAATATTACCTAAATCGGTCTTATATGAAAATAACACTCTAAGAAGCACTTTGTAAAGAATTCATGGCTTGGGCTCCCTTTGGAGCATGGAAATTGTCGACAATATTCTACTAATGATTATGGATAATGTGAAATGATTGCCAGCCAAGAATATATAATAATTCATGTGTATGTTTATCATATTGTGGGTTTCTACTAATGATATTATGGTGAATTATCATATAATGTTGGTATGGTTTTTTCATACACCACAATGTACGTATTGTTTTTCCCACTAATGTCATGACATTGTTATCATCTTAAGTTTTTGCTTCATTGTGTTTCTAGTGCCAATTTTTTGTCCATAACTTGTTTACAAATTATGAAGCATAATCAATTATGGGATGCTTCACCTATTTGAAGATGAGAAATAGGAAGTTGCACATTTAAATTTTGCTACACACTTTAGTCTTCTCAATTCTTATAATTAAGTCATAAAATCTCATTTATTACAACTAAGACTATACATATGCTAATATAAAATAAATTTGTCTTTTTATGATAGAAACATTCTACTTTTTATGAAACAACATCAAGTCATAGATTGATGGATAATCCTTGTCTTGGTATGATTTTTGTAACATCCCTGACCTGGGTTATGTTTTAACCCTAGGTGTTTTGATTAAGAAAGATGATTATATACTTAATATTATCTTATGAAAAGTAATTAGGGCTCATTAGGAACTTATGTTTCAATTTTGGTCCTGTTTGAACAATGTTGAAGCAATGTTTGCTCATTTTGGACTAATGTGCAAATTACCCAAGTTAAGGGGTTAACTTGAAAATGTTACATAATAATATGTTACTATGATGTTGAGACATCATAATAATGAATATGATGTAGTGGTATGGTTTCCACAAGCTTGGGCACCAAGATAGAGCTTGTTGGACAATGTTTGTGCATTAAAACCCAATTTTGGTGTAATGTGTAATTTACCCAAAACCTAGGGTTCAATATGCAAATTACCACTTCAATAAGGTCCCTAATATTTCTTGACATCCATTAGATAAAATAAAATGAGAGGGGTGCCTCATTTGAATTAAGGTAGAGGAGAGAGAATCTTGATATTAAAATAATCAAGATTTAAGCCTAATTGGAACCCTAATTCAATTTAATGCAAAAATAAATAAAATAATTGAGGGACCTTCAACCAAAATTAATATGGTTGGATTCAGATGTTTTTGGACATCCTTTAGCCTTGCAAAGGCACGAGTATATCCCAAGGAGGTGAAAACTCCACTCACCATTATTATAAGAAAAAGAATTTCCACTCAAATATGGATATTCTTATTATAAAGGTTAAGGTGCTTAATTCCTTTTCCCATAATTCTTAGATAAAGGAAGGGAGCTCGGTGGGGATAGGTATGCCCTTTTATACAAGAAACCAAGGGGGAATAGGTGGCAACAATTTTGGAATTAAAAGACTTTTATAAAACATTTTCTCTCTCATTGAATTTCTTATAAAAGACCCTTTCCTAGCCCAAACAAAGGCTTTTTTGGAACCCACCTCTTCTCTTTGCTTGGAAACCGACAAAGGAGATTGTGAGGATCAGGAGTACGACCCCAAACCTGTTGGTAAGGTTCTTTACCTCTTTTCCCCTTGATTCCATGATGGAAATTGAAAATAAATCATTGATTTCTTCTTTTCTTCACTCCATCTTCAACCCTAGCCAATCTTTTCAACCAAAAGCTTGAGGTTGATCCTAGGGGGAGTTGCAAAAGCTTCATCCGCCATTTTTGTCGTGATCTTGGAGATTTGGATCTCAATTGGAGGCGGGTTTTATAACTTGAACCCTTGATTTTGTTATTGCATTCAATTCCTTATCAAATAATGATCATTTATTCATTCACGATAATTGATTTGGTTGAGTGATGCAATCACCATGGAAACCACAGTAGGTTTCGTGAGTTTATAGCTTGATGATGATGACATCATCCTAAGCACACACCTCTCCAAATATCAAGTGCAAACAGTTTCAACAAAGTTGCTCAATCGGGTTCACAAACTGTTTGGGAGCAAACAGTTTCATCAAACTGTTTGAGGGCAAACTGTTTCAAACCGTTTGGAAGTGTTGACCAGGGTTGACCATTTGGATATTTTTTGATAATAATGTTGGTTAATGACCCACTAATTATAATTTATTAGTTCAAGTTGGTTCATGAGTTGAAGGACAATCAATCACCAAACCCTAATCGGGTTAAGTGCTGGTTTCATAATCAATTGACTTGAAACTTTGGGTTGATTAGCCCAAATGGTTTCAAAACCGTTTGGGGATCACCCAAACAGTCTCCAGACCATTTGAGGGTCACCCAAGACCGTTTGGAGGTCTAGGGTTAAGTATGGTTGAGTTTTGGAAGGTCTAGAGATACCAAATTGAAATGCAATTAAGTGTTGATTTGATGATCAATCCAATGACCCAAACCCTAATTGGAGGTCATGGATTTTGATGCTTTGATGGGAAAATGGTCTCAAGATCGTTTGGAGGTCATCCAAACAACCTCAAGACCGTTTGAGGTCAGGTCATGTCTAATTTGAATGATGGTCCAATAGTTTCAAAGTGATTAACAATACAATGACTAATATTGAAGGTTCATTGATTTCAATCCCTAATCCAATTGATTCAAAACCCTAATTGATGATCGAATGAGGGTTAAATCAGTTGAAGGATGATCTATTAAGTTCAATTGAAGCATGGTGTTAGGTTCCGTTGATGAGTGATTATATGAATTAAATCAATGAAGGAAATTAATCTTGGAAACCCTAAATCAGTTTTAGTGGTTGAGACCATCTTTGGTCCATTCGGTTTTGAGGAGGTTTGGACCAAACGGTCTCAAGACCGTTTGAGTCCAAACGGTCTCAAGACCGTTTGGGACCAAATGATCCCAAACCGTTTGAGGCCCAATCGATCTCATGAGTGCTTTAGCAAACGGTTTCAAGTACTTGCTTTAGCAAACAGTTTCAAGTACTTGCTTTAGCAAACGGTTTCAAGTACTTGCTTTAGCAAACAGTTTCAAGTACTTGCTTTAGCAAACTGTTTCAAGTACTTGCTTTAGCAAATGGTTTCAAGTACTTGCTTGGGCAAACGGTTTCAAGAACCACCTTTACCAAACGGTTTCAAACCCTTAGACCAAGACTGTTTGAGGTCCAATTAGTCAAGACCATTTGAAGTTTAAGAGACTAAGATCGTTTGGAAGTTAATCAACCAAGCTGTATGAACACTTAAAGTGAGTAAGGGTCAATTATTTAATTGAACATTACATGATGTGAACCAAGGGTGATTATAATAATTGTACGCTTAATGCGATAGAGTGATTAGTACCCTTGGATAATTAATCTTTAATGATTATGAAAGAAATGACATAATGGATTAAGTGTCAATTCTTCTTTCAAGTTAAGTTGATTTAGTCTAATCAAGTCTGAAGTAGTATTATCTTATAGAGGATGAGAGAGAGAGGACTTCCTACATGAATGATAATCATGTAATGGATAAGCCTCAACACCTTCAACATGAATGATTAAGTAATTAGGGTATGATCCTTAATATGAAACCCTAATCAAGGAGGTTGTTGAGCTCTAACCTAAATCTAGGGCAATATCAGATGTAACCCAAATCAAGGGTAATGTTGTGACTCTAAACCAGGATGATAATATGGGAAATCCAAATTCTGGGTAATTCCATGTGAAACCCTAATTGAGGGTGAATCCATGTGAAACCCTAATTGAGGGTGAGTCCATGAGAAACCTTAGTTGGAATGAATAGTAAACCCTAATTATGGGTCATTGAATGAGAAACAATGATCTAGAGTAATGCCATGAAAATCCCTAAATTAGAATGATGTTATGTAAGACCTTGATGTAATGATATTATGAGAGACTTAAATCCAGGGTGATGCCATATAATGATATATGCAACCATAGTGATGGTATAATGTCCAATATAATAAAGTAGGATGTGGTCATTACAATCAAGGGTAAAGTTGATGAACTATATAAATGATAATGTTGATACTATAATGAGTAAGGGTCTAAGGGACAAGATCATGCCTAGATCATTATATATCTCATTTCATGCATGTGTAACAACCCTATACACCTTACAATGATGAGGATATGAAACTCTTAGTAATGATGTATGATATACTAAATAATGATGTGGATAACATCCTATGAGTTGAAATATCTAAAGTGATGGATAATGGTTTATCCTATATTCAACACTGCCTAACCATTGGATAAGTCCACATCATTAAAGATAGTGGAACAATTCTAATGTGTAATCTATGCACCATATGATGAAAGTGACAAATTAGTGGATAAAGTATTGAGAATGAAATACCTTAATACAAGGTTAGTAGATTAACTTAAGAAAGATGGAAATGAGAAGAAAGTGATACATCAAGACATGATAGATATCACATTCAGCATTTCAGTGTAGACATACCTTGTTGAACCTCTAATCCAATATTCTTGGATAAGAAGCACATGGAGTATGTGATATGAAATTGTTACAATAAATATGTAATGAACTCAATATACTTTGATAAATGTTGACTAATATACCTTGAGAATGGGGTTAAGTCAAATCAATGAGTATGATGTAATCATACCATGATAAGGATGAGAAATGAACTCATACCTTGAATTGATGATCATTAATGATATATGATGAGAATAGTGATCATAAGCAAATACTTATGATATCTTTGAATGCTCCTAGAGGTGTGGAGTAATATATTAGGGTTGAACTGATAATGTGAGCATGAAACCCTAATTAATGTAAGATGGGAAACCCTAACCCTAATTTTGAGTAAAGGGAATGAAAAGCCCTATTTAATAGATAATCCTAATCCTGATAAAGGATGGTGCTGTTACTATTGTTTCATATGATGTGATAAATGATTTACATGACTGTTATCATGTCTATTAATCATGTAGACATCATGAAATGATGAATATAGCCAGATTTGAGCTATGACATTCATATAATAAATATGTTGTATGGCCTTATGTGCCTAACATTGTTGTTGCTTAGTAAAAGTAACAAAATGTGTATGGACCTTATAAGTTCCTTGAATAACTTGTTGCCTAATGAAAGGTGACAAAACACTTAATAGGCCTTGTGAGCCATGTGAGATACTTGTGTAACAAGTATTATGTATACCTCGGTCTGAGGACCTGGAGGTAATAGTTACCTAACAAGTGGTAACAGTGATAGTGATGAATTAAGGGTATGAATGCCCAAAATTGATAAGTACGATAATGATGTTGTTGAGGGATGTGAACTTTCAAAGAAATGAAATGAGGGATTGAGATCCCAATGTCTTATAAAGAACTGAGAAGTGATTGATGAAGATAGTACATGTTTCTTTATAGCATTTGTCTGAATAAGTTATGTTTGAGAACTTGACTGATGCTAAAAGAATATGCTAATGTACTTAATTAATCAAGTGAAATCATATCATGTAGAGCCCTGACCATAGATCCATCATCGTCAGTAATAGGTGATGGTGAAACGGGTGCTCCGTGGTAAAACCCGGAACACATATTTTGAATATGTGGGGGCAATGGGCAAATGTATCATGATGTCCTAATGAGGGAATTGGGGAAAGGTAAACATTAAACCTCTCAATACTTCATTACTTATATCGGGATGGATGTATCACGAATCTCCCGATAATTGGGACAGATGCAATACACATCTCCCAATAATGTTAATGCCGGATCGATGGAGATAAACATGAAATCTCACGATCGTGAAGAGAGTACAACACACCACTGTAACTCTAATAGCGAAGTTGCCACTATACCCTGGAAAGCTATATAGCAGAGACACAAGATGTCCTGCATGTGATCTCACACTGACTGAGATGTGGGAGGTCTTGGTAGCCGACTCTACCATTGACCTTGTATGGTACTGATTTCGACTTCGCAATGGTCAGTTGGAGTATGAGCGGTATACCTCATCTCCTCAGGGCATAAATGTGATTGTAAAATGTAATCAACCGTTTAGCATGTTTGTTTAAGGACTGAATACGAAAATTCATTGGCTAATGTTACATTTCTTTTATACATCTCTAGCTGATAGATGTTTTTCATATCTCTTTATATTCAATGCAAGTAGATGTATGAATTATGAATCTACCATGAGTAGATACAATGTTTTCCTTAAGAAAGGAGATTACTTTACTTTGTTCATTCAATGATTAATATTGCGGTTAATATATATATATAAGAACTCCTACTCAGTTTATTATAATAAACTGCTATAACAATGTTTTGGCGAAGAGTAATATCTCCCACTGGGGCAATTTACAATTGTCTCACCCCCGTGGGATCCAATGTTTTTAGGTAAACACAAAAGAAAAAGCAGGAACCCTATAGTAAGGGAAACGCAACAGTAGTATCAGAGACAACAGTGATAACTCAGGTGGAGGCACTAGCTACTAAGTTTTGTATAGATAGTAGTCCTATGTGTCATCTCTGTACTCTCAGGTCCTCAAAGTCAGTACTCAGTGTTTTTAATGAATCGATCTGAGATTTTGGCTTGATGCCTCGAGGTTTTTATGCTGTCTGTATATAATGTTGAATAGGGAAGATGATGTTGTAATCCTCAAGAAGAGATAGTATAGGTTGTGTACTTATGGAACAGAATGTAAATATTATACTTTGGTTCTTGAAGAAAAAGATTTCCTATGTGTGGATCTCTTTGCAAAAAGTTTTAATTTTTAGTGATTTTTCGTAATCCACTGCAAATGATTCGCTTCCGCTTAAGTAATTCTTGTTTTTATAAGTTGGATGCCACAATTTTGGAGTTTGGAAATTTCCAAATATGTTCTACTAATGAACTTGGACAATGTGAAGGTTGTTATTTTTTTATTACATCATAATGTATATGTTTTTTTGGCCCACTTATATCATGACATCTCTATCATCTTATGAAATTTTGTCTTCAATTAACTACTAGACATTTATCATCCACAAAATATCAGTAAATTATAGAGATGAGAAAGGGAAAGGTGTGTATTCAATGTTAAATATGTTCAGTGTAGAATATCTTCTAGTTATGTCCATATTTTCATTAGTGTGCATTTGATATTTTTTTAATTCTCCATTACCTAAGACCTACTGAAATTTCATACCATATTAGAGGTATAATGCTTTTAGTCAAAGATTGCAATAGGTGCATGTTTGTGTTTTGATTTAACCACCTATGCTTTCAATCCTAGTTTCTATGCATTCATAAGTTATATATTATGACATGGATCCTTGTAGCAATATGTTCACACAAAAAAATAGGTTCATGTATAATTTGCATTTTTTTCTCATTTATTCACCTCATCCACATAGACTTGTTGTCATTCTTTCTTCATGGTATTTTGTATTGCAACATGTGTTGTTTGCTTATGTTCAACACCACATCCATAAACTTTTCCCCTGGTTTTTAAACGTGTTTCATTATCATGGGTTGCTTACATTCACCATCATAGACACACATCACAATTGACTCTCATGCACACACTACTTTACTTTAAATTCTCCATGTCATGAAAGATACTACAACATCTTAGATTAAAGGTATGTTGATTTTAGTGAAAGACTTCCCTGATGCATGATTGATGTATGTTTTAATCTTTCCCTATCATAGAAAAAGTGTGCCTTGAATCACAAGAGGCACATGAAGAAGCACTCTGAGGCTTATGCCCCAATAGTTGTTAAAGAGGCAGACACCTTACTTTGGTCGAGGCGTTAAAAAGATCTAAGGCACTGAGGCACAAGTGAGGCACTCGCCTCAGTCTTCCACCCAAAAGAGAAGCCCTACTGGTGATATTTTGATTGGAGATGGGATCGACCCAATTATCTTTAAGTGAAAATAGAAAGAAAAAAACTATTCTTCTATCAACGATAGAAGCAACAACTCCCGTCTCTCATTTCTGTCAGCTTGGCCAACATGTACCACTTGTTTCTAGAGGATCTCTGGTGAGAAGCGCCACCGAATCTTGCTCCCACCTCTACCGAACATCCCTTTGCCATCCTTTGGCCGATACAACCTTTTTTGTGGGAGTGGTGTCTGATCTAGCTAGTGATAGACGTGTCAATGAGAGGAGCCAAGTTGTTGCTTCTCCTTGGGTCATTTTGGAAACTCCAACAACCACTAATGGTGTCACCCCTTCCTCCTCTTTTACTTACTCTACTAAAATAAAGGTTTTATTTCCTACTTGGTTGATTTCCACATCATATAGTGGGATTTATAGTTACTTCTTTTACTATTTTTCTAAAATTGCAGATCCTTAGATCCTCTCCTCTGAAATTTAGGTATTTATTATGTTTGTTTTTTTGTTTTACTATTATATATGAAGGTGAATTCCCAATTTTCAAATATGCCAAGGAGATGTGCACCCTCCAAATCTAGAAGTGACTTGGGATGGAAGTATTGTGAGGAGGTAGAGGGAATTGAAGGCAAAGGTTATATATATGTGAAGTGTAACTTTTATTGAAAGAATATTACAAGAAGGATAAGGAGGTTAAAGGATCATTTAGATAAAACTCATAAGAATGTTGGTGCCTATAACAAAGTTTCAATAGAGGTTGAATAAGAGAAAAGTTTTATTTGGGTGCACATGTGGAGAAGAAGAGGCAACTGGATGAAATGGAAGAAGTTTCTTGTGTTGTAGCATACAACACAAGACATGATCCTTCATCATTACAGGAAAGTAATTCTCAACCAACTGGTGCAAGTCTGGTGAAGAGAGTGTTGCATGTAGAGAAATAAAATAGAGGCTCAATGGATGCTTTTGTGGCCAATGCAAATGTTGATGATCATGTGCAACCTAGTGTGAAGGATGCTTGGAAGAAGGAGCAAAGAACTCAAGCGTACTTGTCCACTGGAAGATTTTTCTCCAAAAATGGTATTCCTTTTAATGTTGGTTATAGTCCATCTTTCAAGAATATGCTACATATATTGGGAACCATGGTAACAGCATGAAGCCTCCAACTCGTTTATGAGTTGAAAACATGGATTCTAAATGAAGAAGTTCAAAGTGTAAAATCCATTATTGATCAAGATACTGTCTCTTGGAGGGCTATTGGATGTATCATTATGTCTCATGGATGGATGTGACGTCCCCAGATTTTCTAAAACTTAATTTGATGTGTGACGTCCAAATTGAAACCCTCACCTTAGCGAGAATCCTAATTTAAACATACCACACTAGGCTAAGAAGAAGAAAATCAAGGTAGTCAAAAGGAAACAATTAGTAGAACATGCACATGACAATAATAAAACCATACGACATATGTTCACCATTCAACATATAATTACAACATGAATTGTTACAACATTTGATATTACATATTGAACATCAAACTTCTACATATACATGTACGACCACTAAACTATAAAATCTTAAGACAACTGGTCCACCTGTACATCAGCTCGCCATACAACTCTCACTATCATGGATCTTCAAGATCCTATGTCCACAACATAAACAAAAGATTACATGTGGTACACGTCAGCACAATATTCAAGAATATTGTACTGAGTACGCCTATGTGTCTTTTATATACCTCTTATCATATCTTGGAAATAAGATAAAACTAATATACTTGACAGTAACAAAAGAATATAAGAAAAGCGTATACTTGCACAAAGATATTCATTAGCAAAAGAGAACACATATTTTAAGCACATTTCTATCATATATCTCGTGTGTCTGCCACCAAGGCTTTGATGTCTTCAGGCCTTATGATCTACCACCAAGTGGTTTGTGATCATTATACAAACATCATATGATCTACCACCAAGTGGTTTGTGATCATTATACAAACATCATATGATCTACCACCAAGTGGTTTGTGATCATTATGCATGCGCTCTACCACCAAGTGGTTTATGAGCTATCTAATGATGGAACATCTATATTGTGTTTGCAGGTGTTCAAGGTATACATAGAGCAATAAGTATGGAAAATCATGCAACATATCATACAAGAATAATCATTTCATCCAATATCATATGCCAAGTATTTTACTACACATATAACACAAGCATATTGTATAATAAGCCAAGTAAGAGGTAATGGTGTACCTTCCAAAGAGATATCCTAATCATCATATTCCTCATGTCAACTCTAACCTCTTGGTCAAACCTTGTTTAAGATAAGATCATATACTATCATCTTATTCTCATCGTCATAACCCTAGTATGTCCATTTTATGGTTTAATTTGGTTCATTAGGATATTCCCATCATTACTTGCATTTTTGTCTTAGAATTATCTTAATGATGTCATTTTCTATATTATGGTTCATTATCTGAACATTAGGTTCCATATCCTTTTTTTGCACATATTAATCCTAGTTTATATACATTAATCCAATTAGGGTTTATATCACATTAAGAGCAAACATCCTTCTATAACATGGACTATATGTATCATCCTAATCTCATATTTAAATATAAGTTCTAGATACTGATATGAGCTTATTTTGTAATTTCTAGGATTTTATGAGCATGTTTGTAATTATTGCACATTAATTAGGGTTATTATCCTTAATTCGACATATAAAGCAAATTACATGATTTTGGGTTGAAACACCACCATATTTGACATCATATGTATTATATATCATATCCTAGAGATACTGATGCATTTTCATAATTTTAGGTCATCATTTACTATTTATTATACATCAAATAAGCATTTCACAACTTACATGATAAAACTAATATTATTGCATCAAAAGCATGATATTATCATTCTACTGTGTTCTACTCATTTTTCTAAGAATTTTGGTATATTATATGTATTTTTCTAGTAAGAGGGATATTTTCTATGAATTATACAAGATCTGGGAATTACTGAGATATTTACCTTTGTGGGCCAATAGTTGGCTGCCACGTAGCCCTGTGGGGGTGCGCTGCTTTAGTTAGAGCTAGCCGGTTCGTGTTGGTCTGGCTGCAAGCTTGCTGGTTCAAACTTGGACCCAGTTTGTGCTTCTGGACCCGGTTGGATACACCACTCGCCCCTCTTTCTTTCTCCCATTCAAGGCAATCTATTCACGTGACTCAGAAACATAGCGCCGCCGCTAGGCAGCTCCTTTAGCAAGTAAGCAATGGAGTTGGAGTGCTCCTCATCGAATTCTAGGGCCACCAATAGCTTCGTCGTAGACCTCTGAATCTCTACGACATCTCACCGCCTTGATTACAGCTCTAGATCTCCATCAGGGTAGGAGCGCCACTGCCATCATGGATGTGAGCTCTGGCGATCGATCACCCGCCATCGTGTCCTCCTCGTGGAAAAAAGGTGTTCCCAGTGCCTTCGACGTCGATCTCCGCACCTATAATGACCCCGCCTCCCAGTAACCCCCAATTAAGGGAGACCAGAAGGTCAGAGCCATTATCCCAATTAACAGGATCAAAGGTTCGACAGATAATCAATAACAATTATCAAATTCTACTAAACTAAACTGAAAACTAGTATAAAATAAAACTTTGCATACCTTTTACAAAAATAGGGATATCTACTTCTATCCGCATTAGGAGTCTATTCTATCTAATCCTCCTTTGTAATTTACTTCTCATTTAATTCCACATGTGCCACTTTATTATTTGTCCTTTTCGATCTTGTTCCTAAAACGCCGACAAACAAAATGTCAGTCAGCATATCGGAATATGCTGGTATGTGGGAACAACCAAAATTTCACAAATATGGCTAACAATATAATTATCACAATCAGGGTAATTCGAAAACCAATTTACATTTTCAATGTGTCATTCTCCACCACTTTTACCCTAACCCTGGAATACCCCTCTAGGGTTTCTCTTTTGCCATTGACTTAAGGCCACCTTGTCAATCCCGAGCTTGGTGCCTGGGGGTCACCTCTCATGGTGCCCATTGGTCTACCCTCTTGGGCCTAACCTTTATGGCATCTTACATCAGGGTGGCATGTAGGTGCAAGAACACACATGTATTTATAATTGTGATAACCATAGTGACTTTATAATTGTAGTATGAACATCCAAACTATTTAGTTTCAATCAATGTGATTAACCATTCGGAAAACCTTCGGGAAAACTAATGCGATTACTCATAATTAACCACATACCTGTTAGGATGAATTGAGATAGAATAGTCCAATCAATCAAGACATCCAATCAAGCAAGTACAAGAGTCCTGAAATTACATCCAATTCCTTTTTATCAAAATCTATTCAAACCATCTTTCTACTTAAGGTTTCTATTCCCTTTTTAGGATTTCTACCTCTTTTAGGGTTTACTTTGTAATTAGGGTTTTTACTCTTTTAAACCCTAATTTCTCATCTATCCTTCCTGAAAGTTATTAAGGTTACCTTTTAACAACATATAACCTTAATTTTAGAAACAACACAATTAATCATAAATTAAGTCCATTAAGCCTCTTTTACATTAAAGCTACCATTTTTATCCCTTTTATTCCATGAAAAGATCATTATGCTCATTTATCATCAATTCATAGTTCATTATGGTCTAATTCACATATGAACGTTATTTATCATTAATTCTACCTTTATCCATTAGAAAAACTCTAATCATCATATTAAGGATATTTATCTACAATTAAGAACTTCTATACTTGAAATATCTTAAAATCATCATCTCTTAACTTTATTCATGATTTTGAATAATTAAAGCCATTAAGAGTCACATTTACCAATATTAGGATTTTAAGGCCCATTAAAGTATATTCATGCACATGAAACTCTAAATTAAACCAATTACATGCAAAGTTCATCCTTTTTGTTCCTAATGTTCCTTTTTATCATTAACAGGTTAATACCAACTTTAATTATCCATTAAACCCTACTAATCACATTAATCATCTCAAAATAGGGTTTCTTAATCATTAAAGTATTAAAGTTGATAACTTCCATTACTTTTCGAATTGCAATTAGAATCAGGCTTCAATTATATTTTTAATGGATTCTCCTCATGTTTCTGAGCAACTTTCATATTTTACACGTACTAATCTGAGCTACAAATAATTAACTACGAATTTTACAAAATCCACTTACTTTGGACAATCATGAGCTGCCACGTCGCCCGTGCGTGCAACGTTGCTTGACTTGTTCAGAAACATTTTGAAAAGACCGAAATGCCCTCGGTTAAGTGATTGGCTTCTTTAGTACGCGGAGGGCAGAAACATCCAAAGTGCCTCTCCCTTCTTCAACCTTGAGCAGCCCGACGACTGCTGCCCTAGCCGCTGAGTGCAGGGCTTCGCAAGCCTCCTCCCTCCACTTCTAGGCCCGGAGCTCGCCGGAAACATTCATCTTGACCCCGTCGTGCCTTCACGCACCTCTAGGTGTCTTTGGTTCATGGCCAGAATGGCCAGTCCACCCTTACACGACCAGCAATCACGACCGTGCTGCAGCCGTTCTGTAGCGTCGTGCGGGTGCCAGAGGTAGCTAGACTCCTCTCTAGTCAGTGTGGGAGCGTCGTGCCTCCCTCACATATTCATTTCTGGCTCCTTCTCACTCCAAGGATCACACCACTCCTTCGATTAGGGTTTACTTTTAAAGAAAAGAGAAGAAGAAGAAGAGAGGGATACGTGGAACTCCTTTGAACTCGACCCTGGGCTCTACCCCTTATATAGGGAAGGGTATCCACACCCCAAGATGTTCATACAAAGGGAAACAAGTCCCTTTTCTAATAGGAATGTGATTCCTTCATGAAAAAGAAAGCTTCTCTCCTTTAATTATCCTTTTGATATTATTTATTATTTGGATACTTAGGAATTTAGAATTCCTCTCACTTATTCTCTTTATTCTTGATTTTTAATCCATTGGCACAAATTTCTATTTTCTTTTAATAGAAATTACTTCCTTTTAAACAATACTACAAAAATCATTCATAATGCATCATATTATTCTCTTATTTTCTATTTTTGGTATTTTCTCTTTCGTTTTCTCCATTGGGGCTCCTTGGACCCCAAGAAACTCAAATATTTCGAAATTCCTTTTTAAGGATATTTATTATCCTTCTAGATGCATCAATATTCATTATTTCACATTATCTTGTTTATTTCTTATTAAAATATCTCTTTTTGAGGATTTCTCTTTTTCTTTCTTTTTATTTTCCTCATTGGAATTTCTTTTAACATAAGAAACCTCATGGATATGAAAATCCATCAAAGATAACTCATATCTCTTTTCACTTATTTTCCACATTTTATCATTGTTTTCAATTTCTTTCTTAATAAAGAAATATCTAATTGATCTTTTCTTTTTTTATTGCTTTATCTTTGCAAATTTGGACTCCTTGGGACCCAAGAAACCCAAGAGGCATGAAATCCACCTTTGGATTACACTCTATTGCCTTCTAGAGGTTTCTACATTTTTTTCTCCATTTCTTATTAATAATGGAGTTTCTTTTGTCTTTTTCTTGTTATTGGGACCAATAGACAATAAAGCCCACAAATAAATCAACAAGGTTATTTTAAACGAAATTCATGCATTCAATCAAAAGACATAATTATTTGTCCATTTATCTTTATTATGAGAAATTACATTTCTCACGAAAAGATCCCAAAACTGGGGTTGTAACAACACCTCCTCCGACCATCCCTGCTACTCAAAGAGGTCCGATGGCTGTTGGAGCTGGGGGTCGGTGTAGCTCCCTCGTGCCAGCCGCCGCAGGAACCAAAACAAAAAAAAGGGGAGAATACATTTCCCACATCCTTCTCACAGGTGGAAGGATCAAGAGAAGAAGAAGAACTTCAAAAAACTCGATCTGAGGTTACAATCCTCTTTCGCAAACTCCTTCACATCATAGTTTCATCTAGCAACCACCTGTACAAAGTGGTAGAGAGGCATAGAGAGCAGGGAGTTCATTCTCCCTACTACATCGTCTAAAAGCTATGATATCTGGGGTCAAACTAGTCCGTAACGGAAAGGCAAGTCCAACGACTAGTCTCTTTCTCACTCTCGAGCCACGACCAGCAACGTGGGGTGAGGCTAACGCTTCCCACTCACTGTAACCCCACGATCCCCAGTCTGACTGGAGGTAGGGGATGAAGATCCAGCCATCCAAGGTACATCCAACGACTATAAAATAACCTGCCCAAAGAAGGATCCATGCTCACTTGAGTTGGAGGGCCTCAACCATCAGATTAGCCATGAATGGCTAGGATTTGTCCAAACAGATGCAGCCCAAACCAGGGGCGCGTGACACATCCATAAAGCCACAAACTTAGGTCCATGAACATCGATATGCATGTTATTTCACCAAAATCAAACCTCCATAACTTCCTCTAGGAATATCCGATTGCCACCAAATTTTAACCATAGCTTCCCTACCAATCAAGATACCTTGTACTCAGATTTGGTGCCAAAAACAAACTGTTAGACTATCCAATGAAATTCCTCAAAAAGGCATAAAAAGAGAGATCTTAACCATGATATCAACATCACATCAACACAACTACTTTGTCAAAACCTTGGAACTCTCAATATTATTCAACCTTATGATTTCAATTATTTCATTGTACATTTAAGGATTCTAAAAGTCCACTCCATCACATCCTATACACCTTAAGAGAAATTTTGTCCTCGAAATTAAGCTAGAAACCCACTTTGTCACATCATATACATCTTAAAAGAACTTTCGTCCTTGAAAGTCAACCATATTCATACTCCAAGGAAAACTACCATGTCTTCATCCACATGTAGGCACTATTCTATGTGTAACATATCTGCAAAGGTTACCTAGAACCATGTATCCAAAGCACTATTAGGGGGTTTTTACAACCATCTTGGTGCACAAACATTCCATTCAAGGTTAAACTCAGGGTTTAGAAACTTAGGTTATGTCATTACATATCTCATATGCTAGGGTTGCATCCTTATCTTTACCCATGAATTAGGATTTCCACATCATATTATCATGTTCCAAAGGAGTTAACCCAAGTTAACCCATTATTAAGGTGTCATCAACATTTTATTTAGCTCATTGTTAGAACATGTTCACCATTAACATATGACTTTTAGGAGGGAGTTAACTATAATTAACCCGTGCTATCCATCTAGATCATATCAAGGTGTTAAAAGCATTATGTCATGCTAACTGTCAAAATATATTTTTCATCTTTTTTAAGCACTACGATTAACACCTCATGTAACATGTCTCATACATCATTAGTGTCATCTCATTGTGATTTCTCATATTAGTCAAAAACTTTATTAGAGATTCATCATAACATAAGCCGACTATTCACATTATCATCATTATTCATGTATATGGTTAACCATTTATGCATCGTTATGTATTAAAACATTTCTAGGTTTCCATCATATTATGTTTATGTATCACGTCTCAAGATTAGATCACATCTTTACCTTTATTATATCATGGTTGCGCTAAACAAACTTATACAAGCGGCTAATCAAACATATATCAAAACTTTATCTAGTCCAACTGAGGTTCTCCCAACCCTTATTTTGAGGGTGGTGTCATGCTCAATCTCTTTGAGCTCACTCATTTCAATGAGTATCTCATATGCATATACTTTATCTTCCATCTCTTAGTCTAGGGTTTTTGGATTATCTCATTGGCACTAGCCACGTAGCACAAACCAAAACATGCTATGACATTCTCTTTGCAGATCTTACCCATGAAACATGCTTACCCAAAACTCTCTTATATACACCACTATATTCCTATGTGGGAAACCACCAACCTGAGCATGAGGCTTCACAGAAACTGACATAGCTACCTCCTGTAGGGTCTTGGGCTCTCTCCCTCACCCAGATGGTAGGAACTCATATTGATGTTCACATATGCACATATATAACCAACCTCTCTCTATATCTAGGGTTTGGTCCTCCCAAGGACACTTAGGGTTCATTAAGACTATAGGAATCATGCATAAAGAAACTCAACTCATTCACTCAGGAGTAGTCTAGTTTAGGACATATCATATCACATATTTCTCTTATTTATCATATCTTGGAGTTCAATTTCTCTAACCTTCTCCCATTGGGTCTCACTCTCTCTGGAGTTAACCCTAAAACTGGTCCTAGCACTAGAGGTCCTCCTTTGTAAAAGAGATTGAGGCTCATGCTGAATCACAACCTTGTCTTAACTTATCATATCGTATCTCATAAAAGCCTAGTTACTTGCATCATCAAAACTAATCTCAAATCCTCAAAACTGGACTTAAGTCCTCAAAGACATTCATATATCATCATAAACTATCTTAGGTCATCTATATAAGACTTACATCATATCATCAAAACTTATTTCATCTATTCTATCTATCATATATTCCAACAAGGCTCTAAACATCTAATCTAGAACTACTCTATCTTCTAAACTGATGTCATTCACTTTCACTTAGGTTACATGACCACCTCCTACTCGTACATGTGTGGGGACACATTTTTGTAATACATATATATAATAAAATATTATATAGTTTTTCTCTGATAAAACAAGCGTCAGAGAAAACTATCAAGGTTCGATTGGAATCAAAAACCAAATCCAGAAAATGGGTGTTCCACACATAGTAGACAGTTAGTGTCATGAAAACTAGTGAATAGGGCGAGAACAAGGGGTAGACTAGTGTAGCTACTCTAGACAACATGCACAATATGTCTAGGGTTTCTCTTCCCTTGATGCACGTCATTTCCAAATAGTGCAACGTCCCATACCACTGCACTATAAGGAAAGATGACATCTAAGGACTTGCTACTCAACAAGCACCAGTCTAGACCTAGTTCTCAGACATCTAGGTGCTACCCTAGAGGCTAGGTCAGATCTAGTCTCTAAAAGACAACTAATCTAACCCTAAAAGATTATTAAGTTCAAGGTTCTTTAGTTTTGAGTTGCATAATGAGCAAATGCCAAGCTTTGCTATTGTTCATGCTCTGATACCACCTGTGACATCCCCAGATTTTCTAAAACTTAATCTGATGTGTGACGTCCAAATTGAAACCCTCACCTCAGTGAGAATCCCAATTTAAACATCCCACACTAGGTTAAGAAGAAGAAAATCAAGGGAGTCAAAAGGAAACAATCAGTAGCACATGCACATGACAATAATAAAACCATACGACATATGTTCACCATTCAACATATAATTACAACATGAATTGTTACAACCTTTGATATTACATATTGAACATCAAACTTCTACATATACATGTACTACCACTAAACTACATGATCTTAAGACAACAGGTCCACCTGTACATCAGCTCACCATACAACTCTCACTATCATGGATCTTCAAGATCATATGTCCACAACCTAAACAAAAGATTACATGTGGTACACGTCCACACAATATTCAAGAATACTGTACTGAGTATGCCTATGTGTCTTTTATATACATCTCATCATATCTTGACAATAAGATAAAACTAACATACTTGGCAGTAACATAAGAATATAAGAAAAGTGTATACTCGCACAAAGATATTCATTAGCAAAAGAGAACATGTATTTTAAGCACATTTCCATCATATATATCGTGCTTCTGCCACCAAGGCTTTGACGTCTTCATGCCTTATGATCTACCACCAAGTGGTTTGTGATCATTATGCAAATATCATATGATCTACCACCAAGTGGTTTGTGATCATTATACAAACATCATATGATCTATCACCAAGTGGTTTGTGATTAGTATGCATGCGCTCTACCACCAAGTGGTTTATGAGCTATCTTATGATGGAACATCTATATTATGTTTGTAGGTGTTCAAGGTATACATATAGCAATAAGTATGGAAAATCATGCAACATATCATACAAGAATAATCATTTCATCCAATATCATATGCCAAGTATTTTACTACACATATAACACATGCATATTGTATAATAAGCCAATTAAGAGGTAATGACGTACCTTCCAAAGAGATATCTTAATCATCATATTCCTCATGTCAACTCTAACATCTTGGTCAAACACTGATTAAGATAAGATCATATACTATCATCATATTCTCATCATCATAACCCTAGTATGTCCATTTTATGGTTTAACTTGGTTCATTAGGATATTCCCATCATTACTTGCATTCTTGTCTTAGAATTATCTTAATGATGTCATTTTCTATATTATGGTTCATTATATGAACATTAGGTTCCATATCCTTTTTGTGCACATATTAACCCTAGTTTATATACATTAATCCAATTAGGGTTTATATCACATTAAGAGCAAACATCCTTGTATAATATGGATTATGTGTATCATCCTGATCTCATATTTAAATATGAGGTTCTAGATACTGATATGAGATTATTCTGTAATTTCTAGGATTTTGTGAGCATGTTTGTAATTATTGCACATTAATTAGGGGTATTAACCTTAATTCACCATATAAAGCAAATTACATGATTTTGGGTTGAAACATCACCATATTTGACATCATATGGATTATATATCATATCCTAGAGATACTGATGCATTTTCATAATTTTAGGTCATCATTACTATTTATTATACATCAAATAAGCATTTCACAACTTACATGATAACACTAATATTATTGCATCAAAATCCTGGTATTATCATTCTACTATGTTCTACTCATTTTTCTAAGAATTTTGGTATATTATATGTATTTTTTTGGTAAGCGGGCTATTTTCTATGAATTATACAAGATCTAGGAATTTTTGAGATATTTACCTTTGTGGGCCAGTAGTTGGCCACCACGTAGCCCTGTGGGGGTGCACTACTTTAGTTAGAGATGGCCGGTTCATGTTGGTCTGGATGCAAATCTTCTGGTTCAGACTTGGACCCAATTTGTGCTTCTGGACCCGGTTGGATACACCGCTCGCCCCTCTTTCTTTTTCCCGTTCAAGGCGATCTATTCGCGTGTCTTAGAAATAGAGCGTCGTCGCTAGGCAGCTCCTCTGGCGAGTAAGAAACAGAGCTAGAGTGCTCCTCATCGTCTTCCAGGGCCACCAATAGCTTCGTTGCAGACCTCCAAATATCTACGACATCTCGCCTCCTTGTTTACAGCTCTAGATCTCCATCAGGGTAGGAGCGTCGCCGCCATCGCAGATGCGACCTCTAGCGATCGATCACCCGCCACTGTGTCTTCCTCATGGAAAACAGGTGTTCCCAGTGTCTTCGACATCGATCTTCACACATCCTTCAACCATACTTGCTACTCAAAGAGGTCTGGTGGCTGCTGGAGCTGGGGGTCGGAGTAGCTCCCTCGTGCCATCCGCCGTATGGACCAAAACAAAAAAAAGGGGAGAATACATTTCCCACATCCTTCTCACAGGTGGAAGGATCAAGAGAAGAAGAAGAACTTCAAAAAACTCGATCTGAGGTTACAATCCTCTTTCGCAAACTCCTTCACATCATAGTTTCATCTAGCAACCACCTGTACAAAGTGGTAGAGAGGCATAGAGAGCAGGGAGTTCATTCTCCCTACTACATCGTCTAAAAGCTATGATATCTGGGGTCAAACTAGTCCGTAACGGAAAGGCAAGTCCAACGACTAGTCTCTTTCTCACTCTCGAGCCACAACCAGCAACGTGGGGTGAGGCTAACGCTTCCCACTCACTGTAACCCCACGATCCCCAGTCTGACTGGAGGTAGGGGATGAATATCCAGCCATCCAAGGTACATCCAACGACTATAAAATAACCTGCCCAAAGAAGGATCCATGCTCACTTGAGTTGGAGGGCCTCAACCATCAGATTAGCCATGAATGGCTAGGATTTGTCCAAACAGATGCAGCCCAAACCAGGGGCGCGTGACACATCCATAAAGCCACAAACTTAGGTCCATGAACATCGATATGCATGTTATTTCACCAAAATCAAACCTCCATAACTTCCTCTAGGAATATCCGATTGCCACCAAATTTTAACCATAGCTTCCCTACCAATCAAGATACCTTGTACTCAGATTTGGTGCCAAAAACAAACTGTTAGACTATCCAATGAAATTCCTCAAAAAGGCATAAAAAGAGAGATCTTAACCATGATATCAACATCACATCAACACAACTACTTTGTCAAAACCTTGGAACTCTCAATATTATTCAACCTTATGATTTCAATTATTTCATTGTACATTTAAGGATTCTAAAAGTCCACTCCATCACATCCTATACACCTTAAGAGAAATTTTGTCCTCGAAATTAAGCTAGAAACCCACTTTGTCACATCATATACATCTTAAAAGAACTTTCGTCCTTGAAAGTCAACCATATTCATACTCCAAGGAAAACTACCATGTCTTCATCCACATGTAGGCACTATTCTATGTGTAACATATCTGCAAAGGTTACCTAGAACCATGTATCCAAAGCACTATTAGGGGGTTTTTACAACCATCTTGGTGCACAAACATTCCATTCAAGGTTAAACTCAGGGTTTAGAAACTTAGGTTATGTCATTACATATCTCATATGCTAGGGTTGCATCCTTATCTTTACCCATGAATTAGGATTTCCACATCATATTATCATGTTCCAAAGGAGTTAACCCAAGTTAACCCATTATTAAGGTGTCATCAACATTTTATTTAGCTCATTGTTAGAACATGTTCACCATTAACATATGACTTTTAGGAGGGAGTTAACTATAATTAACCCGTGCTATCCATCTAGATCATATCAAGGTGTTAAAAGCATTATGTCATGCTAACTGTCAAAATATATTTTTCATCTTTTTTAAGCACTACGATTAACACCTCATGTAACATGTCTCATACATCATTAGTGTCATCTCATTGTGATTTCTCATATTAGTCAAAAACTTTATTAGAGATTCATCATAACATAAGCCGACTATTCACATTATCATCATTATTCATGTATATGGTTAACCATTTATGCATCGTTATGTATTAAAACATTTCTAGGTTTCCATCATATTATGTTTATGTATCACGTCTCAAGATTAGATCACATCTTTACCTTTATTATATCATGGTTGCGCTAAACAAACTTATACAAGCGGCTAATCAAACATATATCAAAACTTTATCTAGTCCAACTGAGGTTCTCCCAACCCTTATTTTGAGGGTGGTGTCATGCTCAATCTCTTTGAGCTCACTCATTTCAATGAGTATCTCATATGCATATACTTTATCTTCCATCTCTTAGTCTAGGGTTTTTGGATTATCTCATTGGCACTAGCCACGTAGCACAAACCAAAACATGCTATGACATTCTCTTTGCAGATCTTACCCATGAAACATGCTTACCCAAAACTCTCTTATATACACCACTATATTCCTATGTGGGAAACCACCAACCTGAGCATGAGGCTTCACAGAAACTGACATAGCTACCTCCTGTAGGGTCTTGGGCTCTCTCCCTCACCCAGATGGTAGGAACTCATATTGATGTTCACATATGCACATATATAACCAACCTCTCTCTATATCTAGGGTTTGGTCCTCCCAAGGACACTTAGGGTTCATTAAGACTATAGGAATCATGCATAAAGAAACTCAACTCATTCACTCAGGAGTAGTCTAGTTTAGGACATATCATATCACATATTTCTCTTATTTATCATATCTTGGAGTTCAATTTCTCTAACCTTCTCCCATTGGGTCTCACTCTCTCTGGAGTTAACCCTAAAACTGGTCCTAGCACTAGAGGTCCTCCTTTGTAAAAGAGATTGAGGCTCATGCTGAATCACAACCTTGTCTTAACTTATCATATCGTATCTCATAAAAGCCTAGTTACTTGCATCATCAAAACTAATCTCAAATCCTCAAAACTGGACTTAAGTCCTCAAAGACATTCATATATCATCATAAACTATCTTAGGTCATCTATATAAGACTTACATCATATCATCAAAACTTATTTCATCTATTCTATCTATCATATATTCCAACAAGGCTCTAAACATCTAATCTAGAACTACTCTATCTTCTAAACTGATGTCATTCACTTTCACTTAGGTTACATGACCACCTCCTACTCGTACATGTGTGGGGACACATTTTTGTAATACATATATATAATAAAATATTATATAGTTTTTCTCTGATAAAACAAGCGTCAGAGAAAACTATCAAGGTTCGATTGGAATCAAAAACCAAATCCAGAAAATGGGTGTTCCACACATAGTAGACAGTTAGTGTCATGAAAACTAGTGAATAGGGCGAGAACAAGGGGTAGACTAGTGTAGCTACTCTAGACAACATGCACAATATGTCTAGGGTTTCTCTTCCCTTGATGCACGTCATTTCCAAATAGTGCAACGTCCCATACCACTGCACTATAAGGAAAGATGACATCTAAGGACTTGCTACTCAACAAGCACCAGTCTAGACCTAGTTCTCAGACATCTAGGTGCTACCCTAGAGGCTAGGTCAGATCTAGTCTCTAAAAGACAACTAATCTAACCCTAAAAGATTATTAAGTTCAAGGTTCTTTAGTTTTGAGTTGCATAATGAGCAAATGCCAAGCTTTGCTATTGTTCATGCTCTGATACCACCTGTGACATCCCCAGATTTTCTAAAACTTAATCTGATGTGTGACGTCCAAATTGAAACCCTCACCTCAGTGAGAATCCCAATTTAAACATCCCACACTAGGTTAAGAAGAAGAAAATCAAGGGAGTCAAAAGGAAACAATCAGTAGCACATGCACATGACAATAATAAAACCATACGACATATGTTCACCATTCAACATATAATTACAACATGAATTGTTACAACCTTTGATATTACATATTGAACATCAAACTTCTACATATACATGTACTACCACTAAACTACATGATCTTAAGACAACAGGTCCACCTGTACATCAGCTCACCATACAACTCTCACTATCATGGATCTTCAAGATCATATGTCCACAACCTAAACAAAAGATTACATGTGGTACACGTCCACACAATATTCAAGAATACTGTACTGAGTATGCCTATGTGTCTTTTATATACATCTCATCATATCTTGACAATAAGATAAAACTAATATACTTGGCAGTAACATAAGAATATAAGAAAAGTGTATACTCGCACAAAGATATTCATTAGCAAAAGAGAACATGTATTTTAAGCACATTTCCATCATATATATCGTGCTTCTGCCACCAAGGCTTTGACGTCTTCATGCCTTATGATCTACCACCAAGTGGTTTGTGATCATTATGCAAATATCATATGATCTACCACCAAGTGGTTTGTGATCATTATACAAACATCATATGATCTATCACCAAGTGGTTTGTGATTAGTATGCATGCGCTCTACCACCAAGTGGTTTATGAGCTATCTTATGATGGAACATCTATATTATGTTTGTAGGTGTTCAAGGTATACATATAGCAATAAGTATGGAAAATCATGCAACATATCATACAAGAATAATCATTTCATCCAATATCATATGCCAAGTATTTTACTACACATATAACACATGCATATTGTATAATAAGCCAATTAAGAGGTAATGACGTACCTTCCAAAGAGATATCTTAATCATCATATTCCTCATGTCAACTCTAACATCTTGGTCAAACACTGATTAAGATAAGATCATATACTATCATCATATTCTCATCATCATAACCCTAGTATGTCCATTTTATGGTTTAACTTGGTTCATTAGGATATTCCCATCATTACTTGCATTCTTGTCTTAGAATTATCTTAATGATGTCATTTTCTATATTATGGTTCATTATATGAACATTAGGTTCCATATCCTTTTTGTGCACATATTAACCCTAGTTTATATACATTAATCCAATTAGGGTTTATATCACATTAAGAGCAAACATCCTTGTATAATATGGATTATGTGTATCATCCTGATCTCATATTTAAATATGAGGTTCTAGATACTGATATGAGATTATTCTGTAATTTCTAGGATTTTGTGAGCATGTTTGTAATTATTGCACATTAATTAGGGGTATTAACCTTAATTCACCATATAAAGCAAATTACATGATTTTGGGTTGAAACATCACCATATTTGACATCATATGGATTATATATCATATCCTAGAGATACTGATGCATTTTCATAATTTTAGGTCATCATTACTATTTATTATACATCAAATAAGCATTTCACAACTTACATGATAACACTAATATTATTGCATCAAAATCCTGGTATTATCATTCTACTATGTTCTACTCATTTTTCTAAGAATTTTGGTATATTATATGTATTTTTTTGGTAAGCGGGCTATTTTCTATGAATTATACAAGATCTAGGAATTTTTGAGATATTTACCTTTGTGGGCCAGTAGTTGGCCACCACGTAGCCCTGTGGGGGTGCACTACTTTAGTTAGAGATGGCCGGTTCATGTTGGTCTGGATGCAAATCTTCTGGTTCAGACTTGGACCCAATTTGTGCTTCTGGACCCGGTTGGATACACCGCTCGCCCCTCTTTCTTTTTCCCGTTCAAGGCGATCTATTCGCGTGTCTTAGAAATAGAGCGTCGTCGCTAGGCAGCTCCTCTGGCGAGTAAGAAACAGAGCTAGAGTGCTCCTCATCGTCTTCCAGGGCCACCAATAGCTTCGTTGCAGACCTCCAAATATCTACGACATCTCGCCTCCTTGTTTACAGCTCTAGATCTCCATCAGGGTAGGAGCGTCGCCGCCATCGCAGATGCGACCTCTAGCGATCGATCACCCGCCACTGTGTCTTCCTCATGGAAAACAGGTGTTCCCAGTGTCTTCGACATCGATCTTCACACATCCTTCAACCATACTTGCTACTCAAAGAGGTCTGGTGGCTGCTGGAGCTGGGGGTCGGAGTAGCTCCCTCGTGCCATCCGCCGTATGGACCAAAACAAAAAAAAGGGGAGAATACATTTCCCACATCCTTCTCACAGGTGGAAGGATCAAGAGAAGAAGAAGAACTTCAAAAAATTCGATCTGAGGTTACAATCCTCTTTCGCAAACTCCTTCACATCATAGTTTCATCTAGCAACCACCTGTACAAAGTGGTAGAGAGGCATAGAGAGCAGGGAGTTCATTCTCCCTACTACATCGTCTAAAAGCTATGATATCTGGGGTCAAACTAGTCCGTAACGGAAAGGCAAGTCCAACGACTAGTCTCTTTCTCACTCTCGAGCCACGACCAGCAACGTGGGGTGAGGCTAACGCTTCCCACTCACTGTAACCCCACGATCCCCAGTCTGACTGGAGGTAGGGGATGAAGATCCAGCCATCCAAGGTACATCCAACGACTATAAAATAACCTGCCCAAAGAAGGATCCATGCTCACTTGAGTTGGAGGGCCTCAACCATCAGATTAGCCATGAATGGCTAGGATTTGTCCAAACAGATGCAGCCCAAACCAGGGGCGCGTGACACATCCATAAAGCCACAAACTTAGGTCCATGAACATCGATATGCATGTTATTTCACCAAAATCAAACCTCCATAACTTCCTCTAGGAATATCCGATTGCCACCAAATTTTAACCATAGCTTCCCTACCAATCAAGATACCTTGTACTCAGATTTGGTGCCAAAAACAAACTGTTAGACTATCCAATGAAATTCCTCAAAAAGGCATAAAAAGAGAGATCTTAACCATGATATCAACATCACATCAACACAACTACTTTGTCAAAACCTTGGAACTCTCAATATTATTCAACCTTATGATTTCAATTATTTCATTGTACATTTAAGGATTCTAAAAGTCCACTCCATCACATCCTATACACCTTAAGAGAAATTTTGTCCTCGAAATTAAGCTAGAAACCCACTTTGTCACATCATATACATCTTAAAAGAACTTTCGTCCTTGAAAGTCAACCATATTCATACTCCAAGGAAAACTACCATGTCTTCATCCACATGTAGGCACTATTCTATGTGTAACATATCTGCAAAGGTTACCTAGAACCATGTATCCAAAGCACTATTAGGGGGTTTTTACAACCATCTTGGTGCACAAACATTCCATTCAAGGTTAAACTCAGGGTTTAGAAACTTAGGTTATGTCATTACATATCTCATATGCTAGGGTTGCATCCTTATCTTTACCCATGAATTAGGATTTCCACATCATATTATCATGTTCCAAAGGAGTTAACCCAAGTTAACCCATTATTAAGGTGTCATCAACATTTTATTTAGCTCATTGTTAGAACATGTTCACCATTAACATATGACTTTTAGGAGGGAGTTAACTATAATTAACCCGTGCTATCCATCTAGATCATATCAAGGTGTTAAAAGCATTATGTCATGCTAACTGTCAAAATATATTTTTCATCTTTTTTAAGCACTACGATTAACACCTCATGTAACATGTCTCATACATCATTAGTGTCATCTCATTGTGATTTCTCATATTAGTCAAAAACTTTATTAGAGATTCATCATAACATAAGCCGACTATTCACATTATCATCATTATTCATGTATATGGTTAACCATTTATGCATCGTTATGTATTAAAACATTTCTAGGTTTCCATCATATTATGTTTATGTATCACGTCTCAAGATTAGATCACATCTTTACCTTTATTATATCATGGTTGCGCTAAACAAACTTATACAAGCGGCTAATCAAACATATATCAAAACTTTATCTAGTCCAACTGAGGTTCTCCCAACCCTTATTTTGAGGGTGGTGTCATGCTCAATCTCTTTGAGCTCACTCATTTCAATGAGTATCTCATATGCATATACTTTATCTTCCATCTCTTAGTCTAGGGTTTTTGGATTATCTCATTGGCACTAGCCACGTAGCACAAACCAAAACATGCTATGACATTCTCTTTGCAGATCTTACCCATGAAACATGCTTACCCAAAACTCTCTTATATACACCACTATATTCCTATGTGGGAAACCACCAACCTGAGCATGAGGCTTCACAGAAACTGACATAGCTACCTCCTGTAGGGTCTTGGGCTCTCTCCCTCACCCAGATGGTAGGAACTCATATTGATGTTCACATATGCACATATATAACCAACCTCTCTCTATATCTAGGGTTTGGTCCTCCCAAGGACACTTAGGGTTCATTAAGACTATAGGAATCATGCATAAAGAAACTCAACTCATTCACTCAGGAGTAGTCTAGTTTAGGACATATCATATCACATATTTCTCTTATTTATCATATCTTGGAGTTCAATTTCTCTAACCTTCTCCCATTGGGTCTCACTCTCTCTGGAGTTAACCCTAAAACTGGTCCTAGCACTAGAGGTCCTCCTTTGTAAAAGAGATTGAGGCTCATGCTGAATCACAACCTTGTCTTAACTTATCATATCGTATCTCATAAAAGCCTAGTTACTTGCATCATCAAAACTAATCTCAAATCCTCAAAACTGGACTTAAGTCCTCAAAGACATTCATATATCATCATAAACTATCTTAGGTCATCTATATAAGACTTACATCATATCATCAAAACTTATTTCATCTATTCTATCTATCATATATTCCAACAAGGCTCTAAACATCTAATCTAGAACTACTCTATCTTCTAAACTGATGTCATTCACTTTCACTTAGGTTACATGACCACCTCCTACTCGTACATGTGTGGGGACACATTTTTGTAATACATATATATAATAAAATATTATATAGTTTTTCTCTGATAAAACAAGCGTCAGAGAAAACTATCAAGGTTCGATTGGAATCAAAAACCAAATCCAGAAAATGGGTGTTCCACACATAGTAGACAGTTAGTGTCATGAAAACTAGTGAATAGGGCGAGAACAAGGGGTAGACTAGTGTAGCTACTCTAGACAACATGCACAATATGTCTAGGGTTTCTCTTCCCTTGATGCACGTCATTTCCAAATAGTGCGACGTCCCATACCACTGCACTATAAGGAAAGATGACATCTAAGGACTTGCTACTCAACAAGCACCAGTCTAGACCTAGTTCTCAGACATCTAGGTGCTACCCTAGAGGCTAGGTCAGATCTAGTCTCTAAAAGACAACTAATCTAACCCTAAAAGATTATTAAGTTCAAGGTTCTTTAGTTTTGAGTTGCATAATGAGCAAATGCCAAGCTTTGCTATTGTTCATGCTCTGATACCACCTGTGACATCCCCAGATTTTCTAAAACTTAATCTGATGTGTGACGTCCAAATTGAAACCCTCACCTCAGTGAGAATCCCAATTTAAACATCCCACACTAGGTTAAGAAGAAGAAAATCAAGGGAGTCAAAAGGAAACAATCAGTAGCACATGCACATGACAATAATAAAACCATACGACATATGTTCACCATTCAACATATAATTACAACATGAATTGTTACAACCTTTGATATTACATATTGAACATCAAACTTCTACATATACATGTACTACCACTAAACTACATGATCTTAAGACAACAGGTCCACCTGTACATCAGCTCACCATACAACTCTCACTATCATGGATCTTCAAGATCATATGTCCACAACCTAAACAAAAGATTACATGTGGTACACGTCCACACAATATTCAAGAATACTGTACTGAGTATGCCTATGTGTCTTTTATATACATCTCATCATATCTTGACAATAAGATAAAACTAATATACTTGGCAGTAACATAAGAATATAAGAAAAGTGTATACTCGCACAAAGATATTCATTAGCAAAAGAGAACATGTATTTTAAGCACATTTCCATCATATATATCGTGCTTCTGCCACCAAGGCTTTGACGTCTTCATGCCTTATGATCTACCACCAAGTGGTTTGTGATCATTATGCAAATATCATATGATCTACCACCAAGTGGTTTGTGATCATTATACAAACATCATATGATCTATCACCAAGTGGTTTGTGATTAGTATGCATGCGCTCTACCACCAAGTGGTTTATGAGCTATCTTATGATGGAACATCTATATTATGTTTGTAGGTGTTCAAGGTATACATATAGCAATAAGTATGGAAAATCATGCAACATATCATACAAGAATAATCATTTCATCCAATATCATATGCCAATTATTTTACTACACATATAACACATGCATATTGTATAATAAGCCAATTAAGAGGTAATGACGTACCTTCCAAAGAGATATCTTAATCATCATATTCCTCATGTCAACTCTAACATCTTGGTCAAACACTGATTAAGATAAGATCATATACTATCATCATATTCTCATCATCATAACCCTAGTATGTCCATTTTATGGTTTAACTTGGTTCATTAGGATATTCCCATCATTACTTGCATTCTTGTCTTAGAATTATCTTAATGATGTCATTTTCTATATTATGGTTCATTATATGAACATTAGGTTCCATATCCTTTTTGTGCACATATTAACCCTAGTTTATATACATTAATCCAATTAGGGTTTATATCACATTAAGAGCAAACATCCTTGTATAATATGGATTATGTGTATCATCCTGATCTCATATTTAAATATGAGGTTCTAGATACTGATATGAGATTATTCTGTAATTTCTAGGATTTTGTGAGCATGTTTGTAATTATTGCACATTAATTAGGGGTATTAACCTTAATTCACCATATAAAGCAAATTACATGATTTTGGGTTGAAACATCACCATATTTGACATCATATGGATTATATATCATATCCTAGAGATACTGATGCATTTTCATAATTTTAGGTCATCATTACTATTTATTATACATCAAATAAGCATTTCACAACTTACATGATAACACTAATATTATTGCATCAAAATCCTGGTATTATCATTCTACTATGTTCTACTCATTTTTCTAAGAATATTGGTATATTATATGTATTTTTTTGGTAAGCGGGCTATTTTCTATGAATTATACAAGATCTAGGAATTTTTGAGATATTTACCTTTGTGGGCCAGTAGTTGGCCACCACGTAGCCCTGTGGGGGTGCACTACTTTAGTTAGAGATGGCCGGTTCATGTTGGTCTGGATGCAAATCTTCTGGTTCAGACTTGGACCCAATTTGTGCTTCTGGACCCGGTTGGATACACCGCTCGCCCCTCTTTCTTTTTCCCGTTCAAGGCGATCTATTCGCGTGTCTTAGAAATAGAGCGTCGTCGCTAGGCAGCTCCTCTGGCGAGTAAGAAACAGAGCTAGAGTGCTCCTCATCGTCTTCCAGGGCCACCAATAGCTTCGTTAAAGACCTCCAAATATCTACGACATCTCGCCTCCTTGTTTACAGCTCTAGATCTCCATCAGGTTAGGAGCGTCGCCGCCATCGCAGATGCGACCTCTAGCGATCGATCACCCGCCACTGTGTCTTCCTCATGGAAAACAGGTGTTCCCAGTGTCTTCGACATCGATCTTCACACATCCTTCAACCATACTTGCTACTCAAAGAGGTCTGGTGGCTGCTGGAGCTGGGGGTCGGAGTAGCTCCCTCGTGCCATCCGCCGTATGGACCAAAACAAAAAAAGGGGAGAATACATTTCCCACATCCTTCTCACAGGTGGAAGGATCAAGAGAAGAAGAAGAACTTCAAAAAACTCGATCTGAGGTTACAATCCTCTTTCGCAAACTCCTTCACATCATAGTTTCATCTAGCAACCACCTGTACAAAGTGGTAGAGAGGCATAGAGAGCAGGGAGTTCATTCTCCCTACTACATCGTCTAAAAGCTATGATATCTGGGGTCAAACTAGTCCGTAACGGAAAGGCAAGTCCAACGACTAGTCTCTTTCTCACTCTCGAGCCACGACCAACAATGTGGGGTGAGGCTAACGCTTCCCACTCACTGTAACCCCACGATCCCCAGTCTGACTGGAGGTAGGGGATGAAGATCCAGCCATCCAAGGTACATCCAACGACTATAAAATAACCTGCCCAAAGAAGGATCCATGCTCACTTGAGTTGGAGGGCCTCAACCATCAGATTAGCCATGAATGGCTAGGATTTGTCCACACAGATGCAGCCCAAACCAGGGGCACGTGACACATCCATAAAGCCACAAACTTAGGTCCATGAACATCGATATGCATGTTATTTCACCAAAATCAAACCTCCATAACTTCCTCTAGGAATATCCGATTGCCACCAAATTTTAACCATAGCTTCCCTACCAATCAAGATACCTTGTACTCAGATTTGGTGCCAAAAACAAACTGTTAGACTATCCAATGAAATTCCTCAAAAAGGCATAAAAAGAGAGATCTTAACCATGATATCAACATCACATCAACACAACTACTTTGTCAAAACCTTGGAACTCTCAATATTATTCAACCTTATGATTTCAATTATTTCATTGTACATTTAAGGATTCTAAAAGTCCACTCCATCACATCCTATACACCTTAAGAGAAATTTTGTCCTCGAAATTAAGCTAGAAACCCACTTTATCACATCATATACATCTTAAAAGAACTTTCATCCTTGAAAGTCAACCATATTCATACTCCAAGGAAAACTACCATGTCTTCATCCACATGTAGGCACTATTCTATGTGTAACATATCTGCAAAGGTTACCTAGAACCATGTATCCAAAGCACTATTAGGGGGTTTTTACAACCATCTTGGTGCACAAACATTCCATTCAAGGTTAAACTCAGGGTTTAGAAACTTAGGTTATGTCATTACATATCTCATATGCTAGGGTTGCATCCTTATCTTTACCCATGAATTAGGATTTCCACATCATATTATCATGTTCCAAAGGAGTTAACCCAAGTTAACCCATTATTAAGGTGTCATCAACATTTTATTTAGCTCATTGTTAGAACATGTTCACCATTAACATATGACTTTTAGGAGGGAGTTAACTATAATTAACCCGTGCTATCCATCTAGATCATATCAAGGTGTTAAAAGCATTATGTCATGCTAACTGTCAAAATATATTTTTCATCTTTTTTAAGCACTACGATTAACACCTCATGTAACATGTCTCATACATCATTAGTGTCATCTCATTGTGATTTCTCATATTAGTCAAAAACTTTATTAGAGATTCATCATAACATAAGCCGACTATTCACATTATCATCATTATTCATGTATATGGTTAACCATTTATGCATCGTTATGTATTAAAACATTTCTAGGTTTCCATCATATTATGTTTATGTATCACGTCTCAAGATTAGATCACATCCTTACCTTTATTATATCATGGTTGCGCTAAACAAACTTATACAAGCGGCTAATCAAACATATATCAAAACTTTATCTAGTCCAACTGAGGTTCTCCCAACCCTTATTTTGAGGGTGGTGTCATGCTCAATCTCTTTGAGCTCACTCATTTCAATGAGTATCTCATATGCATATACTTTATCTTCCATCTCTTAGTCTAGGGTTTTTGGATTATCTCATTGGCACTAGCCACGTAGCACAAACCAAAACATGCTATGACATTCTCTTTGCAGATCTTACCCATGAAACATGCTTACCCAAAACTCTCTTATATACACCACTAGATTCCTATGTGGGAAACCACCAACCTGAGCATGAGGCTTCACAGAAACTGACATAGCTACCTCCTGTAGGGTCTTGGGCTCTCTCCCTCACCCAGATGGTAGGAACTCATATTGATGTTCACATATGCACATATATAACCAACCTCTCTCTATATCTAGGGTTTTGTCCTCCCAAGGACACTTAGGGTTCATTAAGACTATAGGAATCATGCATAAAGAAACTCAACTCATTCACTCAGGAGTAGTCTAGTTTAGGACATATCATATCACATATTTCTCTTATTTATCATATCTTGGAGTTCAATTTCTCTAACCTTCTCCCATTGGGTCTCACTCTCTCTGGAGTTAACCCTAAAACTGGTCCTAACACTAGAGGTCCTCCTTTGTAAAAGAGATTGAGGCTCATGCTGAATCACAACCTTGTCTTAACTTATCATATCGTATCTCATAAAAGCCTAGTTACTTGCATCATCAAAACTAATCTCAAATCCTCAAAACTGGACTTAAGTCCTCAAAGACATTCATATATCATCATAAACTATCTTAGGTCATCTATATAAGACTTACATCATATCATCAAAACTTATTTCATCTATTCTATCTATCATATATTCCAACAAGGCTCTAAACATCTAATCTAGAACTACTCTATCTTCTAAACTGATGTCATTCACTTTCACTTAGGTTACATGACCACCTCCTACTCGTACATGTGTGGGGACACATTTTTGTAATACATATATATAATAAAATATTATATAGTTTTTCTCTGATAAAACAAGCGTCAGAGAAAACTATCAAGGTTCGATTGGAATCAAAAACCAAATCCAGAAAATGGGTGTTCCACACATAGTAGACAGTTAGTGTCATGAAAACTAGTGAATAGGGCGAGAACAAGGGGTAGACTAGTGTAGCTACTCTAGACAACATGCACAATATGTCTAGGGTTTCTCTTCCCTTGATGCACGTCATTTCCAAATAGTGCGACGTCCCATACCACTGCACTATAAGGAAAGATGACATCTAAGGACTTGCTACTCAACAAGCACCAGTCTAGACCTAGTTCTCAGACATCTAGGTGCTACCCTAGAGGCTAGGTCAGATCTAGTCTCTAAAAGACAACTAATCTAACCCTAAAAGATTATTAAGTTCAAGGTTCTTTAGTTTTGAGTTGCATAATGAGCAAATGCCAAGCTTTGCTATTGTTCATGCTCTGATACCACCTGTGACATCCCCAGATTTTCTAAAACTTAATCTGATGTGTGACGTCCAAATTGAAACCCTCACCTCAGTGAGAATCCCAATTTAAACATCCCACACTAGGTTAAGAAGAAGAAAATCAAGGGAGTCAAAAGGAAACAATCAGTAGCACATGCACATGACAATAATAAAACCATACGACATATGTTCACCATTCAACATATAATTACAACATGAATTGTTACAACCTTTGATATTACATATTGAACATCAAACTTCTACATATACATGTACTACCACTAAACTACATGATCTTAAGACAACAGGTCCACCTGTACATCAGCTCACCATACAACTCTCACTATCATGGATCTTCAAGATCATATGTCCACAACCTAAACAAAAGATTACATGTGGTACACGTCCACACAATATTCAAGAATACTGTACTGAGTATGCCTATGTGTCTTTTATATACATCTCATCATATCTTGACAATAAGATAAAACTAATATACTTGGCAGTAACATAAGAATATAAGAAAAGTGTATACTCGCACAAAGATATTCATTAGCAAAAGAGAACATGTATTTTAAGCACATTTCCATCATATATATCGTGCTTCTGCCACCAAGGCTTTGACGTCTTCATGCCTTATGATCTACCACCAAGTGGTTTGTGATCATTATGCAAATATCATATGATCTACCACCAAGTGGTTTGTGATCATTATACAAACATCATATGATCTATCACCAAGTGGTTTGTGATTAGTATGCATGCGCTCTACCACCAAGTGGTTTATGAGCTATCTTATGATGGAACATCTATATTATGTTTGTAGGTGTTCAAGGTATACATATAGCAATAAGTATGGAAAATCATGCAACATATCATACAAGAATAATCATTTCATCCAATATCATATGCCAAGTATTTTACTACACATATAACACATGCATATTGTATAATAAGCCAATTAAGAGGTAATGACGTACCTTCCAAAGAGATATCTTAATCATCATATTCCTCATGTCAACTCTAACATCTTGGTCAAACACTGATTAAGATAAGATCATATACTATCATCATATTCTCATCATCATAACCCTAGTATGTCCATTTTATGGTTTAACTTGGTTCATTAGGATATTCCCATCATTACTTGCATTCTTGTCTTAGAATTATCTTAATGATGTCATTTTCTATATTATGGTTCATTATATGAACATTAGGTTCCATATCCTTTTTGTGCACATATTAACCCTAGTTTATATACATTAATCCAATTAGGGTTTATATCACATTAAGAGCAAACATCCTTGTATAATATGGATTATGTGTATCATCCTGATCTCATATTTAAATATGAGGTTCTAGATACTGATATGAGATTATTCTGTAATTTCTAGGATTTTGTGAGCATGTTTGTAATTATTGCACATTAATTAGGGGTATTAACCTTAATTCACCATATAAAGCAAATTACATGATTTTGGGTTGAAACATCACCATATTTGACATCATATGGATTATATATCATATCCTAGAGATACTGATGCATTTTCATAATTTTAGGTCATCATTACTATTTATTATACATCAAATAAGCATTTCACAACTTACATGATAACACTAATATTATTGCATCAAAATCCTGGTATTATCATTCTACTATGTTCTACTCATTTTTCTAAGAATATTGGTATATTATATGTATTTTTTTGGTAAGCGGGCTATTTTCTATGAATTATACAAGATCTAGGAATTTTTGAGATATTTACCTTTGTGGGCCAGTAGTTGGCCACCACGTAGCCCTGTGGGGGTGCACTACTTTAGTTAGAGATGGCCGGTTCATGTTGGTCTGGATGCAAATCTTCTGGTTCAGACTTGGACCCAATTTGTGCTTCTGGACCCGGTTGGATACACCGCTCGCCCCTCTTTCTTTTTCCCGTTCAAGGCGATCTATTCGCGTGTCTTAGAAATAGAGCGTCGTCGCTAGGCAGCTCCTCTGGCGAGTAAGAAACAGAGCTAGAGTGCTCCTCATCGTCTTCCAGGGCCACCAATAGCTTCGTTGCAGACCTCCAAATATCTACGACATCTCGCCTCCTTGTTTACAGCTCTAGATCTCCATCAGGTTAGGAGCGTCGCCGCCATCGCAGATGCGACCTCTAGCGATCGATCACCCGCCACTGTGTCTTCCTCATGGAAAACAGGTGTTCCCAGTGTCTTCGACATCGATCTTCACACATCCTTCAACCATACTTGCTACTCAAAGAGGTCTGGTGGCTGCTGGAGCTGGGGGTCGGAGTAGCTCCCTCGTGCCATCCGCCGTATGGACCAAAACAAAAAAAGGGGAGAATACATTTCCCACATCCTTCTCACAGGTGGAAGGATCAAGAGAAGAAGAAGAACTTCAAAAAACTCGATCTGAGGTTACAATCCTCTTTCGCAAACTCCTTCACATCATAGTTTCATCTAGCAACCACCTGTACAAAGTGGTAGAGAGGCATAGAGAGCAGGGAGTTCATTCTCCCTACTACATCGTCTAAAAGCTATGATATCTGGGGTCAAACTAGTCCGTAACGGAAAGGCAAGTCCAACGACTAGTCTCTTTCTCACTCTCGAGCCACGACCAACAATGTGGGGTGAGGCTAACGCTTCCCACTCACTGTAACCCCACGATCCCCAGTCTGACTGGAGGTAGGGGATGAAGATCCAGCCATCCAAGGTACATCCAACGACTATAAAATAACCTGCCCAAACCAGGGGCGCGTGACACATCCATAAAGCCACAAACTTAGGTCCATGAACATCGATATGCATGTTATTTCACCAAAATCAAACCTCCATAACTTCCTCTAGGAATATCCGATTGCCACCAAATTTTAACCATAGCTTCCCTACGAATCAAGATACCTTGTACTCAGATTTGGTGCCAAAAACAAACTGTTAGACTATCCAATGAAATTCCTCAAAAAGGCATAAAAAGAGAGATCTTAACCATGATATCAACATCACATCAACACAACTACTTTGTCAAAACCTTGGAACTCTCAATATTATTCAACCTTATGATTTCAATTATTTCATTGTACATTTAAGGATTCTAAAAGTCCACTCCATCAAATCCTATACACCTTAAGAGAAATTTTGTCCTCGAAATTAAGCTAGAAACCCACTTTGTCACATCATATACATCTTAAAAGAACTTTCATCCTTGAAAGTCAACCATATTCATACTCCAAGGAAAACTACCATGTCTTCATCCACATGTAGGCACTATTCTATGTGTAACATATCTGCAAAGGTTACCTAGAACCATGTATCCAAAGCACTATTAGGGGGTTTTTACAACCATCTTGGTGCACAAACATTCCATTCAAGGTTAAACTCAGGGTTTAGAAACTTAGGTTATGTCATTACATATCTCATATGCTAGGGTTGCATCCTTATCTTTACCCATGAATTAGGATTTCCACATCATATTATCATGTTCCAAAGGAGTTAACCCAAGTTAACCCATTATTAAGGTGTCATCAACATTTTATTTAGCTCATTGTTAGAACATGTTCACCATTAACATATGACTTTTAGGAGGGAGTTAACTATAATTAACCCGTGCTATCCATCTAGATCATATCAAGGTGTTAAAAGCATTATGTCATGCTAACTGTCAAAATATAATTTTCATCTTTTTTAAGCACTACGATTAACACCTCATGTAACATGTCTCATACATCATTAGTGTCATCTCATTGTGATTTCTCATATTAGTCAAAAACTTTATTAGAGATTCATCATAACATAAGCCGACTATTCACATTATCATCATTATTCATGTATATGGTTAACCATTTATGCATCGTTATGTATTAAAACATTTCTAGGTTTCCATCATATTATGTTTATGTATCACGTCTCAAGATTAGATCACATCCTTACCTTTATTATATCATGGTTGCGCTAAACAAACTTATACAAGCGGCTAATCAAACATATATCAAAACTTTATCTAGTCCAACTGAGGTTCTCCCAACCCTTATTTTGAGGGTGGTGTCATGCTCAATCTCTTTGAGCTCACTCATTTCAATGAGTATCTCATATGCATATACTTTATCTTCCATCTCTTAGTCTAGGGTTTTTCGATTATCTCATTGGCACTAGCCACGTAGCACAAACCAAAACATGCTATGACATTCTCTTTGCAGATCTTACCCATGAAACATGCTTACCCAAAACTCTCTTATATACACCACTAGATTCCTATGTGGGAAACCACCAACCTGAGCATGAGGCTTCACAGAAACTGACATAGCTACCTCCTGTAGGGTCTTGGGCTCTCTCCCTCACCCAGATGGTAGGAACTCATATTGATGTTCACATATGCACATATATAACCAACCTCTCTCTATATCTAGGGTTTGGTCCTCCCAAGGACACTTAGGGTTCATTAAGACTATAGGAATCATGCATAAAGAAACTCAACTCATTCACTCAGGAGTAGTCTAGTTTAGGACATATCATATCACATATTTCTCTTATTTATCATATCTTGGAGTTCAATTTCTCTAACCTTCTCCCATTGGGTCTCACTCTCTCTGGAGTTAACCCTAAAACTGGTCCTAACACTAGAGGTCCTCCTTTGTAAAAGAGATTGAGGCTCATGCTGAATCACAACCTTGTCTTAACTTATCATATCGTATCTCATAAAAGCCTAGTTACTTGCATCATCAAAACTAATCTCAAATCCTCAAAACTGGACTTAAGTCCTCAACGACATTCATATATCATCATAAACTATCTTAGGTCATCTATATAAGACTTACATCATATCATCAAAACTTATTTCATCTATTCTATCTATCATATATTCCAACAAGGCTCTAAACATCTAATCTAGAACTACTCTATCTTCTAAACTGATGTCATTCACTTTCACTTAGGTTACATGACCACCTCCTACTCGTACATGTGTGGGGACACATTTTTGTAATACATATATATAATAAAATATTATATAGTTTTTCTCTGATAAAACAAGCGTCAGAGAAAACTATCAAGGTTCGATTGGAATCAAAAACCAAATCCAGAAAATGGGTGTTCCACACATAGTAGACAGTTAGTGTCATGAAAACTAGTGAATAGGGCGAGAACAAGGGGTAGACTAGTGTAGCTACTCTAGACAACATGCACAATATGTCTAGGGTTTCTCTTCCCTTGATGCACGTCATTTCCAAATAGTGCGACGTCCCATACCACTGCACTATAAGGAAAGATGACATCTAAGGACTTGCTACTCAACAAGCACCAGTCTAGACCTAGTTCTCAGACATCTAGGTGCTACCCTAGAGGCTAGGTCAGATCTAGTCTCTAAAAGACAACTAATCTAACCCTAAAAGATTATTAAGTTCAAGGTTCTTTAGTTTTGAGTTGCATAATGAGCAAATGCCAAGCTTTGCTATTGTTCATGCTCTGATACCACCTGTGACATCCCCAGATTTTCTAAAACTTAATCTGATGTGTGACGTCCAAATTGAAACCCTCACCTCAGTGAGAATCCCAATTTAAACATCCCACACTAGGTTAAGAAGAAGAAAATCAAGGGAGTCAAAAGGAAACAATCAGTAGCACATGCACATGACAATAATAAAACCAGACGACATATGTTCACCATTCAACATATAATTACAACATGAATTGTTACAACCTTTGATATTACATATTGAACATCAAACTTCTACATATACATGTACTACCACTAAACTACATGATCTTAAGACAACAGGTCCACCTGTACATCAGCTCACCATACAACTCTCACTATCATGGATCTTCAAGATCATATGTCCACAACCTAAACAAAAGATTACATGTGGTACACGTCCACACAATATTCAAGAATACTGTACTGAGTATGCCTATGTGTCTTTTATATACATCTCATCATATCTTGACAATAAGATAAAACTAATATACTTGGCAGTAACATAAGAATATAAGAAAAGTGTATACTCGCACAAAGATATTCATTAGCAAAAGAGAACATGTATTTTAAGCACATTTCCATCATATATATCGTGCTTCTGCCACCAAGGCTTTGACGTCTTCATGCCTTATGATCTACCACCAAGTGGTTTGTGATCATTATGCAAATATCATATGATCTACCACCAAGTGGTTTGTGATCATTATACAAACATCATATGATCTATCACCAAGTGGTTTGTGATTAGTATGCATGCGCTCTACCACCAAGTGGTTTATGAGCTATCTTATGATGGAACATCTATATTATGTTTGTAGGTGTTCAAGGTATACATATAGAAATAAGTATGGAAAATCATGCAACATATCATACAAGAATAATCATTTCATCCAATATCATATGCCAAGTATTTTACTACACATATAACACATGCATATTGTATAATAAGCCAATTAAGAGGTAATGACGTACCTTCCAAAGAGATATCTTAATCATCATATTCCTCATGTCAACTCTAACATCTTGGTCAAACACTGATTAAGATAAGATCATATACTATCATCAGATTCTCATCATCATAACCCTAGTATGTCCATTTTATGGTTTAACTTGGTTCATTAGGATATTCCCATCATTACTTGCATTCTTGTCTTAGAATTATCTTAATGATGTCATTTTCTATATTATGGTTCATTATATGAACATTAGGTTCCATATCCTTTTTGTGCACATATTAACCCTAGTTTATATACATTAATCCAATTAGGGTTTATATCACATTAAGAGCAAACATCCTTGTATAATATGGATTATGTGTATCATCCTGATCTCATATTTAAATATGAGGTTCTAGATACTGATATGAGATTATTCTGTAATTTCTAGGATTTTGTGAGCATGTTTGTAATTATTGCACATTAATTAGGGGTATTAACCTTAATTCACCATATAAAGCAAATTACATGATTTTGGGTTGAAACATCACCATATTTGACATCATATGGATTATATATCATATCCTAGAGATACTGATGCATTTTCATAATTTTAGGTCATCATTACTATTTATTATACATCAAATAAGCATTTCACAACTTACATGATAACACTAATATTATTGCATCAAAATCCTAGTATTATCATTCTACTATGTTCTACTCATTTTTCTAAGAATTTTGGTATATTATATGTATTTTTTTGGTAAGCGGGCTATTTTCTATGAATTATACAAGATCTAGGAATTTTTGAGATATTTACCTTTGTGGGCCAGTAGTTGGCCACCACGTAGCCCTGTGGGGGTGCACTACTTTAGTTAGAGATGGCCGGTTCATGTTGGTCTGGATGCAAATCTTCTGGTTCAGACTTGGACCCAATTTGTGCTTCTGGACCCGGTTGGATACACCGCTCGCCCCTCTTTCTTTTTCCCGTTCAAGGCGATCTATTCGCGTGTCTTAGAAATAGAGCGTCGCCGCTAGGCAGCTCCTCTGGTGAGTAAGAAACAGAGCTAGAGTGCTCCTCATCGTCTTCCAGGGCCACCAATAGCTTCATTGCAGACCTCCAAATATCTACGACATCTCGCCTCCTTGTTTACAGCTCTAGATCTCCATCAGGGTAGGAGCGTCGCCGCCATCGCAGATGCGACCTCTAGCGATCGATCACCCGCCACTGTGTCTTCCTCATGGAAAAAAGGTGTTCCCAGTGTCTTCGACATCGATCTTCACACATCCTTCAACCATACTTGCTACTCAAAGAGGTCTGGTGGCTGCTGGAGCTGGGGGTCGGAGTAGCTCCCTCGTGCCATCCACCGTATGGACCAAAACAAAAAAAAGGGGAGAATACATTTCCCACATCCTTCTCACAGGTGGAAGGATCAAGAGAAGAAGAAGAACTTCAAAAAACTCGATCTAAGGTTACAATCCTCTTTCGCAAACTCCTTCACATCATAGTTTCATCTAGCAACCACCTGTACAAAGTGGTAGAGAGGCATAGAGAGCAGAGAGTTCATTCTCCCTACTACATCGTCTAAAAGCTATGATATCTGGGGTCAAACTAGTCCGTAACGGAAAGGCAAGTCCAACGACTAGTCTCTTTCTCACTCTCGAGCCACGACCAACAATGTGGGGTGAGGCTAACGCTTCCCACTCACTGTAACCCCACGATCCCCAGTCTGACTGGAGGTAGGGGATGAAGATCCAGCCATCCAAGGTACATCCAATGACTATAAAATAACCTGCCCAAAGAAGGATCCATGCTCACTTGAGTTGGAGGGCCTCAACCATCAGATTAGCCATGAATGGCTAGGATTTGTCCACACAGATGCAGCCCAAACCAGGGGCGCGTGACACATCCATAAAGCCACAAACTTAGGTCCATGAACATCGATATGCATGTTATTTTACCAAAATCAAACCTCCATAACTTCCTCTAGGAATATCCGATTGCCACCAAATTTTAACCATAGCTTCCCTACCAATCAAGATACCTTGTACTCAGATTTGGTGCCAAAAACAAACTGTTAGACTATCCAATGAAATTCCTCAAAAAGGCATAAAAAGAGAGATCTTAACCATGATATCAACATCACATCAACACAACTACTTTGTCAAAACCTTGGAACTCTCAATATTATTCAACCTTATGATTTCAATTATTTCATTGTACATTTAAGGATTCTAAAAGTCCACTCCATCACATCCTATACACCTTAAGAGAAATTTTGTCCTCGAAATTAAGCTAGAAACCCACTTTGTCACATCATATACATCTTAAAAGAACTTTCATCCTTGAAAGTCAACCATATTCATACTCCAAGGAAAACTACCATGTCTTCATCCACATGTAGGCACTATTCTATGTGTAACATATCTGCAAAGGTTACCTAGAACCATGTATCCAAAGCACTATTAGGGGGTTTTTACAACCATCTTGGTGCACAAACATTTCATTCAAGGTTAAACTCAGGGTTTAGAAACTTAGGTTATGTCATTACATATCTCATATGCTAGGGTTGCATCCTTATCTTTACCCATGAATTAGGATTTCCACATCATATTATCATGTTCCAAAGGAGTTAACCCAAGTTAACCCATTATTAAGGTGTCATCAACATTTTATTTAGCTCATTGTTAGAACATGTTCACCATTAACATATGACTTTTAGGAGGGAGTTAACTATAATTAACCCGTGCTATCCATCTAGATCATATCAAGGTGTTCAAAGCATTATGTCATGCTAACTGTCAAAATATATTTTTCATCTTTTTTAAGCACTACGATTAACACCTCATGTAACATGTCTCATACATCATTAGTGTCATCTCATTGTGATTTCTCATATTAGTCAAAAACTTTATTAGAGATTCATCATAACATAAGCCGACTATTCACATTATCATCATTATTCATGTATATGGTTAACCATTTATGCATCGTTATGTATTAAAACATTTCTAGGTTTCCATCATATTATGTTTATGTATCACGTCTCAAGATTAGATCACATCCTTACCTTTATTATATCATGGTTGCGCTAAACAAACTTATACAAGCGGCTAATCAAACATATATCAAAACTTTATCTAGTCCAACTGAGGTTCTCCCAACCCTTATTTTGAGGGTGGTGTCATGCTCAATCTCTTTGAGCTCACTCATTTCAATGAGTATCTCATATGCATATACTTTATCTTCCATCTCTTAGTCTAGGGTTTTTGGATTATCTCATTGGCACTAGCCACGTAGCACAAACCAAAACATGCTATGACATTCTCTTTGCAAATCTTACCCATGAAACATGCTTACCCAAAACTCTCTTATATACACCACTAGATTCCTATGTGGGAAACCACCAACCTGAGCATGAGGCTTCACAGAAACTGACATAGCTACCTCCTGTAGGGTCTTGGGCTCTCTCCCTCACCCAGATGGTAGGAACTCATATTGATGTTCACATATGCACATATATAACCAACCTCTCTCTATATCTAGGGTTTGGTCCTCCCAAGGACACTTAGGGTTCATTAAGACTATAGGAATCATGCATAAAGAAACTCAACTCATTCACTCAGGAGTAGTCTAGTTTAGGACATATCATATCACATATTTCTCTTATTTATCATATCTTGGAGTTCAATTTCTCTAACCTTCTCCCATTGGGTCTCACTCTCTTTGGAGTTAACCCTAAAACTGGTCCTAACACTAGAGGTCCTCCTTTGTAAAAGAGATTGAGGCTCATGCTGAATCACAACCTTGTCTTAACTTATCATATCGTATCTCATAAAAGCCTAGTTACTTGCATCATCAAAACTAATCTCAAATCCTCAAAACTGGACTTAAGTCCTCAAAGACATTCATATATCATCATAAACTATCTTAGGTCATCTATATAAGACTTACATCATATCATCAAAACTTATTTCATCTATTCTATCTATCATATATTCCAACAAGGCTCTAAACATCTAATCTAGAACTACTCTATCTTCTAAACTGATGTCATTCACTTTCACTTAGGTTACATGACCACCTCCTACTCGTACATGTGTGGGGACACATTTTTGTAATACATATATATAATAAAATATTATATAGTTTTTCTCTGATAAAACAAGCGTCAGAGAAAACTATCAAGGTTCGATTGGAATCAAAAACCAAATCCAGAAAATGGGTGTTCCACACATAGTAGACAGTACAGTGTCATGAAAACTAGTGAATAGGGCGAGAACAAGGGGTAGACTAGTGTAGATACTCTAGACAACATGCACAATATGTCTAGGGTTTCTCTTCCCTTGATGCACGTCATTTCCAAATAGTGCAACGTCCCATACCACTGCACTATAAGGAAAGATGACATCTAAGGACTTGCTACTCAACAAGCACCAGTCTTGACCTAGTTCTCAGACATCTAGGAGCTACCCTAGAGGCTAGGTCAGATCTAGTCTCTAAAAGAAAACTAATCTAACCCTAAAAGATTATTAAGTTCAAGGTTCTTTAGTTTTGAGTTGCATAATGAGCAAATGCCAAGCTTTGCTATTGTTCATGCTCTGATACCACCTGTGACATCCCCAGTTTTTCTAAAACTTAATCTGATGTGTGACGTACAAATTGAAACCCTCACCTCAGTGAGAATCCCAATTTAAACATCCCACACTAGGTTAAGAAGAAGAAAATCAAGGGAGTCAAAAGGAAACAATCAGTAGCACATGCACATGACAATAATAAAACCATACGACATATGTTCACCATTCAACATATAATTACAACATGAATTGTTACAACCTTTGATATTACATATTGAACATCAAACTTCTACATATACATGTACTACCACTAAACTACATGATCTTAAGACAACAGGTCCACCTGTACATCAGCTCACCATACAACTCTCACTATCATGGATCTTCAAGATCATATGTCCACAACCTAAACAAAAGATTACATGTGGTACACGTCCACACAATATTCAAGAATACTGTACTGAGTATGCCTATGTGTCTTTTATATACATCTCATCATATCTTGACAATAAGATAAAACTAATATACTTGGCAGTAACATAAGAATATAAGAAAAGTGTATACTCGCACAAAGATATTCATTAGCAAAAGAGAACATGTATTTTAAGCACATTTCCATCATATATATCGTGCTTCTGCCACCAAGGCTTTGACGTCTTCATGCCTTATGATCTACCACCAAGTGGTTTGTGATCATTATGCAAATATCATATGATCTACCACCAAGTGGTTTGTGATCATTATACAAACATCATATGATCTATCACCAAGTGGTTTGTGATTAGTATGCATGCACTCTACCACCAAGTGGTTTATGAGCTATCTTATGATGGAACATCTATATTATGTTTGCAGGTGTTCAAGGTATACATATAGCAATAAGTATGGAAAATCATGCAACATATCATACAAGAATAATCATTTCATCCAATATCATATGCCAAGTATTTTACTACACATATAACACATGCATATTGTATAATAAGCCAATTAAGAGGTAATGACGTACCTTCCAAAGAGATATCTTAATCATCATATTCCTCATGTCAACTCTAACATCTTGGTCAAACACTGATTAAGATAAGATCATATACTATCATCAGATTCTCATCATCATAAACCTAGTATGTCCATTTTATGGTTTAACTTCGTTCATTAGGATATTCCCATCATTACTTGCATTCTTGTCTTAGAATTATCTTAATGATGTCATTTTCTATATTATGGTTCATTATCTGAACATTAGGTTCCATATCCTTTTTGTGCACATATTAACCCTAGTTTATATACATTAATCCAATTAGGGTTTATATCACATTAAGAGCAAACATCCTTGTATAATATGGATTATGTGTATCATCCTGATCTCATATTTAAATATGAGGTTCTAGATACTGATATGAGATTATTCTGTAATTTCTAGGATTTTGTGAGCATGTTTGTAATTATTGCACATTAATTAGGGGTATTAACCTTAATTCACCATATAAAGCAAATTACATGATTTCGGGTTGAAACATCACCATATTTGACATCATATGGATTATATATCATATCCTAGAGATACTGATGCATTTTCATAATTTTAGGTCATCATTACTATTTATTATACATCAAATAAGCATTTCACAACTTACATGATAACACTAATATTATTGCATCAAAATCCTGGTATTATCATTCTACTATGTTCTACTCATTTTTCTGAGAATTTTGGTATATTATATGTATTTTTTTGGTAAGCGGGCTATTTTCTATGAATTATACAAGATCTAGGAATTTTTGAGATATTTACCTTTGTGGGCCAGTAGTTGGCCACCACGTAGCCCTGTGGGGGTGCACTACTTTAGTTAGAGATGGCCGGTTCATGTTGGTCTGGATGCAAATCTTCTGGTTCAGACTTGGACCCAATTTGTGCTTCTGGACCCGGTTGGATACACCGCTCGCCCCTCTTTCTTTTTCGCGTTCAAGGCGATCTATTCGCGTGTCTTAGAAATAGAGCGTCGCCGCTAGGCAGCTCCTCTGGCGAGTAAGAAACAGAGCTAGAGTGCTCCTCATCGTCTTCCAGGGCCACCAATAGCTTCGTTGCAGACCTCCAAATATCTACGACATCTCGCCTCCTTGTTTACAGCTCTAGATCTCCATCAGGGTAGGAGCGTCGCCGCCATCGCAGATGCGACCTCTAGCGATCGATCACCCGCCACTGTGTCTTCCTCATGGAAAAAAGGTGTTCCCAGTGACTTCGACATCGATCTTCACACATCCTTCAACCATCCTTGCTACTCAAAGAGGTCTGGTGGCTGCTGGAGCTGGGGGTCGGAGTAGCTCCCTCGTGCCATCCGCCGTATGGACCAAAACAAAAAAAAGGGGAGAATACATTTCCCACATCCTTCTCACAGGTGGAAGGATCAAGAGAAGAAGAATAACTTCAAAAAACTCGATCTGAGGTTACAACCCTCTTTCGCAAACTCCTTCACATCATAGTTTCATCTAGCAACCACCTGTACAAAGTGGTAGAGAGGCATAGAGAGCAGGGAGTTCATTCTCCCTACTACATCGTCTAAAAGCTATGATATCTGGGGTCAAACTAGTCCGTAACGGAAAGGCAAGTCCAACGACTAGTCTCTTTCTCACTCTCGAGCCACGACCAGCAACGTGGGGTGAGGCTAACGCTTCCCACTCACTGTAACCCCACGATCCCCAGTCTGACTGGAGGTAGGGGATGAAGATCCAGCCATCCAAGGTACATCCAACGACTATAAAATAACCTGCCCAAAGAAGGATCCATGCTCACTTGAGTTGGAGGGCCTCAACCATCAGATTAGCCATGAATGGCTAGGATTTGTCCACACAGATGCAGCCCAAACCAGGGGCGCGTGACACATCCATAAAGCCACAAACTTAGGTCCATGAACATCGATATGCATGTTATTTCACCAAAATCAAACCTCCATAACTTCCTCTAGGAATATCCGATTGCCACCAAATTTTAACCATAGCTTCCCTACCAATCAAGATACCTTGTACTCAGATTTGGTGCCAAAAACAAACTGTTAGACTATCCAATGAAATTCCTCAAAAAGGCATAAAAAGAGAGATCTTAACCATGATATCAACATCACATCAACACAACTACTTTGTCAAAACCTTGGAACTCTAAATATTATTCAACCTTATGATTTCAATTATTTCATTGTACATTTAAGGATTCTAAAAGTCCACTCCATCACATCCTATACACCTTAAGAGAAATTTTTTCCTCGAAATTAAGCTAGAAACCCACTTTGTCACATCATATACATCTTAAAAGAACTTTCGTCCTTGAAAGTCAACCATATTCATACTCCAAGGAAAACTACCATGTCTTCATCCACATGTAGGCACTATTCTATGTGTAACATATCTGCAAAGGTTACCTAGAACCATGTATCCAAAGCACTATTAGGGGGTTTTTACAACCATCTTGGTGCACAAACATTCCATTCAAGGTTAAACTCAGGGTTTAGAAACTTAGGTTATGTCATTACATATCTCATATGCTAGGGTTGCATCCTTATCTTTACCCATGAATTAGGATTTCCACATCATATTATCATGTTCCAAAGGAGTTAACCCAAGTTAACCCATTATTAAGGTGTCATCAACATTTTATTTAGCTCATTGTTAGAACATGTTCACCATTAACATATGACTTTTAGGAGGGAGTTAACTATAATTAACCCGTGCTATCCATCTAGATCATATCAAGGTGTTAAAAGCATTATGTCATGCTAACTGTCAAAATATATTTTTCATCTTTTTTAAGCACTACGATTAACACCTCATGTAACATGTCTCATACATCATTAGTGTCATCTCATTGTGATTTCTCATATTAGTCAAAAACTTTATTAGAGATTCATCATAACATAAGCCGACTATTCACATTATCATCATTATTCATGTATATGGTTAACCATTTATGCATCGTTATGTATTAAAACATTTCTAGGTTTCCATCATATTATGTTTATGTATCACGTCTCAAGATTAGATCACATCCTTACCTTTATTATATCATGGTTGCGCTAAACAAACTTATACAAGTGGCTAATCAAACATATATCAAAACTTTATCTAGTCCAACTGAGGTTCTCCCAACCCTTATTTTGAGGGTGGTGTCATGCTCAATCTCTTTGAGCTCACTCATTTCAATGAGTATCTCATATGCATATACTTTATCTTCCATCTCTTAGTCTAGGGTTTTTGGATTATCTCATTGGCACTAGCCACGTAGCACAAACCAAAACATGCTATGACATTCTCTTTGCAGATCTTACCCATGAAACATGCTTACCCAAAACTCTCTTATATACACCACTAGATTCCTATGTGGGAAACCACCAACCTGAGCATGAGGCTTCACAGAAACTGACATAGCTACCTCCTGTAGGGTCTTGGGCTCTCTCCCTCACCCAGATGGTAGGAACTCATATTGATGTTCACATATGCACATATATAACCAACCTCTCTCTATATCTAGGGTTTGGTCCTCCCAAGGACACTTAGGGTTCATTAAGACTATAGGAATAATGCATAAAGAAACTCAACTCATTCACTCAGGAGTAGTCTAGTTTAGGACATATCATATCACATATTTCTCTTATTTATCATATCTTGGAGTTCAATTTCTCTAACCTTCTCCCATTGGGTCTCACTCTCTCTGGAGTTAACCCTAAAACTGGTCCTAACACTAGAGGTCCTCCTTTGTAAAAGAGATTGAGGCTCATGCTGAATCACAACCTTGTCTTAACTTATCATATCGTATCTCATAAAAGCCTAGTTACTTGCATCATCAAAACTAATCTCAAATCCTCAAAACTGGACTTAAGTCCTCAAAGACATTCATATATCATCATAAACTATCTTAGGTCATCTATATAAGACTTACATCATATCATCAAAACTTATTTCATCTATTCTATCTATCATATATTCCAACAAGGCTCTAAACATCTAATCTAGAACTACTCTATCTTCTAAACTGATGTCATTCACTTTCACTTAGGTTACATGACCACCTCCTACTCGTACATGTGTGGGGACACATTTTTGTAATACATATATATAATAAAATATTATATAGTTTTTCTCTGATAAAACAAGCGTCAGAGAAAACTATCAAGGTTCGATTGGAATCAAAAACCAAATCCAGAAAATGGGTGTTCCACACATAGTAGACAGTTAGTGTCATGAAAACTAGTGAATAGGGTGAGAACAAGGGGTAGACTAGTGTAGCTACTCTAGAAAACATGCACAATATGTCTAGGGTTTCTCTTCCCTTGATGCACGTCATTTCCAAATAGTGCAACGTCCCATACCACTGCACTATAAGGAAAGATGACATCTAAGGACTTGCTACTCAACAAGCACCAGTCTAGACCTAGTTCTCAGACATCTAGGTGCTACCCTAGAGGCTAGGTCAGATCTAGTCTCTAAAATACAACTAATCTAACCCTAAAAGATTATTAAGTTCAAGGTTCTTTAGTTTTGAGTTGCATAATGAGCAAATGCCAAGCTTTGCTATTGTTCATGCTCTGATACCACCTGTGACATCCCTAGATTTTCTAAAACTTAATCTGATGTGTGACGTCCAAATTGAAACCCTCACCTCAGTGAGAATCCCAATTTAAACATCCCACACTAGGTTAAGAAGAAGAAAATCAAGGGAGTCAAAAGGAAACAATCAGTAGCACATGCACATGACAATAATAAAACCATACGACATATGTTCACCATTCAACATATAATTACAACATGAATTGTTACAACCTTTGATATTACATATTGAACATCAAACTTCTACATATACATGTACTACCACTAAACTACATGATCTTAAGACAACAGGTCCACCTGTACATCAGCTCACCATACAACTCTCACTATCATGGATCTTCAAGATCATATGTCCACAACCTAAACAAAAGATTACATGTGGTACACGTCCACACAATATTCAAGAATACTGTACTGAGTATACCTATGTGTCTTTTATATACATCTCATCATATCTTGACAATAAGATAAAACTAATATACTTGGTAGTAACATAAGAATATAAGAAAAGTGTATACTCGCACAAAGATATTCATTAGCAAAAGAGAACATGTATTTTAAGCACATTTCCATCATATATATCGTGCTTCTTCCACCAAGGCTTTGACGTCTTCATGCCTTATGATCTACCACCAAGTGGTTTGTGATCATTATGCAAATATCATATGATCTACCACCAAGTGGTTTGTGATCATTATACAAACATCATATGATCTATCACCAAGTGGTTTGTGATTAGTATGCATGCGCTCTACCACCAAGTGGTTTATGAGCTATCTTATGATGGAACATCTATATTATGTTTGCAGGTGTTCAAGGTATACATATAGCAATAAGTATGGAAAATCATGCAACATATCATACAAGAATAATCATTTCATCCAATATCATATGCCAAGTATTTTACTACACATATAACACATGCATATTGTATAATAAGCCAATTAAGAGGTAATGACGTACCTTCCAAAGAGATATCTTAATCATCATATTCCTCATGTCAACTCTAACATATTGGTCAAACACTGATTAAGATAAGATCATACACTATCATCAGATTCTCATCATCATAACCCTAGTATGTCCATTTTATGGTTTAACTTGGTTCATTAGAATATTCCCATCATTACTTGCATTCTTGTCTTAGAATTATCTTAATGATGTCATTTTCTATATTATGGTTCATTATCTGAACATTAGGTTCCATATCCTTTTTGTGCACATATTAACCCTAGTTTATATACATTAATCCAATTAGGGTTTATATCACATTAAGAGCAAACATCCTTGTATAATATGGATTATGTGTATCATCCTGATCTCATATTTAAATATGAGGTTCTAGATACTGATATGAAATTATTCTGTAATTTCTAGGATTTTGTGAGCATGTTTGTAATTATTGCACATTAATTAGGGGTATTAACTTTAATTCACCATATAAAGCAAATTACATGATTTCGGGTTGAAACATCACCATATTTGACATCATATGGATTATATATCATATCCTAGAGATACTGATGCATTTTCATAATTTTAGGTCATCATTACTATTTATTATACATCAAATAAGCATTTCACAACTTACATGATAACACTAATATTATTGCATCAAAATCCTGGTATTATCATTCTACTATGTTCTACTCATTTTTCTGAGAATTTTGGTATATTATATGTATTTTTTTGGTAAGCGGGCTATTTTCTATGAATTATACAAGATCTAGGAATTTTTGAGATATTTACCTTTGTGGGCCAGTAGTTGGCCACCACGTAGCCCTGTGGGGGTGCACTACTTTAGTTAGAGATGGCCGGTTCATGTTGGTCTGGATGCAAATCTTCTGGTTCAGACTTGGACCCAATTTGTGCTTCTGGACCCGGTTGGATACACCGCTCGCCCCTCTTTCTTTTTCCCGTTCAAGGCGATCTATTCGCATGTCTTAGAAATAGAGCGTCGCCGCTAGGCAGCTCCTCTGGCGAGTAAGAAACAGAGCTAGAGTGCTCCTCATCGTCTTCCAGGGCCACCAATAGATTCGTTGCAGACCTCCAAATATCTACGACATCTCGCCTCCTTGTTTACAGCTCTAGATCTCCATCAGGGTAGGAGCGTCGCCGCCATCGCAGATGCGACCTCTAGCGATCGATCACCCGCCACTGTGTCTTCCTCATGGAAAAAAGGTGTTCCCAGTGTCTTCGACATCGATCTTCACACATCCTTCAACCATCCTTGCTACTCAAAGAGGTCTGGTGGCTGCTGGAGCTGGGGGTCGGAGTAGCTCCCTCGTGCCATCCGCCGTATGGACCAAAACAAAAAAAAGGGGAGAATACATTTCCCACATCCTTCTCACAGGTGGAAGGATCAAGAGAAGAAGAAGAACTTCAAAAAACTCGATCTGAGGTTACAATCCTCTTTCGCAAACTCCTTCACATCATAGTTTCATCTAGCAACCACCTGTACAAAGTGGTAGAGAGGCATAGAGAGCAGGGAGTTCATTCTCCCTACTACATCGTCTAAAAGCTATGATATCTGGGGTCAAACTAGTCCGTAACGGAAAGGCAAGTCCAACGACTAGTCTCTTTCTCACTCTCGAGCCACGACCAGCAACGTGGGGTGAGGCTAACGCTTCCCACTCACTGTAACCCCACGATCCCCAGTCTGAATGGAGGTAGGGGATGAAGATACAGCCATCCAAGGTACATCCAACGACTATAAAATAACCTGCCCAAAGAAGGATCCATGCTCACTTGAGTTGGAGGGCCTCAACCATCAGATTAGCCATGAATGGCTAGGATTTGTCCACACAGATGCAGCCCGAACCAGGGGCACCTGACACATCCATAAAGCCACAAACTTAGGTCCATGAACATCAATATGCATGTTATTTCACCAAAATCAAACCTCCATAACTTCCTTTAGTAAAATATCCTATTGCCACCAAATTTTAACCATAGCTTCCATACCAATCAAGCTACCTTGTACTCAGATTTGGTGCCAAAAATCAACTGTTAGACTATCCAATAAAATTCCTCAAAAAGGCATAAAAAGAGAGATCTTAACCATGATATCAACATCACATCAATACAACTACTTTGTCAAAACCTTAGAACTCTCAATATTATTCAACCTTATGATTTCAATTATGTCATTGTATATTTAAGGATTCCAAAAGTCCACTCCATCACATCCTATACACCTTAAGAGAAATTTCGTCCTTGAAATTAAGCCAGAAAACCACTTTGTCACAATGGACATATATGAAAGGTTGATCTTCGATAAATTTCTTAGTGAACAATCCTCAAGGTACCTGGTTTTTGAAATTAATTGATGTATATGATAAAGTAAAAGTTGCAAAACTATTATTTGCGTTGTTAGATGACATTGTTGAAGAAGGAGATAAAATGTGGTGCAAATGATTAGAGACAATGCTTTAAACTACAAGCTTACATGCTCAATTTTGAAGCAAATAGAAAGAAATTGTATTGGTCTTCATGTGTAGAACATTACATTGATCTTATACTGGAGGATATTGTTAAGTTTCCATTATATTCTTTTCTATTCAACAAATCCAATGATGTCATCAACTACATATATGCACATGGATGGGTTCTTGGTGGTGTGCGGAAGTACATAAAGGGATACATCATTCACCCCTCCATGATAAGGTTTGCAACTACTTTTCTCACTTTTCAAAATTTTCTATCTGTAAAAGGACTACATGATTCCTTCTTTGCTTCTCATACTTGGACACATAGTCAGTATGCATCTACATTTGTTGGGAAGTTGTGTAGGAAGACTATATTGAAACGAAAATCTTTTTGGCATGTTGTAGCATACACATTGAGAATATTGCAACCTTTAGTCGTTGTCTTGAGGATGGTTGATGGCGATAAATATCCTCCTATGGAGTTCATCTATGAAGCCATGGATAGGGAAAAGGAATATATTGCCAAAGGTCTAAACAATGACAAGAACAAATACCAAAGCATATGGGACATAGTTGACAACAGGTGGGACAAGCAGTTGCACACACATCTACATGTTGCAACATATTTTCTAAATATCCAATTTTAGTATAATCCTACTTTCTCAAAACATGTAGAAGTGAAATAGGGGTTGTATAATTGCATGGGTAAGTTGTTCACTTCTTAGGAAAACTCTAATGTTGATTTGCAACTAGATGCATTTGTCAATGCATGTGGCCTATTTGGTAGACATAATACAATCAATACAAGGAAATTGAGAAGTCCTTGTAAGATTTAACAACTTTTTTAGTTTCTATAATGATGGTAATTGATAATGTATATAAGCTTTTAGTCTTTATGTTTTAATGTTTTGTAGCTGATTGGTGGAATGCATTTGGTGATGAAACTCCAGAGCTGAGTAGGTTTGCTCGTCAAGTTCTTAGCTTGACTTGTAGTGCATTCTTATGTGAACTTACTTGGAATTAGTTCAACCAGGTAAAAACTTAAGAAATGATTATATGTAATTAATTAGCTTAGTTTTTATCTAGCCTTTTTCTGCATTATCTTTTAGGTGCATACTAAGAGAAGGAATCATTTGGCACAAGAATGAACAAGCTAGTATATGTCATGTATAACTTAAAATTGAAACAAATAGGAGTGAGGGAGAAGATAATGGAGAATCATCTAGTGTTGGATAGTCCATATTCTAATGATGAGTGGATATTTAAATTTTAAGGAAATGATTTTTTCCAAGATTTGGATGCAAATGTTGCAATTGAGGATGATGTATTGGACTTAGAGGAAGGACATGAGGAAATACCTCAAAGGAGGCGTGCATGTAGAATGAATGTTTTATATTTTCTTAGATATTTATGGTGCTAATTTCTATCCTAGGCCTAACATTACATATATATGTGTTCATTTAAAATAGGATACGAACATGTCGACAAGGAAGAGGAGATAGAGAATATTGATGATGATGATGAAGGAGGAGGAAGAGTTGGAGTGATAATGAGATTCCTTATATGGATGATTCTTTTGGTAATCTAATTAGTAAATCCAATGATGATGATTTGATGGATGAAGCCATGTCATGCACATGATGATTGATGACTCATGTTGATGAAATTATAACTTTTTCTATGTCACTCTAGTTGTACTTTTGATCAACTACACAACTAGTATGTTGTTTGTATGGGATTTTATCTTGTGACTTGTGAGTCTATCTTTCGTATTTTTGAGTTTTGAGTTGTGACTTAAGATATGAACCAAAGAACATGAGTTTGATGTATCAGGTCATGCACCTTTGTGTGATCTTGTAAAACATCTTACTTGTGCTTCAAATTTGGAATATAATTAGCATGTGTTTTGTGATTTGATTATATCTAGTTGTCTATCATTAAGTATAAATTAAATATATTATGTATTATATTATATGAATAACTTATACATATGTCTATATATATTCACACACACACATATATATATATGTATATATATGTATATATAGATATATATAGATATATGTATATATATGTATATATATATATGAACGCTTGGGTACATTCTGAGGCTTACACCTCGCCTCGCCTCATCGGGACAAAAATGCATCGTTATGCCTCATGATTTTTTCAACCTTATTCCTTGCTCTCAAGACTACCATAAATGCAATATGTTTCTAGGTCTGTCAGTTTCAATCAAATTTTGAGGAAAAAAAATATATATTATCCATTAATTCAATCAATCATTGGTGTTTTTCTCCATCTTAAAGGTTATAGCTACTTTTGAGAAGTCGTGTAGGACATTCTTATGTCGTATTCATGTAATTTGAGAAAAAAAGTATTACTGTTGGTTTATTTCTCTTATGACAACATTTTCATTAAATTTGGCGATTGTGGTGTAGTTGTTCAGTTTGCATATTAGTTTCAGATTGCACCAATTAGCATATATGATTTCATATTGCAAAATAGTTCTCTAGTTTGCAAATCCTTATTGAACTCACTAAGTGTAAACTTGATGGCCCACCAGTGAAAGGATAAGATTTAAAATTATGAGGAAGTATAAGTGTTGAAGTCACTTCTAGTCACTCTTATGAAGAAATTTTGACACATAATTAAATGTTGCCTCTTTTTTATGTTGTACATGATCACCCTACTAGATGTTCCTACATCATTACATGTTTAACAATTTAAAGTTCATAATTATAATGCATTTTTTCCATCATAAATCATGGTTATGTTATGATTATGTCTTCTATGGTGATTGTTTTAAGTGATTTTAATTGTATGAATTGGTTTGATCAATTTTTGGTAATTTAACATATTGTGTGCCATGATCTTTATTTTGTGATATTGTGGCATGTTTGGGGAAACTTTTACAGGATTGGGGGAGTGTGCAATTGTTTTATTGTGTTTTTTTTGTTATTTATATGTTCTTTTGATCGTCTAAAGTTGTGAGGGGTGTTTCTACTCTTTCAATTTTAATTAATGATCTTTACAAGTGTAATTAGTTTGTAGAATTGCATCTTCACATGAATTGTAGTTCTACATATTAAAGAAAAATGTGCAAATTGTTTGAAGTAATAAAAAACCTTTTCTCCACAATCTACAATGACAGTGAATTTAATACGTCTGATGCAATGTGTTTACCAAATTTGGTACTATCTAAAGTCATATAATTTCTACCTATCATGTCAGATTCATTTTATATGACTATGTCAATTGATCAATTTACATCACATTTCTTACTAGTGACTGTTGCAACAATTCTATACATGTCAATTCCTTAAACCACACCTTTGACTCTAGTTGTTCTGACACCACTTTGGCATCATCTGATGACTAATAAGACTTGTTCCCTACCCAAACGATATATACAAGGTAAACTTAAAGGAAAATCACATGGGGATGTCATGATTTATGTGTTATGTAAATTTATGTCAAACTAGAGTAATGCAAATTTGAGTCCTTAATTTTAAATTAACTTTAGAACTCCAATCATGTTTAAGTTTAGTTTTGGGAAAAACATGTACTCCAACTAGTGTTTAGCTATCACTGACTAATTATCACAACAATTTCTTATGGTAATACATGAATAATTGGCAGAATTCTTGTCGGTAGACTAAAGAAAAACAATCTAAATTGATATTGGTTGGCAATAATGTACTTTAAAATGTGATGGGTAGAGATTGGACCATTTCTCGTGATTTCCCATCACCTTTTACCATTGTGTGATCAATTTAACAAATAACAATGTACACATTATATTGACCTAAGATATGGTAAGTATTCACTATCTCATGTCCCTAAACTCTCAACCCATCCTCTCTTTGTTGTAGACATGTAGTTATATAATCACATACAAGCACGATGTGATAGGATTTATGTAAGAATAATTTAAAATATTTTAAGTAGTAGATATTAAATATAAATCTTAGATTATGTAGCCAAAAAATGCAAGCATGGAAATGGAAAAGACATGGAAATACAATATTGGTGTGCATTATAAGTGTACATGTATACATATATACATACATACCGGTAAGAGATAGTCATGGTTGGGACTTCTAAGGGTCCTAATTGAAGAAACTCAGGTCATAGGCAAACATTTCTCTATTTACCACCATCTCTGAAGTTCAACTTCTGTTACTTGATATGTGATAGAGGGAGAAATATGTTTATTTTACTCCCATACCATCCAATACATATATATTTACATCCATCCAGTCATTCATACATATATACTTATACTTGTCGATAAGGAGTAGCTGAAGTAGTAAAGCATGATATCCCTAACAAAGGGACTCTCCTAGATGACATGTTGGTTTTCCATCCTCTGAGCTATTCAACCTCCACCACAATTATGGGAGAGGGGGAGAGAATTCCTCTCATTGTCCCATATATACATATGCCTACAAGTAGAACTATCGATGGTGAGAGTGGGGAGGGTAAGAGCTTACCATTGCCCACATAGTGTGGTGGGTAAGGCTATGGGTAATTCCCCACTCTGCCAGTGTCCTTACCCTCACCTTACTCACAAGCATGGAGGGTAAGGGTGAAAGACGGAATTCATATGTCTCTAAACAAATTGTGTTAATATCAACAACAATGGCTTCTCTGATAAATGTATATATATAGTCAAAACATCATGTGATCTTGGAAAAATAATATTGACCCAATATGATTCTAATTAGTCATTACATCATTGTAGATGTGGTCTTTGATTATGAAGACAATGGTTGTTTCATATAGAAATTTTAATACTGTAGCTATTGTTGTAAGGTCAACCAAGTCGTCCCCAAATTATATAGAATTCTATACAAAAATTGAACTAAATGGTCTTTCAATCACAAAAAGTCATTGTTCCATATATACTTATACCCACCAAAATGTTGTTGTATACACAAAAAAATCAGCACAAATAAAGATACAAAGAACCACCACAAATACATATCAAATGTTACATCCATGATAGAATCTTATTGGTATATAAATATATGTGTTATAACTCAAAATGATGTTGTATGCAGGGTATTTCCAAAAATAGTATAAAACATAGTTTTAAAATAAGAATAAAAGACCAAGATATATGTATGATGGTACAAAAATAATAGAAATTTTGTTGTTTCATGTGTCTATCATACACCACAAAAATGTTGTGATACCTGAACAAATCATTCTCATAAGAAGTACAGAACAACATCATTTTCTCTATCAAATGATCCCAACATAATATTGTATAATCTATAGACTTCAAACAACACAACTAATACATATTTAATATATTAGACATAAATATTGGGGGACAACATGTCTAAGGGTATGGGAAATGGTGACCCTTGTCCTTACCTACTAAGGTAGAGTATTAGAAGGTAGTACATTAGAGAGTAGTGGATAAATGGATAAAAGGTAAGGAAATCATCTACACATAGCCTTACCCTAGAGGGTATGGGTAAATGATAAATGAGTTTACCCTTACCCTTACCCATTGACAGTTTTACTGACAAGGGTGTAGTTAATGAATGAATATTCATCCTAATTTTAGTCACATTTTATCTTATTTTTTCACTTAGATTTCACATTTTCTTCAGTGATAGATCTTTTAGTTTTCCTTAGCTTCAGGATAATTTTTTAGATTTATATACTTTTCCTCGACTTCCTCTATAGATTTTAAGTTTGATATCTCCATCCCTGCAACACTTGTGCCCACTCCCCAAGACTCTAGCAAGGAGAACAACAACTGTCCTAACAGACCACCACTAGCCTTCATTGTGCACTTTGTCCTCACTCACGTGCAAGCCATGATAAATGTTATAACATGATTTTCACATGCTTTTACATATTTAAAATGTAAACATTTGTATAATAAGGATATATTAGAAACTTGATGTGCTTTGTTTCAAAAGTATGGATTTAATTTATAAATTCTTCACTTCTATAGTTTTCATGGATTTTAATAGATATGAGGAAAAGAAAGAGAGAGAAAATCCCAAAATAGATGAATTACTAAAGGTAACAGTAAATTGATATTTTTCATATGGAATTGTGTGGAGTTTTCTAGAAAGGTGTTGTTGAAGGAAACTAATGAATGGTTTTTGTTTCCACATTGTTTTAATGAGAAACGTTATCAAAATATGAAATATAGCCAAGTGGGGAAGAGAAAATGATTAATTTGATGCCTTAAATAAATAGAATAAAAGGGAGACTTGGTGACAAATATAGCCAAGTATGGATTTAATTTATTTTGGTTTCTACTTTCACACACATCTAAATAAAGGTATCTAAGACTTTCCTTAAAAATTTGGGATTAAAAGGATAAAAGAAGAGAGAGATATGGAATTTACTAAATTTCCTAAAGTGTAGAGGATAAGGAGAAAATATATTAAATAATACAATTTATTTTGATTTTTGGAAGATTAGAAATTTGGCCCATTGATGATTTGCACGAGATTGGATCATAGGATCTGGTACTCCAAAGGTCGTCTCATACCCGAGTCCGATCAGGAAAGGGGGTGTTGTACACACGAGACAACAACACCCTAATTCAACCTCTCGTTTCCACCTCACCATGAGATAAGTGCTCCTTTGAGTTCATCTTGAGAAATTGATTAGGAAACCCATTAATACGAGATGATACCATGACATTTATACCAAAAGAGAACCCTCGCCAATAATCCTCTCTCAACTGGAATCCTAAACCCTAGACCCAACTTCCTACTCTATAAATAACCCCTCCCTCAACTTCGTTTGGAGCATAGAAACCCTAACAACAAAGCTTTATCTTATGAAACGCCCTATATCTCTCGCTCACCTTTCTCTAGTGAGAAATTATGATGTGTGCACTTTTGCAAGTGAAGAAGAAGGCTCGATCGGGAATGACGTCAAATTTGGGGTCCGCCTAGGACTAGTGGTCACATCCTATGATCAAGATTCTACTTCGACTAAGAGTAGGGCGAGTGGATAGATGACGTGGCTTTTACTGCACTAACAAATCTACCTAGGGCTGAAATCCCTAAGTCTTTACCAAAACCTTGTGCAATAGTACCACCCGCAAGTGGATGGGTCTAATTGCAGTATAGTTAAGGATCAAATCCCAAGGGACAATGATTTTAAGAATCTTTCTAGTTGTATGCAGTTGAATAAAGACTAATATTTAGAACTGAGGGTTAATTTGGGTTTAGTTAAACTAACTGTAAGGAAAGTAAATGAGCACAATTAAAATTGAGTTTAGATTAATGATGGGGATCATTGGGGTGGAATCGAGTTTTACCACCACTACACATGCAAACACATCCAAAACACATCTAGGAAAGATACAACTATCCAAATGGAGTAGCAAACCATCCTTTAGGAAATAGAGTTTGCATAAACATATCCATAGGCTTGACGTCTCAATACCCATAGACCACACACTTACTACTCCAGAGATATCCCTTCAAAAGTTATCGTCCGGGCATCAACCATGTTAATTGATATTCAAATCCTAAGTATTGAAGTTCTTGCAACAAAGGAATATAATAGATCATGCAAAGCAGGTGATCAATCCACAAAGCATGCATTAAACGATTAACAATGAAATGGAAAGTTATATGGAAGCCATGGAATGTTATGAAATGGACATGCAAGCATGGACAACGGGGCTAGTCCCCGCACCCCAACAAAATGGATTACTCTCTCCTCATGATAGAAACAAAAAGAACAAGAGAGAGGGAAGATTCTGCCATGGTCATGGTGAAGAAGATGGTTGTGACTCAGTGGAGAAACGGTCTTCTACACGATGGTGGGGTAGATCTGGACAAGGAAGGGAAGAACACCAAGATGGATGAGGATGATCTTCTCTTTCCTTCTTCCTTCTTTTATCATGCTCTTTCTCATAGGAGATGGAGCGGTAGATGGATGATAGTGGAGGGTGTTGCAGATCTAAAATCCCACCACTTTCATGGCTAGGAGATAGAACTTAATGGAGAAGAGATGATGGGGTAGCAAGGACACCATGGTGGCAGTCTTTGGTGACATAGATCGTCTTCCTTGACTGGGCATAGAGTGGCAGCCTGTCGGCATGGATGGAGCAGAAGTGATGCCTCAAATGAAGGAGGGGTCATCTATTTATAGGTGTAGATCTAGGGAGCGCCGACTTAGCTGCCGCAGTTGCGACCTTTAGTAGCAGTGGAGGTACTCCTCAGAACGACCATGCTGAGGTGCGCTCAACCATGCCTAGGTGCCACGGTCGCGGTGGTTGTTCCACGTTTGTGGTTGTGGGTCATGGTTTCTCTAGTGTGCCACAGTTGAGATGGTGTGTTGGTCGTGACACCTTAGCCTCGGCTCGACCGTGCTGATTGTCGATCGGCATGATGTCTTGGCCGCAATCGCAACATTGTCTTCTTCGCCACCATCTCCTAAGATGGTGCACATAATGTGATGCTTAATACTATAATAGAGATGAATGGATTTGACCAAAATTTTAAATAATCATTTGAAACTGAGGAAAATCATATATGAGTAGATTCCGGGGGTATATGAGATCTTTCAGTGCAAAACTAGGCCAAAAATGGGGAATGAAACTAAGATGAATATGCATTCATCAATAGAGCTAATCCCCATTGTGTGATAAATGCAACAGTTAGCAGCGATGAGCAATCTAGCCGCTAGGGATTTTACAAATAAAGGTATTTCTTCGCCTCTCTAACTGAAAATTAGAGAAATAGCTAGAACCTACAAAATTCACTAAAGATCCATCCTTTGGCTAAAAATACAAATAATTAGTGCTTTTTAATTAGAAAATGCAAGGATTCTATTGAACATAGTTTCAAGACCTAGTTATACTTCTAATTCTGAAAGTTCCTAAAGTTCCTAGCTTTAATGTATTAAAAGTATGGAAACCCCAATTTCTTAGCTTTACTTATCATAATATGTTTAAATTAACTTATGATGGATAGAGTTGAGTCTTTTTGGATAAAAAGGATACATTTGACTTAATTTGAGATTGATAATGCATATAACATCAAAATTAGGGGTTGTGAGTGAAAAGGGCACTAAAAGTGGTAATTAAGGTTTGGAAAGCCAAAACCCTACTTTAACCCTACTATGACCCCAAAATCCTAACTTGAAAACCAAGTCTGTATTAATAGGAGTTTATGAAAAAAATAGTAATATGTGGGTGTTATGCAATAATTTCTGGGCAATTGCTTGCTAAAACTCAAACTACACTTATTGCTTAGACTTTGAGTTACATCTGAGAAAGGTATGAGGCTACGCCTATGACTAATCAACTTAACCAAATTCCATAATTCCTCAGAGTTTTCCCAATTAGATTGACATAAAATGCTAGCATGTTTATTTAGTTCCTACAATCTAATAAGTCACTATGGATATCATCTTATATAATTATAACCTTCTAAAACCCTATATCAAACTTTGCTGAAGTCATCATGGGGATGACTGGTGATCAAGCCTAGAATGGAAGGTCACCTCAGGCCAATCCCGAAATAGAACACATATGTATGAAACCAAGACTAAGTGAGGGAAGGTTATGAAATATCCACTACAGGAACCAAAACCCTTAAAGAGGGTTCCTCATGAAGAGGCTCCCCTAAAGAGAGGGACACCATTGAGAAAAGAGGATAAGGGTGGAGAGATTAGCACAAAAAATGCTTGTTTAATTTTGTAATCATAATTGTTGCTATGGCTGATTATATTGTTACACCTACATGCACATATTTTATTTTCCCCACATACTACTGATCATTGTTTTGTTTCATGACATTTTAGGTTAAACTATTATTATTCTAAAAAATGGACACCATGAGAAGAAGGCACCAAAATGAAATATACTTCAAGTTATCATGGAGGATCTAGTTAGATAGTTTTTAATTCAAGTTGCAAACAATAGTTTCCCATATAATGTAAATCATTTGTGGAGAGTTTATTTTTCATACTGCATCAAAATCATTTCCATTAAATGAAATCTATAATTATTTGTGGTTAATGGCTAAACCTCAGTCATGTAATTATGAAAATGTCCCTTGTCCTCTTAGTCCACCTCAATTGGGGATAACAAGGGGAGGGGGTCATTACATTTGGTATCAAAGCCTGATTTGCCATTTAACCTTTAATAATTATTAAAATTTAAGAGTTCTGTAGAGCTCAAGGATATTATTAGAGTATTTTCTAAAGACAATGGTGTCTATAAGGGACTACGACTGGGGGATGGAAAAACTTTCCTCCGCACTTCAAGTCAGCTTACGAGGACTCCTAAAACTGTGCATCCTTCCTGGCTAAAGTTAGAGGATTTTAATCAAATAAATTACCTCTAGGAGTTATTCTCATTTAATTTCATCCCTTCTCTACCCCTTGCTTCAGTCACCAAAACCTTAGGGACCTATAACTACTTCCTCTACCCTTATGAGTATTAGTATTATGAAGGTTTAGGATTATGGATATTAGGATTAGAGTATCCTCTAACATATAATAAAATGCATGTAAATAAGAGATAATTTTATATTGTTTTATATGCCTAAATATGAAACTGATAATAATAATAAACTTATGTGAAATAGCATGGTCTGCGTCAAGTCCACTGCCATCTCCGATAACATACCCAAGGAACATCTTGAGGGGAGGCCCTCCTACAAGAAGAGTCTGTCTTCAAAGAAGAAGATGAAGTCCATGGTGGGTGAGTCCTCCAAGAATAGGAAGAGGGAAGGTGAGGCCTTTTCTGAGAGAAGTCCTGAGCACAAGAATGTCCCCTTTGACATGCAAAACCTTGAAGATAGTCCTGACATCAAAGGTGAACCTATGATGGAGGATGAGCTCAGAGATGACCCTAACCATGTAGTCAGCTCTGCTTCAACAGTCAGACAAGTAGTTGTTCATACCCCCAATACACTCTGGCTGGAGAAACATAATAAGTTCACTGAGGCTATCAATGGCATTGCACTCAAAGATATTGCCAGAGATGAGAATGGTGAGCCTCTACATGTCTGCCCCCATCTTGAAGCCACCATCCTGGACTTTGTTAAGCTGAATATAGAGAAGTTTTGGGGTGAAGACAAAATAGAGGTAGTTGATAAGGCGGATTTTATGTGGAAAATGGATTTTAGATTCTAGAAGTACAATCAAACAAAAAGGTTCTCTTTGTCGCTCACCTTATTAAAGGAGCAGTAAAATTATGGTGGGAAAATCATATCATGAACCAAGATCAGAATGAGGAACCGATGGTCTAGATGGAGTTTTGTACTATCTTCTCTCCAAGATTCATATCCACCTCCTATAAGAACGACAAGGAAAAACAATTCACGCTCCTTTATCAAGGTAACATGGCAGTGGTGGACTTTGATAGAAAGTTATACCTCCTAGAGTGGTTTGGATATATGTTGACTAAAGAGCGTTGAGTGGACCATTTTTTGGAGTGCTTGCACCCCCTGATAAAACCTCACATGATGGAGAGTAGACTCACAAACTTCACCAAGGCCCTCAACTTTTCCCTAGACATGGAGAAGACAGTCATGCTTTCTTAAAACCTACCCAAGGGATATCTAAGGTCCACTGAAGGCACTTCTGCCCCAAGGAATGATAATATGAAGGGGAGAGGGTGTAAGAATGGTAAAGGAAGGAATGGAGGAAAGGGATTACCCTATGAAGATTATCATTACCTTGTTTGTCGTACTTGTAGAAAGAAGCACCCTGGTAGGTGTTGTCATGAAAAGAGTGTGTGCTACATATGCAAGAAAGTGGGACATATCAAGTCCAACCGTCCCTTCCCTGACCCCCGATGTAACGAACCCACTTCCTGATAACCCCCAATTAAGGAAGATCAAGAAGTCAGAAGCGTTGTCCCTAAAACAGGATCAATGGTTTTGCAAATAATAAAAAATAATTAATAAATTCTATGAGAGACTAAACTGAAATTTGGAATAAAATTTACTTTCACATACCTTCAAAAATAGGCAAATGAGACTTCTACTCATAGTAGAGTTCTATCTAACTAAATACTCCTGGATAGTTTAACTTTAATCTTTCACAAGTTCCACTATACTGTTTGTCCAATTTCAGATATTTCCTAAAATGCTAACAAACAAAATGTCGGTCAGTATAAATGAATATATTGGTATGTGGGGACAAACAAAACATTGCACATAGGCTTTAACAGCCTAATCATATCAAGTAGTTGTTAGCGATGCAAAATTACAATTTCAACGTGATTTCCCAGCCACCTTTACTCATCCATTGGGATACCCTCTCTTAGGGTTTAGTCCTTGCAAAGGACTTAAGGCTACCTTCTCCATCCTAAGCTTGGTACCTCGGGTCACCTCTCTGGGTGCCCAGTGGTCTTCCCTCCGAGGCTTGACCACTTCAGACCTTCCTCTCGGGGCTTGGTCTTGCATCATACATCTAGAGATAGTATGTAGATTCAATACAATCACATATGTACTTAAATTGTAATACTCATAGTCACTTTAAAGATTGCAATAATGAAACATCCAACCAGTTTAATTTCATTGCAATCAATAAATTATGGTGAAAATGTCTGGAAACATAAAGTGTGTACTCATAATTAACCACATACTTGATTAGGAGATTTCATAAGAAATAATCACAGTCCAATCAATCAAGCATCCAATCCAAGCAAGCAAGTAATCAAGCCAATCACACAAAAGAACAGAATCCTAAAAAGCATGTAAAACATATTTACTACATACTCATCAAGAAGTTAGTTTATTGACTTGGCATCACTTTCTAGGGTTTGGGTTTCTTATTATCATGTTCTCATTAAAGTCATGTTTTGAAACCCTAATTCATACTGTGTTGTCATAATTATCAAATCTATTTCATCCTTGCATTATGGCTATTAGGTTCCGTTAGATTCATAATATCATGGCAAGTCATGTTCTTTAATCCTAATCTTCACATACATGATTATCTATTTTAGAAACCCTAAATATCATCATCATGAATCGAACAATGCTAATTTACCATTATGTTCGACAATATCAGCTATTATAGTAAAAGAGTCATATTTAACATACACCATCATGTTATTACACAAATCTAGGATTTTTATACTTTAATCACAAATTTTGCACATATTGCACTATTTTTAGAATAAGAAGCACAATTAGGTCTCAATTACATTTTATTTACACTCCTCTCATTCTTCCGATCATTTCGATATATATTTTGCTATATTTTGATAACCCCATCATTTTCTATGACTTTTCAAAAATAAACATCATAAAACTCAAGATACCTTCATAACAATGCCACATGGTGGTTTACCATTGGTCCAGGCCAGCGTATACCTCAGTACATTGGGTGCAGTTTACTGCCTCAATTTTCCTCTGAACCAGTCCAAGGTTGGATGGTCCACCCTTCTGACCCAGACCACCTTTCTCTTCCCTCGACGCTGTCATCTTCGTTGCTGCGCGGCTGTAGGCCCGCATAGGTGCCCAATTCTAGTGTCTGTCTAGGAGTAGCTAATGACACCAACTTCTAGGGACTAGGTCATCACCTCCACTGCCCCCATGGTCTCCTTTTACAGAGGCACAACCAACAACCCTTTTATGACAACACTACTTTTGCACCTACAAGTTGCTTCCTATGGGGCGCCTGACATGGGACCAAATCAGACAACAAGGTGCCTTCACAGAACTTCAATCCTCCTTCGAGCCCGATTCTCTTCTTCTACCATACTGCCGGAAGACCTAAGCGGTTGGACTTGCTGATTTCTGAGGATGAGGCAACATCTTCCTCACAGATGCACTGTGACGGTGCCTCTACTATGTTGTAGGCAAACTCATCTCTAGAGCCCTACCTCTGAGTGACTAGGTGTTAGTCGCTAGGGATCCTTCCTTGTCATCACAGCCCTAAAGCCCTCATCCTCCCTTCCCTCTTCTTGCAGGTTATGTCCTCCATGTTGCTCGGGTTCACCAGTAAGGTGGCGACAACCCTCCATTATGGAGTCCAGGGGGTTGTTAAACAGAGGCCGGACCTAAAGTCCTACTTATGATCATCGAGAAGATAAGGTATCACATCCTAAAGGGGATTATGGAGGAGGGTTACAAATAGAACCCTAACTGGAAGGTAGATGAGAAGGACAATACAATAGGAGGGGATAGGATATCCATGTTTACCACCCACCTTCTTATATATAATGCTTTGCTAGGGTTTTACCAGATCTTGCCTCCTTCGGTTTCCAAACCAAAATGTTAACACCTTCCAATTCCATTGCATGTATACATGGTCACACATGTATTTCCTTTACCATTTAAGGATTACTCGCAAAAATAATAGGAGAAGAGTACACATTTTAGGAAGTAATTGATCTCCTTGGCTTTTAACCTTATAATTCCTAAAGTCACAAGAAGATATTATCCTATCCTTATAAGAATCATTGATTTTTTTTAAAAAAACCATAAAGGAAAATATATAAATACATTGCTCTTTATTGGCTAACTCGCTCATAAATTCTAGACTTTTCTTCATATGCAAGTTATCTCTTAAAAAGACATATTTTATCCATATTTTCTCTCTTACTCTTTTATTCTCTTTATTTAGATTCCTTTTACCATTAGAAACGTTGTGGATTTGAAATCTCATCCATGATGATTATTCAAACATCTTTCCACATATTTCTCATATTTTCATCATTATCTCAAATTTCCCTCTTAAAGATGCATTATTTGATTTCTTCTTTTTCTTTTAAACATATTGAACTCATTAACATATTATGATCCACAAAATCACACACACAGGAAATATTGCAAATGAAATCCATTCAATACACATAAATCATACCATTCCCATAACCATACATTTATTGGGAAAATTGCATTTCTAACCATATGAACCCAAAAATTGGGGTTGTAACATCCTTCCCTTCTTATAGGAATTTTCCCCTCAAAATTCCATCAAACATACAAACAATCATGATAAAACTTTCCCATGTCCATCATTGGCTCCCATGTGGCTTCATCCTCTCCATGGTGCTTCCAAAGAATCTTTATCATCTTGTATTCTTACATCTGAGTTCTTTCACCTTGGTATTTAGAATCCTCACATGTGACTCAAGATATGCCATCCTCCCTCAGGATCTCAATAGGTTCATTGCTCAACACATGGCTCAAGTACATCACATAGTGCTCTAGATCGGACACATGGAACACATCATACATCATATTATCTTGAGGGGTAAAGCTAGACATAAGCAACTACACCAATCCATCTCAAATGGACCCATATATCAGGGACTCAGCTTCCTTAGCTATAGCTTAGAGGGGCCAGGTTTCATAACACATATCCACTCACAGTGAACTGCATGTCAGTCTGCTTCGCATCAGCATGCGACTCCTATTGCCCATAGGCTTACTCAGCCATTGCTTGATCAAAGAAACTTCATATGCACACACTGTGGTCTCTCTGACCTTCACAAGGTCCTCTCATTGACATCATCCTGATGAAGTGGTGACCAACACGACCTCCCTTACAGAGCTTCTTACATCCCGATACTGGCTATGGTGGCTATCATAACAAGCAAACTCTACCTAGTGGCAGGAACTGCTCCCATGTATCACCCTCGATGAGCACACATACTCTCATCAGACCCTCAAAAGTCTGGATCATACTCTCTTGACTTCCAATCAGTCAGGGGCGATATGTTGTGCTCAATTTCAATCTAGCATCGAGTTCTTCTTACACCTACTTCCACAACATGGAAGTGAACTTGAGGTCATGATCAAGATATTAAACTCGAATCATGGTGTAGTTGAACTATCTCTCTCTCATATATAGTTCAACCAGATCTATCCCACTGACAATGCTCTCTCTTAGGAAAGGGATTAGGTCAACTTGGTAAGACGATCTACCATACCCCATATTGCATCATGACCTCTCTTGGTCTAGGGGAGAACCATCACAACGTCTATGGTGATCTACTACCATTCCCTCTCAGAGACTCTTCATTATCTGTAGCAACTTACTGGGTAACTGGTGTTTGTCCTTCACCCTCTAGCATGTATGGCAACTGGCCACATGCAACTCTATATACTTCTTCATCTTAGGTTTTCAATGTACTACTACAAACTTTAACCATCTTGGTAGTACTACGGTGTACAGTGTACTCAAAATTGTGAGCCTCTACTTGTCATGATTTCTCAAGGTGACTTCTCAAAAACCCTAAAAAACTCTAGTAGTGGGTTTCACCACCTTCTTTTCATGAGAGGTGTATCTGAGGTTCTTACAACCATCCTTCTATCTCATCAAACTCTAGGCTAGCTAACTGAGTATCCACCAAATTGACCAACAAGTCTGGTTGTATCTGGGTGTTAGCCACATAGGTCTCATCTTCTAATGAACTTAGGGTTTGCCCAACAACCTCTTCCAACCTCTCTACTGGTTAAACAAGACAGCTGTACACCTGGGTTGTGCCTCAACTAAGGGTGTCTGTTATTTCCTTATGTTCTAGGTGGTGGTGAAAACATAAACCTTCCTATTCTCCACTCATCACTCTCATCTCGAGTTTAGGTCTAACTAAGTCAAGAAAACTTTGAACTCATCATCTCAGTTATCAAACCCACACTTATAACTCATATATTCCAAACTACTCTTGATAAGAACATCCTCATATTATGACTACCTTATTTCTCTTCATGTTTGTAACCATCCATTCAATGTACTCTCCAATTGGTATGATACTTTCTCTATACTCAAACATCATAGCAATGTTTCAACTCACATCATCTTTATCCTTAGTGTATGGAAGGTGTTTTTTCCTATCTCTCACACCCATAACGAGAGGAAATAAGCATTTGGCTGTAGTCCAAATACAAAGTTCATCCTGTTCTAAGAGTAGAGATGGTGCATCACACATCGCCAATACACTTTCCAATATAAGTTGAAACGTACATCACATAACTCCTCACCATGAACATCTCTATTATGGGTCTACATCCATGGGAAGACTTTTCCCATCACCTCTGGAGCTTAACATCTCTTGTATGTACAATCCTTGGTCATTACCTCAAAGTCTCTAGGGTGCCGGTACTTTTGGGGTGATCTGAACCTTATGAATTTAAGGAGTGCCTCTCACTTTTATCCCTTAGGCTCCATGAACTCATGAAGGTGACCAACCTCATAACCCATGGGCCTCGGGCAAAGGTAGCTGTTACCTCCCGACCCTATGGTCTCGTGCATCAAGGTTACAGACAACTCCTACTTCCATCGGTCTTATACCTTCATGACCTTAGTATCAACTTAGGATTCCATCATAGCACATATCATTCTTGAATCCTCACCCAAATCTTCATCCTATTTATGGGCATTCATGGTTATTCTCATAGGAATCATGACGACCTACCTAACTCGGTCTGGCCCCATACAAGTTACCTATACGGCAACATATACTCATGCCCCTTAGAGATGGTCACACATGGGTCTATAGATTCATGCTCATACTATGTGCTCTTACACTTAGCTCATCAAGTTCTTATAAGTGACCTCTTTAGGTACCTCAAACCTAAAAAAAAGCTGGCACTCACTCTACAAAAGGGTCCCTTCCCAAGATGGGAGAAAACTATCTCTTGATAGTATCAAAGGTCACAAACGTCCCTACTTCTAGGGTTTACATCATTATGTGCATACTTAGCCCTACCATGTTACTTATGCATGTAGCTAGCAAGAAGACAACCTACTAAGCCATGTGAAGTCCCTTGGTGTGTCATACTTGTTCCTTATCCTCAACATTGGACCCATATCCTACATGCATGTGTCATCAACCATATACCTTAGTCCAAGTGGGGTTTCCTTTTCCTATGAAACATGGGGGGGTGCCATACTCAAATCCTTAGGAACTCAAACAACCTTGTGAGCATCAGGTGCACCAAGTACTACTACTTCCCCTCTTTGGTCTAGGAACCCCAGGTTCACTTCCTATGCATCGGCTGTTCAACCTGGAACCAACCATGTACAAGGTATGGCATACATTTCCTACCATTCATCAACGTGAACAACACCTTAGAGTCCAACACAAGGACAACCAACTAGGTGTAAGACCCCAAAATGTGTTACCGTACCTCTTCAAGGTCTAAGGAACTCTCCTTCCTACACCTAAAAGGTAGACACTTAAAACCTCTGTACATCAGTTCAAGAAGCCTTTTTCTCTGTTTAGGGTTTGGTTCCTCTAAAGGCATCCAAGGTACAACCAGTCTCCAAGGATTATGCATGAGGCAACCACATCCATCCACCCAGGGTCATCTAAACCATGTCATATCATACCCAACTTCTCATGATTCCTCATGTCTCAGGGCCAAGGTCTCCAACCTTCCCCAATAGGTGTCTCTCTCTCTAGAGCTAACCCTACAACTGGTCCTACGTCTGGAGGTTCTCTCTTAGAAGATGGGTCAAGCTCTTAAGGATACATGTCTCTCCCTACTTGGGTGAACATACTATAAAGACCTATATCTGGCTAAGATCATCCAAAGCTTTGCATGCTCATCTCATGAACAACAGGAATAACTCTTCTGGCCTAGGTCTAAAACTTGTTGTCCGCCTTGTTGCCATTCTATTTTGCATAGGTGCATGCCTCCTTTCTACTCATATATATCTGTTAATGTTCCTATAAGATCACCACTAACCTCCTCAATGAGGGAGTTATCCCTCACCCTAACAGGCACGACCACCCAAGGTCGGCTCACTAAAAGGAACTAGGTCAAACAACCACACCTAGCTCATGCTTCTCATGTGTACTCAAAACCTCAACATAAAGCATGCACACCGAACCCACGTACATACATGCATGGTCAACTACAATATCTAACTCATCGTGTCTTCTCTTTCTCTATCCACCACTCACGGTATTGGGTTGAGCATCATCCTCGGAGGATGGGTCAGGTCTCTTCCTCTTCTTAGAGGCTCCTTCATCCAAGACTATCACTCTCCTCCTCATCCTATAAGATTGTCTAACCTCAGCATTCTCCTGAGAGGTCATCACATGAATAGAAACATAGGCCATGCAACCTAAGCATGTAACTAAACTCAGTCTGAGTTTCTAATTATCAAAACTTATGTCCATGACCTCTTTCTTACATGCTTTTTATTATTTGGTGGAGGATTCCTTAATCCTTATCAATCTTAAGCCTAAAACTTAGGAGGGCGGTGGAGAGAGAGAAACCCTAATCTCTTAAAGTTATCCTATGAATGAGGTAGAGAAGGGATGAATACAGATGAGAGAAGACATAGAGGTATCTTATTTCGAGTCAAATCCTCTGATTTTGGCCAGACAGTCACACAGAATCTGAGAGTCCTCGTAGACTGATTAGTGGGGTGGAGGAAAATCTTGCCAGCCCCTAGATCATGATCCTTTTCTAAACACCTCCATCATTGGAAAATCCTCTAATAACTCCCTTAGGTTCTAGAGAGTTTATAAAATTTAATAATTATTAGAGATTAAATGGAAAACCATCGCTCTGATACCAATTGTAATGACTCCACTTCCCGACAACCCCCAATTAAGGAAGATCTAGATGTTAGAGGCGTTATCCCAAAAATAGGATCAATGGTTTCACAAATAATAAAAAATAATTAATAAATTCTACGAGAGACTAAACTGAAAATTGGAATAAAATTTACTTTCTCATACCTTCAAAAATAGGCAAATGAGACTTCTACCCGTAGTAGAGTTCTATCTAACTAAATCCTCCTTGATAATTTAACTTTAATATTTTACAGGTTCCACTTTACTATTTGTCCAATTTTAGATATTTCCTAAAATGCCGACAAACAAAATGTCAGTCAGTATAAATGAATATACTAGTATGTGGGGACAAATAAAACATTGCACACAGGCTTAAACAACCTAATCATATCAAGTAGTTGTTAACGATGCAAAATTACGTTTTCAATGTGACTTCCCAACCACTTTTACACATCCACTGGGGGTACCCTCTCTTAGGGTTTTGTCCTTACAAAGGACTTAAGGCTACCTTATCCATCCTGAGCTTGTTACCTGGGGTCACCTCTCTGGGTGCCCAATGGTCTTTTCTCTGGGGCTTGACCACTTCAAACCTTCCCTCTAGGGATTGATCTTGCATCATACATCCAGAGATGGTATGTAGATTCGAGATAGTTACATATGTACTTAAATTGTGATACTCATAGTCACTTTAAAGATTGCAGTAATGAAACATCCAACTAGTTTAATTTCATTGCAATCGATAAATCATCGTGAAAATGCTGGGAAACATAAAGCGTGTACTCATAACTAACCACATACCTGATTAGGAGATTTCATAAGAAATAATCATAGTCCAATCAATCAGGCATCCAATCCAAGTAAGCAAGTAATCAAGCCAATCACATAAAAGAATAGAATCCTGAAAAGCATGTACAACATATTTACTACATACTCATCAAGAAGTTACTTTATTGACTTGGAATCACTTTCTAGGGTTTGGGTTTCTTATTATCATGTTCTTATAAAAGTCATGTTTCAAAACCCTAATTCATAATAGGTGTTGTCATAATTATCAAATCTATTTCATCCTTGCATTATGGCTATTAGGTTGCATTAGATTGAATAGTATCATGGCAAGTCATGTTCTTTAATCCTAATCTTCATATACATGATTATCTATTTTAGAAACCCTAAATATCATCATCATGACTCTAACAATGCTAAGTTACCATTATGTTCGACAATATCAACTATTATAGTAATAGAGTCACATTTAGCGTATATCATCATCTTATTACACAAATCTAGGGTTTTTATACTTTCATCACAAATTTTGCACATATTGCACTATTTTTAGAATAGAAAGCACAATTAGGTCTCAATTACATTTTATTTGCACTCCTCTCATTCTCTCAATCATTTTGATATATAATTTTGCTATATTTTGATAACCCCATCATTTTCTATGACTTTTCAAAAATAAACATCATAAAACTCAAGATACCTTCATAACGGTGCCACATGGTAGTTTACCATTGGTCCAGGCCAACGTATACCTTAGTACGTCAGGCGCAGTTCACTGCCCCAATTTTCCTATGAACCGATCCACCCTTATGACCCATACCACCTTTCTCTTCCCTCGACGTCGTCGTCTTCGTTGCTACGCGGCTGCAGGTCCACACGAGTGCCCGATTCCAGTGTCTGGCTAGGAGTAGCTGACGACACCAATTGCTAGGGGCTAGGTTATCACCGCCACTGCCCCCATGGTCTCCTTCTTCCATAGAGGTGCATCCAAAAACCCTACTATGACAACACTACTTTTGCACCTACAGGTTGCTTCCTATGGGGCTCCTGACATGGAATCAAATCAGACAATAGGGTGCCTTCGTGGAACTTCAATCCTCCTTCAAGCTTGGTTCTCTTCTTCTACTGTACTGTCAGAAGACCTAAGTGGTTGGATTCACCGACATATGAGGACGAGGCAACATCTTCCTCATGGACTCACTGTGACAACGCCTCTGCTACGCTGTAGGCAAACTCTTCTCCAGAGCCCTACCTCTCAGTGACTAGGTGTCAGCCGCTAGGGATCCTTCCTCTTCATCACAACCCTAAAGCCCTCCTCCACCCTTCCCTCTTCTTGTAGGTTATGTCCTCCATGCTGCTCGGGTTCACCAGTAAGGTGGCAACAACCCTCCATTATGGAGTCCAGGGGGTTGTCAGACAGAGGCCGAACCTAAAGTCCTACTTATGATCCTTAGGAAGACAAGGTGTCACATCCTAGAGGGGATTATAGATGAGGGTTAAAGATAGAACCCTAGATGGAAGGTAGACGATAAAAATAATACAACAGGAGGGGATAGGATATCCAAGTTTACCACCCACCTTCTTATATACAATGCTTCACCAGGGCTTTTCCCAGATCTTGCCTCCTTCAGTTGTTTTCTAAATCATAAATTTAACATATTCCAATTCCATTGCATGTATACATGGTCACACATGTATTTCCTTTACCATTTAAGGATTACTCGCCAAAATAATAGGAGAAGAATACACATTTTAGGAAGTAATTGATCTCCTTGGCTTTTTCCCTTATAATTCCTGACGTCACGAGAAGCTATTATCCTATCCTTATAATAATAATTGATTTGTCAAAAAAAACCATAAAGGAAAATATATAAATGCATTGCTCTTTATTGGCTAACTCGCTCATAAATTCTAGACTTTTCTTCATATGCAAGTTATCTCTTAAAAAGGCATAATTTATCCATATTTTATCTCTCTTACTCTTTTATTCTCTTTATTTGGATTCCTTTTACCATTAGAAACCTTGTGGATTTGAAATATCATCCATGATGATTATTCAAACATCTTTCCACATATTTCTCATATTTTCATCATTATCTCAAATTTCCCTCTTAAATATGCATTATTTGATTTTTTCTTTTTCTTTCAATCATATTAGACTCATCAACATATTATGATCCATGAAATCACATGCCCACATGAAATATTGCAAATGAAATCCATTCAATACACATAAATCATACCATTCCCATAACCATACATTTATTGGGTAAATTGCATTTCTAACCATATGAACCCAAAAATTGGGGTTGTAACACCAGAGCTCTAGGCCCAGTAGTAGACCAACCAGTGTTGGCTCAACGAGCAGCTGTAGCACCCTAGGGAGCAGCCCCTCTCATAGGAGAGTGTAAACATGCCTGAGTCTTTGCCATTGACAATGAATAGGCTCAGGATAATGCGAACTGACTTATAGAAGGTAACCATACCTAGAATTCCTTTTCTATCCTTCATTGTGAAGTGCATAGTTTTACTGATAGGCATGCTTGATATAATGGGCCATAATGTTAAAGCTTCATTTGACTTTGGTTCTACTAATACTTGAAATATTGCAAATATGCTTTGTTTGGACTTCAAGAACTTAGGATATGTCTTAGAAGTCAGTACCCCTAGTGGTCAGATCTTCTCATCTATCCTTAAGACACCGGTCATACCTATTAAATATATGAACAATGATCTCCCTACCGCTTAATATGAATGATCTTGATGTCATTGTATAAATGTATTAGCTTTATAATTATATTGCAAAAATAGACTGTAGGGAAAAGAAAATAAGAATAGAGAGACCAGTTCATGCACCATTAACCATTAGAGTTAGGAAAGATGCTACCACCAGCCTGTATGTGTCAACTGTGAAAGAGGAATGGATGGTAGATAAGTTTGTCTTGTGTTCCTAGCTATAATGACCAAGCCAAAGCTAAATGTGCAACTTTTAGAGGAAATAGTCAGGGAGTATGTTGATGTGTTCCCAGATGACTTGCCAGGCATACCTATGGAGAGAGAGAAGTGGACTTCTCAATAGAGCTAGCTGCTGGAACAAACCCAATTTCTAGGGCAACATACATGCTGGCTCTCACTGAGTTGCTTGAGTTGAAGAAGCAACTACAAGGACTATTCAACAAGGGATTCAACCAACCCATCACATCCCCATGGGGAGAACTGATCCTATTTGTAAAGAAGAAGGATGGATTGTTCCATATGTGCATAGACTATAGAATGGTAAATCAGGCTCCCATTAAGAACAAGTATCCTCTACCTCGCATAGATGAGCTATTTGACCAACTCAAAGCTGCTTGGGTCTTTTTGAAGATTGACCTTAGATCATTTTACCAAAATTTGAGAGTTAAGAGTGAGGATAAACCAAAATCCACTCTTCAAACATGTTGTGGCCTCTACAAGTTTTTGGTTATGCCTTTTGAGTTTTCCAATGCTTCAAGTGTGCTCATGAACCTCATGAATAGTGTGTTCTAGCCTTTCCTTAGTACCTTTGTCACAGTGTTCATAGATGACATCCTGGTTTACTACGATGACCTAGAACAATATCTGAGAACCTAGATGAGGTCCTTGATATCCTGAGAAAGTAGAATGTCTATGGGAAATTCTCAAAGTGTGAGTTTTGGATAAATCGAGTTATGTTCCTCAGGCACATAATATCTGGAGGAACCATTTCAGTGGACGCTGCCAAGGTAGCGACGGTTCCATTATGGCCCACCCAAAGAACACATAGATTTCAATCTTACTGGGATTGGCCAAGTATTACCAACGATTCATCAAGGATTTCTCAAATACTTCTTTGCCCTTGACTAATATCACTCAAAAATACAAGAAGTTTGTTTGGTCTGAATTATGTGAAGCACGATTCCATGAGTTGAAAGAAAAGCTTACCTCCACCCCCATCTTGACCATACCCTTGGGTGATGAAGGCTTTATCATCTTCACTAGTGCATCAAAGATGGGATTATGGTGCATGCTAGAACAAAACAAGCAGTGGTCACCTTTTTCTCTAGACAACTCAAGACCAATGAGTTGAATTATTTAATCCATGACCTGGAACTTACAATTATTGTCTATTCCTTGAAGATTTGGTGACATTATCTATATGGGCATACCGTTGACATACTCATAGACCATAAGAGCCTGAAGTACCTGTTGACTCAGAAGGACCTAAACTTGTGACAAAGACGTTGGATGGAATACCTAAAAGATTTTGACTTCACCATAGCCAACTATCTTGACAAGGCCAATGTGGTTGTTGATGCCCTTAGTAGAAAATGCTCAGTTGTGCATTTGGGTTGGCTAGCAACTGGAAGACTTTGCTCAATGGGATTCACAACCTTTGGCATATAGGGTTCATCTTGCCAAATCCAGATCAAGCCTGATTTGTTGACCGACCTTGTAGCAGCCCAGTTAGCCAACCCATAGTTGGAAAAGATGAAGGGTTTGATGGGAAAGACTCAAATACCTCTCACTAGGTGTGTATGGTGGAATCCAATATAAGAGTCATATTTGGAGTTCTTGAGGATTCACCCTTAAGAAGAGGAAGGCCTAAATTAACATGGGATGAACTTATAAAGAGAGATTTTGAATCTCTACATCTCAATCAGAATATGACTCATGATAGAGCTGAATGGAAACGAAGGATCCATGTAGCCGACCCCAACATAGTTGGGATTGAGGCTTAGATGATGATGATGATGATTTGGAGTTCTTGAGGATTCACCCTTAAAGACATGTATCTTTCAAGAGGCTCATGGATCAAAGTATTATTGTACACCCTGACACCACTAAGATGTTTAAGGACCTACAACTATACTTGTGGCGGTTAGGAATGAAGAGATACATTGCTTTCTAGGTGTCTAGTTGTCTCACGTACCAGATGATGAATGTTGAACACCAGAACCCGGTGGGTTACTACAATCGATTAAGATTCTTGTGTATAAATGGGACCATATCACCATGGATTTTGTGGTGGGTATTCTCAAGAGAAAGGAAGGTCATGATGCAATATGGGTTGTGGTGAGCCGCCTAACCAAGTCAGTACACTTACTTTCCCTGAAAGTCACTACTAAGGTGTCGACTTAGCTGAGCCTTACATAAGAGAGATAGTTCATTTGTGTGGTGTTTCGAGCTCAATTATTTTTTTATCGTGACCCTAAGTTCACTTCAACGTCATGTAAACAAGTTCATGAAGAACTCAGTACGAGGTTAAAATTCAGCACAACTTATCACCCCTAGATTGATGAACGTTGTAATGAACAATCTAGACCTTAGAAGATCTACTAAGAGCATGTGTGCTAGAATGGGGTGGATCATGGGAGTAATACCTACCCTTATCTGAGTTTGCCTATCTAGCATCAAGATGCCTCTATATGAAGCTCTTTATGGGAGGCCGTGTCGATCACTACTTCATTGGGATGATGTCAGTGAAAGGACCCTGCTAAGGCCAGAGGAACTATAGTTGTATGCGGACAATGTTGCTTTGATCAAGAAAAGGCTAAAGAGAAACGAAGACAAAAAATTCATATGTTGATGCAAAGTGAACAAATTTGCATTTCACTATAAGTGATCATGTGTTCCTAAAAATTTGACCCCTCTGAGCTATGGCTAAGTATAGAGGAAACTGAGTCCTCGATACATGGGTCTGTTTGATATTCTAGAATGGATTGGCAAGGCTGCTTATTGTCTAGATTTGCCACCAAAACATAGTATGATGCATGATGCGTTCCATGTATCCAATCTGAAGCACTATGTGAAGGATCCTAGCCATGTGTTGAATAATGATCCTAATGAACTCCAAGGGTGATTAACATATCCTGAGTCACTTGTGAGGATAATAAACTCCAAGGTGAATGAGATCAAGAATAAAAAGATGGAGATGGTAAAGGTTCTTTGGAAATACCACAGTGAATATGAATCCACATGGGAGCTAAAGAGAACATGGAAAAGTCTCATCCTAAACTTTTTGTATGACTAGTTGAATTTTGGGGACACAATTCCTATAAGAGGTAAAGGATGTTATAACATGATTTTTCACACGCTTTTACATATTTGAAAATGCAAATATTTGTATAATAAGGATATATTAGAATATTGATGTGCTTTGTTTCAATAGTCTGGATTGAATTTGTAAATTTTCCATTGCTATGATTTTTTTGTGAACTTTACTATTTTAAATAATCCAATAATAGATATGAGGAAAATAAAGAGAGAGAAAATCCCAAAAAAGATGAATTACTAAAGGTAATGGGTAACTAATATTTTTCATATGGAATTGTGTGTAGTTTTCTAGAAAAGTGGTGTTGGAGGCAACTAATGGATGGATTCTATTTCCAATTTATTTTAATTAAAAAACTATCAAAATAAGAAATATAGCCAAGTGGGGAAGAGATAAGGATTATTTTGATGCATTAAATAAATAAAATAAAAGGAAAACTTGGAGACATAGAAAAGTGTTTTGGACTTCTGTATTTTGGTCTCCAATCTTGCTTACATATAGATAAAGGTATTTAAGAATTTTCTTTTAAAATTTTGGATTAAAAGGATAAAAGAAGATAGATATATGGATTTTACTATTTCCTGAAGTGTAGAGGATTAGGAAAATATTATTAAATGTAATGACTCATTTTGAATTTTAAAAAATCATAGTTTCATCCCATTGATGATTTGCCTACCATGGTGACTGTAGGATCATGATATACTGCTCCACAGGTCATATCCTACCCAAGCCAGATCAGGGAAAGTAGTGTTGTACACACGAGGCAACATCAACCCGATTCACCCTCTCATTTCCAACTCATTATGAGATAAGCACACCTTTGAGTTCATCTTGAGAAATCAATTAGGAAACCCATTAATACAAGATGAAATCATGGCATGTGAACCAAAAAAGAAACCCCACTGGAAGTCCTCTCTCAGATGGAATCCTAAACCCTAGACCCAACCTCCTATCCTATAAAAAACCCCTCCCTCAACTTTGTCTGGAGCATAGAAACCTGAAAAACAAAGCTTTTTCTTAGGAAACACCCTCTCTCTCTCTCGCTCCACCTTTCTCTGATGAGCCATTCCAATGTGTGCACTGCTACAAGTGAAGAAGAAGTTTGGGTTAGGGGCGGACGCGGTACCGTCAGATTTGGGTCCACCTTGGACCGGTGATCACATCCTGCGATCAAGATTCAACTTCGGATAAGAGGAAGGCAAGTGGATAGATCTAATCTCCAATGTGAGTTCCCATCATATTGATGTTGAAGGAAACTCCCTACACTCTTCCATAAGAACTTGGAGTCTGTATCATGGTGACGGTAAGGGGAAGCTGTGATTCTTGCTAAAAAAAATAGACCGAACGCGTTCGAATTATGATCCACATAGCAGTTAGCGGCGACTAATGATTCAACGTCCATGGATTTTCCTAATGAAGGTATTTCTTAGCCTCTCTAACTAAAAATTAGAGAAATAGTCGTTACTTGCAAAATTCAATAAAAATCCATCCTTTGCCTAAAAAATACAAACAAGTAGTGCTTTTGAATTAGAAAGATGCAAGGATTATGTTAAAAATAGTTTCAAGACCGTGTTGTACTTCTAATTCTAAAAGTGCCTAAAGTTACTAACTTTAATGCATTAAAAGTATGTAAACCCTATTTTTTATCTTTACTGATCATAATATGTTTAAATAACTTATGATGGATAAAGTTGAGTCTTTTGCTTAAAAAGTATATCGTTGACTTAATTTGAGATTGATAATGGTTATAACATCAAAATTAGGGTTTGTAAGTGAAAAGGGCATTAAAAGTGGTAATTAAGGTTTGGGAGGACAAAACCCTAATGAAACCCTAATATGACCCCAAAACCCTAACTTGGAACCCAAGTCAGTCTTATATGAGTTTATGAACAAAATAGTAATACTTGGGTGTTATGCATTAATTTTAGGGTGATTGCTTGCTTAATGTCAAAGTGCACTTGTTTCTTAGACTTCAAGTTATATCGGAGAAAGATTATATTGTTACACCTATGGCAAATCAACTTAACTGACTTCTGTGATTTTTTAAAATTTTCCCGGTTGGATTTCCATTTGATAGTTGTATGTTTATTTACTTCCTACAATCTATAATGTCACTATGGATATCATCTTATATGACTATAACCTTCTCAAACCCTATATCAGTTTCTAGTGAGTTAAAGAGCATGGGGTGACTAAAGTCATCATAGGGATGATTGATGATCAAGCCCAGAATGAAAGGTCACCTTAGGCCAAGCCTGAAATAGAAGGCCTATGTATGAAACCAAGCCTGGGTGAGCGAAGGTTATGAAATGTCATTACAGGGACCAAAACCCTTAAAGAAGGTTCCTCATAAAGAGGCTCCCCTAAAGAGAGGACACACCATTGAGAAAAGAGGATACAGGTGGCGAGGTTAAAGAAAAACAAATGCTTGTTCAATTTTTAAATCATAATTGTTGCTATGGTTGATTATATTGTTACATCTACATGCATATATTTTATTAAACCTCGATCATGTAATTATGACAGTGGCCCTTTCCTTCTTGGTCCACTTAATTGGGGAAACATGGGGAGGGGTTCATCACAGTAAACTTCCTGGGATTGGTCACCCATACTAGTACTACTCTGGGTTGAGCACGCTTAACAATAGAGTTCTTTAGTGACTTTCTCCCTGAAAAGGAGGTGCACCTTGGTGATATGGGTAGTCCAATCATTCCTTTTATGATCATTTATCAAGGCCTCAAAAATCTGGGATGTTACAATCTCCCCACTTCGACTCTTGACGTCTTCATCAAGGATTAACTATATGGCCCCATAATATTTCCCCATTTCAGTGTAAATCCATAATGGCCCATGGACACCCAAATCCTGATCACAAGATAGCAACACAAGGGTGGATACATCACCATGGACAATCCTTTTCCAACTTTCCTAGACCGCATGGGTCAAGACTAGCTTGCCACATGACCACGTGGGCCCCACCTACTAGAGGGGCCTTGGATCTGATACCATTTGTAACAAATTGACTTTTTAGCATCCCCCAATTAAGGAGAGACCCAAAATGTTGAGCGCCATTACCTAAAATTCCCAATGATCTAGATTTAACCAAATAATAAATAATAGAAAATAATTTCTATTAATTCAAATATTGTTTACAAGGTTCTCCTCTAAGGAGCTACATGAATTTCTATCATTAGAACTACACATATGAGAAGAAGTATCTATCTAATCCTCTTGTACTTAGCTTTAATGCCGTCAGGTAATTTCATTATCATGTTTCAATATGCTTATCCATGCTTTTGTTTCATGCTATTTTAGGTACATGTTAAATGTGAAGATATGTGACATGATAAATCTAATGAAATTACCTAAAGGTGTTAAAGCTGAGTAAAGGAGGAATAGATAGGTAATTCTTCTTATATGTGCAGTTCCAATGATAGAAATTTGTGTGAATCCTTAGAGGAGCATCTTATAAACAATATTTGAATTATTGGAAATTATTTGTTATTATTATATGGTTAAATTTGTATCTTTGGAAATTTTAGGTAATGACTCTCAACTTTTTGGGTCTGTCCTTAATAATAGGATGCTAAAAAGTGAGGTTGTTACAATACCACTGCAACATAGTGGGGTTCTACTTCCCTTCAATGAGTAGGAGTCGAGAGGGAGTCGACCCTCATAAGGTGCATGGTAGTGCCCAGATTTGCAAAGGATTTTGGGCATGCTTGAATGCAAAATGATCAACCTTTTTGTCTCAAATACATGCCAGTTTCCTCCTATCAAGGTCCCTGATAATGCTTATCAATGATAAGATTCAATATAAAATTGCCAATCGCCAATCATCACCCTTGATAGTGATTCCTTGATCACCACACTCGATTACAATGACCTCGATAGCCACCTATCGACCATCCACCAATCAAGGTTCCACCACAATAGATGCTCATTGATCACCTATCTTGACAATCATCTATCAACATCCACCACATTGATCGGCCATCTAGCAGTCAAACACCACTGATCGAGGTCCACTAATAGACATCATTCTATCCAAAACTTCTTGCACCAAAAGACATATGTGACTCTTCATATTCACCCTATCAGTGTTGTAGGTGGTAGGGGAGGCCACCACTTCTTAGGCACCACCTTGCAATCCTTGGAGGAAGTTAGGAAGGTTATATGCCTTTTTGCCTCCTATAAATAGAAATCCATTGCCTCCAGTAGAAGGGATTTCAGGACACCAAGAGAGTATAGAGCTGTGTCTACAAATCTTAGTATCCATTAACTGCAAGGCTTGATCAACCACCCGAGAAAGAGATATACTAGTTCACTCCTAAACCACCTTGACAGTCTGACCTTGATTGAGGAAGATCGATCAACCTCTGCCACTCTATAGGTTAATTGACCACCTTCATTCTTCAATTTATTTGAGAGACCTTGAAAGATATAGATTGATTTACTAGTTCTAATCCATAAGTCAATCGATCTTCTTCAGATCTAGCTCAATTGTCGCCTCTATTCAGCTCCAAGCTCAATTGTCTGACCTCTAGAGAGGAAGAACAATTGATGTGTCTGGCATTGATAGGCCAATCAGTATCTTCTTCTCCATCACCTTTGTTATCTCCATTGACCAACAATTTAGTATCCTGACCTTCTCTCTACCATCCACTTGAGTGTTGGGTTGGTGTGCTCCTCTAAAGGACGTCCCTAATAAAGAATACAAGCATTTGTACATTAGGACTGCACATCAATTTGGTTTTGTGACTATGATATTTTGTAATTTACACACTATTTATCTTGTTGTCACCTTGAGGGTTAAATAGTCCCTTGCTAGGATAAGAGTAACTCCACTACATTTTTTCTCTGTTATTGGCATCTAAACTCGCATGAACTCTGTTACATTTTAAATATATGGTTTAATGTTTGTTTTGATGTGATTAGCCAACATACATGCATGTTTATCTTGACTTGAATGTAGAGAACTCTAAACTCAATCCCAATTATATTGATTAAATTCTTATTTAAAAATTGATGAGAATATTAGATTGGTGTTTTCTAAGGCAATAAGTACATGATATTTTGGTAACTCGATAGTTATCTTAGAGTAATATCTATTTGGTTCTAATTTGAGTTCTAAAAGGATGGATTTATCTATACTCGATTTAACATGTTCATACATGATGTGATGCATTGAGAGAGTGAAGAATATGTTGTTGTGGCGAAACCAATTCACCCTAGTGATGTCATGAATTGGCAACTAGAACTTTCAATTAGTTACTCTATTATTGCAATCATATCTCAAACTACCAAATCAAACTTTTGTTCCAATACTAGTTCTTGATCGATTACATTGATAAGATAACTATAGAATATTTTGTCATTTCAATTCGATTTGAAATTATATTAGGATAATATCCATCTACTTACGTGTGAGATTGTTGTATGCCTGGTCAAGGTAAAAACCAAGGACTTCAGACATGGTGAATTCAAGCTTATGTAGATCCACATCGATAGCTAAACATTGACCAAGATATAGCTAATATAGGTGGTCTTAGGCTTGAATCCTTGGAACTAATTGGTTGCAAACATGATTTATCAAACTCTTTCTGTGTGTTGGGCCACAAGTTATGAAATGTTAGGAAGAGGAAGTTGTAATGATCCGACCCCTTGACAACCCCCAATTAAGGAAGGCCAAGAATCTAGAGCCATTATCCCAAAAGAGGATCATATGGTATTGCAAATAATCTAAAATAAATGATAAATTCTACCACAACTAAGCTTAAAATAGGATATTTTTTTTTATTTTCACATACCTTTCAAAAGTAGGATTTCAAAACTTTACCCAAAGAAAGAACTAACTATAATCCTATGGACATTATTTTTCCTTGTTCTTTATCAATGTCACCTTTTATTGAACATTCACTTTTCATCAACCGACTGCATATTTCTCTAAACCGTTGACAAACAAAATGTTGGTCAGTATAATGGATTATACTAGTATGTTGGGGAAACCAAAAGTTTTCATCTAGTTGTAACAACATATTGCAACCAAATTATTGTTTGCAACCAAATTATTGTTTAACATATCAAATTTTAAATTTTAAACATAAGTACTCAATCCTGACATATCCAAGCCTATGTGCTATCCCTGTAGTGGACATGGATACTAACTTTCTCATATGGTAGATCCCAAATAGCCCCTTTTGATCCTACCCTAAAGGTAGACCAATACATAGATTTGTATAGTCGTATGATCCTACCCAAAGGTAGACCAAACATCAACTCATGATAACCTGATGATCCTACCACATAGGTAGACCAATACCTTGGTCATCAATTCCTTGCATATGCTCAAATCTACAGAGGAGGACAAGGATCTAAGCTAGTCATGCATATATTTATGGTGATAGCCATAGTAACTTTATAGTTGCAAGAATTAAAGTTCATCCAAACAATTAATTTCAAGCAATCGGTAAAACCACAAAAATCACTGTGAAACTAGAGCGATTAGCAATAAGCATAACCACATACCTGATTTGGTAGTCTCAAAACCAATAAAGGTAGCTAATCCAATCAAGAATTCTAATCAACCAAGCCAAGCAATAAATCAAGCAAATCTTGATCTTGAAAAGCATTTATAACACCTAATGGTTATAAGCACATCCAAACATCTTTTATTGACTTGGGATTCCATTCTAATGCTTCTAAGCCTTATTAGGGTTTCCTTAAGGTTTCTTGGTTTCACTTTCCAATTTTACCATTTTTAGGTCAACAAACCCTAAAAGCTCTTTTCTACTCATAAAAACCCTAATTACTCAAATTATCCAAATTAAGGATTTTTATCCACCAATTAGTCCAAGAACATCATTTTCATGCCTTCTTGATTGATTTGCACAATTAAAACCATTAAACCTTCAAAATTAGGGTTTTAAGCCCATTAATGCACATTTATCATTATGGAATGCTAATTAACCAAATAATGAACTATTAGCATCCCATTAGATCTAACTATCCTTTTCATGTCAAAAGGTTAAAATTTTCTCATAAACCATGGAACATCATTAGATCCATTAATCTTCAAAACTTAGGTTTCCAAATTAATTAAAACTATAAAAGATAGCATCTTTACACACTTTTCAAACAATAAGTAGATTTAGGCCATGAATTTATTTTTAATGGATTCTACTTATTTTTTTATCAAAACCATATATTATTTGTCTCCATATGATATCCTATCATTTACTATAATTTTTACAAAATAATTAGGTTCTGGCCAATCAGAGGTCGCCAAATAAGCACATGGTAGTGAGGCTCGACTTGCTAGTGCGGCTGGGTCGAGCCAATGGGCTCCAACCATCTCAGCCTATCCACTCGCATGACAGCAAGGGGGGACCGAACTAAACACCCATAAAAAGACAGGAATAGCCATACCTCAAAAAGGATTGCACGAGGGCAGAAGGGTAACTTACTCGTCCAACGTCTTCAACCTATGATCGTCTGCAAGCAAGATCTAAGAAGTTAATAGCAAGGTTGACTCTGCTACCCGGGCCACCAACGCCAAATGTCAAAGTCCCCTCAACTTTGGCATGCTTCCACAAACGTGAAGGAGGTCTCAATTGCCCTGGTGGTAGCCAGTGCCATCCGAACTACTAGATGGGGATTCTAGTGAGATGTCAGGATGAAATCAGAGTGGAAAAGGAGGCTAGGGGAGCAGTTGTGCGTAGAAATCTCAGATTTATGCTTGGCTGAAGCTGTGGAAGAGTTTTGCAAACTCAGAGGGAGTCCAGAGCCCTATATATACCCTTCTATGTCTGTACAACTATGCTCAAGATTTAGGTTTAGGTGTTCCTTCTAGATATCTCAAAACTAGATCAAACCTAGGGTAGACATGCACATTTCTTGCTCCCAAATTCATTGATCAAGTCTCCTGATTTGCTTGGCCTATGAATCTCGGGGAAATTGATTCCAAAATTTGCATGTACCATCCTTTCTTTCCTCTCCTAGATGAGGGTAGGTGATGAGCACTCTACCGTTGGATCTCAGATCCATCAACCATCATTCACATGCCAGAAAAAGGTTAATTAAAACACATTCTAATTGGATTTGAAAATTGTGACATTCATTGACATTCCTCTCACTTTAGGGATTTTCAAAATTCCATATCTCTCAAACCACACATCTTTGTAATCCCAAATTTTAATGTAAACTCTTTAATGACTTAATTTACTTGTGTCCAAATTTAGGAACTGAAACTCAAAAATAAAAGAGACTTTTCTTCATATGCAAGTCATCCACTCAAAAGGAATATATTATGAAATTAGACTTTCTCTTATACTTTCTTTATTTTGATTTCTTTTCTTATTAGAAACCATGTGCAAATAAAAACTAATCAATTGTGGCCATTCATGCCACTTTCTGAGAATTCTACACAATTCTCATATATGCACACAATTATCTTTTATTTTTTTCCTTTTGCTTATTCTAAGATTTTCTTTTATCCTTTTCCCTTTATCCTTTATTGGATTATTAAAATAGTATAAACCACAAAATCACGCATTAAGGGAAATTTACAAAAGAATCCATTCTTTGAAAACAACAAATACAATTTTCCATTCAAATCTCTTTTATTTGAAAAATTGAATTTAAAAAAATATAAGAAAAATTGAGGTTATAACATCCTTTCCCTCTTATAGGAATTTTGCACACATAATTCAACCAATTAACAAGAAAATATGGGGTAAGACTTTTCCATATCCATCTTTAGATTTCATGTGGCTTCATCCTATCCATGGTGCTTCCAAAGAACATTTACCATCTCAATATTTTTACTCCTGATATCCTTCACCTCGGTATCCAGTACCCTCACAGGTGACATAGGGTATGTCAGCCTCCCTTGGAGTTCAATAGGTTAAATGCTCAACACATGGCTTGGGTCCTTCACATAGAACTTTAGACTGGACACATGGAACACCTCAAGCATCATATTATACTGAGGGGGTAAGGATAAATGATAATTAGTTTCATTGATCCATTCCAAAATCTCAAACGGACCCATATATCGGGGACTCAACTTTCCTCTATTCTTAGCTATAGCACAGAGGGGTCAGATTTTCAGAAATAGATGTTCACCCATACTGAAGTGCAAGTTAGTCTGCTTCACATCAACACATGACTTCTCTCAATCCTGGGCTCTCTTCAACGCTTGCTTGATCAAAATGACTTTATCAACATATAAGTGTAGTTCCTCTGATCTCAACAAGGTCCTCTCACTAACAACATCCTAGTGAAGTGGTGACTGACATAGCCTCCCAGAGAGAGCTTCATATAGAGGCATCCTGATACTATCTTGGTAGCTGTTATTGTAGGCAACTCAGCTTAGGACAGGTACTTCTCCCATGATCCACCCCAATCGAGCACACATGCTATAAAAAAATCCTCTAAAGTTTGGATCATCCTTTTTAACTATCCATCATTCTGGGGGTGATATGATGTGCCAAATTTCAGCCTAGTACGGAGTTCTTGCATGTATTTCCATAACTTGGAAGTGAACTTTGGGTCATGATCTGAAATAATCAAACTCAGAACACCATGCAGTCAAACTATCTCTCTAATATAGTTCATCTAGGTTTTTCACCTTGACAGTGATCTTTAAGCATCGACTTGGTAAGGTGATCTACCTAAACCCATATTGCATCATGACCTTTCTTGGTCATGGGGAGACCCACCACAAAGTCCATGGTGATATGTTCCCATTTCCACTCAGGAATTTCAATCGACTGTAGCAATCCACCAGGTCATTGGTGTTCAACCTTCACCATCTATTACGTGAGACAACTGGCCAAATATGCCACTACATCTCTCTTCTTTCCAAGCCACCAAAAGTACGACTGCAAGTCTTTAAACATTTTGGTGGTGCCAAGGTGTACCATATACTTAGAACGATGAGATTTTGCAATATATGATTCTGCAAAGGCAAATCTTCAGGAACCCAAATAAAAATCTTGTAGCAGATTCCACCATCTACTCCCACTGAGAGATGGGTCTGAATTTTCTCTAAAAAACCTTTCATCTTGTCAATATTTGGGCTGGCTAAATGGGAATCTACCAACTCGATCAACATGTCTAATTTTATCTGGATGTTAGCCACACTAATCGGTCTTCTAACGGCTGTAGAGTCCACCTAGAAAACTCTTCCAATTTTCTCCAATGGCTAGACAAGAAAGTTGCACACCTGAGCTATTTTTGACCAAGAGCATCTGCTAAAACATTAGATTTTCCATGGAGATAGGCGATGGTAAAAACATAATCCTTCATACACTCCATCCATCATCTTTGTCTCAGGTTTACATCCTTCTGAATCAGGAGGTACTTCAAGATCTTACATCCGTTATTCAAAATTCATACCTATAGAATTCAAATTCCATTGGGTAATTATATCCTTATTCAAAATCTTAATTTCGTGATTACCTTGCTCACCTCATTTTCCAACCATTTATCCAATATTCTCTCCTAAGGGTGTGGTAACTCCTCCAATACTCAATTACCATAAAAGATATCAACTTAAGTATTTATTCCTCATATCATTTCTATTCCTAGTATGGCATGAATCTGTCTCATCTCTCACTCATAATAAGATGAAATAAGAATTTGGCTGTAGTCCAAATACAGAGTTCATCCTATTCCAAGATTTGAAATGGTACATTTACACATTATTATTTTATTTTCAAATCTAGGTTGAATCATCCTCCCCATGACTCCAAACCATGAATACTACCATTATCTTAATTCCACACTTGCATATAGGAAAAACTTTTCTCATAATCTTTTGAGTCTTATCATAACTCCTATTTACAAACCTTAGTCATTTCCTCAAGGTCTCTAGGGTGCCTGTACTTTTAGGGTGATCTTACCCTTATGCATCTAGGAAGTGCCTCTCCACTACTATAGAAATAGCATTCAGTGTCACTTTTCTGGGCGTCGGTTATTAAGGAAAACCGACGCCTAACATATAAGGCGTCGGTTGTTTAAGCAAACCGACATCTATATTCGAAGACCATCCAGACACGGGTACCGCTTTGTATTCAGCGTCGGTTGTTTATAACAAACCGACGCTGAAAGTCAGCCGCGAAATCCAAATTTTGATAAAAAAAAGAGTGTCATTTTCAGCATCGGTTATGTAGGTATAAACCGACGCCTATGTGCGATGAAAATTTGCGCGAAAAGTGTCACTTTCAGCGTCGGTTATCGTTTTATAACCGACGCTGAAGGTGGTTCCCGCCAAACAATTTCATGAAAATATCGTCCAATTGGACGTCGGTTGTTGCAAACAACCGACGCTAAAGATGTTTAGGCGTCGGTTGTTTAAAACAACCGACGCTATTTGGGAACTTATAACCCGCGATTACCCGACTCTTCCCCTTTCTTCTGTTTCATTGCGAGCAATTACCCTATTTCTCTACTGCCGGCGATTTCTCTCCGGCGATTTCTTCTCCAGCGCCATTTCTCCGGCTATTTCTTCTCCGGCGCCCCCTTCTCCGCCACCACTCCTCCTTCTCCGCGCCCCCTTCTCCACCGCCCCTGCTGCTCCAAGCGCCTGAGAACCGGCGCCGCCGCCACGTCTGAGATTAGGCACCGCCTGGTGCTTTTCCACCGTCGTCGCGCCGCCGCAACCACCGCCAGAGCCACCGGAGCTGCTAGCTGCTCCTCCACCACCGTCGCTGCTAGCTACTTCTCCAGCCAGAGCCACCGGAGCCTCTGCCTTCTTCCCTCTGACAAGGTTGGTCTTCCCGCTGCTAGCTGCTCTGCTTTTTTATGCATCGATCAAATTGTTGTGATAAAAATGCATGTAATGTATTTGATTAGAGTTAATCTAATCTGGATGTTCATAATAATGGTATGTTAAATATGATTATTAGGGATAAATATAATGTCTAGTACACAAATATTAGATGATATTCAAGAAAACCCTAGTTTGATGAGCATGTTGTTAATCATGTTAATTATGATTCTTCTATATATTCTGATGTCATTATATAATTATGTGATCCCAACATATTAAATTGAATTAGAATGATTTCATGAATTATAGGGTTTTAAAGTTGATAAACATGTACATGCGGAAATAGGGTTATTAAACCAATGGTTATAACATAGTATGATCTTAATCTGATCTGGATGTTCATAATAATGTAGTATGTTAAATATGATGATTAGGGATACATATAATGTCTAGTAAAGATTCCTAGACCTTTTGTTTGAAACTATTGATTTCTTGATTTATTATTTAATAATGCTCTGTTGATTAGGATTAACCATGTTGCCTGTACTTTATAGACATTTATTATATATAAGAATGACAACACATGTATTTGTTGGCCTAGAAACCCGTCCAAGATTTACTCATTAGGAGTAAATCTTGGATAGTCCCCGGTTCGGGACTGTTCTTGAACACCTAATCTTACTTAGGATGTAAGTGTATAATGTGTATTGGGTTTTCGAGAAAATTTCGGTAGCATTTCCCCGTTTGTTCTCTAAGTACATATGTACTTAGAGAACAGCGCGGAAATGCTGCCGAAATTTTCTTGAAAACCAAATACACATTATACACTTACTAGTGAGATTAGGTGTTCAAGGATGGGATAGGTGGTACACATTTATTATATATAAGAATGACATCAAATGTGTTTGTTGGCCTAGAAACCCGTCCAAGATTGACTCATTAGGAGTAAATCTTGGATAGTCCCCAGTTTGGGACTGTTCTTGAACACCTAATCTCACTTAGGATGTAAGTGTATAATGTGTATTGGGTTTTTGAGAAAATTTTGGTAGCATTTCCCCGTTTGTTCTCTAAGTACATCAACTATCTCAAACACCAAATGATATTACAAAAACTATCAAATGCCTCGCCTTTAAACCAAAACCGAATGTTATGTCTTATGAAGGGTTTGACATTAATGGTTTCACATATTACACAAAGCGCCAAGATGATAAGACTGTCGTCCAAAATAGTGGGGTCACTCTTCAAGCGTCGACTATGTACTTTGCAAGTGCAAAGGATAAGAGTCCACGTGAAGCTAAAATGTCATATTACGGTGTCATTGAGGACATTTGGGAGTTTGACTACATAGATTTCAAAATTCCGCTCTTTAAATGTAATTGGGTTGATAACACCAAAGGAGTTATAGTGGATGAATTGGGTTTCACTTTGGTGAACTTTGAAAAGATTGGCGAGAAGGGTGAACCATTCATATGGGCATCACAGGCGAAACAAATATTCTATATCGATGATCCTGCAAATGATAAATGGTCGGTTGTTCTTCATGGTAAAAGACAATTCATTGAAGATCCTATAGATGAAGAAGAGTACTATGATAAGTATGATGACTCCATTCCATTCTCAGTTGGGTTGCCAACTCCACAAAATATTGAAGCTAATGATGACTTATATGTGCGCGGAGATCACAATGAAGGATTGTTAATTGATAAAAGATCACATTTTTAGAGACATGTATGTTTATACAAATGCTAAATGTTTGCCTTTTTCTAGTTAATACAAATGCTAAATGTTTGCCTTTTCTAGTTAATACAAATGCTAAATGTTTGCCTTTTTCTAGTTAATACAAATGCTAAATGTTTGCCTTTTTAATGACATTTTCAGATGGCTGACCATGATGAGCATGATGTCCATGATGAGCATGAAGTCCATGATGAGCATGCTGTCCATGACGAGCATGGCAAGGATACCAATGTAAGTTCTAAAAACATATCCTGTATTTCTATAAAATTCATTATCTTCTAGTTATGTCATATATCCTATATTTTTATATTGGGCTAATTTAGTGTGTTTATTTTTTTCAAATTTTAGGTTGATGATGTACGTGTACCCACTGAAGCACTGGAGCAACTTGATGCGCAGCACCAAACACTTAACAAGAAAAGGGGCATCACTCTGTTGAAGAAGTTATTAGCGCTAAGTGGTAGTGGATCCAAATTGGTGGTGGAGTTTGATAATGGAGGAAATGCAATTGGAGTGAACCACAATAATTTTGTAAACTATCTTGGGTGTACCACTCGGAGCCATTGTGGTGTTAAGTATGATAATTGGCATAAAGTTCCTCAAGGGAAAAAAGACTTGATATGGAAAGATTTATGCGTGAGTTATTATTATTTGCAATTCTATTTTGTAGATTACAAATTCTATTATTTGCAATTCTATTTTGGATACTAGTTAATAACATTTCTATTTTACAAAATCTATTTGCATTGGATGAGAATTTGCATCGTAAAAGTGTGATGCAACGCGCTGGAAAGATGCTTAGGAATTATAGGACAAATCTGAATAGAGAATACATAAAAGAGGGTGATAAGAAGAAGAAGTCAGCCCTTGAACAATGGAACTTCTTGGACAAAGAAGATTGGGACAATTTTGTTGCTTCAAGAAAATCTGAAGAATTCAAGGTATTAGGCGTCACTCCCAATTTAATTAATATACATTGTATTCACCTATTCAAGATTAACATTTAGTGCTACTAACCAAATCATTAATGTGCATACTAACTAGGCCCTCTGTGACGTACAAAAAGCAAGGCGTGCACTGAATGTGCATGACCACACTATGGGTCCAAAAGGCTATGAAAGCGTTCGCCAAAGACTACAGGCGGAGTCTGCGGCTACTCAACAGTCTGCTGCTACTCAGGAGTCTGCTCCTACTCAGGAGTCTGCCACACCCATGCCTCGCCATGATATCTGGATAGCTGGCAGGCAAAACAAGAAGGGTGAAATAAAGAAGCCTGTAACTGCTGAGGCGGCTGCAAAAATGGTAAAATACAACTCTTAGAGAAATCGTTTGAATATTGATTATTTGTGGTGTTAACTTACCAATTTCTATTTATGGTGATTAGCGGGAGCTGCACAAGCAGAGGAAACAAGGCACATTCATCCCTCAGGGCACAAGGGATGAATTGACAGTTGCTCTGGGTAACCCAGAGCATCCTGGACGTGTTAGAGGTGCCGACGCTGGTGTTGGCAACAAAGCATTCTTTGGGCCATCCCAGTGCAAACCCAGAGCGGGACTTTCTCAAGAAGAGGTAACCTATTCTTTTTTTAGAATGTTACTACAAAAGGAAATTCATTAATAAGAAGCTAATGTTTCTTTTATCCATGTATAGGAGAATAAGAGAGTTGATGATTTAGTTGCTAAGAAGGTCAACGATGTAGTTGCTGAGAAGGTCAAAAAAGAATTGCTGTGGTGGCAGACATCTCAGGCTTCCAATCAGCCTATGGCGACCCACTCTTCTCCTGATGCACAGACTGCGAGTAATCCTGGAGACCCATCGCCTAGCACGTCTGTTGTAAGTATTGTTTATGACATTGTAGCTAGTCTTTTCAAGATGATATGTTTTCAAGATTATATGTATATATGTATAACATTCTTTACGTAAATTTGTAGGCATTGAAGCCATGCCGCTTAAGAATGCAAGACTATGTTGTTGCAGAGGCGCATGCTTACCAGTCCCTTCCTGGGGCAACGTTTCATGGGACTCCAATGCCGCAGGGATACATTCGTGTGAGCCCGCTACATGTATTACCCGATTGGAGGGAAGTTGCGTTGCCATATGCCCACCCATATATTGATACACTTGGTGAGGCAGAAGGCGGGGTCATATTGTGGCCCAAAGTAGATGTCGTCTACACGACTGAAATTGTAAGATAAATTTACATTGATTTAGACTGTTAATGTGTATATATGATATCAACTGATCTGAAATTATATATACAGGTTAAAAAGAAGACACCAGGAGAACCTAGGCCTCCACCTCCACTTCCCGCATTACCAACTTGGGTTCCAACTGACCTAATATACCCGTTAGGTCCTGCTTGTAGGGGAATGGCATGTTGGCTACGGGCACATAATATACATTGCCCTATAATAGTTTCTTTAGATGCAGATTATGCAGGTCAATCATACGATAGCTCTTTATTTATACAAGATATTATTGAGCTATTTATGTATGATTGGCTGAATACATCAATGATAGAGACATGGATAAGGTGAGATCTTGTTTATATATCCATATACCTTATGTAAGATCCGGTGATCTGGTTTCTTATATATTAATGCATACGCCTATATGTTTTGCAGCTACTTAGCCGAAGATCATTGCAAACAATTTGCATTTGATCATGTCGGATTTTTGATTCCATCATTGATTAGTTTGGTAGCTAAAGACCCTGATAATGTTCAACAATACTGTATAGATGCTTTTACAATTTTTGGTCAGCAAAAGAAGATGATAATAATAGCTCCATTCAATGTCAAGTAAGTTTACTTTATTTATAATTTGGACTTAAGAAAATTCCATTTTTATTTTGCATTTTGAGTTATTAATTGTTAACTTCTTACCTCTAGCGGTAGACATTGGGAGTTACTAGTTATTGTCCCCAGGACATTCACTGTTTATTATCTAGATCCTGCAGGGAGTACATTGAACACTAAAATTGGACACGTAATGAGAATGCCATTATTCTGGTGAGAAATATTTCATTTTTATATCCATTAACATCTTTTATTACATTACTATTTACTTATGCAATTTATTGTGTTATATTAACATGTAGGGGTTTAGATGCATTCAAAAAGGCTGGAGGAACGGTCCCAAGGAAAAAGAACCAGCCAATAAATTGGCAGAACGTACAAGTAAGTTCCCGACTCGAATATATATATTATTGATGTGAATTGTGCTTAGTTGTATTATTTTGTATGTTTCAATTTATAGTGTGCTACACAAGACAATGGCTGGGCATGCGCATACTATGTGATGCGATGTATGCAGATGATTATCAAACATGCCGCATTGGACATCGATAGCATACATGAGGTATTATATATAGTCTCATTAGTTAGTATGAAATATATCAATCTTATTTTTATATTATTACTTATATATATACATCATTCTCTTTGCAGGTGTTTAAAAATGACCACACTATAGGTAAACGCTTAAAAATATACATGCTCCATATACGATGGAAGCATTAAATGAAGTAAGAGAAGAATGGGCAAAAGCCATACAAGTAGTGGCAACTGTAAGATATAATTGGGATGTTGATAGCGATAATGAATGATACTTTGTAAATAAATATTTCTGAATGTTAATACATGTATTTGAATGTTTCTATATGTGTGAATGTGAGAATTGAATTGATGTCTGAATGTATGTACTTGTGTGAAATTTTCCTTGTGACTTTTGCAGGTTTGCGGCCTGTTTGTAGGCTGATATCAATGGATGTCGTAAACCTGCAGTTCAGAAAGCTGAACTGCAGGTTCTCATCCTGCTGACCAGCCACAGCAGGCCTGCAAACTGATATGAAAAAAAAACAGAAATAGGCGTCAGTTATTTATAGAAAACCGTCAGCAAAGACCTACAGCGTCGGTTATTTATAGAAAACCGTCGCCTAATAGTACAAACAACCCGACCGTGCAGGATAGCACGGCCGTGGTGGAAAAGGCATCGGTTATTCATATAAAACCGACGCCTATAGTACTAAACACGGCTGTGCAGGGAAGCACGGCCGTGTCATCTTGAAGTATAGGCGTCGGTGTTTTAGTATATAACCGACGCCAAAAGAGTTCGCGCCACAGAAAATGGCATCATCTAGGGCACTTTATGCGTCGGTTATCTACTAAAAGACCGACGCTATATTCTATATAGGCGTCGGTGTTTTAGTATATAACCGATGCAGAAAGTGCCCTAGATGACGCCATTTTCTGTGGCATGAACACTTTTGGCGTCGGTTATATATTAAACGACCGACGCCTATAGAATAAATAGGCGTCGGTTAAAAAACTGACGCCGAAGTGTTCGACCTTTAGCGGCGCCCACATAGGCGTCGGTCGGAAACCGATGCCAAATGGGGTTAAACGACCGACGCCAAAGGCCGTTTCTAATCAACCAAGCCAAGCAATAAATCAAGCAAATCTTGATCTTGAAAAGCATTTATAACACCTAATGGTTATAAGCACATCCAAACATCTTTTATTGACTTGGGATTCCATTCTAATGCTTCTAAGCCTTATTAGGGTTTCCTTAAGGTTTCTTGGTTTCACTTTCCAATTTTACCATTTTTAGGTCAACAAACCCTAAAAGCTCTTTTCTACTCATAAAAACCCTAATTACTCAAATTATCCAAATTAAGGATTTTTATCCACCAATTAGTCCAAGAACATCATTTTCATGCCTTCTTGATTGATTTGCACAATTAAAACCATTAAACCTTCAAAATTAGGGTTTTAAGCCCATTAATGCACATTTATCATTATGGAATGCTAATTCACCAAATAATGAACTATTAGCATCCCATTAGATCTAACTATCCTTTTCATGTCAAAAGGTTAAAATTTTCTCATAAACCATGGAACATCATTAGATCCATTAATCTTCAAAACTTAGGTTTCCAAATTAATTAAAACTATAAAAGATAGCATATTTACACACTTTTCAAACAATAAGTAGATTTAGGCCATGAATTTATTTTTAATGGATTCTACTTATTTTTTTTTATCAAAACCATATATTATTTGTCTCCATATGATATCCTATCATTTACTATAATTTTTACAAAATAATTAGGTTCTGGCCAATCAGAGGTCGCCACATAAGCACATGGTAGTGAGGCTCGACTTGCTAGTGCGGCTGGGTCGAGCCAATGGGCTCCAACCATCTCAGCCTATCCACTCGCATGACAGCAGGGGGGACCGAACTAAACACCCATACAAAGACATGAATAGCCATACCTCAAAAAGGATTGCACGAGGGCAGAAGGGTAACTTACTCGTCCAACGTCTTCAACCTTTGATCATTTGCAAGCAAGGTCTAAGAAGTTAATAGCAAGGTTGACTCTGCTACCCAGGACACCAACGCCAGATGTCAAAGTCCCCTCAACTTTGGCATGCTTCCACAAACGTGAAGGAGGTCTCAATTTCCCTGGTGGTAGCCAGTGCCATCCGAACTACTAGATGGGGATTCTAGTGAGATGTCAGGATGAAATCAGAGTGGAAAAGGAGGCTAGGGGAGCAGTTGTGCGTAGAAATCTCAGATTTATGCTTGGCTGAAGCTGTGGAAGAGTTTTGCAAACTCAGAGGGAGTCCAGAGCCCTATATATACCCTTCTATGTCTGTACAACTATGCTCAAGATTTAGGTTTAGGTGTTCCTTCTAGATATCTCAAAACTAGATCAAACCTAGGGTAGACATGCACATTTCTTGCTCCCAAATTCATCGATCAAGTCTCCTGATTTGCTTGGCCTATGAATCTCGGGGAAATTGATTCCAAAATTTGCATGTACCATCCTTTCTTTCCTCTCCTAGATGAGGGTAGGTGATGAGCACTCTACCGTTGGATCTCAGATCCATCAACCATCATTCACATGCCAGAAAAAGGTTAATTAAAACAAATTCTAATTGGATTTGAAAATTGTGACATTCATTGACATTCCTCTCACTTTAGGGATTTTCAAAATTCCATATCTCTCAAACCACACATCTTTGTAATCCCAAATTTTAATGGAAACTCTTTAATGACTTAATTTACTTGTGTCCAAATTTAGGAACTGAAACTCAAAAATAAAAGAGACTTTTCTTCATATGCAAGTCATCCACTCAAAAGGAATATATTATGAAATTAGACTTTCTCTTCTACTTTCTTTATTTTGATTTCTTTTCTTATTAGAAACCATGTGCAAACAAAAACTAATCAATTGTGGCCATTCATGCCACTTTTTGAGAATTCTACACAATTCTCATATATGCACACAATTATCTTTTATTTTTTTTCCTTTTGCTTATTTTAAGATTTTCTTTTATCCTTTTCCATTTATCCTTCATTGGATTATTAAAATAGTATAAACCACAAAATCACGCATCAAGGGAAATTTTACAAAAGAATCCATTCTTTGAAAACAACAAATACAATTTTCCATTCAAATCTCTTTTATTTGAAAAATTGAATTTCAAAAAATATAAGAAAAATTGAGGTTATAACATCCTTTCCCTCTTATAGGAATTTTGCACCCATAATTCAACCAATTAACAAGAAAATATGGGGTAAGACTTTTCCATATCCATCTCTAGATTTCATGTGGCTTCATCCTCTCCATGGTGCTTCCAAAGAACATTTACCATCTCAATATTTTTACTCCTGATCTCCTTCACCTCGGTATCCAGTACCCTCACAGGTGACATAGGGTATGTAAGCCTCCCTTGGAGTTCAATAGGTTAAATGCTCAACACATGGCTTGGGTCCTTCACATAGAACTTTAGACTGGACACATGGAATACCTCAAGCATCATATTATACTGAGGGGGTAAGGATAAATGATAATTAGTTTCATTGATCCATTCCAAAATCTCAAACGGACCCATATATCGGGGACTCAACTTTCCTCTATTCTTAGCTATAGAACAGAGGGGTCAGATTTTCAGAAATAGATGTTCACCCATACTGAAGTGCAAGTTAGTCTGCTTCACATCAACACATGACTTCTCTCAATCCTGGGCTCTCTTCAACGCTTGCTTGATCAAAATGACTTTATCAACATACAAGTGTAGTTCCTCTGATCTCAACAAGGTCCTCTCACTAACAACATCCTAGTGAAGTGGTGACTGACATAGCCTCCTAGAGAGAGCTTCATATAGAGGCATCCTGATACTATCTTGGTAGCTGTTATTGTAGGCAACTCAGCTTAGGACAGGTACTTCTCCCATGATCCACCCCAATCGAGCACACATGCTATCAAAAAATCCTCTAAAGTTTGGATCATCCTTTTTAACTATCCATCATTCTGGGGGTGATATGCTGTGCCAAATTTCAGCCTAGTACGGAGTTCTTGCATGTATTTCCATAACTTGGAAGTGAACTTTGGGTCATGATATGAAATAATCGAACTCAGAACACCATGCAGTCGAACTATCTCTCTAATATAGTTCATCTAGGTTTGTCACCTTGACAGTGATCTTTAAGCATCGACTTGGTAAGGTGATCTACCAAAAACCATATTGCATCATGACCTTTCTTGGTCTTGGGGAGACCCACCACAAAGTCCATGGTGATATGTTCCCATTTCCACTCAGGAATTTCAATCGACTGTAGCAATCCACCAGGTCATTGGTGTTCAACCTTCACCATCTATTACGTGAGACAACTGGCCAAATATGCCACTACATCTCTCTTCTTTGCAAGCCACCAAAAGTACGACTGCAAGTCTTTAAACATTTTGGTGGTGCCAAGGTGTACCATATACTTAGAACGATGAGATTTTCCAATATATGATTCTCCAAAGGCAAATCTTCAGGAACCCAAATAAAAATCTTGTAGCAGATTCCACCATCTACTCCCACTGAGAGATGGGTCTGAATTTTCTCTAAAAAACCTTTCATCTTGTCAATATTTGGGATGGCTAAATGGGAATCTACCAACTCGATCAACATGTCTAATTTTATCTGGATGTTAGCCACACTAATCGGTCTTGTAACGACTGTAGAGTCCACCTAGAAAACTCTTCCAATTTTCTCCAATGGCTAGACAAGAAAGTTGCACACCTGAGCTATTTTTGACCAAGTGCATATGCTAAAACATTAGATTTTCCAGGGAGATAGGCGATGGTAAAAACATAATCCTTCATACACTCCATCCATCATCTTTGTCTCAGGTTTACATCCTTCTGAATCAGGAGGTACTTCAAGATCTTACATCCGTTATTCAAAATTCATACCTATAGAATTCAAATTCCATTGGGTAATTATATCCTTATTCAAAATCTTAATTTGGTGATTACCTTGCTCACCTCATTTTCCAACCACTTATCAAATATTCTCTCCTAAGGGTGTGGTAACTCCTCCAATACTCAATTACCATAAAAGATATCAACTTAAGTATTTATTCCTCATATCATTTCTATTCCTAGTATGGCATGAATCTGTCTCATCTCTCACTCATAATAAGATGAAATAAGAATTTGGCTGTAGTCCAAATACAGAGTTCATCCCATTCCAAGAGTTGAAATGGTACATTTACACATTACCATTTTATTTTCAAATCTAGGTTGAATCATCCTCCCCATGACTCCAAACCATGAATACTACCATTATCTTAATTCCACACTTGCATATAGGAAAAACTTTTTTCATAATCTTTTGAGTCTTATCATAACTCCTATTTACAAACCTTAGTCATTTCCTCAAGGTCTCTAGGGTGCCTGTACTTTTAGGGTGATCTTACCCTTATGCATCTAGGAAGTGCCTCTCCACTACTACAGAAATAGCATTCAGTGTCACTTTTCTGGGCGTCAGTTATTAAGGAAAACCGACGCCTAACATATAAGGCATCGGTTGTTTAAGCAAACCGACATCTATATTCGAAGACCAGCCAGACACGGGTACCGCTTTGTATTCAGCGTCGGTTGTTTATAACAAACCAATGCTGAAAGTTAGCCGCGAAATCCAAATTTTGATCAAAAAAATAGTGTCATTTTCAGCGTCGGTTATGTAGGTATAAACCGACGCCTATGTGCGATGAAAATTTGCGCGAAAAGTGTCACTTTCAGCGTCAGTTATTCTTTTATAACCGACGCTGAAGGTGGTTCCCGCCAAACAATTTCATGAAAATATCGTCCAATTGGACGTCGGTTGTTGCAAACAACCGACGCTAAAGATGTTTAGGCGTCGGTTGTTTAAAACAACCGACGCTATTTGGGAACTTATAACCCGCGATCGCCCGACTCTTCCCCTTTCTTCTGTTTCATTGCGAGCAATTATCCTATTTCTCTGCTGTCGGCGATTTCTCTCTGGTGATTTCTTCTCCAGTGCCATTTCTCCGGCTATTTCTTCTCCGGCGCCCCCTTCTCCGACGCCCCCTTCTCCGCCACCACTCCTCCTTCTCCACACCCCATTCTCCTCCGCCCCTGCTGCTCCAAGCGCCTGAGAACCGGCACCGCCGCCACGCCTGAGATTAGGCACCGCCTGGTGCTTTTCCACCGTCGTCGCGCCGCCGCAACCACCGCCAGAGCCACCGGAGCTGCTAGCTGCTCCTCCACCGTCGTCGCTGCTAGCTACTTCTCCAGCCAGAGCCACCGGAGCCTCTGCCTTCTTCCCTCTGACAAGGTTGGTCTTCCCGCTGCTAGCTGCTCTGCTTTTTTATGCATCGATCAAATTGTTGTGATAAAAATGCATGTAATGTATTTGATTAGAGTTAATCTAATCTGGATGTTCATAATAATGGTATGTTAAATATGATGATTAGGGATAAATATAATGTCTAGTACACAAATATTAGATGATATTCAAGAAAACCCTAGTTTGATGAGCATGTTGTTAATCATGTTAATTATGATTCTTCTATATATTCTGATGTCATTATATAATTATGTGATCCCAACATATTAAATTGAATTAGAATGATTTCATGAATTATAGGGTTTTAAAGTTGATAAACATGTACATGCGGAAATAGGGTTATTAAACCAATGGTTATAACATAGTATGATCTTAATCTGATCTGGATGTTCATAATAATGTAGTATGTTAAATATGATGATTAGGGATACATATAATGTCTAGTAAAGATTCCTAGACCTTTTGTTTGAAACTATTGATTTATTATTTAATAATGCTCTGTTGATTAGGATTAACCATGTTGCCTGTACTTTATAGACATTTATTATATATAAGAATGACAACACATGTATTTGTTGGCCTAGAAACCCATCCAAGATTTACTCATTAGGAGTAAATCTTGGATAGTTCCCGGTTTGGGACTGTTCTTGAACACTTAATCTCACTTAGGATGTAAGTGTATAATGTGTATTGGGTTTTCGAGAAAATTTCGGTAGCATTTCCCCGTTTGTTCTCTAAGTACATATGTACTTAGAGAACAGCGGGGAAATGCTGCCGAAATTTTCTTGAAAACCAAATACACATTATACACTTACTAGTGAGATTAGGTGTTCAAGGATGGGATAGGTGGTACACATTTATTATATATAAGAATGACATCAAATGTGTTTGTTGGCCTAGAAACCCGTCCAAGATTGACTCATTAGGAGTAAATCTTGGATAGTCCCCAGTTTGGGACTGTTCTTGAACACCTAATCTCACTTAGGATGTAAGTGTATAATGTGTATTGGGTTTTTGAGAAAATTTTGGTAGCATTTCCCCATTTGTTCTCTAAGTACATCAACTATCTCAAACACCAAATGATATTACAGAAACTATCAAATGCCTCGCCTTTAAACCAAAACCGAATGTTATGTCTTATGAAGGGTTTGACATTAATGGATTCACATATTACACAAAGCGCCAAGATGATAAGAGTGTCGTCCAAAATAGTGGGGTCACTCTTCAAGCGTCGACTATGTACTTTGCAAGTGCAAAGGGTAAGAGTCCATGTGAAGCTAAAATGTCATATTACGGTGTCATTGAGGACATTTGGGAGTTTGACTACATAGATTTCAAAATTCCGCTCTTTAAATGTAATTGGGTTGATAACACCAAAGGAGTTATAGTGGATGAATTGGGTTTCACTTTGGTGAACTTTGAAAAGATTGGCGAGAAGGGTGAACCATTCATATTGGCATCACAGGCGAAACAAATATTCTATATCGATGATCCTGCGAATGATAAATGGTCGGTTGTTCTTCATGGTAAAAGACAATTCATTGAAGATCCTATAGATGAAGAAGAGTACTATGATAAGTATGATGACTCCATTCCATTCTCAGTTGGGTTGCCAACCCCACAAAATATTGAAGCTAATGATGACTTATATGTGCACAGAGATCACAATGAAGGATTGTTAATTGATAAAAGATCACAATTTTAGAGACATGTATGTTTATACAAATGCTAAATGTTTGCCTTTTTCTAGTTAATACAAATGCTAAATGTTTGCCTTTTTCTAGTTAATACAAATGCTAAATGTTTGCCTTTTCTAGTTAATACAAATGCTAAATGTTTGCCTTTTTAATGACATTTTCAGATGGCTGACCATGATGAGCATGATGTCCATGATGAGCATGAAGTCCATGATGAGCATGCTGTCCATGACGAGCATGGCGAGGATACCAATGTAAGTTCTAAAAACATATCCTGTATTTCTATAAAATTCATTATCTTCTAGTTATGTCATATATCCTATATTTCTATATTGGGCTAATTTAGTGTGTTTATTTTTGTCAAATTTTAGGTTGATGATGTACCTGTACCCACTGAAGCACTGGAGCAACTTGATGCGCAGCACCAAACACTTAACAAGAAAAGGGGCATCACTCTGTTGAAGAAGTTATTAGCGCTAAGTGGTAGTGGATCCAAATTGGTGGTGGAGTTTGATAATGGATGAAATGCAATTGGAGTGAACCGCAATAATTTTGTAAACTATCTTGGGTGTACCACTCGGAGCCATTGTGGTGTTAAGTATGATAATTGGCATAAAGTTCCTCAAGGGAAAAAAGACTTGATATGGAAAGATTTATGCGTGAGTTATTATTATTTGCAATTCTATTTTGTAGATTACAAATTCTATTATTTGCAATTCTATTTTGGATACTAGTTAATAACATTTCTATTTTACAGAATCTGTTTGCATTGGATGAGAAGTTGCATCGTAAAAGTGTGATGCAACGCGTTGGAAAGATGCTTAGGAATTATAGGACAAATCTGAACAGAGAATACATAAAAGAGGGTGATAAGAAGAAGAAGTCAGCCCTTGAACAATGGAACTTCTTGGACAAAGAAGATTGGGACAATTTTGTTGCTTCAAGAAAATCTGAAGAATTCAAGGTATTAGGCGTCACTCCCAATTTAATTAATATACATTGTATTCACCTATTCAAGATTAACATTTAGTGCTACTAACCAAACTATTAATGTGCATACTAACTAGGCCCTCAGTGACGTACAAAAAGCAAGGCGTGCACTGAATGTGCATGACCACACTATGGGTCCAAAAGGCTATGAAAGCGTTTGCCAAAGACTACAGGCGGAGTCTGCGGCTACTCAACAGTCTGCTGCTACTCAGGAGTCTGATCTTACTCAGGAGTCTGCCACACCCATGCCTCGCCATGATATCTGGATAGCTGGCAGGCAAAACAAGAAGGGTGAAATAAAGAAGCCTGTAACTGCTGAGGCGCCTGCAAAAATGGTAAAATACAACTCTTAGAGAAATCGTTTGAATATTGATTATTTGTGGTGTTAACTTACCAATTTCTATTTATGGTGATTAGCGGGAGCTGCACGAGCAGATGAAACAAGGCACGTTCATCCCTCAGGGCACAAGGGATGAATTGACAGTTTCTCTGGGTAACCCAGAGCATCCTGGACGTGTTAGAGGTGCCGGCGCTGGTGTTGGCATCAAAGCATTCTTTGGGCCATCCCAGCACAAACCCAGAGCGGGACTTTCTCAAGAAGAGGTAACCTATTCTTTTTTTAGAATGTTACTACAAAAGGAAATTCATTAATAAGAAGCTAATGTTTCTTTTATCCATGTATATGAGAATAAGAGAGTTGAGGATTTAGTTGCTAAGAAGGTCAACGATGTAGTTGCTGAGAAGGTCAAGGAAGAATTGCTGCGGTGGCAGGCATCTCAGGCTTCCAATCAGCCTATGGCGACCCACTCTTCTCCTGATGCACAGACTGCGAGTAATCCTGGAGACCCATCGCCTTGTTGGTATGTATGCCCATAGAGCAAGTCATATGATGATTGTAATGGGATACTTTGTAAATGATTTGAATAATAATAAAGGCAATTTCCAATCTATATGTTTAAACTATTTCTGAGATGATGGTGTAACATGATAGATGTCTAAAGATTGTATTACTCAATGACATATGCTTTTAGGTTCATGACCTAAACGATGAGATCATATGAATGTTAAGAGTATACATTCTTGTTTAGTCCCTAGTCGGTTGTTATTGTGGAAATAACCATAGACATCAATAACACTAAAGACTAGATTGTGTGTTGGTTGATGACAGAATCTCATTAGTCATGATATGGTGATATCAAACCAACCACATAGGTACTTGTTAGAGAACAAGGTACCGGACAGACCCACCGTGAGAGTGACACATGGAACCATGACTTGGTAGTCACAGTCAGCTCTCACAGTGATGGTGGTGAGTGTGATTCTTAGACCTGAAATCACTACACTCAACACATGTCGTTGGGTACACTTTGACATCATCAAACGCAATCCTGAAACATGGGTTGTTATAAAGGTGATGATTGGGTGGCTTTGACACATGGGGCTTTTGAGGGGTGAGTGATAGATATGGGATTTGTCCCTCCCGAGGGAGTTTGATATCCTTGGCCACTTGATGAGTAGGATTGAGAAAGGCATGCGCATGCACGTGTGAATCAATATGTGATATTGATGTCATACACATCTCACTCGGTCTACTCTGAGATCAAGGAAATGAATGAACATTGACAGGATGACTCTTCCATGCCTCGAGTTCATTCTGGATATCAGTGACAAAGGAATTATACATTCACTGTAACACCATTCACGGATTGTAGGATGAAAGTTGTTCTCCAACTTTCTACTTTCACTTGGGAAGCACTGATGTGTGACTAGGCACCGCTCTTTGCTTGTGAAGTCATAAGTGTTATGGACCTTCACTGCCAATGTGAAATGGACCTGCAGGGTCACACACATAGGATTCAACCTGGAAGAGGAGTTTTGTCCACAAGCAATGTTTAGATTGATTACTAAAGGAGTTTAGTAGTTCAATTATACACTCAATTAATCGATAGCTCAATATCATAGTGTTCAAGGTGTTGGACGAGTTGATTGGAGTATCGGATTGATTGAAATCACATTTGACTGATTCTGCACAATCTGCATTCCCAACCGATCGGTTCATGTGATGAACCGGTCGGCTGAGGTTGCTGAACCGGTCGGTTCAATTGTTGAACCGATCGGCTCATGCACAAAGTGAAACGACCGGTTCAAGTGTTGAACCGATTGGTTCAACTGGTGCAATCGAGCAACTTGGGAAAGTAGGATTGGTGAGAATTTTCCTTTCGTTTCAATTGCCCAATTCGATTGGGAATTATATTGGTATTCGATACCAATTGGGAAAGAAACAAGGAAAGTCAATCGGGAACCAACCTGGAACCCCAACCGACGGGTTCATGAGTGAACCGATCGGTTCAAGGGTCCCAAACGATCGGTTCAGTGGTGAACCGATCAGTTCAGGTCCCCAACCGACCGGTTCACTTGTGAACCGATCGGTTCAGGTTGCGAGACAGTTGCTTTTTGTGGAAAATCTCGAACCCTTCTACTCCTACTTTAGTCCCGTATTGCCGGGCACAGAGAACCCTGTCCCATGACCCGCCTATATATATAGGGGTATTGGGGGCTTCTCAGAGTACAACTCAGTGCATGTTGATTGCTCTGCAAAAGTTGTCGTTCTCTCTGGTTTTGGTAACCAAGAGAGAGCCCGAGCAAGTACTTCCCGCAAAGGGAGGTGCAGCAAGGGAAGGACAACTGCAGTTGCAGTCGACAGCAGGAGAGTGTGTTTGCGACTAGTATGTCAACAGGAGGTTGCGACTCCTTCCACTTCCTTGTGGGACAAGGAGAGTGGAGTTCCGGGTGGTCCGTGTGGACTACTTCAGAGGCGGGAGGTCACTGCCGCTCAGGAGGACAACTGTCATCCGACAGTCCGGTAGGAGGAGGAGTCTTCAGTCCCGGTGCGACCAGGAGCTGCACAGACACCGTCCAAGACCGGAGGTGAAGACCGCGCAAGGCACGTGGTATTGTCGCCGAGCAAGCCTCGGGACAAGGTATGTTTCACAAACCTTATTTCCTATCATATAGATGTCGACGCGATTCCTTTTGTTCCGGGTTTGGGGAGAAAATTTTTGTTTCCGCTGCTTCTCTGATTCCTCAAATTCCCAACAGTGGTATGAGAGCCAGGTTGACCTCTCTATATTTTAGGATTATCAATATGATCGATTTTGGTTTGTCGCCTTTATTTATTGCATGCGATGCGAATAATATCGGCTTTATACATGTCCAATCCACAAATCCCTAATATACATATATGATATGTAATATTAATGCACTCGATACGTGTCGCCCTTAAACGAGTTTTGTAGTGGATGTGTAGCATGATTATGGCCTATAAACCCCTATATCTGTGTGTGGTTGCTTGCATCTCGGTCTGCGCACCGATTCCCTTTCTCATATTCCTGATGTAACTCGAAATAATTCGAGAATTATTTCCTACCTTTGCTCCCCCCGAATGTAACTCAGGGTTTCACAATTCAAATGTAAATAGGATAGATTTTATTTCATGTTATGTCAAAGAACGGCGGACAACCTGAAGACGATCGGTTCAAGGAGTGAACCAATCGATTGCTGATCCAGACGACCGGTTCGAGGAACGAGATGAGCGGGTGGCGACCTGAGGAGATGCACGATGACCAGTGAACCGATCGGCTAGAGGCGCCATTCGATCGGCTGGTGGCACCCGAGCAACCAACTTGATGGCGAGCCGATCAGTCATGGAGATGAGCTGATCAAACCCATAAAGGCAGGCACAGATTTCATCTTGTACATGTTGCATGTGATGTAGACCTAGATGACCGTGATTCCTCTTGGCTCGAGGAATCACAAATAGGATGGCCATAATCATTGCTTTTTATCGTTTATGCATGTTTTTGTGGGATATAGCATGTATATGATACATACTATATATTGTGGTGATTGGATATGTATATGTATATAAAAACCAAATCCCTCATTAAATATTAAGTTTTAGATGCCTTCCAAATGCGATACACATGAAAAACTTGATCGACCAAGTGTGGGCACGCCCTAGCGTGGTGCACCGTCTATCTCGTGGAAGCGTGAAGGATGAATGTGTGGGTCTGCCCTAGCAGGGTGCATGTTCATCGTGTTGGCTTTGGGTCGGACTTAACAAGGTGACCTAGATAGGATCTAGCACCTTGAGTCATGGAGATGATCATTGCAAGGAGTTGCATATGACATCTTTCAAGAGTTGCATATGATGCAATTGGCAAGAGTTGCCTACCTGAGAGATCTGAGTTGTGGGTGACAGCCCTAGCTGGTCCATGGCTCAGAGGATTTTAGGATCTTGACCCACTAGAAGATTGTACGCTGCAATCTTCCGAATTGATGGTGAGGGCTATCAATTTGAGTCAAAATAGTGGGAGAGGTAATTAATTAAAGGCCTAATTAACTATCGTCAAATTTTATTCAAATCAAATCAAAAGGTTTTGACAAATGCATTTTTTCTCTTGTAGAATGGCAAAAGAATCATCTTTTAAAATGGGCAAATTAATTGAGAATAAATTCCATAACTGGTTGAGGACTGTGAGAAGTGTTCTGCACAATCCAGATATACCAGGAACCTTAGAATCCACTCTATGTACGCTTAATGCATTGGTGAAGAAGAAGGTAGGTAAGGGAGAGAAGTGTTCTCTCACCAAACCAATTTCTTCTACATGGAGAGGATGGAAGGAACAATGGAAGAAGAAGTCAGAGATAGAGATCTCTACTTCTGGTGTATACGTGATAGAGATTAACTTTACTACTTCTTCGTCATGGGTACTTGATACCGGATGCGGATCTCACATTTGTTCAAATGTGAAGGATCTTAAGAGAAGTAGGCCTTTAGGGAAAGGCGAGGTTGAACTACGTGTTGCTAATGGGGCAAAAGTTGCCGCCAGCGCCGTAGGAACCTATGAGTTAACTCTACCTAGTGGGCTAATAATAGAGTTGAAGAACTGCTATTACGTACCTGCCATAAATAGGAATATCATTTCCGTCTCTTGTTTGGACAAAGATGGATTTGAATTTCTTATTAAGAATGGAAAGTGTTCCATTTCTAAAGATGGGATCTTTTATGGCAGTGCCCCTATGTCTTATGGTCTATACTTGATGGACTTGGAGACAAGTGTATACAACATAAACACCAAAAGGCAAAAACTCAACGACTCAAACAAAACATATCTCTGGCATTGTCGTCTAGGGCACATAAATGAGAAACGCATTTCTAGACTCCATAAAGATGGTTATCTAGACTCTTTTGATTATGAATCAATAGAGACATGTGAATCTTGTTTGTTGGGCAAGATGACCAAGACTCCCTTTTCAGGTAAAGGTGAGAGAGCTAGTGATCTATTAGGACTCATACATACTGATGTATGTGGGCCTTTTAGAGCTAATGCCAGAAATGGGTGTCAGTACTTCATTACCTTCACTGATGATTTCAGTAGGTATGGCTATGTGTACCTGATGAAACATAAGTCAGAAACCCTTGAAAGGTTCAAGGATTTCATGAATGAAGTACAGAACCAGCTTGGTAAAAGTATTAAGGCACTTCGTTCCGATCGAGGTGGAGAATACTTGAGCCAAGAGTTTGAGGACTTTCTGCGAGCCCGTGGTATTGTATCACAATGGACTCCGCCTGGAACACCACAGCATAATGGTGTGTCTGAAAGAAGGAATCGCACATTGTTAGATATGGTGCGATCTATAATGAGTTTTGCTGATCTTCCAATTTCTTTCTGGGGTCATGCTCTTGAAACCGCCGCGTTTATGCTTAACCGTGTACCATCTAAGTCGGTTCAAAAGACACCATATGAGATATGGTACGGGAAGCGTCCCGATTTGTCTTTTCTGAAGATTTGGGGTTGTGAAGCTTATGTCAAGAAAATGTTTCCTGATAAGCTTGGACCCAAATCCGATAAATGTTATTTTGTTGGATACCTTAAGGAAACGAGGGGATATTACTTATACCACCCTACTGACAACAAAGTGTTTGTTGACAGGACAGCTGTGTTCCTAGAGAAGGAATTCATTTCCAAAGGAAGCAGTGGGAGGAATATAGAGCTTGAAGAGGTTCAAGCCCAACAAGAAAACATTGAACCGGTAGATGTACGAGAGGAAAATGGAGATTCACAAGGTGTTGTGGAATCTCATTCTCCTCAAGTAACACAAGGACCTCATAGATCTAGTAGGACTCGCCTTGAACCTGAGAGGTTTGGATACCTTGTGACTCAGGAAGGTGGAGAGTTGATCATAGATGATGATCCAACTACCTACGTAGAGGCTATGGAGGGACCAGATTCTGAGAAATTGCTTGAATCCATGAGATCCGAGATGTAATCCATGTACTCCAACAAAGTATGGACTTTGGTGGAACCACCTGAAGGGGTAAAACCCATAGGGTGCAAGTGGGTCTTCAAGAAAAAGACCGACATGGATGGCAATGTACAAACTTATAAAGGCAGATTGGTTGCAAAGGGTTTTCGAAAAATTCAAGGTGTTGACTATGACGAAACCTTTTCTCCAGTTGCCATGATTAAGTCCATCAGGATCATGCTTGCTATTGCAGCTTACTATGACTATGAGATTTGGCAGATGGATGTTAAAACCGCATTCCTTAACGGGAATATTCATGAGGATGTGTATATGACACAGCCTGAGGGTTTTGTAGATCCAAAGAATGCCAATAAAGTCTGTAAACTGCAAAGGTCAATCTATGGATTGAAGCAAGCATCTCGGAGTTTGAATCTTCGATTTGATGAAGAAGTCAAAGTGTTTGGCTTTATTCAAAATGAAGATGAACCTTGTGTGTACAAGAAGGTTAGTGGGAGCTCGACCACATTCCTCATATTGTATGTGGATGGCATACTTTTGATGGGGAATGATGTCTTAGCCTTAGAGAAGGTAAAGAATTGGCTTGGGAAAACTTTCTCAATGAAGGACTTAGGAGAAGCATCCTACATTCTAGGAATTAAGATCTATAGAGATAGATCTAGAAGGCTTCTCGGATTAAGTCAGAGCACGTACATTGACAAGGTGCTGAAGCGGTTCAACATGGAGAACTCAAAGAGAGGCAACGTCCCTATGCTACATGGAGTTACCGTCTCTAGAGGTCAATGTCCCCAATCTTGTGAAGAGAGGGAGCGTATGAATGGAATCCCATATGCATCAGCCATCGGATCCATCATGTACGCTATGTTGCGCACACGCCCAGATGTCTCGTATGCTCTCAGCATGACGAGCAGGTACCAGTCAGATCCCGGGGATGCTCACTGGACAGCCGTGAAGAACATCCTCAAGTACTTGCGAAGGACTAAGGATCAGTTTCTTGTGTACGGCGGCGAGGAAGAGTTGGTTGTAAAGGGTTACACCGATGCAAGCTTCCAAACCGATAAAGATGATTACAGATCGCAGTCAGGATTTGTGTTTTGCCTTAATAATGGAGCTGTGAGCTGGAAGAGTTCCAAGCAAGAAACAGTTGCCGATTCTACTACAGAGGCCGAGTATATTGCTGCTTCGCATGCAGCAAAGGAGGCTGTGTGGATCAGGAAGTTCATTTCTGAACTTGGTGTAGTTCCCAGTAGCTATGATGCAATTGAGCTTTATTGTGACAATAATGGAGCTATTGCACAAGCTAAGGAGCCCAGATCACATCAGCGGTCCAAGCACATACTGTGACACTTCCATCTCATACGAGAGATCGTACAACGAGGAGATGTGAAGATTTGCAAAGTACCAACTGAAGACAACATAGCTGATCCACTGACTAAGGCCCTTTCTCAGCAGAAGCATGATGGTCATGCTAGGTCACAAGGACTGCGTTTCCTTGGTGACTGGCTCTAAGTGCAAGTGGGAGTCTGTTGGTATGTATGCCCATAGAGCAAGTCATATGATGATTGTAATGGGATACTTTGTAAATGATTTGAATAATAATAAAGGTAATTTCCAATCTATATGTTTAAACTATTTCTGAGATGATGGTGTAACATGATAGATGTCTAAAGATTGTATTACTCAATGACATATGCTTTTAGGTTCATGACCTAAACGATGAGATCATATGAATGTTAAGAGTATACATTCTTGTTTAGTCCCTAGTCGGTTGTTATTGTGGAAATAACCATAGACATCAATAACACTAAAGACTAGATTGTGTGTTGGTTGATGACAGAATCTCATTAGTCATGATATGGTGATATCAAACCAAGCACATAGGTACTTGTTAGAGAACAAGGTACCGGACAGACCCACCGTGAGAGTGACACATGGAACCATGACTTGGTAGTCACAGTCAGCTCTCACAGTGATGGTGGTGAGTGTGATTCTTAGACCTGAAATCACTACACTCAACACATGTCGTTGGGTACACTTTGACATCATCAAACGCAATCCTGAAACATGGGTTGTTATAAAGGTGATGATTGGGTGGCTTTGACACATGGGGCTTTTGAGGGGTGAGTGATAGATATGGGATTTGTCCCTCCTGAGGGAGTTTGATATCCTTGGCCACTTGATGAGTAGGATTGAGAAAGGCATGCGCATGCACGTGTGAATCAATATGTGATATTGATGTCATACACATCTCACTCGGTCTACTCTGAGACCAAGGAAATGAATGAACATTGACAGGATGACTGTTCCATGCCTCGAGTTCATTCTGGATATCAGTGACAAAGGAATTATACATTCACTGTAACACCATTCACAGATTGTAGGATGAAAGTTGTTCTCCAACTTTCTACTTTCACTTGGGAAGCACTGATGTGTGACTAGGCACCGCTCTTTGCTTGTGAAGTCATAAGTGTTATGGACCTTCACTGCCAACGTGAAATGGACCTGCAGGGTCACACACATAGGATTCAACCTGGAAGAGGAGTTTTGTCCACAAGCAATGTTTAGATTGATTACTAAAGGAGTTTAGTAGTTCAATTAAACACTCAATTAATCGATAGCTCAATATCATAGTGTTCAAGGTGTTGGACGAGTTGAATGGAGTATCGGATTGATTAAAATCGCATTTGACTAATTCTGCACAATCTGCATTCCCAACAGATCGGTTCATGTGATGAACCGGTCGGCTGAGGTTGCTGAACCAGTCAGTTCAATTGTTGAACCGATCGGCTCATGCACAGAGTGAAACGACCGGTTCAAGTGTTGAACCGATCGGTTCAACTGGTGCAATCGAGCAACTTGGGAAAGTAGGATTGGTGAGAATTTTCCTTTCGTTTCAATTGCCCAATTCGATTGGGAATTATATTGGTATTCGATACCAATTGGGAAAGAAACAAGGAAAGTCAATCGGGAACCAACCTGGAACCCCAACCGACCGGTTCATGAGTGAACCGATCGGTTCAAGGGTCCCAAACGATCGGTTCAGTGGTGAACCGATCGGTTCAGGTCCCCAACCGACCGATTCACTTGTGAACCGATCGGTTCAGGTTGCGAGACAGTTGCTTTTTGTGGAAAATCCCGAACCCTTCTACTCCTGCTTTAGTCCCATATTGCCGGGCACAGAGAACCCTATCCCATGACCCGCCTATATATATAGGGGTATTGGGGGCTTCTCAGAGTACAACTCAGTGCATGTTGATTGCTCTGCAAAAGTTGTCGTTCTCTCTGGTTTTGGTAACCAAGAGAGAGCCCGAGCAAGTGCTTCCCGCAAAGGGAGGTGCAGCAAGGGAAGGACAACTGCAGTTGCAGTCGACAGCAGGAGAGTGTGTTGGCGACTAGTATGTCAACAGGAGGGTGCGACTCCTTCCACTTCCTTGTGGGACAAGGAGAGTGGAGTTCCGGGTGGTCCGTGTGGACTACTTCAGAGGAGGGAGGTCACTACCGCTCAGGAGGACAACTGTCATCCGACAGTCCGGTAGGAGGAGGAGTCTTCAGTCCCGGTGCGACCAGGATCTGCACAGACACCGTCCAAGACCGGAGGTGAAGACCGCGCAAGGCGCGTGGTATTGTCGCCGAGCAAGCCTCGGGACAAGGTATGTTTCACAATCCTTATTTCCTATCATATAGATGTCGACGCGATTCCTTTTGTTCCGAGTTTGGGGAGAAAATTTTTGTTTCCGCTGCTTCTCTGATTCCTCAAATTCCCAACACACATAGCACGTCTGTTGTAAGTATTGTTTATGACATTTTAGCTAGTCTTTTCAAGATGATATGTTTTCAAGATTATATGTATATATGTATAACATTCTTTACGTAAATTTGTAGGCATTGAAGCCATGCCGCTTAAGAATGCAAGACTATGTTGTTGCAGAGGCGCAGGCTTACCAGTCCCTTCCTGGGGCAACGTTTCATGGGACTCCAATGCCGCAGGGCTACATTCGTGTGAGCCCGCTACATGTATTACCTGATTGGAGGGAAGTTGCGTTGCCATATGCCCACCCAGATATTGATACACTTGGTGAGGCAGAAGGCGGGGTCATATTGTGGCCCAAAGTAGATGTCGTCTACACGACTGAAATTGTAAGATAAATTTACATTGACTTAGACTGTTAATGTGTATATATGATGTCAACTGATTTGAAATTATATATACAGGTTAAAAAGAAGACACCAGGAGCACCTAGGCCTCCACCTCCACTTCCCGCATTACCAACTTGGGTTCCAACTGACCTAATATACCCGTTAGGTACTGCTTGTAGGGGAATGGTATGTTGGCTACGAGCACATAATATACATTTCCCTATAATAGTTTCTTTAGATGCAGATTATGCAGGTCAATCATACGATAGCTCTTTATTTATACAAGATATTATAGAGCTATTTATGTATGATTGGATGAATAGATCAATGATAGAGACATGGATAAGGTGAGATCTTGTTTATACATCCATATACCTTGTGTAAGATCTGGTGATCTGGTTTCTTATATATTAATGCACACGCCTATATGTTTTGCAGCTACTTAGTCGAAGATCATTGCAAACAATTTGCATTTGATCATGTGGGATTTTTGATTCCATCATTGATTAGTTTGGTAGCTAAAGACCCTGATACTGTTCAACAATACTGTATATATACTTTTACAATTTTTGGTCAGCAAAAGAAGACGATAATAATAGCTCCATTCAATGTCAAGTAAGTTTACTTTATTTATAATTTGGACTTAAGAAAATTCCATTTTTATTTTGCATTTTGAGTTATTAATTGTTAACTTCTTACCTCTAGCGGTAGACATTGGGAGTTACTAGTTATTGTCCCCAGGACATTCACTGTTTATTATCTAGATCCTGCGGGGAGTACATTGAACACTAAAATTGGACACGTAATGAGAATGCCATTATTCTGGTGAGAAATATTTCATTTTTATATTAACATCTTTTATTACATTACTATTTACTTATGCAATTTATTGTGTTATATTAACATGTAGGGGTTTAGATGCATTCAAAAAGGTTGGAGGAACGGTCCCAAGGAAAAAGAACCAGCCAATAAATTGGCAGAACGTACAAGTAAGTTCCCGACTCGAATATATATATTATTGATGTGAATTGTGCTTAGTTATATTATTTTGTATGTTTCAATTTATAGTGTGCTACACAAGACAATGGCTGGGCATGCGCATACTATGTGATGCGATTTATGCAGATGATTATCAAACATGCCGCATTGGACATCGATAGCATACATGAGGTATTATATATAGTCTCATTAGTTGGTATGAAATATATCAATCTTATTTTTATATTATTACTTATATATATACATCATTCTCTTTGCAGGTGTTTAAAACTGACCACACTATAGGTAAACGCTTAAAAAATATACATGCTCCATATATGATGGAAGCATTAAATGAAGTAAGAGAAGAATGGGCAAAAGCCATACAAGCAGTGGCAACTGTAAGATATAATTGGGATGTTGATAGCGATAATGAATGATACTTTGTAAATGAATATTTCTGAATGTTAATACATGTATTTGAATGTTTCTATATGTGTGAATGTGAGAATTGAATTGATGTCTGAATGTATGTACTTGTGTGAAATTTTCCTTGTGACTTTTGCAGGTTTGCAGCCTATTTGTAGGCTGATATCAATGGATGTCGTAAACCTACAGTTCAGAAAACTGAACTGCAGGTTCTCATCCTGCTGACCAGCCACAGCAGGCCTGCAAACTGATATGAAAAAAAAAGAAATAGGCATCAGTTATTTATAGAAAACCGTCAGCAAAGACCTACAACGTCGGTTATTTATAGAAAACCTTCGCCTAATAGTACAAACAACCCGACCGTGCAGGATAGCATGGCCGTGGTGGAAAAGGCGTCGGTTATTCATATAAAACCGACGCCTATAGTACTAAACACGGCCGTGCAGGGAAGCACGGCCGTGTCATCTTGAAGTATAGACGTCGGTATTTTAGTATATAACCGACGCCAAAAGTGTTCGCGCCACAAAAAATGGCATCATCTAGGGCACTTTATGCGTCGGTTATCTACTAAAAGACCGACGCTATATTCTATATAGGCGTCGGTGTTTTAGTATATAACCGACGTAGAAAGTGCCCTAGATGACGCCATTTTCTGTGGCATGAACACTTTTGGCGTCGGTTATATACTAAACGACCGACGCCTATAGAATAAATAGGCGTCGGTTAAAAAACCGACGCCGAAGTGTTCGACCTTTAGCGGCGCCCACATAGGCGTCGGTCGGAAACCGATGCCAAATGGGGTTAAACGACCGACGCCAAAGGCCGTTTCTAATCAACCAAGCCAAGCAATAAATCAAGCAAATATTGATCTTGAAAAGCATTTATAACACCTAATGGTTATAAGCACATCCAAACATCTTTTATTGACTTGGGATTCCATTCTAATGCTTCTAAGCCTTATTAGGGTTTCCTTAAGGTTTCTTGGTTTCACTTTCCAATTTTACCATTTTTAGGTCAACAAACCCTAAAAGCTCTTTTCTACTCATAAAAACCCTAATTACTCAAGTTATCCAAATTAAGGATTTTTATCCACCAATTAGTCCAAGAACATCATTTTCATGCCTTCTTGATTGATTTGCACAATTAAAACCATTAAACCTTCAAAATTAGGGTTTTAAGCCCATTAATGCACATTTATCATTATGGAATGCTAATTAACCAAATAATGAACTATTAGCATCCCATTAGATCTAACTATCCTTTTCATGTCAAAAGGTTAAAATTTTCTCATAAACCATGGAACATCATTAGATCCATTAATCTTCAAAACTTAGGTTTCCAAATTAATTAAAACTATAAAAGATAGCATCTTTACACACTTTTCAAACAATAAGTAGATTTAGGCCATGAATTTATTTTTAATGGATTCTACTTATTTTTTTATCAAAACCATATATTATTTGTCTCCATATGATATCCTATCATTTACTATAATTTTTACAAAATAATTAGGTTCTGGCCAATCAGAGGTCGCCACATAAGCACATGGTAGTGAGGCTCGACTTGCTAGTGCGGCTGGGTCAAGCCAATGGGCTCCAACCATCTCAGCCTATCCACTCGCATGACAGCAGGGGGACCGAACTAAACACCCATAAAAAGACAGGAATAGCCATACCTCAAAAAGGATTGCACGAGGGCAGAAGGGTAACTTACTCATCCAACGTCTTCAACCTTTGATCGTCTGCAAGCAAGGTCTAAGAAGTTAATAGCAAGGTTGACTCTGCTACCCAGGCCACCAACGCCAGATGTCAAAGTCCCCTCAACTTTGGCATGCTTCCACAAACGTGAAGGAGGTCTCAATTGCCCTGGTGGTAGCCAGTGCCATCCGAACTACTAGATGGGGATTCTAGTGAGATGTCAGGATGAAATCAGAGTGGAAAAGGAGGCTAGGGGAGCAGTTGTGCGTAGAAATCTCAGATTTATGCTTGGCTGAAGCTGTGGAAGAGTTTTGAAAACTCAGAGGGAGTCCAGAGCCCTATATATACCCTTCTATGTCTGTACAACTATGCTCAAGATTTAGGTTTAGGTGTTCCTTCTAGATATCTCAAAACTAGATCAAACCTAGGGTAGACATGCACATTTCTTGCTCCCAAATTCATTGATCAAGTCTCCTGATTTGCTTGGCCTATGAATCTCGGGGAAATTGATTCCAAAATTTGCATGTACCATCCTTTCTTTCCTCTCCTAGATGAGGGTAGGTGATGAGCACTCTACCGTTGGATCTCAGATCCATCAACCATCATTCACATGCCAGAAAAAGGTTAATTAAAACAAATTCTAATTGGATTTGAAAATTGTGACATTCATTGACATTCCTCTCACTTTAGGGATTTTCAAAATTACATATCTCTGAAACCACACATCTTTGTAATCCCAAATTTTAATGGAAACTCTTTAATGACTTAATTTACTTGTGTCCAAATTTAGGAACTAAAACTCAAAAATAAAAGAGACTTTTCTTCAAATGCAAGTCATCCACTCAAAAGGAATATATTATGAAATTAGACTTTCTCTTCTACTTTCTTTATTTTGATTTCTTTTCTTATTAGAAACCATGTGCAAACAAAAACTAATCAATTGTGGCCATTCATGCCACTTTCTTAGAATTCTACACAATTCTCATATATGCACACAATTATCTTTTATTTTTTTTTCCTTTTGCTTATTCTAAGATTTTCTTTTATCCTTTTACCTTTATCCTTCATTGGATTATTAAAATAGTATAAACCACAAAATCACGCATCAAGGGAAATTTTACAAAAGAATCCATTCTTTGAAAACAACAAATACAATTTTCCATTCAAATCTCTTTTATTTGAAAAATTGAATTTCAAAAAATATAAGAAAAATTGAGGTTATAACATCCTTTCCCTCTTATAGGAATTTTGCACCCATAATTCAACCAATTAACAAGAAAATATGGGGTAAGACTTTTCCATATCCATCTTTAGATTTCATGTGGCTTCATCCTCTCCATGGTGCTTCCAAAGAACATTTACCATCTCAATATTTTTACTCCTGATCTCCTTCACCTCGGTATCCAGTACCCTCACAGGTGACATAGGGTATGTCAGCCTCCCTTGGAGTTCAATAGGTTAAATGCTCAACACATGGCTTGGGTCCTTCACATAGAACTTTAGACTGGACACATGGAACACCTCAAGCATCATATTATACTGAGGGGGTAAGGATAAATGATAATTAGTTTCATTGATCCATTCCAAAATCTCAAACGGACCCATATATCGGGGACTCAACTTTCCTCTATTCTTAGCTATAGCACAGAGGGGTCAGATTTTCAGAAATAGATGTTCACCCATACTGAAGTGCAAGTTAGTCTGCTTCACATCAACACATGACTTCTCTCAATCCTGGGCTCTCTTCAACGCTTGCTTGATCAAAATGACTTTATCAACATACAAGTGTAGTTCCTCTGATCTCAACAAGGTCCTCTCACTAACAACATCCTAGTGAAGTGGTGACTGACATAGCTTTCCAGAGAGAGCTTCATATAGAGGCATCCTGATACTATCTTGGTAGCTGTTATTGTAGGCAACTCAGCTTAGGACAGGTACTTCTCCCATGATCCACCCCAATCGAGCACACATGCTATCAAAAATCCTCTAAAGTTTGGATCATCCTTTTTAACTATCCATCATTCTGGGGGTGATATGCTGTGCCAAATTTCAGCCTAGTACGGAGTTCTTGCATGTATTTCCATAACTTGGAAGTGAACTTTGGGTCATGATCTGAAATAATCGAACTCAGAACACCATGCAGTCGAACTATCTCTCTAATATAGTTCATCTAGGTTTGTCACCTTGACAGTGATCTTTAAGCATCGACTTGGTAAGGTGATCTACCAAAACCCATATTGCATCATGACCTTTCTTGGTCTTGGGGAGACCCACCACAAAGTCCATGGTGATATGTTCCCATTTCCACTCAGGAATTTCAATCGACTGTAGCAATCCACCAGGTCATTGGTGTTCAACCTTCACCATCTATTACGTGAGACAACTGGCCAAATATGCCACTACATCTCTCTTCTTTCCAAGCCACCAAAAGTACGACTACAAGTCTTTAAACATTTTGGTGGTGCCAAGGTGTACCATATACTTAGAACGATGAGATTTTCCAATATATGATTCTCCAAAGGCAAATCTTCAGGAACCCAAATAAAAATCTTGTAGCAGATTCCACCATCTACTCCCACTGAGAGATGGGTCTGAATTTTCTCTAAAAAACCTTTCATCTTGTCAATATTTGGGATGGCTAAATGGGAATCTACCAACTCGATCAACATGTCTAATTTTATCTGGATGTTAGCCACACTAATCGGTCTTCTAACGACTGTAGAGTCCACCTAGAAAACTCTTCCAATTTTCTCCAATGGCTAGACAAGAAAGTTGCACACCTGAGCTATTTTTGACCAAGTGCATCTGCTAAAACATTAGATTTTCCAGGGAGATAGGCGATGGTAAAAACATAATCCTTCATACACTCCATCCATCATCTTTGTCTCAGGTTTACATCCTTCTGAATCAGGAGGTACTTCAAGATCTTACATCCGTTATTCAAAATTCATACCTATAGAATTCAAATTCCATTGGGTAATTATATCCTTATTCAAAATCTTAATTTGGTGATTACCTTTCTCACCTCATTTTCCAACCATTTATCCAATATTCTCTCCTAAGGGTGTGGTAACTCCTCCAATACTCAATTACCATAAAAGATATCAACTTAAGTATTTATTCCTCATATCATTTCTATTCCTAGTATGGCATGAATCTGTCTCATCTCTCACTCATAATAAGATGAAATAAGCATTTGGCTGTAGTCCAAATATAGAGTTCATCCCATTCCAAGAGTTGAAATGGTACATTTACACATTACCATTTTATTTTCAAATCTAGGTTGAATCATCCTCCCCATGACTCCAAACCATGAATACTACCATTATCTTAATTCCACACTTGCATATAGGAAAAACTTTTCTCATAATATTTTGAGTCTTATCATAACTCCTATTTACAAACCTTAGTCATTTCCTCAAGGTCTCTAGGGTGCCTGTACTTTTAGGGTGATCTTACCCTTATGCATCTAGGAAGTGCCTCTCCACTACTACAGAAATAGCATTCAATGTCACTTTTCTAGGCGTCGGTTATTAAGGAAAACCGACGCCTAACATATAAGGCGTCGGTTGTTTAAGCAAACCAACATCTATATTCGAAGACCAGCCAGACACGGGTACCGCTTTGTATTCAACGTCGGTTGTTTATAACAAACCAACGCTGAAAGTCAGCCGCGGAATCCAAATTTTGATCAAAAAAATAGTGTCATTTTCAGCGTCGGTTATGTAGGTATAAACCGACGCCTATGTGCAATGAAAATTTGCGCGAAAAGTGTCACTTTCAGCGTCGGTTATCCTTTTATAACCGACGCTGAAGGTGGTTCCCGCCAAACAATTTCATGAAAATATCGTCCAATTGGACGTCGATTGTTGCAAACAACCGACGCTAAAGATGTTTAGGCATCGGTTGTTTAAAACAACCGACGCTATTTGGGAACTTATAACCCGCGATCGCCCGACTCTTCCCCTTTCTTCTGTTTCATTGCGAGCAATTACCCTATTTCTCTGCTGCCGGCAATTTCTCTCCGGTGATTTCTTCTCCAGCGCCATTTCTCCGGCTATTTCTTCTCCGGCGCCCCCTTCTCTGCCACCACTCCTCCTTCTCCGCGCCCCCTTCTCCTCCGCCCCTGCTGCTCCAAGCGCCTGAGAACCGGCGCCGCCGCCACGCCTGAGATTAGGCACCGCCTGGTGCTTTTCCACCGTCGTCGCGCCGCCGCAACCACCTCCAGAGCCACCGGAGCTGCTAGCTGCTCCTCCACCGCCGTCGCTGCTAGCTACTTCTCCAGCCAGAGCCACCGGAGCCTCTGCCTTCTTCCCTCTGACAAGGTTGGTCTTCCCACTGCTAGCTGCTCTGCTTTTTTATGCATCGATCAAATTGTTGTGATAAAAATGCATGTAATGTATTTGATTAGAGTTAATCTAATCTGGATGTTCATAATAATGGTATGTTAAATATGATGATTAGGGATAAATATAATGTCTAGTACACAAATATTTGATGATATTCAAGAAAACCCTAGTTTGATGAGCATGTTGTTAATCATGTTAATTATGATTCTTCTATATATTCTGATGTCATTATATAATTATGTGATCCCAACATATTAAATTGAATTAGAATGATTTCATGAATTATAGGGTTTTAAAGTTGATAAACATGTACATGCGGAAATAGGGTTATTAAACCAATGGTTATAACATAGTATGATCTTAATCTGATCTGGATGTTCATAATAATGTAGTATGTTAAATATGATGATTAGGGATACATATAATGTCTAGTAAAGATTCCTAGACCTTTTGTTTGAAACTATTGATTTCTTGATTTATTATTTAATAATGCTCTGTTGATTAGGATTAACCATGTTGCCTGTACTTTATAGACATTTATTATATATAAGAATGACAACACATGTATTTGTTGGCCTAGAAACCCGTCCAAGATTTACTCATTAGGAGTAAATCTTGGATAGTCCCCGGTTTGGGACTGTTCTTGAACACCTAATCTCACTTAGGATGTAAGTGTATAATGTGTATTGGGTTTTTGAGAAAATTTCGGTAGCATTTCCCCGTTTGTTCTCTAAGTACATATGTACTTAGAGAACAGCGGGGAAATGCTGCCAAAATTTTCTTGAAAACCAAATACACATTATACACTTACTAGTGAGATTAGGTGTTCAAGGATGGGATAGGTGGTACACATTTATTATATATAAGAATGACATCAAATGTGTTTGTTGGCCTAGAAACCCGTCCAAGATTGACTCATTAGGAGTAAATCTTGGATAGTCCCCAGTTTGGGACTGTTCTTGAACACCTAATCTCACTTAGGATGTAAGTGTATAATGTGTATTGGGTTTTCGAGAAAATTTTGGTAGCATTTCTCCGTTTGTTCTCTAAGTACATCAACTATCTCAAACACCAAATGATATTACAGAAACTATCAAATGCCTCGCCTTTAAACCAAAACCGAATGTTATGTCTTATGAAGGGTTTGACATTAATGGATTCACATATTACACAAAGCGCCAAGATGATAAGAGTGTCGTCCAAAATAGTGGGGTCACTCTTCAAGCGTCGACTATGTACTTTGCAAGTGCAAAGGATAAGAGTCCACGTGAAGCTAAAATGTCATATTATGGTGTCATTGAGGACATTTGGGAGTTTGACTACATAGATTTCAAAATTCCGCTTTTTAAATGTAATTGGGTTGATAACACCAAAGGAGTTATAGTGGATGAATTGGGTTTCACTTTGGTGAACTTTGAAAAGATTGGCGAGAAGGGTGAAACATTCATATTGGCATCACAGGAGAAACAAATATTCTATATCGATGATCCTGCGAATGATAAATGGTCGGTTGTTCTTCATGGTAAAAGACAATTCATTGAAGATCCTATAGATGAAGAAGAGTACTATGATAAGTATGATGACTCCATTCCATTCTCAGTTGGGTTGCCAACTCCACAAAATATTGAAGCTAATGATGACTTATATGTGCGCGGAGATCACAATGAAGGATTGTTAATTGATAAAAGATCACAATTTTAGAGACATGTATGTTTATACAAATGCTAAATGTTTGCCTTTTTCTAGTTAATACAAATGCTAAATGTTTGCCTTTTTCTAGTTAATACAAATGCTAAATGTTTGCCTTTTTAATGACATTTTCAGATGGCTGACCATGATGAGCATGATGTCCATGATGAGCATGAAGTCCATGATGAGCATGGCGAGGATACCAATGTAAGTTCTAAAAACATATCCTGTATTTCTATAAAATTCATTATCTTCTAGTTATGTCATATATCCTATATTTCTATATTGGGCTAATTTAGTGTGTTTATTTTTGTCAAATTTTAGGTTGATGATGTACCTGTACCCACTGAAGCACTGGAGCAACTTGATGCGCAGCACCAAACACTTAATAAGAAAAGGGGCATCACTCTGTTGAAGAAGTTATTAGCGCTAAGTGGTAGTGGATCCAAATTGGTGGTGGAGTTTGATAATGGAGGAAATGCAATTGGAGTGAACCGCAATAATTTTGTAAACTATCTTGGGTGTACCACTCGGAGCCATTGTGGTGTTAAGTATGATAATTGTCATAAAGTTCCTCAAGGGAAAAAAGACTTGATATGGAAAGATTTATGCGTGAGTTATTATTATTTGCAATTCTATTTTGTAGATTACAAATTCTATTATTTGCAATTCTATTTTGGATACTAGTTAATAACATTTCTATTTTACAGAATCTGTTTGCATTGGATGAGAAGTTGCATCGTAAAAGTGTGATGCAACGCGCTGGAAAGATGCTTAGGAATTATAGGACAAATCTGAACAGAGAATACATAAAAGAGGGTGATAAGAAGAAGAAGTCAGCCCTTGAACAATTGAACTTCTTGGACAAAGAAGATTGGGACAATTTTTTTGCTTCAAGAAAATATGAAGAATTCAAGGTATTATGTGTCACTCCCAATTTAATTAATATACATTGTATTCACCTATTCAAGATTAACATTTAGTGCTACTAACCAAATCATTAATGTGCATACTAACTAGGCCCTCAGTGACGTACAAAAAGCAAGGCGTGCACTGAATGTGCATGACCACACTTTGGGTCCAAAAGGCTATGAAAGCGTTCGCCAAAGACTACAGGCGGAGTCTGCGGCTACTCAACAGTCTGCTGCTACTCATGAGTCTGCTCCTACTCAGAAGTCTGCCACACCCATGCCCCGCCATGATATCTGGATAGCTGGCAGGCAAAACAAGAAGGGTGAAATAAAGAAGCCTGTAACTGCTGAGGCGGCTGCAAAAATGGTAAAATACAACTCTTAGAGAAATCATTTGAATATTGATTATTTGTGGTGTTAACTTACCAATTTCTGTTTATGGTGATTAGCGGGAGCTGCACGAGCAGAGGAAACAAGGCACATTCATCCCTCAGGGCACAAGGGATGAATTGACAGTTTCTCTGGGTAACCCAGAGCATCCTGGACGTGTTAGAGGTGCCGACGCTGGTGTTGGCATCAAAGCATTCTTTGGGCCATCCCAGCGCAAACCCAGAGCGGGACTTTCTCAAGAAGAGGTAACCTATTCTTTTTTTAGAATGTTACTACAAAAGGAAATTCATTAATAAGAAGCTAATGTTTCTTTTATCCATGTATAGGAGAATAAGAGAGTTGAGGATTTAGTTTCTAAGAAGGTCAACGATGTAGTTGCTGAGAAGGCCAAGGAAGAATTGCTGCGGTGGCAGGCATCTCAGGCTTCCAATCAGCCTATGGCGACCCACTCTTCTCCTGATGCACAGACTGCGAGTAATCCTGGAGACCCATCGCCTTGTTGGTATGTATGCCCATAGAGCAAGTCATATGATGATTGTAATGGGATACTTTGTAAATGATTTGAATAATAATAAAGGCAATTTCCAATCTATATGTTTAAACTATTTCTGAGATGATGGTGTAACATGATAGATGTCTAAAGATTGTATTACTCAATGACATATGCTTTTAGGTTCATGACCTAAACGATGAGATCATATGAATGTTAAGAGTATACATTCTTGTTTAGTCCCTAGTCGGTTGTTATTGTGGAAATAACCATAGACATCAATAACACTAAAGACTAGATTGTGTGTTGGTTGATGACAGAATCTCATTAGTCATGATATGGTGATATCAAACCAAGCACATAGGTACTTGTTAGAGAACAAGGTACCAGACAGACCCACCGTGAGAGTGACACATGGAACCATGACTTGGTAGTCACAGTCAGCTCTCACAGTGATGGTGGTGAGTGTGATTCTTAGACCTGAAATCACTACACTCAACACATGTCGTTGGGTACACTTTGACATCATCAAACGCAATCCTGAAACATGGGTTGTTATAAAGGTGATGATTGGGTGGCTTTGACACATGGGGCTTTTGAGGGGTGAGTGATAGATATGGGATTTGTCCCTCCTGAGGGAGTTTGATATCCTTGGCCACTTGATGAGTAGGATTGAGAAAGGCATGCGCATGCACGTGTGAATCAATATGTGATATTGATGTCATACACATCTCACTCGGTCTACTCTGAGACCAAGGAAATGAATGAACATTGACAGGATGACTGTTCCATGCCTCGAGTTCATTCTGGATATCAGTGACAAAGGAATTATACATTCACTGTAACACCATTCACGGATTGTAGGATGAAAGTTGTTCTCCAACTTTCTACTTTCACTTGGGAAGCACTGATGTGTGAAAAGGCACCGCTCTTTGCTTGTGAAGTCATAAGTGTTATGGACCTTCACTGCCAACGTGAAATGGACCTGCAGGGTCACACACATAGGATTCAACCTGGAAGAGGAGTTTTGTCCACAAGCAATGTTTAGATTGATTACTAAAGGAGTTTAGTAGTTCAATTAAATACTCAATTAATCGATAGCTCAATATCATAGTGTTCAAGGTGTTGGATGAGTTGATTGGAGTATCAGATTGATTGAAATCGCATTTGACTGATTCTGCAAAATCTGCATTCCCAACCGATCGGTTCATGTGATGAACCGATCGGCTGAGGTTGCTGAACCGGTTGGTTCAATTGTTGAACCGATCGGCTCATGCACAGAGTGAAACGACCGGTTCAAGTGTTGAACCAATCGGTTCAACTGGTGCAATCGAGCAACTAGGGAAAGTAGGATTGGTGAGAATTTTCCTTTCATTTCAATTGCCCAATTCGATTGGGAATTATATTGGTATTCGATACCAATTGGGAAAGAAACAAGGAAAGTCAATCGGGAACCAACCTGGAACCCCAATCGACCTGTTCATGAGTGAACCGATCGGTTCAAGGGTCCCAAACGATCGGCTCAGTGGTGAACCGATCTGTTCAGGTCCCCAACCGATCGGTTCACTTGTGAACCGATCGGTTCAGGTTGCGAGACAGTTGCTTTTTGTGGAAAATCTCGAACCCTTCTACTCCTGCTTTAGTCCCGTATTGCCGGGCACAGAGAACCCTGTGCCATGACCCGCCTATATATATAGGGGTATTGGGGGCTTCTCAGAGTACAACTCAGTGCATGTTGATTGCTCTGCAAAAGTTGTCGTTCTCTCTGGTTTTGGTAACCAAGAGAGAGCCCGAGCAAGTGCTTCCCGCAAAGGGAGGTGCAGCAAGGGAAGGACAACTGCAGTTGCAGTCGACAGCAGGAGAGTGTGTTGGCGACTAGTACGTCAACAGGAGGGTGAGACTCCTTCCACTTCCTTGTGGGACAAGGAGAGTGGAGTTCCGGGTGGTCCGTGTGGACTACTTCAGAGGCGGGAGGTCACTGCCGCTCAGGAGGACAACTGTCATCCGACAGTCCGGTAGGAGGAGGAGTCTTCAGTCCCGGTGCGACTAGGAGCTGCACAGACACCGTTCAAGACCAGAGGTGAAGACCGCGCAAGGCGCGTGGTATTGTCGCCGAGCAAGCCTCGGGACAAGGTATGTTTCACAAACCTTATTTCCTATCATATAGATGTCGACGTGATTCCTTTTGTTTCGGGTTTGGGGAGAAAATTTTTGTTTCCGCTGCTTCTCTGATTCCTCAAATTCCCAACAGTGGTATCAGAGCCAGGTTGACCTCTCTATATTTTAGGATTATCGATATGATCGATTTTGGTTTGCCGCTTTTATTTATTGCATGCGATGCGAATAATATCGGCTTTATACATGTCCAATCCACAAATCCCTAATATACATATATGATATGTAATATTAATGCACTCGATACGCGTCGCCCTTAAACGAGTTTTGTGGTGGATGTGTAGCATGATTATGGCCTATAAACCCCTATATCTGTGTGTGGTTGTTTGTGTGGTTGCTTGCATCTCGGTCTGCGCACCGATTCCCTTTCTCATATTCCTGATGTAACTCGAAATAATTCGAGAATTATTTCCTACCTTTGCTCCCCCCGAATGTAACTCGGGGTTTCACAATTCAAATGTAAATAGGATAGATTTTATTTCATGTTATGTCAAAGAACGGCGGACAACCTGAAGACGATCGGTTCAAGGAGTGAACCAATCGGTTGGTGATCCAGACGGCTGGTTCGAGGAATGAGATGAGCGGGTGGCGACCTGAGGAGATGCACGATGACCGGTGAACCGATCAGCTAGAGGCGCCAGTCGATCGGCTGGTGGCACCCGAGCAACCAACCTGATGGCGAGCCGATCAGTTATGGAGATGAGCTGATCAAACCCATAAAGGCAGGCACAGATTTCATCTTGTACAGGTTGCATGTGATGTAGACCTAGATGACCGTGATTCCTCTTGGCTCGAGGAATCACAAATAGGATGGCCATAATCATTGCTTTTTATCGTTTATGCATGTTTTTGTGGGATATAGCATGTATATGATACATACTATATATTGTGGTGATTGGATATGTATATGTATATAAAAACCAAATCCCTCATTAAATATTAAGTTTTAGATGCCTTCCAAATGCGACACACGTGAAAAACTTGATCGACAAAGTGTGGGCACGCCCTAGCGTGGTGCACCGTCTATCTCGTGGAAGCGTGAAGGATGAATGTGTGGGTCTGCCCTAGCAGGGTGCATGTTCATCGTGTTGGATTTGGATCAGACTTAACAAGGTGACCTAGATAGGATCTAGCACCTTGAGGCATGGAGATGATCATTGCAAGGAGTTGCATATGACATCTTTCAAGAGTTGCATATGATGCATTTGGCAAGAGTTGCCTACCTGAGAGATCTGAGTTGTGGGTGACAGCCCTAGCTGGTCCATGGCTCAGAGGATTTCAGGATCTTGACCCACTAGAAGATTGTACGCTGCAATCTTCCGAATTCATGGTGAGGGATATCAATTTGAGTCAAAATAGTGGGAGCGGTAATTAATTAAAGGCCTAATTAACTATCGTCAAATTTTATTCAAATCAAATCAAAAGGTTTTGACAAATGCATTTTTTCACTTGTAGAATGGCAAAAGAATCATCTTTTAAAATGGGCAAATTAATTGAGAATAAATTCCATAACTGGTTGAGGACTGTGAGAAGTGTTCTGCACAATCCAGATATACCAGGAACCTTAGAATCCACTCTATGTACGCTTAATGCGTTGGTGAAGAAGAAGGTAGGTAAGGGAGAGAAGTGTTCTCTCACCAAACCAATTTCTTCTACATGGAGAGGATGGAAGGAACAATGGAAGAAGAAGTCAGAGATAGAGATCTCTATTTCTGGTGTATACGTGATAGAGATTAACTTTACTACTTCTTCATCATGGGTACTTGATACCGGATGCGGATCTCACATTTGTTCAAATGTGAAGGATCTTAAGAGAAGTAGGCCTTTAGGGAAAGGCGAGGTTGAACTACGTGTTGCTAATGGGGCAAAAGTTGCCGCCAGCACCGTAGGAACCTATGAGTTAACTCTACCTAGTGGGCTAATAATAGAGTTGAAGAACTGCTATTACGTACCTGCCATAAATAGGAATATCATTTCCGTCTCTTGTTTGGACAAAGATGGATTTGAATTTCTTATTAAGAATGGAAAGTGTTCCATTTCTAAAGATGGGATCTTTTATGGCAGTGCCCCTATGTCTTATGGTCTATACTTGATGGACTTGGAGACAAGTGTATACAACGTAAACACCAAAAGGCAAAAACTCAACGACTCAAACAAAACATATCTCTGGCATTGTCGTCTAGGGCACATAAATGAGAAACACATTTCTAGACTCCATAAAGATGGTTATCTAGACTCTTTTGATTATGAATCAATAGAGACATGTGAATCTTGTTTGTTGGGCAAGATGACCAAGACTCCCTTTTCAGGTAAAGGTGAGAGAGCTAGTGATCTATTAGGACTCATACATACTGATGTATGTGGGCCTTTTAGAGCTAATGCCAGAAATGGGTGTCAGTACTTCATTACCTTCACTGATGATTTCAGTAGGTATGGCTATGTGTACCTGATGAAACATAAGTCAGAAACCCTTGAAAGGTTCAAGGATTTCATGAATGAAGTACAGAACCAGCTTGGTAAAAGTATTAAGGCACTTCGTTCCGATCGAGGTGGAGAATACTTGAGCCAAGAGTTTGAGGACTTTCTATGAGCCCGTGGTATTGTATCACAATGGACTCCGCCTGGAACACCACAGCATAATGGTGTGTCTGAAAGAAGGAATCGCACATTGTTAGATATGGTGCGATCTATGATGAGTTTTGCTGATCTTCCAATTTCTTTCTGGGGTCATGCTCTTGAAACCGCCACGTTTATGCTTAACCGTGTACCATCTAAGTCGGTTCAAAAGACACCATATGAGATATGGTACGGGAAGCGTCCCGATTTGTCTTTTCTGAAGATTTGGGGTTGTGAAGCTTACGTCAAGAAAATGTTTCCTGATAAGCTTGGACCCAAATCCGATAAATGTTATTTTGTTGGATACCCCAAGGAAACGAGGGGATATTACTTATACCACCCTACTGACAACAAAGTGTTTGTTGCCAGGACATCTGTGTTCCTAGAGAAGGAATTCATTTCCAAAGGAAGCAGTGGGAGGAATATAGAGCTTGAAGAGGTTCAAGCCCAACAAGAAAACATTGAACCGGTAGATGTACGAGAGGAAAATGGAGATTCACAAGGTGTTGTGGAATCTCATTCTCCTCAAGTAACACAAGGACCTCGTAGATCTAGTAGGACTCGCCTTGAACCTGAGAGGTTTGGATACCTTGTGACTCAGGAAGGTGGATAGTTGATCATAGATGATGATCCAACTACCTACGTAGAGGCTATGGAGGGACCAGATTCTGAGAAATGGCTTGAAGCCATGAGATCCGAGATGCAATCCATGTACTCCAAAAAAGTATGGACTTTGGTGGAACCACCTGAAGGGGTAAAACCCATAGGCTGCAAGTGGGTCTTCAAGAAAAAGACCGACATGGATGGCAATGTACAAACTTATAAAGGCAGAATGGTTGCAAAGGGTTTTCGACAAATTCAAGGTGTTGACTATGACGAAACCTTTTCTCCAGTTGCCATGATTAAGTCCATCAGGATCATGCTTGCTATTGCAGCTTACTATGACTATGAGATTTGGTAGATGGATGTTAAAACCGCATTCCTTAACGGGAATATTCATGAGGATGTGTATATGACACAGCCTGAGGGTTTTGTAGATCCAAAGAATGCCAATAAAGTCTGTAAACTGCAAAGGTCAATCTATGGATTGAAGCAAGCATCTCGGAGTTGGAATCTTCGATTTGATGAAGAAGTCAAAGTGTTTGGCTTTATTCAAAATGAAGATGAACCTTGTGTGTACAAGAAGGTTAGTGGGAGCTCGACCACATTCCTCATATTGTATGTGGATGACATACTTTTGATGGGGAATGATGTCTTAGCCTTAGAGAAGGTAAAGACTTGGCTTGGGAAAACTTTCTCAATGAAGGACTTAGGAGAAGCATCCTACATTCTAGGAATTAAGATCTATAGAGATAGATCTAGAAGACTTCTCGGACTAAGTCAGAGCACGTACATTGACAAGGTGCTGAAGCGGTTCAGCATGGAGAACTCAAAGAGAGGCAACGTCCCTATGCTACATGGAGTTACCGTCTCTAGAGCTCAATGTCCCCAATCTTGTGAAGAGAGGGAGCATATGAATGGAATCCCATATGCATCAGCCATCGGATCCATCATGTACGCTATGTTGTGCACACGCCCAGATGTCTCGTATGCTCTCAGCATGACGAGCAGGTACTAGTCAGATCCCGGGGATGCTCACTGGACAGCCGTGAAGAACATCCTCAAGTACTTGCGAAGGACTAATGATCGATTTCTTGTGTACAGCGGCGAGGAAGAGTTGGTTGTAAAGGGTTACACCGATGCAAGCTTCCAAACTGATAAAGATGATTATAGATCGCAGTCAGGATTTGTGTTTTGCCTTAATAATGGAGCTGTGAGCTGGAAGAGTTCCAAGCAAGAAACAATTTCCGATTCTACTGCAGAGGCCGAGTATATTGCTGCTTCGCATGCAGAAAAGGAGGCTGTGTGGATCAGGAAGTTCATTTCTGAACTTGGTGTAGTTCCCAGTAGCTGTGATGCAATTGAGCTTTATTGTGACAATAATGGAGCTATTGCACAAGCTAAGGAGCCCAGATCACATCAGCGGTCCAAGCACATACTGCGGCGCTTCCATCTCATACGAGAGATCGTACAGCGAGGAGATGTGAAGATTTGCAAAGTACCAACTGAAGACAACATAGCTGATCCACTGACTAAGGCCCTTTCTCAGCAGAAGCATGATGGTCATGCTAGGTCACAAGGACTGCGTTTCCTTGGTGACTGGCTCTAAGTGCAAGTGGGAGTCTGTTGGTATGTATGCCCATAGAGAAAGTCATATGATGATTGTAATGGGATACTTTGTAAATGATTTGAATAATAATAAAGGCAATTTCCAATCTATATGTTTAAACTATTTCTGAGATGATGGTGTAACATGATAGATGTCTAAAGATTGTATTACTCAATGACATATGCTTTTAGGTTCATGACCTAAATGATGAGATCATATGAATGTTAAGAGTATACATTCTTGTTTAGTCCCTAGTCGGTTGTTATTGTGGAAATAACCATAGACATCAATAACACTAAAGACTAGATTGTGTGTTGGTTGATGACAGAATCTCATTAGTCATGATATGGTGATATCAAACCAAGCACATAGGTACTTGTTAGAGAACAAGGTACCGGACAGACCCACTGTGAGAGTGACACATGGAACCATGACTTGGTAGTCACAGTCAGCTCTCACAGTGATGGTGGTGAGTGTGATTCTTAGACCTGAAATCACTACACTCAACACATGTCGTTGGGTACACTTTGACATCATCAAACGCAATCCTGAAACATGGGTTGTTATAAAGGTGATGATTGGGTGGCTTTGACACATGGGACTTTTGAGGGGTGAGTGATAGATATGGGATTTGTCCCTCCTGAGGGAGTTTGATATCCTTTGCCACTTGATGAGTAGGATTGAGAAAGGCATGCGCATGCACGTGTGAATCAATATGTGATATTGATGTCATACACATCTCACTCGGTCTACTCTGAGATCAAGGAAATGAATGAACATTGACAGGATGACTGTTCCATGCCTCGAGTTCATTCTGGATATCAGTGACAAAGGAATTATACATTCACTGTAACACCATTCACGGATTGTAGGATGAAAGTTGTTCTCCAACTTTCTACTTTCACTTGGGAAGCACTGATGTGTGACTAGGCACCGCTCTTTGCTTGTGAAGTCATAAGTGTTATGGACCTTCACTGCCAACGTGAAATGGACCTGCAGGGTCACACACATAGGATTCAACCTGGAAGAGGAGTTTTGTCCACAAGCAATGTTTAGATTGATTACTAAAGGAGTTTAGTAGTTCAATTAAATACTCAATTAATCGATAGCTCAATATCATAGTGTTCAAGGTGTTGGACGAGTTGATTGGAGTATCGGATTGATTGAAATCGCATTTGACTGATTCTGCACAATCTGCATTCCCAACCGATTGGTTCATGTGATGAACCGGTCGGCTGAGGTTATTGAACCGGTCGGTTCAATTGTTGAACCGATCGGCTCATGCACAGAGTGAAATGACCGGTTCAAGTGTTGAACCGATCGGTTCAACTGGTGCAATCGAGCAACTTGGGAAAGTAGGATTGGTGAGAATTTTCCTTTCGTTTCAATTGCCCAATTCGATTGGGAATTATATTGGTATTCGATACCAATTGGGAAAGAAACAAGTAAAGTCAATCGGAAACCAACCTGGAACCCCAACCGACCAGTTCATGAGTGAACCGATCGGTTCAAGGGTCCCAAATGATCGGTTCAGTGGTGAACCGATCGGTTCAGGTCCCCAACCGACCGGTTCACTTGTAAACCGATCGGTTCAGGTTGCGAGACAATTGCTTTTTGTGGAAAATCCCGAACCCTTCTACTCCTGCTTTAGTCCCGTATTGCCGGGCACAGAGAACCCCGTCCCATGACCCGCCTATATATATAGGGGTATTGGGGGCTTCTCAGAGTACAACTCAGTGCATGTTGATTGCTCTGCAAAAGTTGTCGTTCTCTCTGGTTTTGGTAACCAAGAGAGAGCCCGAGCAAGTGCTTCCCGCAAAGGGAGGTGCAGCAAGGGAAGGACAACTGCAGTTGCAGTCGACAGCAGGAGAGTGTGTTGGCGACTAGTACGTCAACAGGAGGGTGCGACTCCTTCCACTTCCTTGTGGGACAAGGAGAGTGGAGTTCCGGGTGGTCCGTGAGGACTACTTCAGAGGCGGGAGGTCACTGCCGCTCAGGAGGACAACTGTCATCCGACAGTCCGGTAGGAGGAGGAGTCTTCAGTCCCGGTGCAACCAGGAGCTGCACAGACACCGTCCAAGACCGGAGGTGAAGACCGTGCAAGGCGCGTGGTATTGTCGCCGAGCAAGCCTCGGGACAAGGTATGTTTCACAAACCTTATTTCCTATCATATAGATGTCGACGCGATTCCTTTTGTTCCGGGTTTGGGGAGAAAATTTTTGTTTCCGCTGCTTCTCTGATTCCTCAAATTCCCAACACGCCTAGCACGTCTGTTGTAAGTATTATTTATGACATTGTAGCTAGTCTTTTCAAGATGATATGTTTTCAAGATTATATGTATATATGTATAACATTCTTTACGTAAATTTGTAGGCATTGAAGCCATGCCGCTTAAGAATGCAAGACTATGTTGTTGCAGAGGCGCAGGCTTACCAGTCCCTTCCTGGGGCAACGTTTCATGGGACTCCAATGCCGCAGGGCTACATTCGTGTGAGCCCGCTACATGTATTACCCGATTGGAGGGAATTTGCGTTTCCATATGCCCACCCAGATATTGATACACTTGGTGAGGCAGAAGGCGGGGTCATATTGTGGCCCAAAGTAGATGTCATCTACACGACTGAAATTGTAAGATAAATTTACATTGATTTAGACTGTTAATGTGTATATATGATGTCAACTGATCTGAAATTATATATACAGGTTAAAAAGAAGACACCAGGAGCACCTAGGCCTCCACCTCCACTTCCCGCATTACCAACTTGGGTTCCAACTGACCTAATATACCCGTTAGGTCCTTCTTGTAGGGGAATGGCATGTTGGCTACGGGCACATAATATACATTGCCCTATAATAGTTTCTTTAGATGCAGATTATGCAGGTCAATCATACGATAGCTCTTTATTTATATAAGATATTATTGAGCTATTTATGTATGATTGGCTGAATAGATCAATGATAGAGACATGGATAAGGTGAGATCTTGTTTATACATCCATATACCTTGTGTAAGATCCGGTGATCTGGTTTCTTATATATTAATGCATACGCCTATATGTTTTGCAGCTACTTAGTCGAAGATCATTGCAAACAATTTGCATTTGATCATGTGGGATTTTTGATTCCATCATTGATTAGTTTGGTAGCTAAAGACCCTGATAATGTTCAACAATACTGTATAGATGCTTTTACAATTTTTGGTCAGCAAAAGAAGACGATAATAATAGCTCCATTCAATGTCAAGTAAGTTTACTTTATTTATAATTTGGACTTAAGAAAATTCCATTTTTATTTTGCATTTTGAGTTATTAATTTTTAACTTCTTACCTCTAGCGGTAGACATTGGGAGTTACTAGTTATTGTCCCCAGGACATTCACTGTTTATTATCTAGATCCTGCGGGGAGTACATTGAACACTAAAATTGGACACGTAATGAGAATGCCATTATTCTGGTGAGAAATATTTCATTTTTATATTAACATCTTTTATTACATTACTATTTACTTATGCAATTTATTGTGTTATATTAACATGTAGGGGTTTAGATGCATTCAAAAAGGTTGGAGGAACGGTCCCAAGGAAAAAGAACCAGCCAATAAATTGGCAGAACGTACAAGTAAGTTCCCGACTCGAATATATATATTATTGATGTGAATTGTGCTTAGTTGTATTATTTTGTATGTTTCAATTTATAGTGTGCTACACAAGACAATGGCTGGGCATGCACATACTATGTGATACGATTTATGCAGATGATTATCAAACATGCCGCATTGGACATCGATAGCATACATGAGGTATTATATATAGTCTCATTAGTTAGTATGAAATATATCAATCTTATTTTTATATTATTACTTATATATATACATCATTCTCTTTGCAGGTGTTTAAAACTGACCACACTATAGGTAAACGCTTAAAAAATATACATGCTCCATATACGATGGAAGCATTAAATGAAGTAAGAGAAGAATGGGCAAAAGCCATATAAGCAGTGACAACTGTAAGATATAATTGGGATGTTGATAGCGATAATGAATGATACTTTGTAAATGAATATTTCTGAATGTTAATACATGTATTTGAATGTTTCTATATGTGTGAATGTGAGAATTGAATTGATGTCTGAATGTATGTACTTGTGTGAAATTTTCCTTGTGACTTTTGCAGGTTTGCAGCCTGTTTGTAGGCTGATATCAATGGATGTCGTAAACCTGCAGTTCAGAAAACTGAACTGCAGGTTCTCATCCTGCTGACCAGCCACAGCATGCCTGCAAACTGATATGAAAAAAAAATAGAAATAGGCGTCAGTTATTTATAGAAAACCGTCAGAAAAGACCTACAGCGTCGGTTATTTATAGAAAACCGTCGCCTAATAGTACAAACAACCCGACCGTGCAGGATAGCACGGCCGTGGTGGAAAAGGCGTCGGTTATTCATATAAAACCGACGCCTATAGTACTAAACACGGCCGTGCAGGGAAGCACGGCCGTGTCATCTTGAAGTATAGGCGTCGATATTTTAGTATATAACCGACGCCAAAAGTGTTCGCACCACAGAAAATGGCATCATCTAGGGCACTTTATGCGTCGGTTATCTACTAAAAGACCGATGCTATATTCTATATAGGCGTCGGTGTTTTAGTATATAACCGACGTAGAAAGTGCCCTAGATGACGCCATTTTCTGTGGCATGAACACTTTTGGCGTCGGTTATATACTAAACGACCGACGCCTATAGAATAAATAGGCATCGGTTAAAAAACCGACGCCGAAGTGTTCGACCTTTAGCGGCGCCCACATAGGCGTCGGTCGGAAACCGATGCCAAATGGGGTTAAACGACCGACGCCAAAGGCCGTTTCTAATCAACCAAGCCAAGCAATAAATCAAGCAAATCTTGATCTTGAAAAGCATTTATAACACCTAATGGTTATAAGCACATCCAAACATCTTTTATTGACTTGGGATTCCATTCTAATGCTTCTAAGCCTTATTAGGGTTTCCTTAAGGTTTCTTGGTTTCACTTTCCAATTTTACCATTTTTAGGTCAACAAACCCTAAAAGCTCTTTTCTACTCATAAAAACCCTAATTACTCAAATTATCCAAATTAAGGATTTTTATCCACCAATTAGTCCAAGAACATCATTTTCATGCCTTCTTGATTGATTTGCACAATTAAAACCATTAAACCTTCAAAATTAGGGTTTTAAGCCCATTAATGCCCATTTATCATTATGGAATGCTAATTAACCAAATAATGAACTATTAGCATCCCATTAGATATAACTATCCTTTTCATGTCAAAAGGTTAAAATTTTCTCATAAACCATGGAACATCATTAGATCCATTAATCTTCAAAACTTAGGTTTCCAAATTAATTAAAACTATAAAAGATAGCATCTTTACACACTTTTCAAACAATAAGTAGATTTAGGCCATGAATTTATTTTTAATGGATTCTACTTATTTTTTTATCAAAACCATATATTATTTGTCTCCATATGATATCCTATCATTTACTATATTTTTTACAAAATAATTAGGTTCTGGCCAATCAGAGGTCGCCACATAAGCACATGGTAGTGAGGCTCGACTTGCTAGTGCGGCTGGGTCGAGCCAATGGGCTCCAACCATCTCAGCCTATCCACTCGCATGACAGCAGGGGGGACCGAACTAAACACCCATAAAAAGACAGGAATAGCCATACCTCAAAAAGGATTGCACGAGGGCAGAAGGGTAACTTACTCGTCCAACGTCTTCAACCTTTGATCGTCTGCAAGAAAGGTCTAAGAAGTTAGTAGCAAGGTTGACTCTGCTACCCAGGCCACCAACGCCAGATGTCAAAGTCCCCTCAACTTTGGCATGCTTCCACAAACGTGAAGGAGGTCTCAATTGCCGTGGTGGTAGCCAGTGCCATCCGAACTACTAGATGGGGATTCTAGTGAGATGTCAGGATGAAATCAGAGTGGAAAAGGAGGCTAGGGGAGCAGTTGTGCATAGAAATCTCAGATTTATGCTTGGCTGAAGCTGTGGAAGAGTTTTGCAAACTGAGAGGGAGTCCAGAGCCCTATATATACCCTTCTATGTCTGTACAACTATGCTCAAGATTTAGGTTTAGGTGTTCCTTCTAGATATCTCAAAACTAGATCAAACCTAGGGTAGACATGCACATTTCTTGCTCCCAAATTCATTGATCAAGTCTCCTGATTTGCTTGGCCTATGAATCTCGGGGAAATTGATTCCAAAATTTGCATGTACCATCCTTTCTTTCCTCTCCTAGATGAGGTTAGGTGATGAGCACTCTACCGTTGGATCTCAGATCCATCAACCATCATTCACATGCCAGAAAAAGGTTAATTAAAACAAATTCTAATTGGATTTGAAAATTGTGACATTCATTGACATTCCTCTCACTTTAGGGATTTTCAAAATTCCATATCTCTCAAACCACACATCTTTGTAATCCCAAATTTTAATGGAAACTCTTTAATGACTTAATTTACTTGTGTCCAAATTTAGGAACTGAAACTCAAAAATAAAAGAGACTTTTCTTCATATGCAAGTCATCCACTCAAAAGGAATATATTATGAAATTAGACTTTCTCTTCTACTTTCTTTATTTTGATTTCTTTTCTTATTAGAAACCATGTGCAAACAAAAACTAATCAATTGTGGCCATTCATGCCACTTTCTGAGAATTCTACACAATTCTCATATGTGCACACAATTATCTTTTAATTTTTTTCCTTTTGCTTATTCTAAGATTTTCTTTTATCCTTTTCCCTTTATCCTTCATTGGATTATTAAAATAGTATAAACCACAAAATCACGCATCAAGGGAAATTTTACAAAAGAATCCATTCTTTGAAAACAACAAATACAATTTTCCATTCAAATCTCTTTTATTTGAAAAATTGAATTTCAAAAAATATAAGAAAAATTGAGGTTATAACATCCTTTCCCTCTTATAGGAATTTTGCACCCATAATTCAACCAATTAACAAGAAAATATGGGGTAAGACTTTTCCATATCCATCTTTAGATTTCATGTGGCTTCATCCTCTCCATGGTGCTTCCAAAGAACATTTACCATCTCAATATTTTTACTCCTGATCTCCTTCACCTCGGTATCCAGTACCCTCACAGGTGACATAGGGTATGTCAGCCTCCCTTGGAGTTCAATAGGTTAAATGCTCAACACATGGCTTGGGTCCTTCACATAGAACTTTAGACTGGACACATGGAACACCTCAAGCATCATATTATACTGAGGGGGTAAGGATAAATGATAATTAGTTTCATTGATCCATTCCAAAATCTCAAACGGACCCATATATCGGGGACTCAACTTTCCTCTATTCTTAGCTATAGCACAAAGGGGTCAGATTTTCAGAAATAGATGTTCACCCATACTATAGTGCAAGTTAGTCTGCTTCACATCAACACATGACTTCTCTCAATCCTGGGCTCTCTTCAACGCTTGCTTGATCAAAATGACTTTATCAGCATACAAGTGTAGTTCCTCTGATCTCAACAAGGTCCTCTCACTAACAACATCCTAGTGAAGTGGTGACTGACATAGCCTCCCAGAGAGAGCTTCATATAGAGGCATCCTGATACTATCTTGGTAGCTGTTATTGTAGGCAACTCAGCTTAGGACAGGTACTGCTCCCATGATCCACCCCAATCGAGCACACATGCTCTCAAAAAATCCTCTAAAGTTTGGATCATCCTTTTTAACTATCCATCATTCTGGGGGTGATATGTTGTGCCAAATTTCAGCCTAGTACGGAGTTCTTGCATGTATTTCCATAACTTGGAAGTGAACTTTGGGTCATGATCTGAAATAATCGAACTCAGAACACCATGCAGTCGAACTATCTCTCTAATATAGTTCATCTAGGTTTGTCACCTTGACAGTGATCTTTAAGCATCGACTTGGTAAGGTGATCTACCAAAACCCATATTGCATCATGACCTTTCTTGGTCTTGGGGAGACCCACCACAAAGTCCATGGTGATATGTTCCCATTTCCACTCAGGAATTTCAATTGACTGTAGCAATCCACCAGGTCATTGGTGTTCAACCTTCACCATCTATTACGTGAGACAACTGGCCAAATATGCCACTACATCTCTCTTCTTTCCAAGCCACCAAAAGTACGACTGCAAGTCTTTAAACATTTTGGTGGTGCCAAGGTGTACCATATACTTAGAACGATGAGATTTTCCAATATATGATTCTCCAAAGGCAAATCTTTAGGAACCCAAATAAAAATCTTGTAGCAGATTCCACCATCTACTCCCACTGAGAGATGGGTCTGAATTTTCTCTAACAAACCTTTCATCTTGTCAATATTTGGGCTGGCTAAATGGGAATCTACCAACTCGATCAACATGTCTAATTTTATCTGGATGTTAGCCACACTAATCGGTCTTCTAACGGCTGTAGAGTCCACCTAGAAAACTCTTCCAATTTTCTCCAATGGCTAGACAAGAAAGTTGCACACCTGAGCTATTTTTGACCAAGAGCATCTGCTAAAACATTAGATTTTCCAGGGAGATAGGTGATGGTAAAAACATAATCCTTCATACACTCCATCCATCATCTTTGTCTCAGGTTTACATCCTTCTGAATCAGGAGGTACTTCAAGATCTTACATCCGTTATTCAAAATACCTATAGAATTCAAATTCCATTGGGTAATTATTTCCTTATTCAAAATCTTAATTTGGTGATTACCTTGCTCACCTCATTTTCCAACCATTTATCCAATATTCTCTCCTAAGGGTGTGGTAACTCCTCCAATACTCAATTACCATAAAAGATATCAACTTAAGTATTTATTCCTCATATCATTTCTATTCCTAGTATGGCATGAATCTGTCTCATCTCTCACTCATAATAAGATGAAATAAGCATTTGGCTGTAGTCCAAATACAGAGTTCATCCCATTCCAAGAGTTGAAATGGTACATTTACACATTACCATTTTATTTTCAAATCTAGGTTGAATCATCCTCCCCATGACTCCAAACCATGAATACTACCATTATCTTAATTCCACACTTGCATATAGGAAAAACTTTTCTCATAATCTTTTGAGTCTTATCATAACTCCTATTTACAAACCTTAGTCATTTCCTCAAGGTCTCTAGGGTGCCTGTACTTTTAGGGTGATCTTACCCTTATGCATCTAGGAAGTTCCTCTCATATTTACCCCTCATGCCCCATGAACTCATGAAGGTGGCCAACCTCCTAACCCATGAGCCTCGAGAAAACATAGCCGTTATCTCCCGACCCTATGATCTTGTGCATTCAGGGAACAATCAACTCCTACTCCCCTTGATCTCATCCCTACTTGACCTTAAGATTGACTTAGGGTTCCATCATAACTTTATTTCATCACACATTTTGCTTGTGGTTCCTTTGATGATATCCAAGCACATTGCATCCTTTAGAATCCTCACCCAATTTTCTTTCATCTCTCAAGGCACCATAGTTTTCCTTCTATCCCTTCATGGGAATCATGGTGACCTACCTATTTGGGCCTAGCCCCATTCTACCAGTCACTTCCATTGTGACTTTTTCTTTATGTCCCTTAGAGATGATCATACTTGGGTCTCAAGATTCATACTCAAACTATGTGCTTTTGTTCTTCATGCACTTAATATCTCAAGTTATTTTAAATGACCTTTAAAGTTACCTCAAATCTTAAACAATATTTGATACTCACTTCTTTAGGAAAGGTCCTTTCACTGGACAGGAGAAAACAATCACTTGATAGTACTAAATGTCATACTTGTTTGTCATTTCTCAAAGTTGGACCAATTTTATACATACATATCTCACCAACTTGTGCGAGTGGCTCATCAACCATATACCTCAGTCCAAGTGGGGTTTCCTTTAACCCAAAAATTTGAGGAAGGGTGCCATGCTTATTACCTATGAACTCATTCACCTAGTGAGATTGTATGCACCAGACACCACCACTTCCCCTCTTAGGTCTACTTCCTTAGCATTAGTCATCTAAACTGCATGGCTTAGCCGCTCGGCCACATACCGAACCAAAACATGCTCGATATTTTTCTTCCATGTCACAATCCTTAGAGTCCCACACAAGGGGTACCAATATGAGTCTAAGGCTTCACATCATGTTACCATTCCTTACCTCTTTAGGTTTTGGGGACCCCTTTTTCCTCACCTAGATGGTAGGTACTCATATTATCTACACATGGGTATAAGAAGACTCCCTCTTTGTCCCTAGGGTTTGTTCCTCTCAAAGAAATCTAGTATACAACAAGCTTCTAGGGATCATGGATACAATAACCTGACTCATCCACTCAGGGTTGTCTAGTTTAGGACATAAAATATTTCTTATAATACTTCATGTCTTGGAGTCTAGGTTCCCAACCTTTTCCTTTTAGGTCTCACTCTCTCCTAAGTTAACCCTATAATAGGTCCTAGCACTAGAGGTCCTTCTTTGTAGATGAGGTTGAGGCTCCTATAGTTTCACATCTTATCCTCATTGTAGCTTATATCATCCAGAGAAGTGCACAAACACTTGTATTATCAAATCTCATGTCCAACTTCAAAACTATAGTCAAATTCTCAAATCCAAATAAGGTCATCATAAACCATACCACCTCATTACGTAACATGAAGCCTCTCATTCATCTCCTCCGATATGCATGTCTCATATTCCAATACAATAGCATTACCCCTCTGACTTAGAACTAATTGTTGTTGCCAACCTTGATATCACTCACTTCCACATAGGTACATGCCTATCTCCTACCTAAATCTGAGAAGGAAAGCACCTTTGTTAGGGTTCCTGCCTGGAGGAGTTAAACTTTTGGTCATCACTAACCTTCCTATTAAGGGTGTTATCTCTCTCATAGATCTTTTCCCCTTTTCTGGGACAATCCACCCTAGGTTGGGTTACTAAAACCAAAAGTTGCACTAGGGGTCATGCAACCACTTATTGTCTATGTTTCACATGCATACTCCAATCCTACATGTATATCATGCATGCTTAACCTACGTACTTGCATGCATGCACAAACTAAGGCATCCAACTTATTGAGTCCTCTCTTTCTCTACCCACTACTATAGGTTTTGGGTTGAGGATACAGTTTACAACCCACACCTTAGGTTTTGCAATCCTTGTGACCCACTGAGGTTGTTTTCCCTTACCATCCCTAGTATATCTAGGGTTTACCTTTATAGAGGAGAAACCCATCAAACATTTTCTCTTTATCATTATGTCCACTTTTATTATTTGGCAGAGGATGCCTTAATCCTTAACACTCTTATCCCCAAAACTCAGAAGGGGGTGGAGAGAGAGAGAGAGAAAACCTTAAGCACTTAAAGTTTGTCCAGTGAAAGAGGATAAAGAAGGTATGAAAGTAGATAAGAAATCCAAGAGGCATCTTATTTCGAGTCAAATCCTCAGATTTTAGCCAGGCAGTCACACAGATTCCGGCAGTCCTCGTAATATGACTAGCAAGGCAGAGGAAAATCTTGCCAGCCCCCAGATTATGATCCTTTTCTAGACACCTCCATCTTTGAAAAAAATCTATTAACTCCCTTGGGCTCTAAATAATTTATGAAATTGAACAATTATTAGAGATTATATGGAAAACCATGCTCTGATACCAAATGTAATGACCCCACCCCTCAAAACCCCCCAATTAAGGAAGGCCAAGAAGCTAGTGCCATTATCCCAAAATAGGATCATATGGTTTTGCAAATAAGAAAAAATAATTAATAAATTCTACCACAACTAAGCTTAAAATAGGATACATTTTTTCTTTTCACATACCTTTTGAAAGTAGGATTTCAAAACTTTACCCACAGAAAGAACTAACTATCATCCTCCCAACTATATTTTTCCCTGTTCTTTTTCAATGACACCTTTTATTAAACATTCACTTTTCAGAAACATGATTGCATATTTCCCTAAAATGCCAAAAAAAAAACGTTGATCAGTATAATAGATTATAATGGTATGCGTGGGAAATCAAAAGTTTGCATCTAGTTGTAACAACATATTACAACTAAATTACAATTTAACAGATTGAATTTTACATTTTAAAAATAACTACTCAATCCTGTCATATCCAAGACTCTATGCTGTCCCTGTAGTGGACATGGATACTAACTTTCTCATATGGTAGATACCAAATAGCCCCTTTTGATGCTACCCTAAAGGTAGACCAAGACATAAAGTTGTATAGTCATATGATCTTACCCAAAGATAGACAAAACATCAACTCATGATAACCTAATGATCCTACCACAAAGGTAGACCAACACCTAGGTCATCAATTCCTTGCATATGCTCAAAGCTACATATGAGGACTAGGATATGATATAGTCATGCATATATTTATGGTGATATCCATAATCACTTTAGAGTTGCAATAATTAAAGTTCATCTAAGCAGTTCTTTTCAAGAAATCCATAAAACTTCAGAATTCTCTATGAAACTAGAGAGATTAGCCATAAGAATAACCACATACCTAATTTGGTAGTCTCAAAACCAATGAAGGTAGCTAATCCAATCAAGAAGTACAATCAACCAAGCCAAGTAATAAATCAAGCAAATCTTGATCTTGAAAAGAATTTATAACAACTAATGGTTACAAGCACATCCAAACATCTTTTATTGACTTGGGATTCCATTCTAATGTTTCTAAGCCTTATTAGGTTTTCCTTAGGGTTTGTTGGTTTCACTTTCCAATTTTACTCTTTTAGGTCAACAAACCCTAAAAGCTCTTTTCTACTCATAAAAACCCTAATTACTCAAATTATCCAAATTAAGGGTCTTTATTCACTAATTAGTACAAGAACATCATTTTCATGCCATCTTTATTGATTTCAAAAATTAAAACCATTAAACTTCATAATTATCAAAATTAGGGTTTTTAAGCCCATCAATGCACATTTATCATTATGGAACCCTAATTAAGAAAATTATGAACAAGTAGTATCGCATTAGATCTAATCTATCCTTTTTGCATCAAAAGGTTAAATTTTGCTCATAATAATCATGGAACATCATTAGATCCATTAATTTTCAAAACTTAGGTTTCCAAATTAATTAAAACTATCAAAGATAACATTTTTACACAATTACAACCAGATTCAGGCCTTAAGTTCATTTTAATGGATTTTATATATTTTTCTGATAAAAACCATATATTATTTGTCTCCACACAATCATCCTATCATTTACTATATTTTTTTACAAAATAATTAGGTTTTGGCCAATCAGAGGCCGCCACGTAAGCACAGGGCAATGAGGCCCAACTTGCCAGTGCGGCTGGGCTGAGCCAATGAGCTCTAGCCACCTCAGCCTATCCGCTCATGTGGCGACAAGGTGGGACCGAACTAAACATACATAAAAAGACAGGAATAGCCATACCTCAAAAAGGCTCACACGAGGGAAGAAGGGTAACTTGCTCGTCTGTCATCTTCAACCTTTGCTCATCTATTAGTAAGGTCTGAGCAGTCAACAACAAGGTTGACTCTGCCACCCCGGGCACCAACACCAAATGTGAGAGTCCCCTCACCATCGGTGTGTTTCCACGAATGCAAAGGAGGTCTCAATTGACCTGGTGATGGCCGGTGCCATCGAGACGACTAGATGGGAATTCCAGAGAGATGGCATGATGAGATCAGAGTGGATAAGGAGGCTAGGGGAGTAAATTAGAATAGAAAACTCAGTGTAATGATTGGACGAATCTGTGGTAGAGTTTTGCAAACTTAGAGGGAGTCCAGGACCATATATGTATACCCTTCTATGTCATTACAACTACGCTCAAGATTTAGGTTTAGGCGTTCCTTCTAGAGATCTCAAAACTAGATGAAACCTAGGATAGACAGGTGCATTTCTTTCTCTCAAATTCATTGATCAAGTTTCCCGATTTGCTCGCCCTATGAATCTCAGGGAAATTGATTCCAAAAGTTACCTATACCTACCTTTCTTTGCTCTCCTGGCTGAGGGTAGGCGATGAGCACTCCACCGTTAGATTTCAGATCCAACGACCCTCATCTCATGTGCCAAAAAAAGGTTAATTAAAAAAAATCTAATTGGATTTGAAAATTGTGACATTAATTGACATTCCTCTCACTTTAGGGATTGTTCAAAAAATACATATGACTCAATCCACACATCCTTTAAATCCAAAATTTTAAGAGAAACTCTTTAATGACTTAATTTACTAGTGTACACAGTTTGGAATCGAAACTTGAAAATAAAAGAGATTTTTCTTCATATGCAAGTCATCCACTCAAAAGGCATATATTATGAAATTAAAATTCATATTTTCTCTTTCTTTCTCTTCTATTTTCTTTATTTTGATTTCTTTTCTTATTAGAAACCATGTGTTGACGAAAACTAATTAGTTGTGGCCATCCATGCTACTTTTTAAGAATTATTCATGATTCTCATATATGCACACAATTATCTTTTATTTCTTTTTCCTTCTACTTATTCTAGGATTTTATTTTACCCTTTTCCCTGATATCCTTCATTGGATTATTTAAACAATATATACTAGGAAATCATGCATCCAAGGGAAATTTTGCTAAAGAATCCATTCTTTGAGAACAAAGCATACAATTTTCCATTCAAATCCCTTTTATTTGAAAATTTGCATTTCAAACAATACCAGCAAAATTGAGGTTATAACAGAAATCTTCTTTATGATTCATATACATTTATGCATACATACATGCCAATGAATAACATAGTTGAAGAATTATAATAGTATCCAATAAAGGGACATTAGTTGGAACCACACACAAGAATTTCTCAATTTATAACCCTCCTAGGCTATCATATACAACTAGCTATAGGATAAGGGAAAAGAGAAATATTTCTCTCTTAATCGCATATATATGTACATATGCAGACACATGTGGAAAATGTGATCTTCCCCAACAAAGAGGCCCATGTTCCGTTCTCACTTAGACATGCCTCCTTAATTTAGAACTTTGTGGATGTTTAGCTTCTGCTACATTCTGTGAGATAGTAACGAGAAATCTATCTACTACTACACCATACATACTCCAACTAGAGATGCCTCATTGATCACAACTCAAACATTAGAAAAATCAATTCTAAGATTAATTCATTGTGTTCTATTCATTTTATATATATATATGTTTGTATTTATATGGATAGAGTGAAAAGTTATTTTATATTTACCAATTTGTATTCAATATGTTTGCACTGTTCTAACATACACCAAATAGTCTAGACCTCATGATATATACTATTTAAGTTACATGTTTTCCAAAAAAACCATCTCTGTGAGATTTTGTGTGCACTAACTATTGGCATGTGATTTTCATTTTTTAATCATTAATAATTTCAAGAAAATGTAGATACAATTGGATACTTTTGGTAGATATTTTTATATATAAATATAATACACAACCTTATAATCTAGACTATATCATTTAAAAATAAATGGTTGGTTTTAGAAACAAAATTTTGGTTGTGGCATTCAATGAACCAATACATATAAGTTACATGTAGACTATAGTACACACTTATACACCTTTGTGGATGAACAAAGTGATAGAGAGACTAACATTTAGGATGTGTCACACTTGAGATTACTACTTACTCATGCACTAATATAAATTGTAATTTATGGCATTCTTTTAAAGATGTTGAACCATTAATATACTTGCATATCATAAAAATAGATTAGATATCAATCATATTTCATGTAGATTTGTACAGTTAATACATCTAATTCTTGCTAGAAAAAAATCACATTTGTAGCCCAAACATGGAAAATTGATAAGTAAAAAATGTGCTTTTGATTGATATGTAAACTACCACTTTTTATATTTAAGAAGATCATCTAAAAACAACTTGAGTGTAAAACATCTTGTATACTCAATTCTATTCTGTCTGTAGGTAAGGATATCTGAGTGGTTCAACCGAAGGGCCACCAATGAAGTCCCCTAGGTTCATACCTAGAAAAAAAAATTCTATTTACCTCCCCATCACACATATTATGGTTTGTTTGGTTGTGGGGCATTAACTGGTTATCCCCTACTATTATTCCCAAAATAAATTTCTTATATTTTCTTTTCTTTCTCTCTCCAAACAAATAGACCAACACTCACTCCAATATGCATAGTGCAATGATCCCACGAGAGATAGATATTTGAGCAAGTGTTAGAGGATTCCTTTTATTCATTTTTATAATAATTGTATGCATTTCATGTATATCATTGTACCTACACACCTAAAAAATTTCATTATATGGTGCACAAAAGGGGAAACCTCTAAACCAATCTCAATATGACTGTTGGATGTATAAAATATATATTGGATAGATAGGTGGGTGAAAAAAAGTCTAATATTAGTGATTTCTTCTATTCATAGGTAAATTAATTATATTTTTTTATCTATATAGCATTTACAAACTAGTTCTAAATTTGTAGTATTAAAATGTCTTTTATGCTCTCACATTAAGAAGTCTCACACTATATCTCTGAACTATATATATGCATGATCTTGAGAGACCCATTCTAGGACAACATGAGAGCATATTAAGTAACTTCAAAGTGCATCTGTCTATTTTCTTAATCCAACCATATCGTTCTAGAGAGCATCATTTTCTTAAACTTCACTACAAAAAAGCATGATGATCATATACTATTTTCTTGTTCAAATATGCAACACACACACACACACACACACACACACACACACACACACACACACACATATATATATATATATATATATATATATATATATATATATATATATATATATCAGTCAACGTATAACTCACTATGGGCTGATAAAGTTTCTTTTATATCATGCATTTATAAGGTTTATGCATATGAGATTTTTTAGACATATATAATAGTGATATATGCTCAACCCTTATGGTTAGATCATAAATAAGGTGTCACTACAATTTTTTTTTTCAAAAGGTGTTGATTAGAGTAATTGTATTCAATAATAAACACAAAAAAGACACATAGGAGTCTCTCTTATATAGGGAGAGAGAGAATGGTGGATAACTAATTAATGTAAGTGGGAGTAATGAATAAGGAAACAAAAGAACATATATTAGAAAATGTTATCTCAAAACTCTCCTCAAGTTGAAGCATATATATCATCTAAGTCCAACTTGTAACATATCATATGAAGACAACTTCTTGGAAGAGACTTTGTGAAGAAGTCTACTAGCTGATCATCTGTAGAAATGTAAGGTGTATAGATTATTATGACAAGCATTGTATGTCAAACAAAATTTCAATCTATCTCAATATACTTCCTATGCTCTTGAAAGACCAAATCACTTGTGATATAAGTAGTGGCCTTGTTATCATAATAAAAGGGCATGTGAAAAGGTGTAGAAATATCAAAATCTCTGAGTAGAGAGGATACCCACATAATTTCATACACCGTGTGGTATAAAGCCCCATCTTCCGATTTTGTACTAGAATGTGATAGAACATTTTGCTTCTTTATTTTTCATGTCGCATGAACTCCATGTAGGTACAAAACCTCATGGTAGAGAACCGACCCTTATGTGTGCCATCATAGTCACCATCAAAGGACACCAGAAGTTCATGATTCACATAATTTTTGTGGTGAAGTCCTTATCTAGGATAAGACTTAAGATATCCGAGGACTTGAAAAATAGTAGGACAATGAATTTCATGTGGTTTTTGTATAAAATAGCTCAATCATATCATAACATAAGATATATCATAAGAGCTTGCAAACAATAACTACCTACTTTGTGACATCAACAAATTCAAGACTATCAAAATCTCTAAGAGGATCCAATGGATCCAAAGGAATACTAACTAGTTTGTAGCTTGTCTTTGTGTGTCCTTAAGAAGATCATGTACATACTTTCTTTGTGAGAGAGTAAGACCAACATCAACTTGTATAACTTCAATACCCAAGAAATAGTTAATGGTACAAGATCCTTGGTGACAAATTTTGAATCTATGAACTCTTTGGTGCATTGGATGCAAGTCTTATCACTTCTAGAAATAAGAATATAATCAACATAGACTATCAAAATCATAGAATTAGCTGCTGAGTGTAGAGAAAATACAAAGTGATGTGACAAGGAATGGGAGAACCCAAATTGCTGAACACTAATGCTAACTTTTTCAAACCACACATGTAGACTTTGTTTGAGAGCATAAATAGATTTTTTTTCAATCTATAGACTTTAGAACACCCCCCCAACAATAAATACCCATAAGGTTTCTCCATATACACTTCCCCTACATATCTCCATATAGGAAGGTATTTTTAGACCACCCAAAACTACCACTCATAGAGAGAAGAACCCAAACAAAACTGAGTTTTAGAACAAGAGAAAATATCTCAAAATTTTCACACCAAACATATGAGTGTACCCCATTGAGACAAGATAGGTTTATTATCAAGATATGATTCCATAAGGTAGCTACTTAAATGTATGAACTCACAAACAACCAACCACAAGAACAACAAAAGGTAAATCCACCAAGTCCCATATCTATTTAGATATAAGTGCAACCATTTCCTCATCCATATATGACTTCCAAGATGGCATTATAATGCTTCATTAGAGTCCTTTTGTAGCTGATGTTATTCCATGCGAAGAGCAAAAATCAATTTTCAAGTTAAGTGATCAAGTGTCATAAGAGCAGACAAAACTATATCTAGTAGGACGTTTTGTAGAATGTGTAACCTTATGAGAGAAATAGGAAGATAAAGGCAAGAAGGAGACAATTGTGATAAATAATATAAGAACCAAAATTAGTGGGAGGCTCCTGCACATGGTTAGTATTGAATGGTTCCATGTCACACTCTAGAAGAGGTGGTGTGATTGACCCAGATGGACAATAATGTGTTGGTGGGATTGATATGTTATACATTCTGAATGGACGACCTTGAGAGAAAATTATGATAAGTATTCAGAGAAGGTGACATATGAATGGATATAGGAGTTCGGTTTATAGGGATCAAAATAGTTATACCCCTTCTGAGTCCTTGAGTAACCAAGAAAAAACATACTCGACGGCCCGCATTGACAAATTGCTTTGTCAAAAGAGAAGTACAAAGAGTACACAACCTAAGATGTTTGATAGCACTTAAATCAAAGACTTTTTAGGACATAAAAAAATATAGGGAAAGCACCATTGTATGACAGAGGAAGAAACTCTATTTATTAGGAACCCAACAATTAACACTGCAACATGCTAACAAAAAGGGGGAACATTCATCCAAAACATTAAGGTGCAAGTAATATCAAGAACATGACACAATTTTATTTGGGAAACTCCATTATATGGTGAAATTTCAACACATGAAGTTTGGTGAATTATTCACATAGATTAAAAAAGGACAGCTAACTCATTATTCACTCATTCCAGACCATATCACTATGAGAAAGTTTCATGTGGGAAGAAAATTGTGTCTATATTTTATAGAAGAAGTTCTTAATGATAGATGTATCTAGTTTCACACTTGTATTTATGTAAAAGTAAGCAAGACACATGATGTAAGGTGTGGGACCTAGGAGGGGTCCACTCATTACTTAATGTAAGAAAACAAAGCATAAAAACCCAACTCATTTACAAACAGAAAATATTTTTTTTTAAAATACGGGGTTGCATTGAATTTTCTTACACAAATTAATAAAGAAAATAGTTTTGTAGTAGTGGAAAGGTAAATCTAACTATAACAAATTTTTTCTGAGTTCGACAGGGGGTCACAACGGACTTCTAACAAGGTATGAAATCTAATCTAGGCAGATCTTGTGATGAGAAACCTTTCCCTCTCAGAAGTCTTCCTGAAGCTAGTCTTGGGCATCACCTCCTACTTTCTGGTCCTGAAGCTATTCAACCTCTAGATAGGTTGTTGGCAACACCCAAAAGAGGAAACAAACAAAATAAAGGATGCCAAAATAAAGATGAGTACATCTACAATCAAATAATGGGGCATTAATTAAGGCAAGGGGATATCAATCAAAGACATGACAATAAAGGGGTATCAAAAATAAAACTTTTCAAAAGATTAAACATGTGCAATATATGCAACAATTATAACAAGGATATGATTATTAAAATGATTATTGTCTTATAAATTCACATGAACATAATAACAAGGACAAATAGATGCATGGTGAGATATATACTGACTAGCATATACTAAAAATAGGGTAGGAACCCATATATTCCATCAAGTGGTAGGAGGACTAAAACCTCAGTGCCAAAATTATTATAGAATTTTGAAGGGGAATAAAACCTACTGCATGATAGAGAATAAAACCCAATGCATATCATATGTGGCATGGGAGTAAAACCCACTCTCTGACAATAGAATAAAATCCAGTTCCTATAAACATGATAAGTGACAGGGGAATAGAACTTAGTGCCTATACAATGCCACTACTTCTGGTTATGACTAGTCAACCACACACATAAATAGTACAGGCAAGGTAAAGTAAAGTTATTTTCATTCAATGGATGAGAATATCAAGTTGTCATCAATTGGAGTTAGAGGACCCAAATAAAATAGCAAGATTAGGCCAAAATACCATTACTATTGTATTCATGTATCTTCAGTAATAAATCAACAAGGCATTCATCAAGAAGAGTACTTTCATAAAAGGACAAGTAAATTCACAATTCAATTAGTGCCACATGAAAAAATGATGTTTAATTATGATAATGCACTATTCAAATAAATTAAAACAATGTACTGCCCTCTCAACTCTAGAATTACCTCTACCAATACAAAATTATATTTATACATATTAGGGTTCAATTATTTCTATAACATGAAACCCTATACATATAACCTTTGATGAACCCTATATTATTTCATGATATCTTTCTAGTAAGAGGCTCATATATTACTGATTTAGGTCCGATTCAACATAAATTCCTAAATTCACAATTTTATTCATTATAATTTCCCTTAATTAAAGATAAGAGAGTAATAGAGATTGAAACCCTAATAATCCAATATATAAAACATCATAATAAGACAATGAAAACCATATATATATATATATATATATATATATATATATATATATATATATATATATATATATATATATATATATATATATATATATATATATAACCTCATGATCCCAGAACATATTTTTTATTATTATTTGGGCTTCCAACAATTAGTTATGGATTTGATAAAGCCTACATAATGGAAAATGGGTTTTGATAAACCTATAATTAGATGTGGATTTGTATAGGAAACACAAAGAAAAAATAATCGTGTGCTTTTGTGGACTAGTGAGGGAGAACTCTTACACATAATTCCCCACTAGGAATTGGTTTAGGAACGAAGGTAAGATTGAGAAAGGAGACAATATCCCCATGTTAAATTAGTGGACCCGGTTGGAGGCCACTCCCAACCCTCAACCCCATGGTCCTATTGGCATGTATGCCCATAGACCCAATCATATGATGATTGTAATGGGGCATCATATACTTTATGTGTTAATTATAGAAGTAATTTCATCTATTATGTTTGTCTCAATCATGAGATGATGACACAAACATAGTAGATGGCTAAATAATAATGTTGCTCAATGACATTTATCTTTAGGTTGAGGAACTAAGCAATGAGATCATATGTATGATAAGAGCACATATATTCTTATTATGTCCCTAGTCACATATTACTGTTGAATCAAAATAGACAACAATAATACATAAGACTAGAGTGTGTATTGATAGATGACAGAGTCTCACTAGTCATGATATGTGATATGAAGTCAAACGCATAGATAGCTTCTAAAGAACAATGTATCACATAGACCCACCTTGAGAGTTGTTATAACCTCGATTTTTCCAAAATATGTAATGAAATTATAAATGTTCTTTTTAAAGATAAATGAAATCCATGGTTGATGTGATGAATTGTTTGAATGGGTTTTTGTGTTTGATAGCTTGTCTGTGTGTTCTTATTGGGCCTTTGTGGCCATTGAGCCCAATTAAAGGATTAAAAGAAAAACAAAAAGAAATGCAAAAGGAATTTCATTTAATAAAGGTATATATGAGGAAAATAAAAAGAAATGATTTTAAGGCCGAAAGATATTTTCAAAAAATAAGATTTTGAGTTAAAAGGGTTCCTTGGGGTTCAAGAAACTCAGGATAATTAGATAATGGTAAAAGAAATAAGGAATATGTGGAAAATACAATTAAATAAGGGATAACTTGAAACTGAAGTAAAGGGCTCGTTTCCTTTGGATAATGACTCCAATTTTTGTACACGAAAATATAAAGGTATAAATGAGTTTTCCTCAAAATTTGAGATAAAACGGAGTTAAGGATTGAGAGTTATTAAATTTTCAAGTTATCATCAAAATAGACTTTTCCTTGAATAATTAGGAATTGATTTTCCTTTTTGGTTTAAACGCGGACAACGCTAACTGTTGGATTTTAATCCAACGGATCACGGTCATCGTCCAGAGTCCCAAAGGGACTCAGACAGTAGCACCGACACAGGGGAATTTCCCCTCGTTTTTCTGATCGGTACAGTGCATGAGCACTCACGTTTTGTGTCCCATTGGGATCGGGAGGCCCGGGCGAAGGATCTAGACCTAGGATTCGATGGGTTTTGTGGTATGTACACAAAAAACCCAATTGGGATGTGACCTGCGGTGACGGTAGGATTGGGAAACCATAGAAGGGGCCTTCGCACCCTATAAATAGGGGTCCTTCTAGTCGGGTGCACCTTCACGAACACGAGCGACCACCTTTGAGAGTTCGTAACCCTCTACATTCCTCGATTGCACCTGCCCCGGCAAGCCTCAGCCGCGGCGCCGCCGAGCCTCTGTGTTAGGAAAAGAGAAGGAAGGAGATGAGCAGCTGTCATCCGATCACAGACCACTGAGGTCCCATGCGAGATCCAACGGCTCGGGAGCGGCAGGCCGATATGCTGGGGTGAGTGGAGCGGATCAGCGCGAGACGTCGGATCGAAGGACCATCATGGACTCCGGGTGATCCAACGGACTGAGACAGAGAGCGCACGCAGCGGAACCAACTGACGTGGAGTTTCAGATCTGAGGGAGGTCCAGAGGCGCACCGATCCAACGGACGGGGATTTTCGGTAATTCGCCTCTCTGCTAGAAATTCAGGAAAAAGGATTTATCTGGCGAAATTAATAGAAATTGCTAGGAAATTCGTATGAGAAAACTTTATATATGAAAATTGTACAGAAAAATACGAGGAATACAATAAAAATAATTTGAGAACCTAGTTTTGTCTATTTGCAAAAAGTACCTTAATTTGTTAATAAAGTGTATTAAGAATTGATGAGAAACCCTAATTGCATGATCAAAGTGTATTTTGGTAAATCAATAGATCAAATTGATAAGTTTAACTTTGTTAATGATAAAGGTGATATGATTATCAGTTTGAATGCAAAAGTATGAGATTTAGAGTTATAATGCCTAAAAGGAAGTTAATTTACATGGAAACCCTAATTTGGGATAAAAGGAGATAAAAAGCATGTTTTTGTGGAATAAGATAATTAGATGCTTAATAAAGGAAATTTACTGAGAAATTAGGGGTTTTATGTAGTTTAATAAATTAAGGATGATAATAAGGAAAGAAGAAGTGAGAACCCTAATTTCTAAGGGAACCCTAAAATAGGACCTGAAACCCTAAGTAATATGATGAAAATTAGATAAATATTAATAAAAGGAAAATTGTCCTTTTATTTCAGGTTTTACTTGTTGATTGGGTTTCTCTACATATTAATTTCTATCTTGAAATCTGAAATCAAAGGTATGTGGTTACTTATGAATAACAACTTAGTTTCTCGATGGTTTCTCGGACGTTTAATCGAATTGAATGCAACTAAACTGCTTGGATGTTCATATTGCAAATATAAAGTGACTATGACTATCACTTAATGTATATGCCTATAAACTCAGATCTTGGTTCTCTCTGTGGCATAATAGCTAATCTAGTACATGGCTGCCTATGGGTAGGTCCATCAGGTTAGAGAAAGGCCTAGTACATGGCTGCCTATTGGGTAGGTCCATCAGGTCTATGGATGACCTAGTACATGGCTACCTATTGGGTAGGTCCATCAGGTCTATGGTTGACTTAGTACATGGCTACCATGGAGGTAGGACCATCAAGTCATAATGAGTTAGATATTGGGCTATCTTCGGATAGTGCCATTCGACTCTATTACCTAAAAGAGAGGTGATATTCATGTCCACTGCAGGGACAACCCAGAGTTCGAGAATATGTATGGATTGAGTTGTATGGCTTAAAATGTAATCTTGTTTGTTAAATGATTAATTGAATGATTATATTGTTAACATAGTTGAACATTATATGTTTCCTCCACATACCAGCTTCGGCTGACCGACGTTTTGTTTGTCGGCGTTTTAGGTACAATGAAAAGTACAAACAGTAAAGCGACACCTTGTGAATTCAAGAATTAAAGAACAATGAGGAATTAGATAGAATAGTTCAGCTGAGGTTAGAAGTTAGTTTGTTCCTAACTTTTCAAAAGGTATGCAAAGAAAAATTTTATTACCATTTTTCAATATAGTCTGTTAGAATTTAAAAATTGTTTATGGTTATATGTCAAACCTTTGATCCAGAATTAATGGGTGCGACTTTATCCTCTTGGTCTCCCTTAATTGGGGGTTACTGAAAGGTGAGGTCGTAACATTTGGTATCAGAGCCTAGGTTCTTCATGTAACCATTAATAATTATTAAATTTTACAAACTCCATAGAACCCAAGGGAGTTATTAGAGGAATTATCCGAAAGATGGAGGTGTCTAGAAAGGGATCACGACCGAGGGCTGGCAAGATTTTCCTCCACACCGCTAGTCAGAATACGAGGACTCCCAGACCTGTGTGACCGCCTGGCCAAAGTCTTAGGGTTTGAATCAAAATAAGATACCTTTAGGACTTCTCATCTTATTCATCCCTTCTCATCAAAAAATTCTGATAAGGACCTAAAGGATTAGGGTTTTCTTTCTTCTCCTCACCCTCTTGAGGAATGGGTAAGGTTAATAAGGTTTAAGGAATCCTCCACTAAATTAATGAAAGGCATGTAAATAATATGTCATGGACATAAGCTTAATAGATTAAGAACAAAATAAATAATAGATACATGCTTAGGTCGTATGACATAAGTTGTCATATCCTCAGAAGAGACCTGAGGCTAGACCTTCTTGTCAGGAGGATATGCTAGTCTTGGAGATAGAGATCTACATTGCAAGTAGAGACCTAGCACATCCTCTAAGGATGATGCTAACCCTAACCCTAAGTGAAGGTTAGAGAGAGATGAGTCGGACCAGGTGTTTGAAAGAACATGCCTTTGGGATGCCATATGATTCATGGGTGACCTAGCACCTTTGGCAACCCAACCCTGGGAAGGGTCGTGCATGATAGGGTAAAGGATAGTTCCTCATATGATGATGATAGTAAAGGACCTTAGAAACCCTATGGGCTTGTGCAAGTAGGGTATAGCTGGCACCTAGGGCACATCATAGTGCTGACAGTAGGATGAAACCCTAGACAAGGAATTATGATGGAGTAAGAAGGGTTACCTAAGCTTCAACCATGTAGAGGATGTTTTTGAGGTTGACCCTTCATGAAGAAAGGACCTCTAATGGTGAGGTTGGATGTGGGGTTAGCTCTAGAGGGAGCAGGAAACCCAGCAAGGAGGTAGGAAGCCTAAAACCCTGGGATATGAGGAATAATGGATAATAGTGGTTGCCTCATGATTGATCCCTGAAAGATTGATGATATCTTGGAGGGACCAAACCCTAAAGATAGAGGATGAAGCATCTGGTGCCTATGTGCCTACGATATAGGTGTTTACCTTCTGAAGTGGGAAGAAGAGTTCCTTAGACCTAGAAAAGATTAGTAGTAGGTTTTGAGGCCTTGTACCTTATTGGTTGTCCTTAAGGAGGACCCAACCCTAAGTGTTGCTCGAGTTGAAGGATGATAAGAAGTGCATGTCATGCCTTTTGCGTGCTTGGTTCGTAGTTAAGAGATAGAGCATGCAGTTGGACACCTACATTTAAACCTAGGGTTCCTAGGCCTAAGAGGGGAAATGGTATACCTGATGCTCATTATGAGAATTGAGTTCCTATAGAAACGAGCATGGTACTCCTCATGAATAGAGGAACAGAGAAGCCCCTGATGTTTAAGGCATGTTTGATGAACCCCTCACAGCTAGGTTGATGATAAAGAAAGGTATGATCTTGATCCAACATTGAGGAAAGTGGAAAAGTATGACCTAGCATGGTTCGGTAAGTGATCTGCTTGTGCCTTAATGGCTTGCTAGGGTTAAGTAGGCTCGTGTGGATGTAAACCCTAGACCTAAGAGCTTTTGTGACCTCAGAGATAGTTTTCCTCCCATCCTGGGAAAGGGACCCCTTTGGAAGGGTGTATATCAGTTTTGTTGGTAACCTAAAGAGGTCTCATAGGATCTTGAGAAGCTAAGTGAAAGGTACATGGTATGAGCATGAATCTACAGACCCATAGATATTCATCTCTAATTGCATATGAATGTGTTACCATGGAGGTAACCAGTATGGGGCTTGACCAAGGTAGGCAGGTTGCCATGATGCCTGTGAAAGGATGAGAGCCAGCCCATGAATGCAGAAAGAGAGATGATGAAGACTTGGGTAAGGTTCTCAGTGAACATGTTCTATAATGGAGAATCCTAAGTCTATCCTAGGGTAAGGTAGGGATAAGACCAATGAGAGTAGGAGTTGCCTAATTCCCCAGTTGCACATGACCATAGGGTCGGGAGGTAACAACTATCATTGTCTGAGGGCCATGGGTTAGGAGATTGATCACCTTCATGAACTCATGGGACCCAAAGGGCAGATGAGTAGGGCACTCTCTTGATGCATGAGGGAAGAGGGATGACCCCAAAAAGAGTCGGCACCCTATAGACCTAGAGGAGATGACCAAGGATATAAACCTCAGTAGGTTCAAGACTAGTTTGATATCATGCTGTTTAAGATGAAGAGACATATGTGGCACATTACAACTTAGATTTAAAGGTGTACTTGCAAGGTGGGATGTACCATCTCTACTCTTGGAACAGGAAGAACTCTGTATTTGGACTACAGCCAAATGCTTATTTCCTTTTGTTATGGGGGTGAGAGATAGGACATTATGCATGTCATACACCAAGGATAAGAGATGATGTAGGTTGGAGCGTTGCCACAATAAATGGGGATAGAGAAGATATCTACCCTGGTAAAGTGAATGATACATGGATGGTTTGTAAACACTAAGAGGAATGAGGTAGTTCCCTTATGAGGATGTTTTTAGCATGAGCTATGTGGAACTTACAAGTTATACCGGGTTGAGTTTGGTCACCATGATGATGAAATCAGAGAGTATTCTTAATGGGGATAGACATGGAGTTGGAGGTAATATGATAAGTGAAATACATGGAAGTGTATGTCTTCAATGTTACCTAATACCTAAGGATGTGAGGTGGTAATGGATGCTCTAGTTGAGATACATTTGACTTGTTTGACTAGAAGCTAGAAGAGGTTGTTTGGCTAACCCTAAGTTTGAAAAGGAGAGGTGTTTGGATAACACTCAGATGTAACAAGATGCGTTGAAAAGTTAAGGGTTGTTTGGTTAGCCAGTCTAGTCCTTGATGTAATGGAAGGACTGTGGTAGAACCTCAGATGCACTTCTTTTGAAGAGAAGGTGACGAAACCCCGACTAGAGTGGTTTAGGGTTTCATAGGATTTGATCTTGAAAGAATCATGACATACAGGAAATCATGGTTGAAGATCACCATACACCGTGGAAAATGGCAATAGCACTTTGGATGCTTAAGATGAAGTTGCATGTGGTTTATGGCTATGTAAGCCAGGAGGTAAAGGACGAACCCCAGCAACCCAAGGTATCGATATAGAGGACAAAAGAGTCCCTGAGAGGGAATGAGAGCTCAACACTATGGATGTTGTGATAGGTCTTCCCTGGGCCAAAGAAGGTCGAGATACAATATGGGTTATGGTAGGTCGCCTTACCTAGATAATATGAGAAAGGAAGATTTCTTTCAAGGGACAGATCTAGTTGAACTACCCATGAGAGAGATGGTTCAACTACACCATGAAGCGAGTTCTTGAGTTTGACCTAAAGGTTCACTTCCATAAAGTGGAAGTAGGTACATGAAGAACTCAATGTTAGTATAGTTTATCACCCCTAACTATGGTTAGTATGATCCAGACTAAAGGGTCTGATGAGGGCATGTGTGCTCGTTCAGGGTGATATCTAGAGACAGTTCTTGTTCTATGAAAGATGTGACAATGACCACCATAGCCAGTATCGGGTTTGATATGCAGTTCTATAAGGGAGGTTGTGTCAGTTACCACTTCAGTAAGGTGATGTTGGTGAAAAGGGCCACATGATGGTTAGAAAAGTACCACATAATGGTTAGAAAAGGGACCACAGTGCGTGCAGATGAAGTCACTTTGATTGTGCAAAGGGCTGAAAGGATCCTAGAGACGATGAGAGTCGTGAGCAGATGCAAAGTAGACTGACATACAAGTTACTGTGGGAGAAAATGTGACATGAAAATCCGACCCCTCTAAGTTATAACTAAGAGAGCTGAGTCCCCGATACATGGGTCCATTAGAGATGGATGGGTGGAGAAGGTTAGGTTTGACCCTACCCCTCAGGCTAGGGTAATGGGAGATGTTTTCCATGTGTCCAATTTAGAGCACTATGTGAGGTACCCGACCATGTGCTGAGCAATGAACCTAGTGAGCCCCAAGGGAGGCTGAAATGACCTGAGTCGCCTGTGCAGTTTATAGACGCCAGGGTGAAAGGACTCAGAGAAAAGAATATGTGATGATAAAGGTTCTTTGGAAGCGCCATTAGTACGGTAAAGCCACATAGGGGCCAATGATGGACATGGAAAAGTCTTATCCTGAATTGTTTGTTTGCTTGCCTGAATTTTGAGTGCAAAATTCCTATAAGGAGGGGAGGATGTTATAACCTCAATTTTTCCAAAATATGTAATGAACTTATAATTTTCTTTTTAAATATAAATGAAATCCATGGTTGATGTGATGAATTGTTTGAATGGATTTTTGTGTTTGATAGCTTGTCTGTGTGTTCTTATTGGGCCTTTGTGGCCATCGAGCCCAATTAAAGGATTAAAAGAAAAACAAAAAGAAATGCAAAAGGAATTTCATTTAATAAAGGTATATATGAGGAAAATAAAAAGAAATGATTTTAAGGCCGAAAGATATTTTCACAAAATAAGATTTCGAGTTAAAAGGGTTCCTTGGGGTTCAAGGAACTCAGGATAATTAGATAATGGTAAAAGAAATAAGGAATATGTGGAAAATACAATTAAATAAGGGATAACGTGAAACTGAAGTAAAGGGCTCGTTTCCTTTGGATAATGACATCAATTTTTTTACGAGGAAAGATAAAGGTATAAACGAGTTTTCCTCAAAATTTGAGATAAAACGGAGTTAAGGATTGAGAGTTATTAAATTTTCAAGTTATCATCAAAATAGACTTTTCCTTGAATAATTAGGAATTGATTTTCCTTTTTGGTTTAAACGCAGACAACGTTGACCGTTGGATTTTAATCCAACTGATCGCGGTCATCGTCCAGAGTACCAAAGGGACTCGGACAGTAGCACCGACACAGGGGAATTTCCCCTCGTTTTTCTGATCGGTACAGTGCATGTGCACTCACGTTTTGTGTCCCATTGGGATCGGGAGGCCCGGGCGAAGGATCTAGACCTAGGATTCGATGGGTTTCGTGGTATGTACACAAAATGCCCAATCGGGCTATGACCTGTGGCGAAGGTAGGATTGGGAAACCCTAGAAGTGGCCTTCGCACCCTATAAATAGGGGTCCTTCTAGTCGGGTGCACCTTCACGAACACGAGCGACCACCTTTGAGAGTTCGTAACCCTCTGCATCCCTCGATTGCACCTGCCCCGACGAGCCTCAGCCGCGGTGTCGCCGAGCGTCTGTGTTAGGAAAAGAGAAGGAAGGAGACGTGCAACTGTCATCCGATCATGGATCACCGATGTCCCGTGCGAGATCCAACGGCTCGGGAGCGGCAGGCCGATCTACTGGAGTGAGTGGAGCGGATCAGCGCGAGGCGTCAGATCGAAGGACCATCATGGACTCCGGGTGATCCAACGGACCGAGACAGAGAGCGTGCGCGCAGCGGAGCTGACTGACGTGGAGCGTCAGATCTGAGGGAGGTCCAGCGGCGCACCGATCCAACGGACAGGGATTTTCGGTAATTCGCCTCTCTGCTAGAAATTCAGGAAAAAGGATTTATCTAGCGAAATTAATAGAAATTCCTAGGAAACTCGTATGAGAAAACTTTATATATGAAAATTGTATAGAAAAATATGAGGAATCCAATAAAAATAATTTGAGAACCTAGTTCTGTCTGTTTTGCAAAAAGTATCTTAATTTGTTAATAAAGTGTATTAAGAATTGATGAGAAACCCTGATTGCATGATCAAAGTGTATTTTGGTAAATCAATAGATCAAATTGACAAGTTTAACTTTGTTAATGATAAAGGTGATATGATTATCAGTTTGAATGCAAAAGTATGAGATTTAGAGTTATAATGCCTAAAAGGAAGTTAATTTACATGGAAACCCTAATTTGGGATAAAAGGAGATAAAAAGCATGTTTTTGTGGAATAAGATAATTAGATGCTTAATAAAGGAAATTTACTGAGAAATTAGGGGTTTTATGTAGTTTAATAAATTAAGGATGATAATAAGGAAAGAAGAAGTGAGAACCCTAATTTCTAAAGGAACCCTAAAATAGGAACTGAAACCCTAAGTAATATGATGAAAATTAGATAAATATTAATAAAAGGAAAATTGTCCTTTTATTTTAGGTTTTTCTTGTTGATTGGGTTTCTCTACATATTAATTTCTATCTTGAAATCTGCAATCAAAGGTATGTGGTTACTTATGAATAACTACTTAGTTTCCCGATGGTTTCTCGGACGTTTAATCGCATTGAATGTAACTAAACTGCTTGGATGTTCATATTGCAAATATAAAGTGACTATGACTATCACTTAATATATATGCCTATAAACTCAGATTGTGGTTCTCTCTGTGACATAATAGCTAACCTAGTACATGGCTGCCTATGGGTAGGTCCATCAGGTTAGAGAAAGGCCTAGTACATGGCTACCTATTGGGTAGGTCCATCAGGTCTATGGATGACCTAGTACATGGCTACCTATTGGGTAGGTCCATCAGGTCTATGGTTGACTTAGTACATGGCTACCATGGAGGTAGGACCATCACGTCATAATGAGTTAGATATTGGGCTATCTTCGGATAGTGCCATTCGACTCTATTACCTAAAAGAGAGGTGATATTCATGTCCACTGCAGGGACAACCCAGAGTTCGAGAATATGTATGGATTGAGTTGTATGGCTTAAAATGTAATCTTGATTGTTAAATGATTAATTGAATGATTATATTGTTAACATAGTTGAACATTATCTGTTTCCTCCACATACCAGCTTCGGCTGACTGACGTTTTGTTTGTCCGCGGTTTAGGTACAATGAAAAGTACAAACAGTAAAGCGACACCTTGTGAATTCAAGAATTAAAGAACAAGGAGGAATTAGATAGAATAGTTCAGCTGAGGTTAGAAGTTAGTTTGTTCCTAACTTTTCAAAAGGTATGCAAATAAAAATTTTGTTACCATTTTTCAGTATAGTCTGTTAGAATTTAATAATTGTTTATGGTTATATGTCGAACCTTTGATCCAGAATTAATGGGTGCGGCTTTATCCTCTTGGTCTCCCTTAATTGGGGGTTACTGAAAGGTGAGGTCGTAACAAGAGTGACACATGGAGACCATTGAATGGTAGTCAAAATCAACTCTCATATTGATAGTGGTGATTGTGGTTCTTAGACCTGAAGTCACTATGCTCATTACATGTCATTCGATGTATTTTGACATCATCTAACATGATCTTGAATAAGAATTTCCATAAAGGTGGTGCTTGGGTACATTGTGACACATGGTGATTGAGTGTGATTGATATACATGGGATTTCTCCCTCCTATAAGAGATTGATATCCTAGCTACTTGATAGGAAAGAATTAAAAATGTATGGACCTACTCATGTGACTCAATATGTGATATGTGAGCTCACATGCATCTCAAAAAGTTTGATGTAGTTCAAGGAACATGGATTGAATGTTGGGAGAATGAAGATTCCATGCCTCGAGTTCAATCTAGAGATCATAGACAAAGGAACTATACGGTCACGGTAACACTCATCACATATTATAGATTGAAGTTGTTCTTTTACTTTCCAATTACTTGGGTAGCAATGATGTGTTGCTAGATACCACTCATTACTTATGATGTCATACGTTAGTTATGGACATTCACTGCCAACATAGCTTGGGACTTATAGGGTTACACATATAGGAAGCACCTTGAATAGGAGTTTATTCATGAATGATGTTTAAGTTGATTACTAAAGTGGTTAGGCATTCAATTTAAACAACAATGATTGAAAATCGACTGACTGAACTATGAACCAACCAATTCCAGTATTGAACCGTTCGATGCAAGTGTTAGGTGAATTCAATTTACATTGGCTAAACATTACCAGAACTAGGACATGAATCGACTAGTTTAGTTGGTGAACTAACCAGTTCAAGGTCTAAATCAACTGGTTCAACTTTTGAATTTCCTGGTTCAATCATCAATACAATTGGATAAATGATTGATTCTAACATCATGTTGTGTATTAATCAAATATTGAAAGGCAATGTGATTGATATTAGTAAAACAAGTGAACCTAACGATTCAAGTGTTGAGCCAATTGTTTCACATGTGAACTGACCGATTCAGCAGTGAACTGACCGGTTTGATGTTTGCAACTTCCAAAAAATTCATGAAATTCTATCTCTTAGAATCCCAGATTATCTAGAAACCCTGACCCTGGACCTCTAATAAATAGAGGGGTAGTCAAGGTTTTCATGAAAAATAAAAATAAGATCTGACAATTGTTTTCCTATCATAATTGTGGTAATGTGAGAGACACCTACCTGAAAAAGGGAGGGAAAATAAGGGAGAGACAACACAAGATAGCAAATCAAACCTAGCAGGTTGATGTTTGAAGGGACAACTCATTCTAGTTGGCTCTAGTTGTGCAACCTAGAGTTATCGGTGAATCACGTGGACTATGTGGAGGTGTGGAGGCCATTACCACTATGCTAGGAGGACAACAACCACCACCATCTGTGGTGTTTCACTAGGAGGCCGTCATCTCCAATTGTTTGTCTGTGTCTTGCAAAGCTTGCACTTCACTGTGCAAGAGTAGTCATTGGAGTTGCTCCATGACCAGATATATCTTTTACTACCTTCTTTCCTAGATGCATCGTTGTTGACGTGATTTCCTGATCAAGGAATAGGGATACATTTTTTATTTCCACTGCCTTCTCTGCCATCCCTATTTCTCAATAGTGGTATCAGAGCCATGTCAATGTATGGTATATCTAGACTTATATCTTAAATACAATGCAAACATTTAAAATGATTAATGTGCATATCCAATTAAATACCACATATGATCCCAATATATATATGATATGATTTATGTGCAATCTATATGTTTCACCCTAAAATCATTTTGATGGTGGATGTAAGAGTGGTTGTGGCTAAAACCAATTTGGACAATGTGCATTGTTGATTGGTTTCTTTCCTGTTGTTACTAGGTTTGCATACCGATCCTCTCCCCTCCTTTCCAAATGTAAATTGATGATCTTATTTCTATATTCCCCTCAAATGTAACTCAAGATTTTCCATTTTACAATGTAATAAGGAATAGGGTAATTTTAATTTATGTTTCATTGTGAGAGGACATTATGCACTATATGAGTCGATAAACTAGAGGAAGAGGAGGCCAATGACAAAAGGAACCAACTGATCAATAAGAGGCCCAACCAATAGATTGGAGGAGTCCATCTAATTGCTTGAGCCAGATCCAGTCAACCAACCGGAGGAAACCAACCAACTGACCTGAAGGCCAACCGATCGAGTAAAGGTTCAGATGATCGACTGGGCCAACACAAGTTTTCAATATAGGTTACTACCTATTATGTGGATCTTAGGTGGTAGCAATACTTTTTGGCTTTGAAGTATTGCATTAGTATGAAAATAACCATATCTCATATATTTTTGATTGCATGTTTCTAGTTTGTAGATATAGCATGTATATGATACGTGCTATAAGTATGTGGTGATTGGATAGGTATATGTATTTATATATATCCCTCAATAAATATTAAGTCTAAGATTTTTTCAATAACAGACACACATGAAAATCTTGATAGACCAAGTGTATGTTACTCTAGAACGTGGTGCACCATCTATGTCATGGAAGTGTGATGGTAGATATGTAGGTCTTCCAAAGTAGGGGGCACATTCTATCATGTTGGCTTTTGGGCCAGGCTTAACTAGGTGATCTTAATGGGATTACATTCCTAGAAGGATACATATGGACTATGACAAAGAGTTGTGCATACCATCTATCCAATAATTGCATGAGATGCATTTGGCAAATGTTTCCTACCTTAATAATTGGTTATGGACGTTGACATTGGCTGGGTAATAACTTAATTATTTTTGATATTGACTCACTAGAAGAGTGCTCACAACAATCTTGTGAATTGGTAGTGAGGGCTATCAGTTTGAACAAAATCATGGGAAAAGTAATTAATTGAAATCCTCATTAATATCGTCAACCTTATCAAATCAAATTGTTTTGACAAAAATTAAAAACATTCTTTTGCAAAATCTAGTGACAAACAATGAAAAATTTTCATTGCTATCGGTCCTTGAGAAGGCAAGTTGAATGCAAATACCATCCATGACTGGTTTAGGCTATTGAGAATTGTTGTCAGTCAAAAACACAAGATCTATGTCTTGGAGGCACCAAAACCAGATGATCCCATTCCCAACACGCCTAAGGCTGTCAGGGATGTTTACTGGAAGCATTCTGAAGATGTTGTGGATGTCAAGTGCCTAATTTCTTCTCAATGAACTATGAGTTGTAGAGATAGCATGAGAACATGGATGTTTTTGATATGCTAACACATTTCAAGAACATGTACCAAGATCAGGAAAGACAGGAGAGATATGATGTCTCTAAGTCATTGTTCAAGTGCAATATGGCTGAAGGAGGTCCAATAGGTCCTCATGTACCCAACTTTATTGGGTACGTGGAGAACCTTACTAAATTGGGATTTGCCTTGGGTCAATATTTGACAACAGATGTGATTCTGCAGTCACTGCTAGAATCATACTTCTAGTTTTTCATGAACTACAACACGAATGATTTTGACAAGACATTATCATAATTACTTGGTATGTTGAGGAAAAATGAAGCGTAGATGAAGAAGGACAAACCCAAATCTATGATGATGACTAGTAGAGGGAAGTCCAAGGGAAAATGCAAATGTAGGAAGAGTTCTAAAGCTAATCAGAAGCCAAAGTCTTATGTACTGAAAGCTAAGGGAGGAGTGAATAAGGAAGGGAAGTGCCACCATTGTCACCAGCCTGGACACTAGAAAAGGAATTTACCTCTTTATATAGAGGATCTTAGGAAGAAGAAGGAGATAGATATCTCCACTTTAGGACATGAGAAGAATTAAACTCAAATTGTGCGGAGCAAGAGTTGCTGCAAAATACAATTGGAATATGTCATTCAACATGATGGGCATATAATAGAATTAGTTAATTGGTATTATGTACATGCCATTGATGAAAACATCATGCATTTTGTATGGACAAGAATATTATGAATAAAGTGATGTTTCTTCAAAGACAAGATCTTATATGGCAATGCCATGTCTCAAAATCTATACTTGATAGTTGTAGAGACAAGTTTGTATGACACATACACTGGTTGACTTGATGACTCAAAAAATGAATACCGATAGCATTGTCATCTAAAGAACATAAATGAAAATTGCATTTCTATAATCCATGTAGATTGTTGTCTAGACTCTTTTGTTATTGAACCAATACATACATGCAAAAGTCTTATTTATTGGGCAATATGACAAAATCACCTCTCACTAGATGTAGCGGGAGAATGAATATTCTATTAGGGATCATACATACTGATGTATATAGACATTTTAGAATAAATGCTAGAGGTGGTAATTGTACCTCATTATATTTGCTAATGTTCTCAGTAGATATGGTAGATTGTATTTAGTGAAATACAAGTCTAAATCTCTTGAAGTGTTCAAGGAGATCATGAATGAAGTACATAACCAACTTGGTATAAGTATTAAAACATTTTGACATGATCCATATGGAAAATACTTTGAAAATAGAGTTTGAGGACCTTCTGGGAGACTGTGATTGTGTAACACAATAAACTCCATCTCAAACATAATGATGTATTAGAAAGAAGAAATCATACCCTGTTAAGCCATAGTGTCATTTTAAATAAGTCCAGATAATTTTCCAATTTCCTTTTTGGGCACACGCTTTACACTAAAACAATGTACCATCCAAAATGGTTCAAAAGACACCATATACGATATGGCATGGGAGGTGTCCCAGTTTGTCTTTTATAAGGAATAGGAATGAAATCATATATAGGAAAATAGTTTCTTGGAAAATCTCTGTCCACAAATCACATAAATGTTATTTTGTTGAATACTACTTTTATATCTAGTAACAAAAGTGTTTTGTTGCCGTGATAGTGTATTCCTAAAAGGGAAGTTCATTTCAAAGGAATCAGTGGAAGAAAAGTAGAACTCAAAATGTTCAAGATCAACAAGGAAAAATTTAACCTAAAGAGGTATAGTAGGAACTAGGATAATCACATATTTTTTTGGAATCTCAAGTTCCTTATGTAACATATAGTCTCATAGATCTAGTAGAATATACCTTAATCTTGAAAGAGTGTGATATCTTATCACTCAAGAAGGAGATGTATTGGTCATAGACAATGAGCCAACGACATACCTAGAAGCTATTGAGGGACTAGATTCTAAGAAATGGTTTGAGGCCATGAGATCCAAGATGGACTCCGTATACACCAACATGGTATGATGTTCGAGGATCCACCTAAAGGAGTAAAACCCAAAGGGTGGAATTGGGTTTTTGAATGGAGACTGACATGGATGGTAATGTACACAACTATAAGGGTAGATTGGTTTTAAAAGGTTTCAAACAAGTTCAAGATGTTGAACATGATGAAATATTTTCATTGGTTTCCATGGTTAAACTCATCAGGTTAATGCATCACAATGCAACTTAGTATGACAATGAGAATTGGCAACTGAATGTTAAAACCACACTTATTAATAGGAATATTGTGCAAGATGTGTGTGTGAAACAACCTAAAAGGTTTTATAAATCTAGTTACTACAAGTAAAGTTTGTAAGCTATAAAGGTCAATCTATGAATTGAAGCAAGAATCTCAGACCTAGAATCTTGAATTTGACAAATAGTCAAAGAGTTTGACTTTAATCAAAATAAAGATGAAATATGTGATTACAAAAGTTGAGTGCAAGAATATTTATATTCCACATAATGATGGGGAATGATGTCCTTATATCACAAATATAAAAACCTAGCTCGAAAGTACAATCTCTGTGAAGGGTTTTGGAGAAGCATACTGTATGATAGGAATCAAGATATATAGAGATAGATATAGAGAGCTTCTTGACCTAAGTAACAGCAAACACATTGGCAAGATGCTAAAGGGGTTCAACATGCGAAACTCAATGAGAGAAATTTTGTCCATGTTACATAGGATTAGCCTTTTAAGAACCCAATATTCCAATTCTTGTGAAGAATAGGAAAACATGTTCAAGATGCCATATGCATTCACAATTGGATGTATCATGTATATAATGTTATGTACTTATCCTATTGTATCATATGTATTTAGACATGACCAGTGGATATCAGTCAGATCCTAGTAAAAGTCACTGGACTGCCATAAAGAACATCCCTAAATACTTGTGGAGCACTTAAAGGATTGGTTCCTTTATTATGGTAATATGGAAGAGTTTGGTGTAAAGGGTTACACCAGCGCAAGCTTCTAAAATTAATGATTACAATATAAAATTGTGTTTGACCTTAAAATAGAACTGTACATTGGAAGAGTTCTGAGTAAGATACAATTGCTAATTCTACAAATAGAAGTTGAGTACCTTGTTGTTTTGAGAACAATAGATGATATTGTATGGTACAAGAAGTACATGTAGATGAACTTGTGGGAGGTTCAAACCATTAGTGAGATATTTGAAATACTATTGGAGCTACTGGACAGGAAAGGAATCTCAGATAGAATACTATGGAAATTCCATCTCATGCGAAAAGTCATACAAATAGGAGATGTGAAAACTTCCAAAGTACCGACTAGATGAAAATGTTGCTAACCTTCTATAAAAGCACTTGCACAAGTGAAACATGATGGACATGTTAAGAACACTTGGAATAAGATTCGTAATTGATTGTCTCTAAGTACAATTGGGAGTTTGTTGGAATGTATGCCCATAGAGAAAATCATATGATTATTGTAATGGAACATCATATACTTGATTTGGTAATTATAAAGGTAATTCTATCAATTATGATTGTATGAATCATGAGATGATGACACAAACATGGTCGATGACAACAAAATGATGTTTCTCGATGACATATGTCTTCAGGTTGAGGACCTAAACAATGAGATCATATGTATAATGAGAGCTCATACATTCTTGTTATGTCCCTAGTTGGATCTTACTGTGGAAGCAAAATAGATAGGAGTTGTAATGATCCCCTCCCCCAGTTATCCCCTATAGAGGCAGACCGAGAGGTCAAGGGCCGTAAACATAAATGCAGGACCGATGGTCTAGCAAATAATAAAAAATAATTAATAAGTTTCACTAAATTGAACCGAGTTTGGTACAAGATAAAACTTTTCCATCATAGTTTAAAAGATATGTGTTTATAAAAATTTGTAACAAGAATTATATACCATCTAATTATATCACTACTACAGAAATGGCTTATAAAGTCACTTTTCAAGGTGTCGGTTGTATACATAAACAAACACCTAAACTCTACAGTGTCGGTTTATAACATAAACCGACATACAATCTGTGAAGGTCGACCAGACACGGGTACTGCTTTTATTAAGTGTCGGTTAATTAATAAAAAACCGACACCTAAAATCAATCGCCAAAACCAAAATTCCAGCGAAAAAATTACCTCCAAAATTTGACATATGTCGTCGGTTCATAAATAAATAACCGACGACTAAAGGCTATTCGTGAGACAGGAATAGTTGTCGGTTGTCCTTTAGTTAAAAACCGACGACTATAATCTAGTATAGGTGCCGGTTTTTGATATAGAACCGACATAGTTGGTTTATTTGTCGGTTTTTTAGAATAACCGATGCTTATTGTCAACTTAATATCTCACCAGCACGAGCTTCTCTTCCCCTTTCCCTTTTTCATTCTCGATTTCACTTAGGTCCGACGATTTCTTGCTCGCCCCCGCCGGTCGTTGCTGCTCTGCCGCCGCTGCCGTGCTCCTGCTCCTGCCCTTGCCGCTGCTCCGATCTCACCGGCGGCCGTGCTCCTACTCCTGCCGTCTGTGCTCACCGGCGGCCGTCCGTACTCCTGCTCCGTGCCCTTGCCGCTGCTCCGCGCCCTCGCCACTGCTCTGTGCCCTTGCCGCCCCTGCTCCGTGTCCTCGCCGGCGCTTCTCCTCTCTTTGCCGCTGCCTCCGCCGGTGGCTGCTGTGCTCCGGCCGCTGCTCTCCTCTGCCCTCAAGGTATGCCCGCCTGCCCTGCCTTCTTCCTTCTTCCTCTACTCCGGCGGCTGCTTGGGCGGTGCCAAGGCACGCCCAAGCAGCTGCTGGGCATTTTTTTTAAAGTTATTTACTTATTTGTGTTTAGGGTTTAGGTACTGATTTTGTGCTTCTACTGAGTTGAATCCTCTATTGTCTATACAATACATGTAATTTTCCTAGTATCGTGAAAGATTCTCAATCGTGTGTATCACATGGGATTCTTATCTCAACACAATGGACTTCAATATATGCATCTAATGTCTTAAATGGAAGACTCGAATGTTATAAAATCCCATCAAAGTAGGTAGAAACAACTTATATATATTCAGATCTTAATAATTCCATGAAGTGCACATTATCTGATTCAGGAAAAGTATGTGTATAATGTAGGATTAGTTCCATATAATGGTTCTATTTTAGTAAGCACCTAGAAACCCGTCCAAGATTTACTCATTAGGAGTAAATCTTGGATAGTCCCCGGTTTGGGACTGTTCTTGAACACCTAATCTCACTTAGGATGTAAGTGTATAATGTATATTGGGTTTTCGAGAAAATTTCAGTAGCATTTCCTCGTTTGTTCTCTAAGTACATATGTAGACTTCTTTTCAAGCTATCATGTCTACCACAATAAAGTTGGTTATGACAAGAAATAAAAGGTTAACTGATGTTATAAAACTTTTTCTGAAAATATATAACATCGTTATATGTACTTACACTTTGTTAATACTAATATTATGCAGTCTCTGTCCACCCCTAACAGTCACTATGAACTGGGCCTCTATGTCAATGTTAACGTTCCCTATTGAAGAACAATTGGACATCATCCTAGATGATCGTTCCTTAAACCAATTGGTCATACCCAAACATTGGCGTTTTCTAAAAGGAAGACACTACATGCTTGGTAAAGTGACCCTAACTTTTGGAAATTATTCACATGTTATCGAGGTTGAGTATGATTTGGAGGGAAATCTTGTATCAAAATCCGGTTGGCGTGATTGGATTGGAGAGATGCATGTGGTTCGTTGCAACAAGCTTTTTCTCCGTCCAATTGGCCATAATTCCATCAAAGTTTGGATAACCAACAGCAACTGCGAGACCCCCGATCATCTACTGCGGTATGAGCACACGTCGTCGCATATCAGCTCGGACGAATCTGAATCTGAGGCCCCTGTCAGTTCAGATTTGTCTAAATACAGTGAGGAGCTTCGTGACACAGCTTCATCATAAAAAAGACCACGGTAAGTCCAATTAACAAATATAATTGTCAAGCAATCAATACTCATAGATGCTTTCTATTCTGAACTTCAGGAGAAGATCGCCACAATGATAAGTCCTCAAAGTTACTGATGCGGGACCATGTTGGTGTAGTATTTAGTTGTCTATCTATCTAGACTTGTCTGTATTTATAGTTTTTTAATTATGCACATGTTTAGGGGTACACCAACCCCTTTGTTTAGTTACTGTTTAGGGGTCCACCCCTGTGTGTGGATGTAAAAAGAGATTAATGAATGGAACTAAAAGTTGCTACATGAAACGCGTCCAAGATTTACTCATTAGGAGTAAATCTTGGATAGTCCCCGATTTGGGACTGTTTTTAAACACCTAATCTCGCTTAGGATGTTAGTGTATAATGTGTATTGAGTTTTCAAGAAATTTTCGGCAACATTTCCCCGTTTGTTCTCTAAGTACATATGTACTTGGAGAACAGTGGGGAAATGCTGCCGAAATTTTCTTGAAAACCCAATACACATTATACACTTACTAGTGAGATTAGGTGTTCAAGAATGGATAGGTGGTACACATTTATTATATATAATAATGACATGACATGTATTTGTTAACCCTAGAACCTAATCTTGTCCTAATATATACTTGTTTTCTCTTTGATCATAGAATGGATAGATCATGGATGTCCATTCGCAATCGCTGCACCCCAGAGTTTATTTCTGGTCTTACCAGATGTACATGCTCCCTATACGATGGGATAATTAAATGAAGTAAGAGAAGAATGGGCAACAACCATACAAATAGTGGGGGTTTTAAAATATAATTAGGATGTTGATAGCGAATAATGACTAAAGAATGATATTTTGTAAATGAATTTCTGAATTATAATATATGTGTGAATGTTTCTACATGTCTAGATGTTTCTACATGTGTCTGAGTGAAAATGAATGAAAGTGTTGGTTGCTATATGAATGTTTCTACATGTGTGAATGTGAATGAATGGAACTACAGATTGCTAGCTACATGAATGTTTCGAAATGTGTGAAAATAAAATGGAACTGCAGGTTGTATTACTAAATGCATGTGTGAATATTTTTGTTGTTAAATTTGCAGGTTTGTGGCCTGTTGTTGGCTGATATCAATGGATGTCGTAAAACCTACAGTTAACTGCAGGTTTCTCATCCTGCGACCAGCCACAGCAGGTCTGCAAACTGACAGAAAAAAAACAATAGGCGTCGGTTATTTGTATAACACCGATACACAAAGTTATAGTGTCAGTTTTATATAAATAACCGACGCCTGTTCCCTGGGGTGCGAAGGTATATGGCGTTAGTTTATTATCTAATAACTGACGCTGATAGTGGCCAAGATGGCGCCCTTTCTATGGCGTGAAGGTATATGGTGTCAGTTTCTTATCTAATAACTGACGCCTATACCTTCGCGCCACAACAAACAGGCGTGATTTCGGTGGTGCGGGAAGAGTTTGGGCATCAGTTTTGGAACCGACACGTAATGGGTGAGCTTTTAGTGTCGCCCACATAGGTGTTGCTTAGAAACCGACACTAAAGGCCTTAAATAACCGACACTAAAGGTAGGTTCTGTAGTAGTGTATCCTCCAGGAATTACTTTGGTTCTTTACTTTTGATGCCTTCTACATGTCCGTCCTTGTTTCTTCATATTTGTAGAATAATAATATATTATCCTGAAATGGCGACAGCCAAAACATGTGGTCAGTATAAAAAATTATACTAGTATGTGGGGGAAACAAAATGTTTCATATATGTATAACAATCTATCTGCCATAGCAACAATTATCATAACAAAAACCAACAAGCTTTTTATTGTTTAACCTCAGCACCCTAATACTCTTTTATCACTGGTGTGCCCTCTGTAAGGGTGGCCTTTGTATGGAGACCGTCTCTAAGGGATTTTTCCCCCTATAATGGACAATTTCCATAACCCTCCCTCACCCGAGCTTGGTTACATTCACGGGCCTTCCTTTTTGGGCTTGTCTTCTAGTCATCCCCATGATGATAGTGATCACCCCAAGCCCTTTAACGTACTAGAGATTGATATAGGGTTTAAACAAGTTTGTTGCATGATGTGTTAACCATAGTAACTTTATAGTTTGTAGGAAATAAATAAACAAGCAATCTTTTATTTCCAAATCATGCTAAAAAACCCCTGGAAACCCATGTGAAACTAAATTGGTTATTTGTAGGTGTAGCCACATAACTAATCCAACATTCAATTGAAGTCCAAGCAAGATCAACTAGAAAAACTAGAATAATAATCAACCAATTTATCCTAAAAGTTAAAGCATAACACCCATGTATCATTATTTTATCTAAAATTATTACTAAGACTAACTTGGGTCTCAAGATAGGGTTTTGAAGTCAACTATAGGGTTCTATTAAGTTTTTGGCTTTCCAATCCCTAATCATCACTTTTTATGTTCTTTTGGGTACAAACCCTAATTAGTTATTAATTGCACCTTTATTCTCAAAGAAGCCCTAATTTGCCAAATTATGGGTTCATAAGTTCATATAAGTTCTAAGGTGTTCTTTTTGTCCATAAAAGTTTCAGCCTTGTTAATCATCATCAATTGAATCCATTAAACTCACCAAATCTTATAAGTTAGGTTTTGATTCATTTAATGTATTAAATATACCAATATACTTTTCAAACTAGAAGCCTATTTAGAATTTGATTATATTTCTACCAGATTCTACGAATTTGTTTGAGCAAAAACCATATATTACTTGTAATTTTTGGCCAAAGAATCAATTTTTAACCAATTTTGCAAGATAGATTTATTTCCCAATTTTCTAACTAGAGAGATGAAGAAAATACCTTATAGGAAAATCACACACTGTTAGATCACCGATATTCATTGACTAAGGTAGTGATGGTGTGGGTGGGGTCAAACATGCCCACTTATCAAGTTTTTGAACTGGGGCATAGATCAACCATTGATCTCCTTGTCGGCCCACAATGGATCACGATCCTGCAATCCTCCTTCTGCCCCTCTTTGGCTTTTTTTAATTCTTTCACATGGAGGTGCCGTGGCAAAGAGCTCATTGGAGAGAAGTTGAATTCAAAGAGAGAGAGAGAGAGAGAGAGAGAGGAGTTTGGGGGGGTCAAAATCTCGTCGTTGACTTTCATGGTGTCTTGGCAAAGTTGAGGGAGGGTTCTTTTACATACGGGGCATATAAATCTAGGGTTCCCAAACCCTATTTAGAGGGGATGGCCGATGAGGGTTCTAGCCTTTTCTATAGGCTACAAGTCGACTAAAAATCAATAGGTTTCTAGTTTGGTTTCTTGAGTCAAAGGCAGTTGTCTGCTCAATTTTCTTTGAGCAAGATTAGAGAGGAAGATAACATCTTCCTTTTTCGTGTGTACAAGTTCACTTTCTCGATCTATCGTGGGATGAGGGACAGGGCATATGGCATCATATCTTGATTCTACGGTCCCTATCACATGTGAGAAAAGAAAATTTGATTTTCTTATTTCATTAGAATCGTGACATAAATACTTTCCTTTTGTATCTTCCCCACTTTATAGATTTTTTAAAAATCCATAACTCTCACATACTTATTTCTTTTGACCTCAAAGTTTAAGGGAAAGTCTTAAATGAATTTATCTAGATGTGTGCAAAGAATTGGGCCAAAACTTGAAAATAAAAGCACCTTTTCTTAATATGGAAGTCATTTACATTTAAGGCTTAGAATATATTAAAACATAATCTTTTCTCTTCCTTTCTTTTCTATTTTCTTTATTTCAACTATTATTTCTACTATAAATCATGTGGGACCAAAAACTAGTTAATTGTGGTCATCCATGCCACTTTCTAGAGAGTTCCACATAATTTTCTTAAGCATATATAGTTAATATCTATTTTTTTTCTCTTTACTTATTATGGGATTTCCTTCTCTTATTTTCCCTTTTGTCCATTATTGGTTCAGTAAAATAGTAAAATTCACAAAATTTATCATTCAAGGAAATTTGCAAAGAAATCCATCCTATTAAACAAACACATAAATTTCCTAACAAGCCTCTTTTTATAGCATAATTGTATTAAAATACAAGTAAAATTGAGGTTATAACATCCTTCGCCACTTATAGGATCCCCCCCCTCAAATTTGACTAGTCACACAAACAATTCAGGATAAGAGATTTCCATGTCCGTCTTTAGCACCCATGTGGCCTCATCCTATCCATGGTTCTTCTAGAGAACCTTTACCATGTCTAACTTTTTATTCTCGGGTTCATTCACCTTGGTATCCATTACTCACACAGTTGACTCAGGGCATGTCAGACTGCCTTGGAGCTCAATAGGTTCAATGCTCTGACACATTTCTAGGATCCTTTACATAGCGCTTTAGATTGGACACATGGAATACGACATGCATCATACTATATTGTGGGGGTAGGGATACATAATAAGCTGCTTCACCAACCTGTTCTATAATCTCAAATGGACCCACATATTGCAGACTCAATTTTCCTCTGTTCTTAGCTATAGCTCGGAGGGATCAAATTTTTAGAAACACATGTTCACCTACGGTGAAATGCAACTTTGTATCAACATATGACTTCTGTCAATCCTGGGCTCTCTTTATGCTTTGTCTGATCAAAGTGACTATATCAACATATGTATGTAGTTCCTTTCACCTGATTAGGATCCTCACACCAACATCATCCAAGTGAAGTAGTGACCAACACGAATTCCCATAAATAGCTTCATATAGAGAGACCTCGACACTGGCTTGGTAACTATTATTACATGCAAACTCATTTTAGGGTAAGTATTGTTCCCATGATCCACCCTGATCAAGAACACATGCTCTCAAAACTTTTCCATCCCCTAGCCCGTGGTTCATTCTAGACACCTCCATCTTTGGAAAACACTCTAATAACTCCCTTTTGGCTCTGCCAAATTTGTAAAATTTAATAATTATTAAGGATTATATGGAAAACCAGGCTCTAATACCAAATATAATGCCCCCTCCCCTGTTATCCCATATAGAGGCAGACTGAGAGGGAAATGGTCGTAAGCATAAATGCAGGACCGATGGTTTAGCAGATAATAAGAAATAATTAATAAATTTCACTATACTGAACTGAGTTTTGTACAAGATAAAACTTTTCCATCATAGTTTAGAAAATATGGGTTTATATAATTTGTAACAAGAATTATATACCATCTAACTATATCCTCTAGGAATTTCTTTGGTTCTTTACTTTTGGTGCCTTCTTCATGTCTATCCTTGTTTCATCATATTTGCAGGATAATAGCAGATTATCCTAAAATAGCGACAACCAAAACATACAGGTTATACTGGTATGCGAGGGAAACAAAATGTTTGTATATAGGTGTAACAATCTATCAGCCATAGCAACAATTATGATTAATAAAAATGAACAATCTTTTTCTTATTTAACCTCACCACGCCTATCCTCTTTTCTCAATGGTGTGCCCTCTCTAAGGGGGGGCCTTTGTATGGAGACCATCTCTAAAGGGATTTTTGTCCCTAAAGTGGACAATTTCCATAACCTTCCCTCACTGGGGCTTGGTTATATTCATCGGCCTTCCTTTCTGGGCTTGGCCTCTAGTCATCCCCATGATGACATTAATCACTCCAAGCTCTTTAACTCACGAGAGATCCATATAGGGTTAAGAAGGTTTGTTACATAATGTGTTAACCATAGTAACTTTATAGTTTTTTGGAAATAAATATATAAGCAATTATTTATTTCCAAATCATGTGGAAAACCCCAAGATATCCATATGAAACTGAATAGGTGATTCTTAGGCATAGCCACATACCTGATTTAATATTAACTTGAATTCCAAGCAAGATCAATCTGAAAATCTAGACAAGCAATCAACCATTTTAGCCTGAAAATTAAAACATAACACCCATGTATCATTCTTTTATCCAAAATCATTACTAAGATTGACTTGGGTCTCAAGATAGGGTTTTGATGTCAACTTTAGGGTTATATTAAGGTTTTAGCTTTCCAAACCCTAATAATCACTTTTTATGTTCTTTTAGGTTACAAACCCTAATTAGTCATTAATTGCACCTTTATTCTCAAAGAAGCCCTAATTTACCAAATTATGGGTTCATAAGTTCATATAAGTTCCAAGTTGTTATGTTTGTCGATAAAAGTTTCATCCTTGCTAATCATCATCAATTGAATCCATGTAAGCCACCAAATCATAGAAATTAGGGTTTTGATTCATTTAATGTAATAAATTTTCCAACTTTAGATAATTTTCAAACTGGAAGCATATTAAGATCCTGATTATATTTTATTGGATTCTACATATTTTTCTCAACAAAAACCATATATTTCTTGTAATTTTTGACGAAAGAATGAATTTTTAACCAAATTTGCAAGATATATTTATTTTCCTATTTTTTTTTACTAGAGAGGTGAAGAAAATACCTAAATAGGAAAATTCTGTCAGATTGCTGGTCTTCATTGAATGTAGTGGAGATCGTGTGGGCAGGGTCAAACACACCCACTTACTAATTTTTTGAACTAGGGTGGAGATCAATTGTTGATTTCCTCGTCGCTCATGGTTGATCGTGATCCTACGACCCTCCTTCTGCCCCTATTTCCTTTTTATTTGTTCTCATATGCGGTGGTGCCGTGACAAAGAGCTCATCAAAGAGAATTGAATTCAGAGAGAGAGGAGTTTGGCAGTCAGAAGAAGGCCGCCAAGGGTTCTAACCTTTTATATAGGCCACAAATCGACAAGCAATTAGTAGGTTTCTAGTTCAGTTTCTCGAGGCAAAGGCAATTGTCTGCTCAATTTGCTGTGAGCAAGATCAAAGAGGAAGATAACATCTTCCATCTTCGTGTGTGTTGGTTCACTTTCCCGATCTATCGTGGGGTCTAGATGCCATTCATCAGATCTTGATCCGATGGTCCCTATCACACGTGAGAAAACAAAATCCAATTTTCTTATGGCATTTAAACCGTGTCATAAATATTTTCCTTTTGTATTGTCCCCACTTTAGAGATTTTTCTTGAATCCATAACTCCCACATACTTACTCCTTTTGATCCTAAATTTGAAGAGGAAGTCTTGAATGACTTTATATAGGTGTGTGAAAAGAATTAGGCCAAAACTAGAATATAAAAGCTAATTTTCTTAATATGCAAGTCATATACTTTTAAGACATAGTTCATATATTAAAACACCATCTTTTCTCTACCTTTCTTTTCTAATTTCTTCATTTCAACTATTCTTCTATTAGCAAGCACATGGAACCAAAAACTAGTTAATTGTTTCCATCCATGCCACTTTCTAGAGAATTTCACATAATTCTCTTAAGCATATATAATTAACATCTATTTTCTTTTTCCCTTTACTTATTATAGGATCTACTTCTCTTTTTTTCCCTTTTATCCATTATTGGTTTAGAAATTAGTAAAATTTACAAAATCTATCATTCAAGGAATTTTCCAAAGAAATTCATCCTATAAAACAAACACATAAATTTCCAAACAAGTCCCTATTTATAGCATAATTGTTTTAAAATCCAAGTTAAATTGAGGTTATAACAACAATAATACATATGACTAGAGTGGGTGTTGACTGATGATAGAGTCTCATTAGTCATGATATGTGATATCAAGTAAAACACATAGATACATGTTAAAGAACAATGTATTAGATAGAACCACCTTGAGAGTGATTCATAGAGACCATGGAATGGTAGTCAGAATAAGCTCTCATAGTTACAGTGGTGATTCTAGTTTCTTAGACCTAAAGTCACTATACTCATCACATGTCAATCAATGTATTTTGACATCATCCAACATGACCATGAATAAGGATTGCCATAAAAGCGGTGCTTGGGTACGTTGTGACACACGAGGATTGAGTGTGAGTGATATAGATGTAATTTGTCCCTCCTATAGGAGACATATATCTTGTCCACTTGATAAGCGAGACCATACATGTATGACTATACTCATGTGACTGAATATGTGATATGTGAGCTGACATGCATATCAGACAATCTTTCCTAGTTCAAGGAACATGGATTAAATGTTGAGAGGATGATGATTCCACAACTCAAGTTAAATGCAGATATCAGATTCAAAGGAACTATACGATCACAATAACACTAATCATGGATTGTAGATTATAGTTTTTCTCCAAATTCCCAATCACTTGGGTAGCATGATGTGTTTCTAGATACTTCTCATTGCTTGTGATGTCATAACTTCATTGTGGACATTCACCACCAATGTAAGTTGGGTCCTATAGTGTCACACACATAGGATGCACCTGTAATAGGAGTTTATTAGTGAATGATGTTTAACTTGATTACTAAAGTGTTTAGGTATTCAATTGAAACTAAAGTGACTTAAAATTATCTGACTAGATTGTGAACTGACCGATTCAAGTGTTGAACTAATTGATTCAAGTGTTAGGTTTCAAAAACCACTAGAGGGGGGGTGAATAGGGTTTTAAGGTTATTTTAACAATTATTTAACTCAAACAACCACAAATGAGAAACCAAGAAGGAGACAAAGGGTTTAGAGTGGTTCCAACCTTAACAAATACTAAGGTTGTCAGTCCACTACCCGGTTGCTTACCCAACCAGGATTTTGAAAGTATCAATTTTATTACCTTCACAAGGAATTACACAAAATACAATACTTTCTTACACCCCTTGAACAACCTTCACTTGAAGTAGATGCACCAACCCGAGGTATCCTTCTTGAAGTAACTCCAAGCTCCCCCTTGAAGTAGCCTTCCTCTTTAGAAGTAACCTCCCGTTGTACCAGCCTTCTTGAAGTAGCTCAAGGTCCCCTTCTTCACCAAGAAGATCTCCAACCTCTCCAATCCGCAGCCTCCAACCTAGGAGTAGTAAGGAGAGTACAAACAATAATAGTGAACAAGAAAGGAAAATGGAAATTACAACTTATCCTTTGAAGCACAAGGCTTGATTTGCCTAGATCAAGCGTGTAGATCTCCTAACCAATGTGTATGGAATTGTGATTGCTGTGGATAGGAGATACTAGCCTATAGGACACGAAATTTGAGCTGAGAGAAGAAATAGCCAATTGTCAATATGCTCAATTTCTCACAAACAGGTTGCTCAATGTAAGTGTATGCTCAAAGATTGCTCAAGTGTAAAAACAAGTGTTTTTAGGTGTCCTAAGGCATGTCCTATTTATAGGAATGTCCTACAAGTGCTTAAGGACGTTCTAGACACTTTCTAGGGGTTTCTAAGTGCTTAACTAGCCGTTAGATATAAGTTAGTTGCTTTAACAACGGCTAGTTCATTAATTCTGCAGTTGCTGTCAGAGTCCATCTCGGTCGAGAAATGGTCGACCGAGACACCTACTCGGTCGAAGTTTTGTCGACCGACAGGCTCTCTGGATCAAGTGTTTTGCAACGTTTATCTCCAACTACCAACTACCTTGTCAGCTGTGTCTAACGGCTACCTGGGTCTTTCTCGGTCGAGAAGCTTGTCGACCGAGAGTGTCTCAGTAGAGGAGTTTGTCGAACGAGATTGCCCCTGTTTCAATGTTTCAATTTAAGGCATTAAGTGTGTGTATGAGTGTGCATATGTGACATTATTGAAGGGGATGACCTATCTAAGTGTAGTGATTGGAAAGAGTAGATCTAATGCTTGATTTACATGAAGTCTAAGTACTTGTACATTATATATTTGTACAAGTTTACAATTGATTACATTTCATGACATTTATAATCATTCAAGCATATAGATTCCCTAGTGCTTTGTCATCCACCTTATTCCTGCAACACTCAAGTAGCATATTAGATCAACAAGAATGAAATGTTTGTCATTATCAAAACAAAGGGATTTACAGATGTCCATTTGGCCAACAATCTCCCCCTTTTTGAAGATGACAAACATTTCCTAAATATAAAATAAGAAAATATAAAACATGTGAGTTTCATACCTGAAGATTACCTTTGTAAATTTCTTCTCTTGTTTATAAAATGTGTGCTTATTATTCCCCATGAATTATGGAATGTGAAATCCAATTCTTTAGGGAATATAGCAACTTTCAATGTAAAGCCAAGAGTTTATAAAACTCATTGATTGAGTTTTGCACAATTACTAAGTTTTCTATTTATTTCTCCCCCTTTGCCATTTCAAAAAGATATCCGTTAAAAACAAATATTTGTGAGTATTTTAGTAATTACTCAATCACTTGTAAAGGATATTAAATCTTGAAGGTGATAAAGAAAACATTGTAAGCTTTAGAGTATATGAAAAGTATTTCTCCCCCTTAAATAGACATCCCTCTTCAATAGATGGTCAATTTAGCCACAATTTTAAATTTCAGGTATTTGCAAAGATTTCATCCTTTTTGATTTATGACATATTTATTACTCCCCTTACTTTGTATGCTCTACTAGAATAGTCTTATAAGCCATGTTCAAATGATGACATAGAGGAATATCCATTATAATCAGTAAAGATAACCAATTCATTAGAATCATGGAATTATTACAATCATGTAAAGATAACCAAATCATGTAAAGATAACCATTTCATTACAATCATGCAAAGATAACCATTTCATTACAACTAATACAACGGACACTCCAAATCTCACTGGAAAGACTTAAGTATTACATCAATATCAGGGTCTTTTCCAAGAAATGGCTCAGCTCCATAATACTTGACTAAAGTTTGCCACTCCAAAGCACCTGTCTTGGTTAAGGCATATGCTTCCAAGAAGGTAGGAACACGATCAAAGCGGAAATGAGCAGCAATGTCTTGTAATTGTATTGAGGAAAACTGAGTATGTGTGAGATCTGTAGATGGTGGAGGTGGAGTTTGGTAGTAGTTGTAAGAGGGATTATATGGGTTGAGCATGACAGGATTTAAAGAATAAGGATATTCATCTGGTTGATTTGGAGAGAGGGTTTGCATCCTTTGATTTAGGTAGGTCATGGCATGGTGGCTATAATCTAATTGTCTGCTTAGATGATATTGTGACCCAGCAACATAGGTTAGGGTGTTTTGGATGGGATCATAGGATGGGTTAGTAGGAGGAGGTGGTGGTGGTATGTCTTGACTAGATGTCTCACCTTCCGTCCTAGCCCTCTTGTGACCAAAATCAATTCCCATCTTCTCTACTGTGTTTTTGCTTATTTTTTGTGGTCTTCTTTCCCATGTGTATCCCATGTCCTCAATTTGTGTCTTAAGAAAGTGTTGAGTGATTTGGCATATGAAATCAGCACATGGGTGATTGCCAGAAAACTCAAGAATGTTCTTAAGGATGATGCGGATAAAATTTATGGGAATACGTTTGATAATGGCATAAATTAGACACATGCGAAAGATAGGGACTTCAGACTTGTTTGCTCTGGGATATATGTTTGTGGAAACAATAAGGTTGACAATCCTAGCTACATGTTTGAGATTAATGGCATAGTAGGTACCCCTATCTTCATGACAAGTTGTATTAGATTGAAAAATGGCTCATTTAATGTCACTAAGACTGACGATATTGTCACCTTGGGAAAATGTATTGAGTGGATTTCCAGTGGTAAGGTCAAGAGTGTCTTGATATTCATCTAAGTCGATGTTGAGCATGTCAAGAATATCCTCCTTAGTAAATCGAAAGCTATGCCCATTGACCATAGAGTAGAAGAAGTTATTTTCATTTTCAGAATGGGAGATTAGGTTTGCATAGAACTCATTTACCACTTTGTAAGAGTAGGAAGGGAAGGAAGGGTTAATAAATTCTTTCAAATTTTACACCTCAAAAAGATCCTCCAGGTTGACGATGCTGAGGAAGTCCATGACGTCAACCGGCCTTCGTGGAAGAGGAGTTTTGGAGGAGAGCCTGAGATAGCGATCACCAACATCTGCGTCGATGAAGGGGATGTCGTTGATGATCGTCAATGGTGGGGAAGCCGCCCTTCCTTTCCTGCCAGCAACTTTCTTCTTTCCACGTGTAGATGATGAAGCCATTTCTTTGCTTTAAGGTGGAGAAGAAGCAAGAAAGTCTTGGGGATGAAGAAGCTAAAGAATTGCACAAAAATACACTAGAGAGAAGCTATGGAAGTAAGAATATGAGAGTGTGAAGCAATGACCCGTTTTTGGTCCTTTTTATAGCAATCCAGTGACCAGGTCGGTCGACAATTTGTCGACCGATCGACCGCAACGGTCATATCCCAGACGCGCCACTCGGCCGCCCAACAGTCGACTGGAAATAGTCATAAACGGTCGGTTTCCAACGGTCATATCCCAACGGTCAATTCTCAGTCAAGCAATTGTCGACCGACATTGGCTCGGTCGAATAATAGTCGACCGAAAGTGTGTCTGGGTTCTGCAGATGTAATTTTTATTTGAAGTCTGTCGGTCGAAAGAGATAGGCTGACCGAGATGTTTTCAGTCGAGAAATTCGTCGACCGAGAAACTTTCTGTTAATGAAAATTTTAAGCTGCTTTTTGATGCAAATAATAGACTGAATTTGTAGAGCATATCTATATTTTCTAAGGGAGTAATATTGTGATTATTATTACCAATATTTAGATAATTTTTGTGATCATGATTTTAATTTGATAGGTCACAAATTGATTTTTAAAATTTGATTTTGACCTTTTAATAGAGATTCATGTTTTCAATATGATAAATACATTTTGAATCAAGATACTAAGATTAAGTTAGTAAAAAGGATGTCCAAATAAGCATTGTGTCAAGCTTGTTTTAGGTCGACCTTGACTACGACCATAGCGCCTCTTGGTCAAACTTTTAACTTTAAACAAGAGGCAATTTTCTGCATATTTTTAATTTGAACATTTATATGTGAAGTATAATGTCTGCAGAGAATGTATTTATGCCATGAAGTTTTTATGTTTATGCAAAATGGCATCTTCATATGACCTGAATTACAATGATCAATAATAATATTCATGGTTTGTATATATGAATCAAATATTTTTGTAGACAAACATAAGAACATGAGCAGTGTATCCAAAATGCAATGATCAAGATTGAATCATGTAATTTAATGAAATACAATGATTATGACCATTTAAAATTGTAATACACATGGTTCCTACTTAGATAGACCAAGAAATACTTAGGATAACCATGTGAACTATGATAAAACAGTAATTTCCTTGATTAAACCAATATGGTTTGTAATTTACAGTTTTGAGCCAAGCCATACCAAAATAATTTCATTCATGATTCATGAATTTTCAAATTTAAGACAAACCATGTAAAGGATCATGTTTGATAAACTTTTTCAAGCAATGAATGAGGTTTGTTCAAAATCAGTCTTCATATAGTACTTTTGCAATATGTGTTAAGGATTTTCATAATCATAATGTTTATCTCATGATGCAAAAGATTTATTTTGTTTCAAGGAAGGTTTTCACCATTTATTCTTGATTTGCAAATTAGTCATTAATAGCAAATTGATAGCAAATAGATTATTTGAAAACAAGTTCAGCAGATTTAGTTCAGACTAGACAACAGAAACCTGATCGGTCGACCATTTCTCGACCGATAGTTATCTCGGTCGACAGTTTCTCGACCGAGAAAGGTTCTGTTTTGTTTCAGACCTATTTTCAGAAATTGTTTACAAATAAAAACAAGAATATGAAATTTTAAAGCTCGATTTAGTTGAGATATTTAAATATCAAATCATCATTTCAACTAACCATATACATTTTGAGAATCCAAACTAAAGCAAGTAGTTTAAGATGTATATTTTTAATTTCTTGGATTAACTTGGTGTCCTATTATGTTAAGTTGAGATAGATATAGAGATATACAACTTTAGATTCTTTGGTCATATCTCAACTTAATTTTATCCATTTAATTTGGAGTTTTTGGAACCCATACTAACTCAACATCCTTTTTCTTGTAGGGACATGAGAAAGAGTAATGTCCAAGACGTAAACAATAATGACAACATATCAAATCAACCTCATATCGTTTTCTATGATTTTGTTCTAGGTTGTTTTTGGGTATATATATATATGTTTGCCTTTAGGTACATACATAGATTGATTTTCTAGTGCTTGTGTCTTTCTCCAACTAGGTTTTTGATAAGATTTTCCTTTAGTATTATAACCTAGTCCTCTCCTTCCAATTTGATGATAAGAATTATTTCAGATTTTGTCAAGGGTATCATTGTTATTCAAACTACTAATCTTTTGTTGCAACTTGACAATCTCATCCATTGTCTTATTGATGTCTAGCTTTGCTTGATCTAGATTGGATAATAAGGAGTCTCTTTCTTTCACAATAGTATCATAATCTAGATGTGTACATAAAATAGGTTGTTTTTGAAGATCATTTACTTGAGTTTGCAAGTTTAACTTTTCTAGGGAAAGAAGATTGCAATTTGCTTCAACGGATTTCAGTTTAATATCATGATCTTCAATAATCTTTTTAAGATCCTCATTTTCAGATGTAAGAGCAAGAAGTTTAGCATGTAACTCATCATTTGCCTTATTAGATTTCTTTAATTTCTTCTTGCACTCAATATACTTATTATGTGTCTCTTCAAGGCTAGCAATTAGCTCTTCTTTAGATAAATAAAAAAGGCTTACCTCTTCTTCTTCTTCTTCTTCACTTATAGTAGCAATTAGACATTCTTTATGCACTTCTTCCTTCTTTGACTTCCATGGACAGCTAGGTGTTGTATGGCATGTTCCTAAGCACCAATTACAACTTGTTGAAGATTTGTCCATGCTTTGCCTTTGCTTGCGGTTGTAGACACTATCACCTTTTATTCTTCAAGACTCGATTAGAGCTCCTTGAAGACTGCTCTGATACCAATTGAAAAACCACTACAGGGGGGTGAATAGGGTTTTAAGGTTATTTTAACAATTATTTAACTCAAACAACCACAAATGAGAAACCAAGAAGGAGACAAAGGGTTTAGAGTGGTTCCAACCTTAGCAAATACTAAGGTTGTCAGTCCACTACCCGGTTGCTTACCCAACCAGGATTTTGAAAGTATCAATTTTATTACCTTCACAAGGAATTACACAAAATACAATACTTTCTTACACCCCTTGAACAACCTTCACTTGAAGTAGATGCACCAACCCGAGGTAGCCTTCTTGAAGTAACTCCAAGCTCCCCCTTGAAGTAGCCTTCCTCTTTAGAAGTAACCCCCCGTTGCACCAGCCTTCTTGAAGTAGCTCAAGGTCCCCTTCTTCACCAAGAAGATCTCCAACCTCTCCAATCCGCAGCCTCCAACCTAGGAGTAGCAAGGAGAGTACAAACAATAGTAGTGAACAAGAAAGGAAAATGGAAATTACAACTTATCCTTTGAAGCACAAGGCTTGATTTGCCTAGATCAAGCGTGTAGATCTCCTAACCAATGTGTATGGAATTGTGATTGCTGTGGATAGAAGATACTAGCCTATAGGACACGAAATTTGAGCTGAGAGAAGAAATAGCCAATTGTCAATATGCTCAATTGCTCACAAACAGGTTGCTCAATGTAAGTGTATGCTCAAAGATTGCTCAAGTGTAAAAACAAGTGTGTTTAGGTGTCCTAAGGCATGTCCTACAAGTGCTTAATGACGTTCTAGACACTTTCTAGGGGTTTCTAAGTGCTTAATTATCCGTTAGATATAAGTTAGTTGCTTTAACAATGACTAGTTAATTAATTCTGTAGTTGCTGTCAGAGTCCATCTCGGTCGAGAAATGGTCGACCGAGACACCTACTCGGTCGAAGTTTTGTCAACCGACATGCTCTCTGGATCAAGTGTTTTGCAACGTTTATCTCCAACTACCAACTACCTTGTCAGCTGTGTCTAACGGCTACCTGGGTCTTTCTCGGTCGAGAAGCTTGTCGACCGAGAATGTCTCGGTCGAGGAGTTTGTCGACCGAGATTGCCCCTATTTCAATGTTTCAATTTAAGGCATTAAGTGTGTGTATGAGTGTGCATATGTGACATTATTGAAGGGGATGACCTATCTAAGTGTAGTGATTGGCTAGAGTAGATCTAACGCTTGATTTACATGAAGTCTAAGTACTTGTACATTATATATTTGTACAAGTTTACAATTGATTACATTTCATGACATTTACAATCATTCAAGCATATAGATTCCCTAGTGCTTTGTCATCCACCTTATTCCTGCAACACTCAAGTAGCATAATAGATCAACAACAATGAAATGTTTGTCATTATCAAAACAAAGGGATTTACAGATGTCCATTTGGCCAACAAGGTTAGTTTAAACTACATTGTCTGAACAATGCCTGAACTGGGACACGAATCGACCCGTTCACTTGATGAAATGACCGGTTCAAGGTCTAAAATTATGGGTTCAACTTGTGAATCACATGGTTCAATGATCAATATGATTGGATCAAGGATTGATGTTGATGTCATGTAGTGCATTAATATTGAAATCCTATATGATTGATAATAGGAAAACAAGTGAAATGACTGATTCAAGTGTTGAATCAATCGTTTCACATGTGCATCGACTGGTTCAACAGTGAATCGACCACTTGGATGTTTTTATCTTTTAGAAACTTCATGAAATTTTGTCTCTTTGACTCCCAGACGATATGGAAACCCTAAGCCTAGCCCTCCTATAAATAGAGGGGTAGTCAAGGCTTTTAAGAAAAACAACAATAAGCTCTAACAATGGTTGTCCTCGCATAATTTTTGTAATGTGAGAGCTTGAGAAAGTTAGCTTGAGAAAGTTCTACTCGAAAAAGGAGGGACAACAAGGGAGAGACAACATGGAAGAGTGAATAAACCCTAGTACATCGACGTTTGAAGGGACAAATCCTTCCCAGTAGATCTAGTAGCACAACGTGGAGTTCTCGGTGGTCAACATCGACTACATAGAGGCGTGGAGGCCATTTCCACCATGCTAGGAGGACAACAACGACCGCCCTCCATGGTGCTACATCAGGAGGCTATCATCTCTAGTTGTTCGTGTGCATCTTGAGAAGAGTGCACATCATCATGCAAGAATATTATTTGGAATTTCTCTATGACTAGGTATATCTTTTGCTACCTTCTTTCTTAGATATGTCGTTGTTGACGTGATTCCCTGATCATGGTTTAGGGACATTTTTGTTTTTTCTGCCTTCTCTACCATCCCTATTCCTCAATAGGTCCCACATAGGAAGAAAAGAAAAATGAAATTAAACCACCACGTGATAGATATAATTGCAAAACCTTAATCAAATCAAAATTGGAACAAAGTGAAAGTGAATTTATTATCCTTTTTCTTTGCTAACCAAATTGGAGTAGCAAACAAAGCCCAAAAAGATGAAAATAGGATAGTAGACCAATTGGGACCCAAATAGTCTAAATTTTAAGTTAGTTTTCTGTCTTGACAACTTTTAAGATACAAAACTCATGTCTTAAGAAAAAAGTAAGTTTTGATATATTTATTGATTCCTTTCTCATATAATGCTCAAATCTCATTTCTAACTCTTCCTTCTCTATACCTAACCAGAGGAGAAATCTAGAAAAAAAATTAAAATCTTAAACCCACCACTGTGGCATATTTGCGTACTTAGTCCCAATTTAGAATATAATCCATATTCCCTACATTAAAGTCATACATATATTACTTATTGATCAAAGCCCCATGATATTCATCCTTAACATCCTAGTACCATCTAAGTCAGGGAAAAAGAGTTTTAAACTAAAAGATCATACAAAAAGGGGCAAGTTAATATTTTTATCTAGGTTTGAGTATGTTACAACACTCTACCTCTTAAAGAGGATTTCGTCCCAAAATCAAATGAACTAAATTAAAAGTTTGTAAAACATCTTTATTATTATTAAGGTTACATATACTATATCAATTGGTGCAAATTTTCCTCAAGAATACCATATATGTCCATCCATGCTGGTCTACTTATCTAAGTCTACTCAGGTACCCCAGTTAGGATATAGTTATATCTAGATGTCATTAATTTGAGAAATATCTCAAGAGCTAGCAAATGTGTTTAAGTCAAAACATCCTTAACTAGATCTTTACTCTTAAAGAGTAAGGGTTCATGACTCCACCCTTTAAAGGTTTTTTTTAACCTAAGTAATCATTCTTTATGGACAACATGAGGTACCACAGCTATGTCCCAAACTACTTAGATGTTATAGTTTAACTCTGGTCATGTTACCAGGTTTACCTAACATGTTAAAGGTTTTGTATTAAAGTGTTTATATACACACGCACACACACAAAGATTATATATATATATATATATATATAAACTTCACATGGTGGTGAATTATTTTGGATACATAATATAGAATAAGTTTTCATAAAAAAATCTACCACAAAAAACTAGAAATTGGCACCCAAATAAATGCAATGCCAAGCCACCAACCATAACTCCTCAACTATCTATTTTACTGTTGTTTGTTCCATAGAGATATCCAAAACCTCATAGTATCCAAGAGACTAAAATACCATTCTTGTAACTAATGATAATTCTATTCTCCACATATACTCTGATACATGGGTAAAGCATGTGCTACTCAACACTAAACTTCATGTGATCCCTATATAATGTATTTGTTACAACCCCAAATTTTGGGTTCATTTGGTGAGAAATGTAATTTCTCATATTAAAGATATTTGAACAGATAATAATAGAATTTGCTTCAAATAAATGGATTTCGTTTACAATAGCCTTGATGTTTGTGTTGTGGGCTTTATTGGCTATTGGGCCCAAATAATAAGGAAATTCAATTAGTAAATGGATAATTGAATTTTTAAGAAAAGAAATATGTGGAAACCTCTAGAAGGCACATCCAAAGAGTATTTCGTGCCTCTTGGGTTCCTTGGGTTCCAAGGAGTCCAAAGTTGCATAAAGAAAGAAATAAGAAAAGAAAAGATTAATTATGTATTTCTTTATTAAGAAAGAAATTGAAAACAATGAGAAAATGTGGAAAATAAGTGAAAAGAGGCATAATTGAGTTATCCTTGGTGGAATTTCGTATCCCAAGGATTACTAATGATAAAAGGAATACCAATTAGGAAAATAAAAGAGAAATAAAAAGAAATCCTCAAAATGAGATATTTAAATGAGAAATAAATAAGATAATGTGAAATGATGCATAAAGATGCATCTAGAAGGATAATGAATATCCAATAAAACTAATTTCGAAATAATGGAGTATCTTGGGATCCAAGGAGTCCCAATAAAGAGGAAAGAGAGATAAAATACCAAATTTGCAAAATAAAAGATAATATGATACATTATTAATGAATTTGATGATATTAATAAAAATGAAGTATTTTCTATTAAAAGAAAATAGAAGTTCATGCCAATGGATTAAAACGGCAAGAATAATGATAATAAGAGAAAGGATTTTCATTTTTCTAAGTATCCATGAGATAAGGAATATCAAGGAAGAAAAAGGAGAGAGAGAAAATTGCTTCTCTTTGAAGCAATTGACTTCCTACTTGGAAAAGGACTCTTGGAATCGTGGACAAACCACCTAGGGCTTCGTACCCTCCTCTATAAAAGGTTGGGACCTCTGGGGCGAGCCCAAGGAAATCCCTGCATCCTTTCATCTCTCATCTCCCTCTTCTTCTACATCCTTTTTCGTTCAAAACCCTACTCATAGGTTTGGCGTTTTCTCTGGAACAACAGAAGTTGCGGGTCTTCTTGATGCAGTAGGTGTACCACTGATGACCTAGGGACGATCGGCCCTCGTTCCCCAAGCTCTTGACCCTCTGCATTGACCTGCAGTAGGCCTGCATGACCAGCTGAGAGTCGCGGCTCTAGGCGCCCTGGTTTGGCCACCGTGGCTGCAAAAGGAGGCACCCTGGGATTGGCGGAGGTTGACGGAGGAGGGGTGGTGGTTTCTGACCACCCTCGGGCCCTGAGGAGGAGAGAACGGACCCATATTGTGCTGCAGATCGCAACCGCCTAGGGTTGCGAGAGGTAGAAGAAAGGAGAAGCATCGCTGGACGATTATGCCCCTCCGAGCTATGAAGGATCACCAACTTAATAAAGGGCATATCAGTCATTTGGTTATGTTTCCTAAACTAAGGGCAACGTTGCATGGAGCATACGTGGGACAACCTGATTGGCCAAGTAAGTAACTTTTTGCTAAAATCATAATTAATTATAGGAAACTTGGATTAAAACAAGTTATATATGAAAATTGATCCTCATAACGACTGGAACACAAAGAAATTATGTTTGAAGCCTAATTTTGCATGCCATTCAAAAAGTAGTGTAAATTATCATCTTTAATGAACTAAAGATTAAGAAACCCTACTTTGATATAATTAATGTGTTTAATAGCGTTTAATGGATCTTTGGGGTTGATGTTAACCTATTAAATGTAAAAAGGTACATTATGTTAAAAAAGAAATGACTTTGCACGTGATTAGTCTAATTTAGAGTTTATCTGCATAAATATGCTTGAAATGTGAAAATTACATAAAGTTATCATCTTGAATGATTTAATTAAGGAAAAACCCTTAGAACTGATGATAGTTGAATATAATGATGTTCTCTGATTAATTTGAGCAAATATTAACTTGATGACAATGAAATGGATTATTTATATCTAAAAGAATAATCTTTGTACATAATTGGCTTAAGTTAGGGTTTCGTGCATGATTATGCATTAATGAGCTTGAAAACCCTAATTTAGGAGAATATGTCTTTTAATTGGTTTAATTGTTTAAATCCATGAATAAATAAGGATATGATGATCCTAAGTCAAATTGAGTATAAAAGACTATTAAAATAGATAGTTGAGCAATTAAGGTTCATATAAATGGAAAAGAGTATTTTAGGGTTTGTTAACCTAAAAAGGGATAAAGTTTGAGAAATTGATCTAAGAATCCCTAATGAATACTAATGAAACCTTAATACGGATTAGAAACCCTAGAAAGTGAATCCAAGTCAATAAAGTAGATTCTTGATAAAGTGTGTAATAAATAGAGTACATATTTATTTCAGGATCTATGTGATGATTGAATTACTTGCTTGGATCTGTTGAATGACTTGATTGTATACACATGGAGTATATGTTGAATAATCTGCATGACTCACCAAATCATGTATGTGGTTACGCTTATGAATAATCGCTCTAGTTTCACGACGATTCCCGAAGTTTTAATCGGTTGCTTGAAAATAACTGTTGGATGTTTATTTATTTCATGCAACTATAAAGTGACTATGATTATCACTATAAATGTGCGTATATAACTGACCAGATCCGAGTCCACCTCTATTTCTTTGAAAAGGCTAATAAGAAAAGGGGTAATCCTAGAGAAAGGTCTAGGTTATCGAGAGTTAGAAACTGGGATACCTAAGTGTAGTGCCATGAGACTCATTAGCCTGCCATGAGTTAAGGAGTGGGCTACTTACGAGTAGTGCCATGTGACTCAACCCTAGAAATTGGTTCACTTATAGGTGGATCATGAGGGGTTCAATGGGGACAAAAGAGAGGATAGGGTACTCTTGGATCGCGGAGTTATATCTAAAATGTAATTTTGGTTGATTAAAGGAATAATTGAATGATTACATTGTTAACGTATTTACATGATTATTGTTTCCCCCACATACCAGCTTCGGCTGACCTACGTTTTGTTTGTCGGTGTTTTAGGTACAAGCCAAAAGGACAAATAGTAAATCATCATATTGTTTAATACATGAAGTAAAATACAAGGAGGATTAGTTAGAGTAGAATCCTTAAGTGGAAAGAAGTTTAGAGATCCAAGTTTTCAAAAAGGTATGCAAAAAAATTATTTTCTTACAACTTTTCAGTATAGTCTGTTAAAATTTGATAATTATTCTTGGTTAATTGTCGAACCTTTGATCCGGAAGTTATGGGTGTGGCTTCTACCTCTCGGTCTCCCTTAATTGGGGGTTATCAAGAGGTGGGGTCGTAACATTTGGTATCAGAGCTTAGGTTCCTCAGTTAACCATTAATAATTATTAAATTTTACAAACTCCATAGAACCCAAGGGAGTTATTAGAGGATTATCCGAAAGATGGAGGTGTCTAGAAAAGGATCACGACTGGGGGCTGGCAATATTTTCCTCTGCACCGCTAATCAGAATACGAGGACTCCCAGATGTGTGTGACTGCCTGGCCAAAGTCTTAGGGTATGAATCGAAATAAGATACCTTTAGGACTTCTTATCTTATTCATCCCTTCTCATCACAAAATTTTGATAAGGACCTAAAGGATTAAGGTTTTCTTTCTTCTCCTCACCCTCTTGAGGTATGGGTAAGGTTAATAAAGTTTAAGGAATCCTCCACCAAATCAATGAGAGGCATGTAAATAAGATGTCATGGACATAAGCTTAATAGATTAAGCGCAAACTAAAGAATAGATACATACTTAGGTCGTATGACATAAGATATCATAAGAGACCTGAGGCTAGACCTTCTTGTCAGGAGGATAATTAAGTCTTGGAGATAGAAATCTCCATTGCAAGTAGAGACCTGGCACATCCTCTGAGGATGATGCTAACCCCAACCCTAAGTGAAGGTTAGAGAAAGATGAGTTAGACCAGGTGTTTGAAAGGACATGCCTTTGGGATGCCATATGATCCATGGGTGACCTAGCACCTTTGGCAACCCAACCTTTGAAAAGGGGTCGTGCATGTTAGGGGTTAAGGATAGCTCCTTAGATGATGATGTTAGTGAAGGACCATAGAAACCCTATGGTCTTGTGCGAGTACGGTATAGCTGGCACCTAGGGCACGTCATAGTGCTGACAGTAGGATGAAACCCTGGATAAGGAATCATGATGGAGCACAAAGGGTTATGGATGATCTTGAGCAAGCATAAGTTCGAACCTAGGATTCACTCATGTTGGGCATGCTTTTAAGGTTGATCCTTCATGAAGAGAGAACCTCTAATGGTGAGGTTGGATGTAGGGTTAGCTCTAGAGAGAGAAGGAAACCCAGCAAGAAGGTTGGAAGCCTAAAACCCTGAGATAGGAGGAACAATGGATGATAGTGGTTGCCTCATGATCGATCCCTGGAAGTTGATGATATCTTGGTTGCCTTTAGAGGGACCAAACCTTAGAGAGAGAAGATGAAGATTCTGGCACCTATGTGCCTACGATATAGGTGTTTACCTTCTGAGGTAGGAAGAAGAGTTCCTTAGACCTAGAAAGGTTTAGTAATGAGTTAGGAGGCCTTATACCTTGTTGGTTGTCCTTAAGAAGGACCCAACTCTAAGTGTTGCTCGAGTTGAAGGATGACAAGGAGTGCATGTCATGCCTTTTGCATGTTTGGTTTGTAGTTACGAGACAGAGCATGCAGTTGGACACCTAAAAGTGAACCTCGGGTTCCTAGGCCTAAGAGGGGAAGTGGTATACCTAATGCTCATGATGAGAAGTCGAGTTCATATAGAAGCGAGCATGGTACTCCTCATGTATAGAGTAAAAGGGAAGCCCCTTAAGTTTAAAGTATGTTTGGTGAACCCCTCATAGCTAAGTTGATGACATGGGAAGGTATGATCTTGATCTAATGTTGAGGAATAAGAAGCCAGATGACCTAGCCTAGTTAGTGGTCTGCTTGTGCCTTAATAGCTTACTAGGGTTGAGTAGGCTCATGTGGATGTGAACCCTAGACCTAAGAGATTTTACGACCTTGTTGTCAAGAGATAGTTTTCCTCCCATCCTGGGAGAGGGACCCCTATGGTAGGGTGTATATCAGTTTTGTTGGTTTAAGGTAAGTTGTAGGGTTCTCACAGGATCTTGAGAAGCTAAGTGAAAAGTACATGGTATGAGAATGAACTTGTAGATCCACATATATCCATCTCTAATTGCATATGAATGTGTTACCATGGAGGTAACCACTATGGGGCTTGACCAAGGTAGGCAGGTTGTCATGATCCCTATGAATGGATGAAAGCCAGCCCATGAATGCAGAAAGATAGATGATGAAGACTTGGGTAAGGTTCTAAGTGAACATGTATTATAATGGAGAATCCTAAGTCTATCCTAGGGTCAGGTAGGGATAAGACCGATAAAAGTAGGAGTTGTCTAATTCCCCAGTTGCAATGACCATAGGGTCGGGAGGTAACAACTATCATTGTCTGAGGGTCATGGGTTAGGAGATTGATCACCTTCATGAACTCATGGGACCCAAAGGGCAGATGAGTAGGGCACTCTCTTGATGCATGAGGGGAGAAGGGTGACCCCAAAGGAGTCGGTACCCTATAGACCTAGAGGAGATGACCAAGGGTATAAACCTCAGTAGGTTCAAGACTAGTTTTCCATGGAGGTAACCTTGATATCATGATGTCTGTGATGTAGAGACATATGTGGCACGTTGCAACTTAGATGTAAAGGTGTCTTGGCAAGGTGGGATGTACCATCTCTACTCTTGGAATAGGAAGAACTCTACATTTGGACTGCAGCCAAATGCTTATTTCCTCTTGTTATGGGGGTCAGAGATAGGACATTACGCATGCCATACACCAAGGATAAGAGATGATGTAGGTTGGAACATTGCCACAAGGAATGGGGATAGAGAAGATAACCTACCCTGGTAAAGTGAATGATACATGGATGGTTTGCAAACACTAAGAGGAATGAGGTAGTCACCTTATGAGGATGTTTTTATCATGAGCTATGTGGAACTTACAAGTTATACCAGGTTGAGTTTGATCACCATGATGATGAAATTAGAGAGTGTTCTTAATGAAAATAGACATAGAATTTGAGGTGAAATGATAAGTGAAATACATGGAAGTGTATGTCTTCAATGTTACCTAATAGCTAAGAATGTGAAGTGGTAATGGATGCTCTGGTTGAGATACATCTGACTTGTTGGACTAGAAGCTAGAAGAGGTTGGTTGGCTAACCCTAAGTTTGGAAAGGAAAGGTGTTTGGACAACACTAAGATGTAACAAGATACATTGAAAAGTTAAGGGTTGTTTGGTTTGCCAGTCTAGTCCTTGATACGATGAAAGGATGGTGGTAGAACCTCAAGTGCACTTCTTTGGAAAAGAAAGTGATGAAACCCCGATAAAATGGTTTAAGGTTTTTGAGGTATTGATCTTGAATAATGACATATAGGAGATCATGATTTTAAGATCACCGTACACCGTGGTATTACCAAGATAATGAGTGACAGTAGTACTTTAGATGCCTAAGATGAGTTCGCATGTGGTATGTTGCCATGCATGATAGGAGGTGAAGGATGAGCACCGGTAACCCAGTGCATTGATATAAAGGATAAAGAGTCCCCGAAAGGGAACGGGAGTTCATCTCTATGGATGATGTAAGTATTCTCAGGACCAAGGAAGGTTGAGATGCAATATGGGTTATGGTAGATCACCTTTCCTAGATGACATGAGAAAGAAAGAGTTTTGTCAAGGGACAGATCTGGTTGAACTACCCATGAGAGAGATGGTTCAACTACACCATGATGTGAGTTCAAAGGTTCTTGAGTTTGACCTAGAGGTTCACTTCCATAAAGTGGAAGTAGGTACATGAAGAACTCAATGTTAGTATAGTTTATCACCCCTAACTATGGTTAGTATGATCCCGACTAAAGGGTCTGATGAGAGCATATGTGCTCGATCTGGGTGATAGCTAGAGACAATTTTTGTCCTACGAAAGATGTGATGAGGACCACCATAGCCAGTATCGGGATTTAAAGAAGCTCTGTAAGGGAGGTTGTGTCGGTCACCACTTCAGTAAGGTGATGTTGGTGAAAGGACCACGTGATAGTTAGAAAAGGGCCACAGTGCGTGTAGACGAAGTCGCTTTGATCGTGTAATGGATGAAAGGAGCCTAGAGATGACAAGAGTCGTGAGCAGATACAAGGTAGACTGACATGCAGTTCACTGTGGAAGAATATGTGACATGAAAATCCGACCCCTCTAAGTTACAACTAAGAGAGTTGAGTTCCTGATGCATGGGTCCATTAAGGATGGATTGGTGGAAAAGGTTATGATTGATCTTACACCTAAGGATAAAGTAATATGTGATGAGTTCCATGTGTCCAATTTAGAGCACTATGTGAGGTACCACGACCATGTGCTGAGCAATGAACCTAGTGAGCCCCAAGGGAGGCTGAAATGACCTGAGTACACCTGTGCAGTTTATAGACGCCATGGTGAAAGAACTCAGAGGAAAGAATATGTGATACTAATGGTTCTTTGGAAGTTCCATGAGTACAGTAAAGCCACATAGGGGCCAATAATAGACATGGAAAAGTCTTATGCTGAATTGTTTGTTTGCTTGATTGAATTTTGAGGACAAAATTCTTATAAGAGGGGAAGGATGTTACAACCCCAAATTTTGGGTTCATTTGGTGAGAAATGTAATTTCTCATATTAAATATATTTGAATAGATAATGATATAATTTGCTTCAAATAAATGGATTTCATTTACAATAGCCTTGATGTTTGTGTTGTGGGCTTTATTGGCTATTGGGTCCAAATAACAAGGAAATTCAATTAGTAAATGGATAATTGAATTTTTAAGAAAAGAAATATGTGGAAACCTCTAGAAGGCACATACAAAGAAGATTTCGTGCCTCTTGGGTTCCTTGGGTTCCAAGGAGTCCAAATTTGCATAAAGAAAGAAATAAGAAAAGAAAATATTAATTATGTATTTCTTTATTAAGAAAGAAATTGAAAACAATGAGAAAATGTGGAAAATAAGTGAAAAGAGGTATAGATGAGTTATCCTTGGTGGAATTTCGTATCCCAAGGATTACTAATGATAAAAGGAATACCAATAAGGACAATAAAAGAGAAATAAAAAGAAATCCTCAAAAAGAGATATTTAAATGAGAAATAAATAAGATAATGTGAAATGATGCATAAAGATGAATCTAGAAGGATAATGGGTATCCAATAAAAATAATTTCGAAATAATGGAGTATCTTGGGATCCAAGGAGTCCCAATAAAGAGGAAAGAGAGATAAAATACCAAATTTGCAAAATAAAAGATAATATGATACATTATTAATGAATTTGATGATATTAATAAAAATGAAGTATTTTCTATTAAAAGAAAATAGAAGTTCGTGCCAATGGATTAAAAGGGCAAGAATAATGATAATAAGAGAAAGGATTTTCGTTTTTCTAAGTATACATGAGATAAGGAATATCAAGGAAGAAAAAGGAGAGAGAGAAAATTGCTTCTCTTTGAAGCAATTGACTTCCTACTTGGAAAAGGACTCTTGGACTCGTGGACAACCCACCTAGGGCTTCGTACCCTCCTTGCGGCATCAAAAACTAAATCACAAGCTTCTGATAAAAAACGAGCAGTTCTAGTAAGATTTTCTCATGCCTTTCTTCGTTCATGGTTCGATATTCTGGTGTCCTAGGCGTAGAGGAACCACACCAATCCATCCCGAACTTGGTGGGACCTCTGGGACGAGCCCAAGGAAATCCCTGCATCCTTTCCTCTCTCATCTCCCTCTTCTTCTACATCCTTTTTCGTTCAAAACCCTAGTCATAGGTTTGGCATTTTCTCTGGAACAACAGAAGCTGCGGGTCTTCTTGATGCAGTGGGTTTACCACCGATGACCTAGGGACGATCGACCCTCATTCTCCAAGCTCTCGACCCTCCACATTGACCTGCAGTAGGCCTGCATCACCAGCTGAGAGTCGCGGCTCTAGGCACGCTGGTTTGGCCACCGTGGCTGCAAAGAGGAGGTGCCCTGGGATTGGCGGAGGTTGACGGAGGAGGGGCGGTGGTTTCCGACCACCCTCGGGCCCTGAGGAGGAGAGAACAGACCCATATTGTGCTGCAGATCGTGACCGCTTAGGGTTGCGAGAGGTAGAAGAAAGGAGAAGCATTGTTGGACGATTATGCCCCTCCGAGCTATGAAGGACCGCCAACTTAACAAAGGGCATATCAGTCATTTAGTTATGTTTCCTGAACTAAGGGCAACGTTGCATGGAGCATACGTGGCACAACCTGATTGGCCAAGTAAGTAACTTTTTGCTAAAATCATAATTAATTCTAGGAAACTCGGATTAAAACAAGTTATATATGAAAATTGATCCTCAGAACGACTGGAACACAAAGAAATTATGTTTGAAGCCTAATTTTGCATTCTATTCAAAAAGTAGTGTAAATTATCATCTTTAATGAACTAAAGATTAAGAAATCCTACTTTGATATAATTAATGTGTTTAATAGGGTTTAATGGATCTTTAGGGTTGATGTTAACCTATTAAATGTAAAAAGGTACATTATGTTGAAAAAAAAATGACTTTGCACGTGATTAGTCTAATTTAGAGTTTATATGCATAAATATTCTTGAAATGTGAAAAGTACATAAAGTTATCATCTTTAATGATTTAATTAAGGAAAAACCCTTAGAACTGATGATAGTTGAATATAATGATGTTCTCTGATTAATTTGAGCAAATATTAACTTGATGACAATGAAATGGATTATTTATATCTAAAAGAATGATCTTTGTACATAATTGGCTTAAGTTAGGGTTTCGTGCATGATTATGCATTAATGAGCTTGAAAACCCTAATTTAGGAGAATATGTCTTTTAATTGGTTTAATTATTTAAATCCATGAATAAATAAGGATATGATGATCCTAAGTCAAATTGGGTATAAAAGACTATTAAAATAGATAGTTGAGCAATTAAGGTTCATATAAATGGAAAAGAGTATTTTAGGGTTTGTTAACCTAAAAGGGGATAAAGTTTGAGAAATTGATCTAAGAATCCCTAATGAATACTAATGAAACCTTAATACGGATTAGAAACCCTAGAAAGTGAATCCAAGTCAATAAAGTAGATTCTTGATAAAGTGTGTAATAAATAGAGTACATATTTATTTCAGGAACTATGTGATGATTGAATTACTTGCTTGGATCTGTTGATTGACTTGATTGTATACACATGAAGTATATGTTCAATAATCTGCATGACTCACCAAATCATGTATGTGGTTATGCTTATGAATAATCACTCTAGTTTCATGACGATTCCCTAAGTTTTAATCAGTTGCTTGAAAACAACTGTTGGATGTTTATTTATTTCATGCAACTATAAAGTGACTATGATTATCACTATAAATGTGCGTATATAACTGAATAGATCTGAGTCCACCTCTATTGCTTTGAAAAGGCTAAGAAGAAAAGGGGTAATCCTAGAGCAAGGTCTAGGTTACCGAGAGTTAGAAACTGGGCTACCTAAGTGTAGTGCCATGAGACTCATTAGCCTGCCATGAGTTAAGGAGTGGGCTACTTACGAGTAGTGCCATGTGACTCAACCCTAGAAATTGGTTCACTTATAGGTGGATCATGAGTGGTTTAATGGGGACAACATAGAGGATAGGGTACTCTTGGATCGCGGAGTTATATCTAAAATGTAATCTTGGTTGATTAAATGATTAATTGAATGATTACATTGTTAACATATTTACATGATTATTGTTTCCCCCACATACCAGCTTCGACTGACTGATGTTTTGTTTGTCGGCATTTTAGGTACTAGCCAAAAGGACAAATAGTAAATCATCATACTGTGTAATACATGAAGTAAAATACAAGGATGATCAGTTAGAGTAGAATCCTTAAGTGGATAGAAGTTTAGAGATCCAAGTTTTCAAAAAGGTATGCAAAAAATTTATTTTCTTACAGCTTTTCAGTATAGTCTGTTAAAATTTGATAATTATTCTTGGTTAATTGCCAAACATTTGATCCGAAATTTATGGGTGCGGCTTCGACCTCTCGGTCTCCCTTAATTGGGGGTTATCGGGAGGTGGGGTCATAACAATATTCTTTTATATTTTGAGGTACACAATATAAGATGAATTGAAGAAAAGGTATGGGCATAGAAAATGGGTTTAGGTGCATCTTACTTGCATGTGCTTCCTTGGCATCTCACTTTGAGTATAAAAATTCAACCTGCATGTCTATCAATAGAAGTTCCCCTTTTATTGTTAACATTATTCCTTGGAGGGCGGTATGGTCACTGGGTTGGCACTTGATACTACTAAAGCTGGGGGCATTCTAGTCAAATATGCCTGGGATAATGATCCATGTTTACTACATGTATATAGTGCAGGTGAATGCATTGAAGTAATATAGGCCAAAAGAGGCTTGTATATCAAACTAGGGGAAATGTGAATCCAGAGACTACCACTAACTATAACTCAATCAGCTAACCCTAGTGAAAAAGGTGATTAATTGATTAACTGACTAATTATAAGAATTAAAATTAAATTACTAATGTTATGATCACAAATGGAATGGATTCCCTAGGAATACTGTTTCACCATGGTTTATACTGCAATTATCATTATTTATCAATATATAGTTCTCCTAAGCTTTGACCACATTTAGCAAGAATTACCCACTCTCTCAGCGTAATTCACTACCGAATCTAATATAAACACCACTCCAGTAATAATTTAATTACTAGTTAGGTGCTTTTATGAATCCTCTGGGCTATTCCCTTCACAATCGTAAGCCCTCTCTCAAGGCACAGTACACATTGTGTATTACTATGACTTTTCCAATCCTAAATCCCTCTCTCAAAGCAATTAAATATCTTATAAATTATGTATGTTGATAAGGCACAATTAATTCATGATGCGATCATAGGATTATGTCTAGAAATTAGGAAAAACATATATATCAACTCATAACATCAAGTACAACACATAACTAGGCTACTCCTAGGTCCTAAGGAATTAGGGGATTAGCCCTACATGATTTTAGTTACTGTACACATAGACAGAAAAGATGAAGGTGAGAAAATACTAAAGAATTAATGAAAACCCCTGGAGAAGATGATTTAGATGACTCTGTCTGTCAAATGTGATGATTTGTTGTGTTCTGGCTGCAAATCTATCCACCAGAAGTGCTCAAATCTTGCAAAATGTTTCTCCTCTCCTTTCTCTTCTCACCACTGTCCTCTATCATGCAATGGACTCTAGTGTGATTCTTAGATCTGGAAGAAATCATCCCTAGTCATAATATTGACTTAGGGGGTCGTTAAGTCATGTTCATTAGATTAATCACCATCTTTAATATCATCTTCTCATGACAAGTCGGTACCACAAACAGGATGTCCGTGGCACTGGGTCCTCTTCTGGATTTGTGAATTAGTGTATGTGTCAATACTACTGACTAAGGTGTCGATATCACTGAGTTGTTTCTCCTTGACATCTCTTGGAGATTTTTCCATGTACAAGTCGATACCCCCAACTGGAGGTTGGTGGTACCAACTTGATCTGGTTTCAATATTGTCCATCAAGTTGTAGTACCAAATCTTCTATCAGTACCACCGAGCATCTTTGACTCATGTTGTCTTTTTCTCCATTGTCCGTACCACTGACAAGGCTGTCGGTAGCACTGAGCTGAGCTAGGACTTTTCAATTCACCTAAAATTCAAAATAAAGAACATAAGTCCAATAATTTATGATAAATCAATATAAAATAGCAACAATAGATAATATTTGATGCAAGCATGTGTCACATGATAATGATGATAAACCATGCAATGTTGTATCAAAATGAGCAAATATACCTAAAATACATGATAAAATAGCATGTGAAAAATGGATAATATTCAGTTCATCAAACTCCCATAAGCTTAAATGTTGCCTAACCTAAAGTAACACTACTCTCAGATCCATTTGAGACAAGTTTGTGAAAGGACAAATAATCTAAATTTCATTTCTCAACTACCCCCACCTGGTAGTTCCTAACCGTCCCTTACCGACCACTGAACAAATAAATACTTTTGAGTGACAAAAATGTTCATTAAAGATGTCCAGTCCTAGGTTATTGAAACACTATTGATATAGTAGTTAATATCATAGTCAATAGGGCATTTTCTTTATGCATCACATGATTCCCTATCTACATTGCTCTTCTCAACCTACCAAACTAATTGGAAGAAATTCTCCTTGTAAGAATGAATGAGGAGATTAATCATATATGTGACCTACCATAAAGAGAAATGGGTGGAATGAAGTAGGTGGATTATGAAGAATCACAAGTAACTTTTGAATCATTTATGCAAAAATAAGCATGATGAACCTATAAAATGAAGGGAGTAAGAAATGCATGAATACTGATGCCTACGTTTTTAGGTGGAATGATGCATGCACTGAAAGTCTCACTTGATTAATGTGAGCAGTTTAAAAGAATACATCATGTAGCTATTTTCATCTCTTCTTGAAGAAAAAATTAGTAATGACCTCAAAGCTTCCTTCTCTCCCTCTTTATTTCATTATATTTTTTCTTTCCTTTTTTTCATTTTTTTAACATGGTTGAAAAGTATGCTCGGGCTTCACTATAACAACTCATTATTTTCTTGAGGTGTAGGGATGTGTATCCTTTCATTTTATTTTTAGAGGAAACAACATGGATACATGATGAAAGAATGAATGATCCATAAGACATGCAATCTACATCAATTTTATTATGCAACAAATTGATATGCAATTCAATAAAAATGTTTTTTCTTTCATTTTTGTAACTAATGCAATAGAAGACTAGCTATCATGTCACCTATTATTCTATGCAGTGCAATCAAGAGGAGACAATTCATGTTACTTGTTCATCTTAGGTGGTTGAAAAATGTATGAAAAATGGATGGAATCACAAGATTAAGAGACAATTCCTTTCTTATACTATGATATGTCCCTCTCCTCTTAACCTATGTACAAGGTAACCTTAAGATTTCTTTATAAAAATTATATTTAAGGTCTCGCTAACTGTTTGGTTGGTTCAGGCTCAAATCCCATTGTCATACTCAATTCGTGGATACTTTAAGACATTTCATTCATATGAAATGTCCTCAAACTGACTAACCCATACATATCCTCTAGGTAATGCTACATTTAAAATTTGCAACTAAGCTTTCAAAGATATGATAATTTTAGATTTTTTTTTAAATTTTCATATTTCATTGCAAAAGCACAAAACAACACACTATATGATAAAGAACGAAATCATTATATAATGCCCTAAAATTACACTAGATAGATGTGGATCCTACGCAATTAAAATAAAAACTAGAAATACAAAGATAAAGAGGTTCCAACACCCCCCAAGCTTGAACTTGACTATCAAAATATGATCAAAGTGGTGGAACAGTGGTACCAAATCAGAATGGTGGTGGCTGCATGTTTGGATACAGTGGCTAGAAAGTGCCAATGAAGTTGGGTGTCTGAGTTGGTATCTCTGGAGGCTGTGGGTAGTTAGAAAATTGCCCCTGGCTCCAGTAATGATCATGGAGAGGTTGTTGGTAATGCTCAATCCATTGATGGCTAGTGTGCATATTCTCTTGGTCAGTTAGGAGAAGATGCTCATTATCATAAATGACATGTTGTTGTTGTAGAAGCCATCCCTAAACGTCATGGATTTCTACCAATGTTGTCAATTGTTGTTTCTGCCCTTGTTGAATTGCAACATCCCATACATAAATTCTATAGAAAAAGAATCATCTTGTTGAGCAAGTGTTGGAGAGGTGGAGCTTGATGCTCCATGTCTCCATGAAGGTAGGTAGATGACCCACCGCTATGTGAATGACATGGTTGCCGCCTACTCATCTTTAGTGTTTCCAAACCTCTCTGGCTCGAGGTCATCTTGCTCCTCCTGTATCACTTCTGCACCCTCTGCTAGCTACCTCAAGAAGCACACCTTTATAGACAGAAGATAGGGTCAGGGAGAGTCCTTTCCCTTAGATCGTTATCTACTTTGTAGCAGTAAAACACCTTGACCTCACACTTGCTAATATGAATAGACCTCTTGAAGTGTTTGAATTACGTCTTGGAGGAGGTCCCTAAAGGGTTGGAAGTAGAAAGGTCGAGGTTGAGGTGCATTGCCACTAGTGTAGTTAGTCCTCCAAAGTGGATTGGGGGCTTCCTATGCACCTGACACTTGACCGCCAACATGTGTTGTAAGAAGAAGGAGACGAGGTCAACCTTCTCTTCCCCTCGAGATAGAAATTTCCAAAGGACAAAAATATCATCTTGTTGCACCTTCCCCTGCCCCAGTGTAGACCTAGAAAAGATGGTGTTGGTGAGATAGTGGTGCTGATCTGGGTGAATGGATGCTTCATGTCCATGATAGATGATTAGTTCCAATTGATGGTGAATCCATGTTGCAAGTCCATCATGAGATGCCATTACCATGTTCATTCGAAGTTGCACGTTCCTTGTTGGCCACCCATAGACGGCATTGAACTCCGCCAATGTGAAGTGGTGGATGGCATTATAGAGGCAAAAATGCACCCATACTTCCTCCCATCCTTCCCAGTGCTCGTGGATGTCACAAACCTCCAAGGACACTAAGAACTCATAGAAAATCTCTTGCATGTGGGCCAATCACCAAATAAGGGATTATCTCCCACCATGCTTGGCCAACATAGACTTGCTGAAGACCCTCAATGAAACCCACATTGTTGAGAAAGGCACAATAACCATATCGTGTGGGTATCAGTTCCCTCTTCATCCGAATGACAAATATATTACTTTGGTCATTGTTGAAGTGAGCAATGAGTGCTGGTTTGGGAACGATCATGTTGGCTCCTACCTCACATGAAGATGACCTCTTTGTCTCCATAGGTTTGAGGATAGAAAAGAGATGAAGAAGAGAGTGATGGGAGGACTCTAGTTTCCTTGGAGCTCTGGTGCTCTGCGATTATAAGGGAGATGGTGTGGGTGTGTTAGAATCACAACCCATACCTCTCCTTTTATATCCCACAAATTGTCCTGATGTGCCGTGTCAGTGCCAACGATAGGTGTGTCAGTGACACAAACTCCTTTCCCCCGATCCATGTGAAATTGGTATATGTCGTTGATGCTGACAACTCACGTCTGTTGATGTAGTGACACATGAATTTCTCTGTGAGAATCATATTGACACAATGTCTATGGTACCGACATTTGGAATGCATTTTCAAATCAATACCACTAACTGTTGGATGGAAAAAATCTTTTCTGTTGAACTACACATCCTTGAATTCTATGTTTTTAGGTGTTGGTACCGCCGACTACTGTGTTGGTGATATTGAGCTACTTTTTAGCCGCCACCATTTAAAATGTCAGTGCCACTGACTTTATGTGTCAGTGGTATTGAGATATTAATTTCCTCAGTAATCTCGAGTGGCACCTGAATATCCTGAACTTGGAACATCACTCAGGTGTCGGTGCTACTGATAGGGTGTCGGTGGTACTAATCCTGCATAGTAAATCTCGATCTAGCTCTGCAAGGGTTCAGTGCCACCAACTGGCTTGTCAGTGGTACCGAGTTTTTTGCGCTTGTTCCTATGTTATTTTCTTGTATAATCTCAATTCCACCTATTGGCTTGTCAGTGTTACCGATTGGATCTCGAATTCTACTGTTGATTTTCACATCTGGTCTCAGTGCAACTAAGACTAGTGTAGGTGGTACTGACTTTTCTACTGCCTACACACCAAACATAAATGATCAAGGTACCTTTTTTATATCTAAAAATGTCTAATAATTATAATGAAAATTATTTAAAACTCATAAAAAAATGTAAAAGACAAATTATAGGTACAATAAAATAAAATTGGGTTACCTACCAAAAGTTCCCTTGTTTTACATCATAGGCTTGACGATCAGATCGTGCAAGACATTAATGAAGTTCAAGGAGCTTCAATTCCTCTCCCTCATGTATGAACTCTCCCACATAGTAATGTTTCAACCAATGACTATTTACAAGATATGGATCAACTCTATCTCTAATTTCAGCTGCTCCATGAGGGAATGTCTTAACCACCACATATGGGCCACTTCACCTAGACCTTAATTTTCCTGGATGAAATTTCATCTTACAATTATATAGAAGTACCTTTTGTCTTGGAGTAAATACCCTATGCATTATATGGTGGTCATGGACCTTCTTGGTTCTGTACTTAAAAATCCTCAAGCTTTCATAGTCATCTAGCTTGAGCTGATCCAATTCATTGAGCTCTAACATGCATTTCTTTTCTACAACATCAAGATTGCAATTAAGCTTTCTCAAGGCCCACTTGGCTTAGTGTTCCAACTCTTTAGGTAAATGACAGGATCTCCCATAAACCATCCTAAAATAAGTTGTTGCTATAGGTTTTTTATAGCCTGTCATGTATGCCCAAAGAGCATCATTCAGTTTCATGCTCCAATTGGTCCTATTTGCTGAGACTATTTTTTTAAAGATATTCTTAATCTCTCTATGTGACATCTCAACCTCACCTTAGGTATGTGGATGGTATAGGGTTCCTACTCTATGCCTCACTCCATACTTACTCAATAAAGATCCAAATTTCTTGTTAGTGAAGTGGGATCCCCCCTCACTTATCATCACTCTTAATGACCCAAACATGTAGAAAATATTATATTTTACAATTTTGCAAACAAGCTGTGCATCATTGGTGCAAGTTGGAATTGCTTCCACCCAATTAGACACATAGTAACCTACAAGAAAAATGTATAAACTAGAATTGGAAGGCACAAAGGGTGCCATAAAATCAATTCCCCATAAATAAAAAACCTCAACCTTTTGAAAAATGTTTAGGGGCATTTTGTGTATACTAGATATATTTCCTACTCATTGACATGCATCACAATTTCACACAAAATTATAAGAATATTTAAATAGAGATGGCCAATGAAAACCACTTTCTAACACCTTGGCCACTGTCCTTGAGCTAGCATAGTGTCCCATAGGAGAGAAGGAGTGGCAATGTTCCAATATGCTCTTAAACTCACACTCAGGCACACACTTCCTCAAAATCCTTTCCCTACATTGTTTGAGTAAGATTGGGTCATCCCACACATAAAATCTCAAGAAGTGGAAAACTTCTTCTTATCCTAATACCCCCAATATTCTGGCAGTCTGCCACATGCCATGTAGTTCACAATATTTGCAAACCACGGGTCTTTATTCTCAACAACATGTATTGCTATTCCTTATCTTCCACTTTCTCCAACCTAAATAAATGACCAGATACCACATTTTCTATCCCTACAGTATCCTTCATTTCTATATCAAATTCATGCAGTAGCAAAATCCATCTTATCAATCTAGGTTTGGCTTCTTTCTTCTACAAAAGATATTTTATCACTGCATGACCATCCCAAATTATAACCCTTACTGCAATCAAATATTGGAAAAAATTTTCAAAAGAAAACACCACAACCAAAATCTCTTTTTTTGGTTGTAGTATATTAAGTTGGGCAACATTAATGGTTTTTGAGGAATAAATGATAATAGTGGGGGATTTATATTTTCCTTGACTAGAACAACCCCTACTATAAAGTATGATGCATCACACATGAGCTCAAATGATTGGCTCTAATTTAGAGCATGCATCACAAGTGTGGAGACCAATTTCTCCTTTAACACCTCAAAAGCCTTTAAACACGCTCATTAAAATCAAACTCATCATCTTTCTGTAACAATTTAGAAAGTGGTTTTGAAGTCTTCAAAAATCCTTTATAAAACATCAATAAAATCCAATGTGTCCTAGAAAACTTCTAACCCCCTTCAGCGATGATGTTGGAGAAATCTTAGAGATCACTTTAATCTTTACCACATTGACTTCCATTCCTCTATTGGACATCTTGTACCCCAAAACTATCCCTTCACTCACCATCATGTGGCACTTCACCTAGTTCAACACTAGGTGAGTGTCCTCACACCTTTGCAAAACCTTATCAAGTCTGACAAGGTAATCTTCAAATGACTCTCCATACACCAAAAAATTGTGCATAACAACTTTGAGGCAATACTCTACCATATCTAAAAAAATAGTGAGCATGCATCATTGAAAAGTAGCTGGTGCATTACGAAGGCCAAAGGGCATCTGACAATATGCAAACATTCTATAAGGATAAGTGAAGGTAGACTTCTCTTGGTCTCATGGCTCGACAAGAATCTGATTATACCCATAATACCCATCTAGATAATAGAAATGAGAACGGACGACGAGCCACTCAAGGATTTGATCAATAAAGGGAAGTGGAAAATGATTTTTAAATGTGTCTCTATTAAATCAGCAATAATGAATACACAAAATCCACCTGATCACTAATTTAGTAAAGATCAACTCACGTTCTGAATTTGTTGAGACCGTGATTCCCCCTTACTTAGGAACAAATTGGGTTGGACTCACCCAATTTGAATTAGACATAGCAAAAATTATATCAACAGGTAGAAGCTTCACTACCTTTTTATTTACCACCTCAGTCATGATTGGATTGAGATGCCATTGAGGTTATATTATCAGTCTGACCCCTTTTCACTTCTGATCTTGTGTTGGAAAAATCTAGGGATATCCCCTTGATGTTCATAATAAAACAACCAAATGCTGCTCGATGGTTCTTTAGCACTACCAGCAATTCCTCCTCCTCATGCATGCTCAATGAGGATAAAATGATGACGGGAAGCTTCTCATTTTTTTCCCAAGAAAATGTACTTTAAATGTGGAGGAAGTGGCTTCAGCTCGAGTTCTGGAAGAAACTACAATGATGGGATCAACGGTGGCAGAGGTGGTCCTAAATCTTCATAGTTCTTGGTGTAAAGCATGGCAATGTCTTCAGAAATAGAACACACTCCTCCAATGAACAAAAATGGGTGTAATCATCCACCGAGTTAAAGATCAAAGCCTCTAATGGTAGTTGTTGATATACTTGGGTGAGAGTGAGGCATGATGCCTCTTCATTTGTCATTGGGCATGGTTTCTCCTCTTCATCATCAAGGTATTTCACTGCATTTATCAATGAAACCTCCTTATTATGCTGAATAATATCCACTTTCAAAGTTCCGTTTTGCACCTTCATCATCACATCAACCATATTTGGAAATGGCTTCCTTATGAATAAAGACACCTCACTATTCAATTGCTACCACATGCGACAATGTGCCTTCTAATCAGCCTTTGATTAATAGTCTGCCATCTTTATCTTAAAGCTGTCATCCAGAATGCCCAGTGTCAATATTCCTCTTCCCATCTCTAGCATCATGTCTAGTGTAGCTTGGAATGGATTCCCTAAGAGTATCTTATAGACATGATCATCCTGCATCTCTATGATTGCAAAGTTAGTTGGAGAAATACATTTTCCACCTTGACTAAAACATCCTCACAGATACCAATTGACCTCACCACTGAATTGTCAGCCAATTGATTCTCATGTTGCTCTTCCTAGATTCCTTCAACACCAATTTCTTGAATGTTGTCAAGGGAATGAGATTTAAGCTTGCTCTAGAGTCACAGATACCTCACCAAACTTGATCTTGCCGATGTAACATGGTATATTAAAGCAACTTGGATCTTGCCTCTTCTATGGCGATCTCCTCTGAATAAGTGAACTGACTTCCTCTTTCAATAACACTACATATGAATCAACTATCCTCATTTTTTTATTGATTATGTCCTTAAAAAATTTACCATATGATGTAATCGTTTCTATAGAATCTATAAGAGGTATGTTGACATGAAGCTTTCTAAATGTATCTAGAAACTTCTAGAATTATTGGTCAACCTTTTCCACCTTTAGGATATTCTGGAATGGTACAAGAGTCACCAACATACTCTGGTGAGGTGGAACATGTGTCCTTCTTAGATTCCTTTAGCTCTTCAGTTTCCTCTACTACTTCCTTCTCCTGTCATGTGGTGTCTGGCTCAAGGGGATCAGTAGCTAACACTAGTCCCATGTTACCTGCCTTGTTGTTTGCATCTGAGATGGTCTTTTGTTCATTCAACAATTTCTTACCACTGTAGAGTAATAATGCCTTCACGTGCTGGTTACTAGTGGGTATGTTTTTATTTGTGGGGAATTCCTATTATCCTGGCTTCTTCAAGGATGCTACCTCTACTACTATATGAGAAATCTGGTTTTCTATGTTGCGTATCTATACTTCTTGATACTAAAACTCCCTCTGTGTTTGACCTATGATAGTCTCATTCTGACTGACCAACTTGCCTAGCATATCCTCTATGCACTCTATCTTTTTGGGGCCCCTATCCTGCTGATGCTATTGTGGTGCACTACCTTGCCGTGGCTTGGCCTATTGTGCTTGAGATGGGTCCTACTAAAAGTTGTTGGGATCTTTCCATGAGAATTTAGGATCCTTCCTACATGAATATTCATTATTGCCTCTGTAGTTCTACTGCCGCATGTACATGCATTCTTCTTCCTTGTTTCTCGATGAGCTTCCAGATTTCTATCTAGTTTCATGCCAAGGTTGTCCATCTTCTCTTTCAGTGTTGTGATCTCTCTGGACACTCCAACACTTTTGAATGTTGTTGGAGTTTCTCTTCCTATCCCCATGACTAATTTCTAGCCATGTTCTTTAGAATTTTGTGACACCTAGATGCCTTATTATTTTGAAAAAATCTTGCTCTTGTGCTATTAAGTGTGGTTCTTTCCCCTTTATGCAACACATAGTACAAAGTCTTTGCTTGTCCATTTGGGTCAATCCCATTATGAGGGACCTTACTCAACATATTTTGGAACCTCCCCCATGCTTTAGTATAAGACTCCTTTACATGATTCTTAAAATTGGAGATCCAACCAACTAAGTCATGTCTCTTTTATGGAGGGAAGCATCTTTTAAAGGAGGTATCAATCATTCCATCTTAGGTGGAGATACATTTTGAGGGTAGGCTTAAGAACCAAGCCTTTTCCTTATCTACCAGTGAGTATGAAATAGCTTCAAGAAAATTACTTTCATAGGCTCCCTATCCATCTTTAGTATGTCACAACTTTCCATAAAATTACTGATATGAAACTTTGGATCCTTGATGTGGAAAATTATCGCACTAAAAATTCACTAGGAATGGAATTCCTTTAGTTTACCAAAACCAAAGTGCAATAATTCCACCCGCAAGAAGAAGGGTATTATTGCGGTACAATTGAGGATCGAATCCCAAAGGACAACTTGTTTAAGAATTATCTAATGAAAATAACTTAGCACGAACTAGTACTTATCACAAAAGTTGAGATTGGTTTGTTTAACTAAGTTTGCAAGAATAAAAAGAGCTAGATTAAGGTTTTAGTTATCAATAGATGTAACACTATGATGTAACTAGGTTTCACTGCCACTACTCAAATCTATGCAATCATTTAAATCCAACCTATATGAAGATATAATTGGAGTTATGCCAGTTTCCCCTTTTGTCTTCATAAACTTGCATGAGTAGATATCCGTGTAAGATCGATGTCTTGTTACTTACGGATCCTCTATCCATTACTCTGGAGACTTTCCATCAGAATTTCGCATCAGGATGTCAACCAAAGAAACCTGTATTCAAATCTTAAATGTTGAAGTTCTCACGGTAAAAGATAATGATAAATCTCATAAAGCGGGTGATCAATTCACAAGACATGCAAAAAGACGATTATCTATGAATGAAATTAGTTCATACAAGAGTTGGAATATGAATGAAATTGCTAGAAACAAATAGTGGAGCTAGTCCCCACACCCTAGTGAAAAGACTACTCCCTCGACATGGTGAGATTAATATCACTAAAATAGGAGGACAGCATCATGGTCATGATGGTAATAGAAACAACTTGGCTTGGTGTAATACAATAGACTTCCTTCCTTATTGCTCCTTCCAGTATTAACTATGACTTGTAGCAGAAGTAGGTGGATGGATAATAGCTCGGAGGAGAGATCGATTGGGTTAGGGAGATCGATGACCTAGAGTTGCTAATGAAAGAGATCTGTCGATCAATGCTAGAGTTCAATAGATGTTTCCAAACTAGGTCGATAGGTCTCATCCTTTATCTGATCTCAGCAGTATCCTTTCAGAGAAATTTGCCTCTAGAAAATCTAAGATGATTTGTACGGCTACGCCGGGGGCCTATTTATTGGGTCATGGCTATAAACCTCTTTCCATTAGTGTTAATCACTTTTTGTTGATCGATGGGTCTGTCGGTCTTGGATTTCTGGTCGATGGAACTGTCGACCTTGGGAGTCGACAAGGCTATGGAGCATCTGAGTGTCGACCATGAGTCAATGAGGCTGTCGAGAGAGTGTGCATCGAGCATTGGGATCTATTGTTAATGCTTGACATTGGAAGAAAATTGAAGGTCGATTGTCATGTTGATCGATGGGTGGATTTTTCTCTCAAACACAAAATTTATTCATATGGACCCATAATCAAACTTGTTGCAGAGTGATAAAATTCAAAACCTACAAAGGGATTCAAGAAAAGTATTAAATTACTTAAAATTAGCATAAAAACTTAAGTAGATCAAAATAAAGCGATTCCCGATGAAAAGTAGGCTATATGAATGCTAAATTAGACTAAGAATGCAACTCAAACTAGGATGAATATGCATTCATCCTCCATACTATGCCCATGAAAAGCCTATGATTTTATAAGTTCCACCAACCCTACATCAATTTTATAGCTATCCACATTTACTGCCTACTTCACTATTGTGTCCCAACTATGTTGTAGATGATGAAGCCTTTATCTTTGCAAAACAATTTTCTCCTTAGCTTCCACATTACCATCTCCCATTGCTACTTGTTCTGGTTGTATTTCTTCTAGTGGTGGAGTTTGGAGAAGTCCATCCATAGAATCATTGTACTCATATTCTCTATGATAGAGTTTGTCTGTGCTATTGCTCGGTGGGGTTGATTCACTATAATCGGTGGTCTTGGTCTAAACCATGCACTAGCTCATGCAAATATTTGACAAAAGTGGGAACTAGATACTAGTGCTTAAATGAAGATTTGAATTTTCAGCTTAAAAATAACAAAAATAAAAAGAAAATTATGTCCTAGGGTGGCCGGTCACAACACGTGTAGTCTATATTATTGTTTCCCCAGTAGCAACACCAAACATTTGATGCATATTTAATACACGTATATAATGCAAGTGCATGTATCTAAGTAATATAAGCCAAAAGAGGCCTAGATATCGATCACAAGGAAACATGAATCTAAAGACTACTACTAACTATGACTCAATCATCAAGGCGTAGTGAAAAAGTTGATTGATTGATTAATTCACTAATTGCAAGAACTAAAACTAAATTAATAAGGTTGTGATAGAAAATGAAATGGATTCCCGAGTAATATAGTTTCACCATGGTTTATACTATAATTAACATTATTTATCAGTATTTAGTTCTCGTAGCCCTGGACCAAGGGAACTATAGAAATAATTACACACTCTTACAACGTAATTCACTACCTAATCTTATATAAACCCCACTCTGATAGTGATTTAATTAATAGTTAGGTTCTTTAATGAATCTTGTGGGCTATTCCCTTCACAATCGTAATCCCTCTCACTAGGCACAATATAAATTGTGTACTACTATGACTTTTCCAATCCCAAATTCATCTCTCAATGTAATATAGGATCTGAGAAATTATCTATGTTGATCAAGCACAATTAATTCATGTTGCAATCATAGGAGTATGTCTAGAAATTAGGAAAAACATATATATATATATATATATTTATATATATATCAACACAAATGTCAAGTACAACACATAAAAAAGCTACTCCCCGATCCTACGGAATTAAGAGATTAGCCCCACATGATTTTGGTTTCCATACACATAGATGAAGAAATTGAAGGTGAGGAACACATTAAGGAATTAATGGAAACCCCTAGATAAGATAGTCCAGATGAATCCCTCTGACGAACGTGACAATTTTCTATTTTATGGATGCAAATCCGTCCACCGGAGGTGCTCAATCATCCAGAATGTTGATTTATCCTCTCCTTTCTCTTCTCATTGCTCTCCTCTATTATGCAACGAGCTTCAGCGTGATTCATAGGTCTGGTCAAAACCATCCTAGTCATAATATTGACATGGGGCTTCACAGAGTCATGGCCTTTAGATTAAACAACATTTTTAATCTTGTCTAAAAATAACAAGTCAGTACCACCGACAAGATGTCGATGGCACTGAGCCCTCTTATGTATGTGCAGATCTATGTATGTGCCGATACTACTGACTGAGGCATCGATAGCACCGAGTTTCTCCCTAACATCTCTTGGAAATTTTTGCATGTACAAGTTGATACCACCGACTGGAGGTTTGTGGTACTGAACTTCTCTTGTTGTGTTACTCTCCATCAAGTCAGTAGTACTGAATCTTCTATTCGTGCCATCGAGCATCTTCAACTCATGCATGTATTTTTCTTCCATTTTTGGTACCACCTACAAGGTTGTCGGTAGTAACGAGTTGAACCAAGACATGTCAATTCACCTAAAATTCAAAATAAAGAACATAAGTCCAATAATTTATCATAAATCAATATAAAATAGAAACAATAGATAATTTTATTGCAAGCATTTGTTATAGGCTAATGATGATGAATCATGCATATCTAGTATCAAAATGAGCAAATATTCCTCAAATACATGATAGAATAGACTGTAAAAAATAGATAATATTCAGTGCTTAAGATGACCACACAAGAGGCAGGTTGGATTCCATCCACCTTTCTAGGTTGTACACTTTCTTTGAGGATGGTATCGATGACAACAATTGCACTCAGAAGGTCTCTTCTCCTTACTACCATGTTTAAACTTTTTGATACTCTCACCATGTGGCGGGGCTTGAAAACCTAGGTAGGACTCAATAGATAAGGCTTTATCAACCATCCACTAAAAGCTGAGGTGGGGCTATGGGGCTAAAGAATGACCAACATGGTGGTTGAGCCCTTCCAAGAATAGAGTAGCCATACAATCCTCACACAAACAAATAATGTAATGCTCAAGCAACAAGAACCTTTACACATACGCTGGAATAGTGCAAACTGTTGAGCTCTGCTTCCTTCTTCGTAAGAGTGACAATGCAAATTTACTTCTCAAAAAAGAGTGCTAAGAATTTCTCCCAAGATAAGGTAGAAGTATCACAAGATTGAGATATCCCATGGCACCAAACTCATGTTGGACCATCCCATACATAAGAGGAAAATTGTACCTTATTATGGGGAGGACATTTTTTATCCTCAAAAGTCTGTTCCAAGGATAAAACCAGTCATTTTCCTTACCCCTTGAAGTAGGTTGACTACATCTCCACAAAGTCATTCAGCAAGTACTCCTTTGACTTGTTAGAAATAGGAGAAGTGCTTAGATTTCCCACCATCAATGTGGTGAGAAACTATTGTAGAAAGGCTAACTCAAGCTTAGAAGAGAGTCAAAGTAGTAGAGGTGAACAACACCATGATATGTTGGTAGAACATGAGAGCTCGATATGGTTCTTGGAGGAGGATCTAATTGCATGTTGAAATGAGGGTTTCTCAACGTGTTGTGCTGTGTGAAAGGTTGAACTCAGGGGTAGCATTGGTATCCTCAAACATGTTGGTTCTCCTCAAACATAGGTATAACTTAATAAGGGAAACATATTAAGGAATATTTTTGAGATAGTCAGTTGACTGACCACATATAAGCATTGATACCATCTGGTAAGGAGTGGGACCTGAAAGAAGTACACTCCTTACTGAATTTAAGAAAATAATGCATAAAAACCCTATTCACTCACAAGCACCAAATAAAAATTCTCAAATACGAGGTTGCATAATATTTTCTCAAATAGATTAGTAAAGAACATAGTTTTGTAGCCATAAAAAGCTAAACCTAACTATTACAAAATTTTCTATCTAAGTTTGACCAGGGGGGCAAAAAGGGCCTCTAACAAGATATAAAATCTAACATATTAGGATCACTTTGCGGCGATCAACCTATCCATCACAGAAGTATTCCTAAAGCTAGTCATGGGCAACACCTCCTACTTCCTGGTCCTAAGACTGTGATCAACTTCTGGGCGGGTTGAAGGAAACATCTATAAAAGGAAACAAACAAAAGAAAGGACATCACCATATCTATGTCAATGTGTAAAGTAAAATAAATGGAAAATTATTAAGGTAAGGGAAGACCAATTGAAGAGATGATAAGAAAGGGGCATCAAAAGGAGAAAACATTTCAAAAGATTTAACGTGTCCAATATAGGAGGCAATTATTAACAAGGATATGATTAATAACATAATTATGGACTTATAAATTCATATCAACATAATCCAAAGGATAAATAGTTGCATGTTGAGACAAATACTAACTAGCCTACACTAAAACTTCAGTACCAAAAATATATAATTTTACAGGGGAATAAAACCCAATGCATGGTAGAGGAATAAAACCCAATGTCGAATATCATATGTGGCAGTGGAATAAAAGCCAATGTCAAGAAGGGAAATAAAACACAGTTTCTATGACATTATAAGTGGTAGGGGAATAAAACCCAATTCCTCTATGGTGTCACTACTTCTAGTTATGACTAGTCAACCACATAAGAAAATATGGCAGGAAATATACAATATAGTTAATTTCATGCAAAGGATGATAATATCAAGTTGTCATCAAGTGATAGTTAGAGGACACAAATAAATAGCAAGATTAGACCACAAGACCATTATTATTGTATTTATGTATCAACATAATAAATTAACAAGATATTCACCAAGAAGAGTACTTTCACAACTTGACAAGTAAATTCACAATTCAATTAATGCAAAATATGGAAAAATGATATGTAGTCATGATAACATCCACTCTAAATAGAGGTGATGCACATTACTTGACTTGGATGTTTAGATTAGAACAACATATTACCCTCTACACTCTAGAAATCCCTCAACCTACTCATAATTATATTTATATAGATCAGTGTTAAATTATGTCTTATAACATGAAACCCGCAAAATGAAACCTTGGATGAACCCTAGATTATTTCATGATACTAATCTAGTAAGAGGGTCATATATTACTGATTCAATGTCTGATTCTACATACATTCCTAAATGCACAATTTTATTCATAATAATTTCCCTCAATTATAAAAAAGAGAGTAATAGAGACTACAACCATAAAAATCAAGCATTAACATAGGAACCATGCATTGAAACTAGACTAGTAAATATAAAAAAATCTCACAATTACAGAATATTTTTTAGAGATTCCAACAATTATTTTTGGATTGTACACGCTTTATAGTACTTACTAATTAGTTGTGGAAATGATATGTGAATGAAAAAAATAACCTTGCATTATCATCTTAAATCTTAGACCCTGACGAGGTGATTTTGTCGCAATATCATCTAAATAGTCAAATAGTTTTCACCACATAAACATATAGACATGGAATAAGTCCAATAAGACCATGGGAGGAAAGAACACAAGGTAAGGATTCGAGGAAAAACTTGAGAAAATGTGAGAAACCTCCTTCAACTTGTATCCATGCCATGGAAGAGAACAATGATCGGATCTAGGCGGTAGAATATGAGAAAACAAAATGAGTGTTGCTTGGGCCAAAACAACTATCCTTAGAAAAATAAGGAGTTTTGAAATGTCTTACCCTCTGAGAAACTGGTAGGAAGTGAATGGAGTTATTGATAGTGAGGAATTGCATGGCAGACAGAAAAACAATCTAGTAGAACAAACTTGAGTGAAATTGGTCTGAGAGAAAGGTTGCAAGTACACATCTGGTGCTTAGGGTACATATATATATGGGGTAGAGAAATGAATATATATATATATATACATATATATATATATAGACACACACACACACACACACACACCCCTTTGATTGGCTAGACATCTCTTTGTTCAGTTCATGCACACCACAAGTAGACAGAACATGATCTCTTATTTGCCTTCCAATGGGTACATATATATACATATATATACATGTATATATGTATATATACACATATATATACATATATACATATATGTACACATATATATATGTACATATATATACATACATATATACATATATATACATATATATGTATATACATACACATAAATATATATATATATATATACATACAAATATATATCTATATATATATATATGGCTAAAAGAATTGTGTACATGAGTACATGTAGCTTACATGTACCCATCTCTAGTTATGATAATTGTGAAATTATATTTAACAATCTAACCTTATGGATGTGATGCATACCCCTTAGATAAGATGTGTATCAAAAATCATCGCAATCTGACATTCATATATCATCCTATGAAAGAATATGTGTATTTTGTAATCAATAGTAAGTTGAAAAAACTACAGTAACCGTTGGATGATATATTGGTATATCTCATGATCCATATAAGATACGATGATGATTTTTCAAATGCATCTAATCTATATAGTGTTGAATCAATCCATATGGTTGGATTTTGAGTGCATACTCCACATATGCCATTTTAATGGTAGGTACACATAAATTACATTTACCGGTCGGTACACACTTCCTAACCTCTCTCTCCCTCTCTCTCTCTCTCTCTCTCTCTCTCTCTCTCTCTCTATATATATATATATATATATATATATATATATATATATATATATCTATACACACACACAAAGATATATATATATATATATATATATATATATGCATATATATGGCTAGCTGTTCATTCAATACCCGCATGGGTAGCCATGATTTTAGCTACCCGTCAGTTGCGAATGTAATTATATGAAAAAAAAATAACTGGAAGGACCAAAAAGTAACTATGTTGATAATAAAGTAACTATATGACTAAAAAATTAAAACCTGGTAGAATACATAGGAAATATATATGTAATTTTATTTTGAAATCTGTTGTTGTAAATGGAACTATCTATGCATGAAAAGTAATAGTTTTCAAGGTAAAGTAACCCTCCACATGTTTAAAGTAAGAAATTTGAAAAAAAAGTAACCAAAATAGGGGGTGGGTAGATACCTGCACGGGTATTAAAGATGAGCACTATATATATACATATATACATTTACATATATACATATATATACATATATACATACACACACAAACATATATATATACACATACATACATATATATACACATATACACATATATACACACATATATATATACACATGTATATATATATATACATGTATATATATATATATATATATATACACATGTATATATATATAGAGAGAGAGAGAGAGTCAGGCTAGAATACACTCGAGTGTATCCGAAGCGGAATACACTCAAGTAGTTTTTCATGATGCAATATTTTTTTTTTAAATCTAATCCATTGATCTTCTTAAACATCTCGTGAACAACTCATACACAAAATTTGAGCACATTTTGATATATATAGCTCATGTTATGAAGACCGCAAAAATTATGCATTTCAAATTAGTTTCGCGCGTCAATTTTGTTGCCCTTGGATGAGTGACTTACACTCATCCAAATGGGCTCAAAATTTGTATGTAACCTAGTTATAGTATGACGGTGAAGATCAACAGTTTACATTTTGCAAAAAATAGTCTTGATATGCAAACACACTTGAGTGTATTCGTGCGATCCGTACACTCGAGTGTATTCTAGCATGACTCTCTCTCTCTCTCTCTCTCTATATATATATATATATATATATATATAGATATAGATATATATATATGTATATATACATGTGTATATATATACATATATATACATATATATATATATAGATACATATATACATATATATATACACGTACATATATATATATATATATACATATATATACATATACATATAAATATATATATATATATATTTATATATATATACATATACATATATACATATATATATATATAAATATACATATATATATACATATATATATACACGTATATATATATGTATATATATGTATATATACATATATATATACATATATATATATATATACATACATATATATATATTTATTATAGTTGTTGCAAATATAACTATATATGCATAAAAAGTAATAATTTGTAAGGTAAAGTAACCCTCTAGATGTCAAAAGTAAGAAACTCCAAAAAAAGAAAACAAAATAGGGGGCTGGAAGCTACCCGCACGGGTATTAAATATGAGCCCATATATATATATATGCATATATATATATATAGTTAGCCTAGAATACACTCAATTTTATAGATTATATAATACACCTCAGTGGTCTTTGCCTATCTATAACATGTTTGTGCAAAATTTAATCCATTGATCTTTATGGTTACAATAATAATAGGACAAAATTTGAGCCGATTTGGATGAGTGTAAATCACACATCCAAGGACAACAAAATCGATGTAAAAACTAATTTGTAATGCATGATTTTTGCCTCCTTTATATGCATGACTTATAAGTGTCCAAATGATCTAAAATTTATTGTATAGTATATTCTTGAGATATTTAAGAAGATCAACAATTTAGATTTGCAAAATAATTGCTCCATAATGGAAAATAATTGAGGTGTATAGTGCCTCTGGTATACTCGAATGTATTGCACCATTACTCTCTCTCATATATATATATATATATATATATATATATATATATATATATATATATATATATATATATATATGGGTATATATTCCCTTCTTGTGCGGGTAACTAGTTTTTGTTACCTGTTGATCTGTATTGTAATAGGAAGGCACCTAATTGTAATGAGACAACCAAAATTGTAATACATAAAATCATTTTGTAAAATACATTGTGAAATTTTTATTCTCCCTCTGAAAACATTAAGAATGATATTTATCATAACCGTTTACGTGACATCTAGGCTTTATATTACAATTTTGATCATCTCATTACAACATTGATTGTCTCACTTCAACTATGTGTCTTCTTATTACGAAATAGATGCACGGGTAACTAACCTTTGTTACACACACGTGTAGTGAATGAATGGTGTGATGGACTAGATTTTGGCTTAATTTTGAGGACAAAACTTCTTTCAAGGTGTGTAGGATTTGATAGAGTGTTCATTTGCAACTTTAATTTCAAATGATATATTTGAATTCATATCTTTAAGTTATGTTGAGATTACCTTTTATCTTGAAAAGTTTGAGTATTATTTGATGTTGATATCATCACTAAGATCTCTAAGTTAATGTCTTTTTGAGGTATTTAATTGCCTTGTCATATAGTTGAGTTTAGGGACCAAAATGGAATGCGATGTACATCGTGTTGTTATAAAACTATAGTTAAAATTTGACAATGGTTGGTGGTTCCTAGAGGAAGTTGTTTAGGTTTGAAGTTTGTGAAATGATGTGCAATATTGGTGTTTAATAGACCGAAGTTTAAATAGATTGAGCCTGAGTTGGCTGTGTCACGTACCCCTGCATCCTTCCTGAGTGGCATGGATAAGATCTCACCACAAATCTTTAATCAAGAGGACAAATCATGGAAGAGAAAAGGGTCATGGATCAATGTAGGTGGAGGGGAGCTTCGGACCGTTGATGTGTATCTGACGTTGAGAAGATCATCATCTTTGCAGTAGTTATTCAGCCACTTGAGGAGACTAAGTTGCCACCTCTTACCTCGTCTCCATTTCTTCTCACAGATAAATGATAGAAAGCACTATGAGAGGAAGAAGGAGCTAAATAGTAGACCAGAGGAAGATAAGAGAGGGAAAAGAAAGTGCAAGGTCTGTGGAGTTCATTACCGATCTCCTTTTGGACTCCTACGGAGGTTTTGGTGGTTAAAGTAGCCCATCTAGTTGGAGAAGATGATGAAGTCCAGAGGGTTAGTGGAGTCCATCCTTCTTAGCTCTATAGGTTCCATAGAGTCCTTGGAAGGTTTCCAAAGCCCTTGGGAGCATCTAATTTGTGAGGGGAAAAGAGGTGCCTCTTCTCCTTTTGCTCCATTGTAACAACACCCTGAGATAGAGAGGGCCTTGTCACGAAGCTCAGAAGATGTAGAGGAGGGTTTACGGTGTTGAGTTCATGTGGCGTGGAACCCTAGATATGTGGATAGTAGAAGATATTGGGGAATAGGCTCCACTCGCTGGTTGTTGCTTGTTGAAGATCGTCCATGCAGTGGTGTTGTTGCCATAGTAGAACAAAGATCTGTAGCCGAAACCCAAGGATCATGTAGACAGGGAGATCAAGGATGTTCATTCGAAACTGATGGTGGCCTTGGTACCCGAAGATGAGCCCACACGAACTGCTGATTTCTCATCAGAGAAGTTCTTACGGGAGCAGGCTATGATGGAGCCTCATCGACCTTAAGATTTGGAGGATGAACTAGTTTGCAAAGAAGTTGTAACCTCACATATTGACCCCCGCCAATGTTGTGGAGCGGCTAGGAGATGTCATGCAGGGGTTGTGCTCGCCAGAGGAGGGAGCCCCACAGTGGCAACAACATTACGGGAGGTCAGGGTCGCACGTAGCGCCTAGGCCGAACGACGCAAATCCAAAGTGAAGGAGGGAGCGGCCGATTCACTCAAACTAGAACTGAATAGCCAAGTCACCCATGCTAAAGAAGAGCAATGCCTCTTAGAGGCCACATGGAATTACTCGGTTGGTCAGACAAGGTGATTAACTCAAAAATATTCATTAAATACCAGGACCTTGCATAATCCATACTAATTAGCTCAAGCATCAGAATATACAAACAAACTATTGAAATTCTAAAAAAATGTGTAGAACAACATGGTTGCATAATATTAGGCTTTCGATGCATTAATATCAGTAATATCATGTAAGTTGTGAAATGATTATTTGATGTATAATAAATATCAAATGATGGCCTAAAATTATGAGAATGCATCAATAACTCTTATATATGATTTAAAATCCATTTGATATCGGATATGATCATGTTATGATATGTAATCATGTAATTTGCTCCATATGACTAATTAGGGCTAATAACCCTAATTAAAAAAAATGGTGATTCATTCATCCCGTCACTAGGGTTTGAACTCTTGACCTCTCAGGCATACAACACAACTCTTACAACTCAGGTGCCACTCCATTGGCTAATAAACCTAAATAATGTGCAATAAATACATATATGTTCAATAAATGTTGGAATATCCAGTATAAGCTCATATCACTACATGGAAACTTATATTTAATTATGAGATCATAATTATGCATATGAATAATGTACATGTTAAATGATCCTAAGATGGTGAGAAAACCCTAATTGGATTAATGAAACTAATCTAGGGTTAATACATGCAAACAATGATATGGAAGCTAATGTTCAGTTGATGAATCCAAATCTGTAACATAATTGGAAAATATAAGATCAGTAGATAATCCCAAGACAAGGATACAAGTAATAATGATGGGAATATCATAAGTCTAAGTGAAACCCTATTGAACATGACTAGGGTTAAGATGATGAGAACCTGATGGTAATATATGATCTTGTCTTAACCAGGGGATTGACCAAGATATAGTCGAATGAAGATAAGTTGACATCAGGAATGTGGTTTATGTTATCTTGATCAAGATACGCCCTTACCTCTTACTTGTCTTATTATACAATATGCTTGTGTTATATTTTTAGTAAAGTACTTGACATATGATACTAGATGAAATGATTGTTCTTGTATTATATCTTGCTTGATTTTCCATACTTGTATGGCTATGAACACATGAAACATAAGATATATGGTCCATTATATGATTACACTAAATCTCTTTGGTAGAACATTGCATTGATGAAAACACTAAATCTCTTTGGCAGAATAGTACATGTAAGCACTAAATCTCTTTGGCAAAAAAGTGCATTTGGCAGAATAGTACATGTGAGCACTAAATCTCTTTGGTAGAATAGTGCATGTGGTTGATCAACTTTACATATAATGGAAAATGAGCTTAAAATATGCGTTCTCTTTTGTTAATGAACATCTGTGTTCAAGTATAGGTTTTTGTTATATTTCCTTAAAACGGCCAAGTATTAGTTTTATCTTATTTCCAAGCTTAGTAATGAGAGGTTTATAAAAAGACATGTAGGCGTACTCAGCACAATATTCTTGAATATTTTGCTGACGTGTACCACTTGTAATCTTTTCTTTAGGTTGTGGACATGTGTTCTTGAAGAACAAGGATAGTTGAGAGTTGTGTGGCGAGCTGATGTACAGGTGGACCTATTGTCTTAAGATCCTACTATTTAGTGGTAGTACATGTATGTGTAGAAGTTTACTATTCAATATGTAATATCAAATGTTGTAACAATTCATTATGTAATTATGTGTTGAATGGTGAACATGTGTTTTATGGTTTTATTATTGTTGATAAGCATGTGCTACTTTTGTTTCCTTCCAACTTCCTCTGATTTTCTTCTTCTTAGCCTAGTGTGTGGTGTTTAAATTGGGATTCTCACTGAGGTGATGTTTCAATTTAGACGTCACACATCAGATTAAGTTGTATAAAATCCGGGTATGTCACGGGTGGTATCAAAGCTTGAACAATAGCAAAGCCTTACATTTGATCATTATGCAACTCAAACTAAAGAACCTTACACTTAAAAAAATCATTAGGGTTAGCTTAGTCATATTTTAGAGACTACATCTAACCTAGCCTCTAGGTTAGCACCTAGATGTCCGAGAACTAGGTCTAGACAAGTACTTGTTTTATAACAAGTCCTAAGATGACATTATTTACTTATAATGTGGCGGTATGGGACACTACATTATTTGGAAATGATGTACATTAAGGGAAGAGTAACCCTAGACATATGGAACTCATTGTCTAGAGTAGCTACACTTGTCTACATCATGTTCTCACCCTTTTCACTAGTTTTCATGGCATTGTACTCTCTACAATGTGTGGGACACTCATTTTTTGGATTTGGTTTTTGATTCCAATTAGATCGAGACTCAATAGTTTTCTCTGACGGTGTTTTCTCAGAGAAAAACTATATAATATTTTATTATATATGTAAGTATTACAAAAATGTGTCCCCACCCATGTACAAGTAGGAGGTGGTCATGCAACCTAAGTGAAAGTGAACGACATCAATCTAGAAGAGAGAGGAGTTCTAGATTAGATGTCTAGAGCCTTGTTAGAATATATGATATATGGAATATATATAATAAGTTTTGATGATATGATGTAGGTCTTATATAGATGATATAAAATAGTTTATGATGATCAATGTTGTGTTGAAGGACTTATGTTCAGTTTTGAGGATGCAAGATGAGTTATGATGATGCAAGTAACTAGGCTTCTATGAGATAAGATATGTAAGTTAAGACAAGGTTGTGAGTCAACATGAGCCTCAAGCTCTTTTACAAAGGAGGACCTCTAGTGTTGGGACAAGTTATAGGGTTAACTCTAGAGAGAGTGAGACCCAGAGGGAGAAGGTTAGAGAACCTAAAATCCAAGATATGATTATTATGAGAAATATGTGATATGAAGTGCCCTAAACTAGACTACTCCTAAGTGAATGAGTTGAGTCCCTTTATGCATGATTCCTATAGATATCTTGAACCCTAGATGCCCCTGGAAGGGCCAAACCCTAGAGTCAGAGAGAGGCTGGTTATATGTGCATGTCAGAATATGAATATGAGAACCTACCATCTGGGTGACGGAAAGAAATTCCCAAGACCCTGAAGGCGATAACTATGTTTTAGTTTCTGTGAAGCCTCATGATTAGGTTGGTGGTTCTTGATAGGAATATAGTGGTTGCATATATAAGAGAGTTTAGGGTAAGCATGTTTCACGGGTAGAGATCTATGAAGAGTATGCCAAAGCATGTTTTGTTTTGTTCTTACGTGTCTAGAGCTTATAAGGCTATCACTAGTGCCAATGAGGTAATTCGAGAACCATAGGCTAAGAGAGGAAAGATAAAGTATAAGCATATGAAATACTCACAAAAGATGAGTCTTCTTAGAGAGGCTAAGCACGAGACTACCCTCATGATAAGTGTTAGGACCTCAATTGGACTAGATGAAGTTTTGATATATGTTTAACAAGCCACTCACAGAAATTTGTTTGGAACAACCATGATATAATATATGTAAGGATGTGATCTAATCTTGAGACCTGATATATAGACATAATATGATGGATACCTAGAGATGGTTTAATATGTATCAATGCATAGATGGTTAACCATACACATGAATAATGATGATAATGTGATATTGTTGGTTAATCTTGTGATGAAATCACTAGTAAATGTTGCAATTTATTATGAGCAATGAAATAAGATCATATGAATGAAACATGTTGCATGAGGTGTTAACCATAGTGCTTAATAAAGATGAAAAATATAGTTTAACAGTTACAAAAACATACTGATTATGACTCCTTGATATGATCTAGATGGATAATGTGGGTCAACTATAGGTAACACCCTCCTAAATGACATATGTTAAATGTTGAACATGTTCTAACAATTAACTCAATAAAATGTTGATGCCACCGTGATATAATGGGCTAAATTTCATTAACTCGTTTAGAACATGGTAATATGATGTGGGAACCCGATGCTTGGGTAAAATAAGATGTAAATCCTAAAATGTGAAAAATGTCATGTATAATCTATTGTTTGAATCTTATTCTTGGGTGAAATTAGTACAAAAATCCTAAATGGAAATGCGACACAGACTAAGCATCTACATCATGTTATATGTTGGGGGAGGGGGTTCACCTTAGATGCTTTTAGAGCCTCCTACGAGTGGTTTACACATGTTCCAAAGATCTTGTTTTTGGATATGTTGCCCCTAGAGTGGTGCCATACATTGGATGAAGACCTTTTGTTTTTCCTTGGAATAATAGAATGTCTTAATTTTGAGGACAAAATTTCTTTTAAGATGTATATGATGTGATGGACTGGATTTTGGTTAAATTTTGAGGACAAAATTTCCTATAACGTGTGTAGGATGTGATATAGTGCTCTTTTCAAACTTTAAATTTCAAATGATATATTTTAATTCGTATCTTTAAGTTATGTTGAAACTACCTTTTATCTTGGAAAGTTTGAGTAATATTTGATATTGATATCATGAATGAGATCCCTAAGTTTATGTCTTTTTGAGGTATTTAATTGACTTGTCATACAATTGAGTTTAGGGACCAAAATGGAATGTGATGTACCTCGATTTGTTATAAAACTATGGTTAAAGTTTGATAATGGTTGGAGGTTCCTAGAGGAAGTTGTTTAGGTTTGAAGTTTGTGAAATGATGAGAAATATTGGTGTTTAATAGACCTAAGTTTAAATAAATTGAGCCTGAGGTGGCTGTGTCACGCGCCCCTGCATCCTAGCTGAGCAGAATGGATAAGATCTCACCACAAATTTTTAATCAAGAGGCCAAAGCCTGGAAGAGAAAAGGGTCATAAATCAATGTTGGTGGAGGGGAGCTTCAGACCATTGATGTGCATCTGACAGATGAGAAGGTCATTGCCTTTGTAGCAGTTACTCAACCTGGGAACAGTGAACTCACATGATGCCGAGCTTGCAAGTCGTGGAGAGGTAAGGGAACATAACTGAGCATTTGTTCACGTCTCCTCACGATGAATATACTCACCCCTGACTTGAGGGTAGAGGGTGAGAAATCAAGGATACTAAATTGCCACCTCTTAGCTCGTTTCCATTACTTCTCATAGATAAAGGATAGGAAGCAACATAAGAGGAAGAAGGATCTAGATAGGAGCCAGAGGAAGATAAGAGAGGGAAAAGGAAGTGCAAGGTCGGTGGAGTTCATTACCGGTCTCCTTTTGGACGCCTATGGATGTTTTGGTGGTGAAAGTAGCCCATATAGTTGGAGAAGGTGATGATGTCCAAAGGTTTAGTGGAGTCCATCCTATTGGTATCTATAGGTTTCATTGAGTCCTTGGAAGGTTTTCAAAGCCCTTGGAAGCATCCGATTTGAGAGGGGAAAAGAGGGACCTCTTCTCCTTTTGCTCTTTCATAACAACACCCTGAGGCAGAGAGGGCCTTGGCGTCGAGCTCAAAAGCTACAGAGGAGGGTCTACGGTGCTGAGTTCATGTGGCATGGATCCCAAGATACGTGGATAGCAGAAGAGGTTGGGGAACTTGCTCCACTCTTGGGCCGTTTCTCACTGAAGATCTTTCATGCGGTGGTGTTGTTTCCCCAGAAGAACAAAGATCTACAGCTAAAACCCGAGGATCGTGCAACCAGGGAGATCATAGAGGTTCGTTCAGAACTGATGGTGGCCTTGGTACTCCAAGACAAGCCAATACGAATTACTGATTTCTCACTGAGAAGTTCTTGCGGCAGGCTGTGATGGAGCCTCTTAGACCTTGAGATCTGGAGGATGACCTGGTTTACAATGAAGTTGTAACCTCACAGATTGACCCCTGACGATGTTGTGGAGTGGTTAGGTGACACCAAGCAAGGCCTGTTCTTGCCAGAGGAGGGAGCCCTACGACGACAGAAGCACTGCGGGAGGTCAGGGTCGCACATAGTGCCTAGGCCAAATGACACAAATCCAAAGTGAAGGAGGGAGCAGCCAGTTCACTCAGACCAGAACTGAACTGCCAGGTCACCCAGGCCAAAGAAGAGAAACATCTCTCAGAGGCCGCATGGCATTACCCGATTGGCCACACAAGGTAATTAACTCACAAATCTTCAGTAAATACCAGGACCTTGCATAATCCATATTAATTTGTTCGAGCATAAAAAAAATACAAACAAACTGCAAAAATTCTTAGAAAAATGTGTAGAACAACATGAAGCATAATATTAGGCTTTCGATGCATTAATATCAGTGATATCATTTAAGTTGTGAAATGCTTATTTAATGTATAATAAATATCAAATGATGGCCTAAAATTACGAGAATGCATCAATAACTCTTATATATGATTTAAAATCCATTTGATATCATATATGATCATGTTATGATATGTAATCATGTTATTTGCTCCATATGACAAAATAGGGCTAATGACCCTAATTAATGTGCAATAAATACATATATGTTCAATAAATGTTGGAATATTCAGTATAAGCTCATATTAGTACATGGAACCTTATATTTAATTATGAGATCATAATTATGCATATGTTAAATGATCCTAAGATGTTGAGAAAACCCTAATTGGAGTAATGTAAGTAATCTAGGGTTAATTATGCAAACAATGATATGGAAGCTAATGTTCAGTTGATGAACCCTAATATGTAACATAATTGGAAAATATAAGATCAGTAAGATAATCCCAAGGCAATAATATAAGTAATGATGATGGGAATATCATAATACTAAGTGAAACCCTAATGAACATGACTAGGGTTAAGATGATGAGAACCTGATGGTGATATATAATCTTGTCTTAACCAGGGGTTTGACTAAGATATAGTTGACAAGAGGATATAGTTGACATCAGGAATGCAATTTAGGTTATCTTGAAAAAGATATGCTCTTAACTCTTACTTGGCTTATTATACAATATGCTTGTGTTATATGTGTAGTAAAGTACTTGGCATATGATATTGGATGAAGTGATTGTTCTTGTATTATATCTTGCTTGATTTTCCATACTTGTATGGCTATGAACACATGAAACATAAGATATTTGGTCCTTTATGTGATAGCACTAAATCTCTTTGGTAGAATAGTGCATTGATGAAAGCACTAAATCTCTTTGGCAGAATAGTACATGTGAGCACTAAATCTCTTTGGTAGAATAGTGCATTTATGAAAATACTAAACCTCTTTGGTAGAATAGTTCATGTGAGCACTAAATATCTTCAGTAGAATAGTGCATATCGTAGATCAACTTTACATATAATGGAAAATGAGCTAAGAATATGTGTTACCTTTTGTTAATGAACATCTTTGTTCAAGTATAGCTTTTCGTTATATTTTCTTACAACTTCCAAGTATTAGTTTTAACTTATTGCCAAACTTAGTATTGAGAGGTATATAAAAAGACATGTAGGTGTACTCAGTACAATATTCTTGAATATTGTGTTGACGTGTACACATGAAATCTTTTGTTTAGGTTGTGGACATGTGTTCTTGAAGAACCATGATAGTTGAGAGTTGTGTGGCGAGCTGATGTGCAGGTGGACCTGTTGTCTTAATATCTCGTTGTTTAGTGGTAGTTCATGTATGTGTAGAAGTTTACTGTTCAATATGTAATATCAAATGTTGTAACAATTAATAATGTAATTATATGTTGGATGGTGAGCATGTGTTGTATGGTTTTATTATTGTTCATGTGCATATGCTACTATTGTTTCCTTTTGACTTCCTCTGATTTTCTTCTTCTTAGCCTAGTGTGTGGTGTTTAAATTGGGATTCTCACTGAGGTGAGGTTTCAATTTGGACGTTAGACATCATACTAAGTTGTAGAAATCTGGGGACATCACAAATGGCCTATATCTATATGTTTATCATATATATATATATATATATATATAATCTTTATTGCCCGTGCGGGTAGCTACCCGCCCACCCTTCCGACCACTTTTTTTCAATTTTTTTCGCAATTGTAGAGGACTATTTTTTCTAGCTCTCCAAAACGTTTTAGCCAAAAATAATACCATTTGCCCCTCCAAAATAAAAAAAACAGGTCCTTATATATATCTGCTGTATATTTTGTATAGAGTTACTCTTTTATTCATGTAGTTACTTTCTGTTCACCGTAGTTACTTTTTTTACATTAGAGTTACTTTTTTAGCTGTTGGGTAGCGAAAATCCAGGCTACCCGCGCGGGCAACGAATGAACACCCATATATATATATATATATATATATATATATATATATATATATATATATATATATATATATATATATATATATATATATATACATACACACATACATACATACATACATACAAACACACACACATATATAAATATCACCCGCCAGTTATCCGGGCTATGGCTGGAAAAAGGATGCGGGCTCTGCCTAAGGCAGTGAAAAAATCCTTTATATATAAAAGAATGATCCAATGAGATTCATGAGATGTTGAGAGAATGAGAGTCCTTTAAATGACTCCCAACAATGATTACTTTTTTCTGATCCAAACATATCGATTGAAATATCATTATTCGACTTAGCTACCCAAATTTCATACATATCATATTTGTGGATCGCCTGTCGTAATAGAATAGTTTTCAATATTTTGTATTGAATTATGGACTTATTTTTAGATGTAGTATATATAAGTTTTATATGAGTACAAGCGAAACAACATTTTATCATGATGAGTTTTTATGCAAAGGAAAGACAATGTTGCTTTTCACATCCATAAAGTTGGATTTGCAAAACACCTTCATAATTTATAGTAATTTATATGGCTCTCATAATCTTACCATAGGAGGGATCTTATAGGATCGTCTCTCTCCCTCTCTCTTTATATATATACATATATATATATATATGTATATATGTGTATATATGTACTATGTATCTATGCAGATATATACATACATACATACATACATACATATATATATATATATATATATATCTGTGTGTGTGTGCGTACATTATATATATATATATATATATATATATATATATATATATATATATATATATATATATATATATATATATATATATATATATAATGTACGCACACACACACACACACACACACAAACACACACACACATATATATATATATATATATATATATATATATATATATATATATATATATATATATATATATATATATATATATATATATATATATATATATCTGTGTGTGTGCGTACATAATATATATATATATATATATATATATATATATATATATATATATATATATATATATATATGTGTGTGTGTTGTGTGTGTGCGCATATATAACATATATATATATAAGTATGTATATGTACATATATATGGCAACAATCCAATGAGTAAACGTATCTTTATGAGAGTATGAGAGGCATTTTGAATAACGATATCCACAATAAAAAACTTTTCATTATACAACAATATGGATTATAATTATACATTAATGCTTGCATCGATACCAAAATTTATCATGATTAAATTATATATCATGCACAATAACAAGATACTTTTCAACACTCTATACTGATTTTTAGGTTGATTGTTGGATGTAGAAAGTGTAATTTCTACATATTGGCATGCAAAAAAATCCAAATGTAGTGATTTTTCTTGATAAGGTAAATGAATTTATGCTTTTCCCATCTATATGGTAGAACTTAAAAAACAAGATATACATTTTTAGTTATTCAAATGTCTTTCATGTCCTCATCATAGGATGCTCCTAACTAGATTGATACCCCATATAAATATATATGTATATATGGGATAAAGAGAGGCCTTCTATCCCAATCTCCCAAGCCCGTAGTGGAGGCCAAATTCCTGGGAGGGTGGTAAACCAAGGTGACAAAAAAGTAGGATGGTATAGTGAGACCCCTTGTCTTAGGCCATTATAGCTAGAGAAATAACCAAAAGAAGTGACATTAATTATAATGGAGAAATGACAGGTAGAGATGCAACAACATATCCACATGTTACACTTCTTTGGGAATGCAAAATCAATGAGAGTTTGGACAACTAAATTATATTTCATGTTTTCAAAGGCTTTCTGAAAATCAAGTTCAAGAGTTAAAAGAGTAACATGATTCTTGTGACAATTATTATGGATTTGTTGCAAAGCATAAAAGTATCTTGAACTTTACCTTTCACAAATGCTTACTATTCAAGACCAACAATAGAAGATATTTACCGATCAAATCTATTGTTGAGTACTTTACAAACTATTTTGTATGGCACATTGATCAAACTCATCGGTTTAAATTGTTTTATATTTGTAGTATTCTTAACCATCTTTATGAGAGCAATAAAATTGTAGTTGAGTGGTGAGTTCTCTATGGAGATGCTCATACTGTTATTGTTGAAGTGGAAAAGGTCAGTGAAAGAGTGCTAATCCAAATTCCAAGAGGATTGATAGAAGGGCATACTGAGGCCATCTAGAGTGGGAGAATTGTCTAGGTTCAAAGAGGTGATGGCAGAGTGGATTTGTTCTTTGGTAAATATTAGAATGAGAAAGTATGGTTAAGGAGTTTATTCAAACATAGGACTTCACATTAGGGAGACATAAGTATGATAAAAATATTATGGTAAAAATGATTTTGGAACTGATGAACAATATTTTTGACAATCAAATGGTTGTTATGTATAGGATCCATCAATGCTAAGAGAAAGAATGAAGGAATTTTTTAATGCTATTGCATTGTGATGAAAGAATTTGATTTTGATGTCTCTTTCCTTGATCCAAAATACTCTTGATCATTGTTTCCAAAGAATCTCATAGTGGAAAAACATATGTTGTAACTCCAATTTCTTTAAAGTAAATGCATTTGGATCATAGTATGGATTGGAGTAAAGGAGTAAGAGTTTGGACTCAAGAAGCTTGATATTATGCTTGATGTTACCAAAAGTCTCTTCTTCCACCTCTTAAGTTTTTTTAAGGTTCTATGTGTTCCCTTGAAGGAAAAACCATAGGTAGAAGCATTACAACATTTAACCCAACCGTTAGAGACAATAGATTAAAAGAATGGATAGTTAGTCCAAAATGTTCAAATATGAATCAATTGAGATCCCATGTCCACTATTTGGTGTTGATAATGACCCAAGAATGGTAAAAAATAATAAGACAAGTAGTTCTAAGTAATAATAGGGGGTACATAGAGTCCTAGAAGGAATAACTAAAAAAGGATCTAATCTAGACAAAGAATCTCCTCTCTTCCAACCCATGTTTTTCTTTATTTCAGAAAGAGTAATGTGGCAATATATGAAGTAGAAAAAATCATTGTCAATCATATTATATAAATCAAAGAATTCATCACCATTATCTAAAGAAACCATATTTTTATGTGGATCCCACCCAAGGGTTGTCAATGACTTGTAAGGTGGAGAATAATATAATGAAGGATCAATAGTCAAGTTGGAGTGGTAACTTGAAACCATCAAAAGACCTATGTAAGTCATCTTACTCTTGTAATATATATATGAGAGCCCAAAATCCCAATGTTGTAAGAAGCAACTTGAGAAAGAGGGGCTGAAGGGGGACCCAAAAAATTGTTAGGGTTGGTCATTCTAGAAAGAACACTGCTATTGGCTTTATCAATCATCATATCCACTTTAGCATCTTCAATAACATTAGGATAGATGACTAAAGGGTCAACATAAGAGGCATGGATGATGTATGAGTTGAAGTTAGTTTCCTATTGGTGCTAAGGAGTCAGACAACTTACACGAGGATTGGGGGGTTTATGATACTTTGGTCTGTTAGAGTTAACAACACATGTGTTATCTGAATAAGGATCATCATTATGTTTTTGTGGGTTTCTGGAGCTGGGCTGGAAGAAAGGAGGTCTGTTCTAGTTTTGTTATTGGTTAAAGGTTTCTTATTTAACCTCTCCCAGATAGTGCCTTTTCTAGATTTAGATGGGCCAATATCTTGAGGGCTAGACTCCTTCAAATGCACAACTTGTTGGGGTTTAGGGGCTAACCAAGTGAACGAGTGATTGAATGTTTTATCAAAGAATAAAGGGGAATCATATGTATCCTTGAATGCTAAACATAGAGAGTAAACATGAAGTCCCACTCTATCTTAATCTAGGGATGAATTTGAGTGCTACTCAGGAAATCAAGAAGATAAAAGGATTTGTTGTAATTGAGAGGGATGAGAGTGTGTTGGTGAATATATTGAAGTCTAGGACCCCATACAACAAAAAGGTTTTAAAAAGTATCAAGATCCCAAAGATAATGAGGGAGACCTAAGATGTAAAGCCAAGTAAATACAATTTTTTGGGCTTCTTAAACCCTATGATCCATCAACTATCTGCTAATAGTATCTTGAACAAATTTACCCCCATTAGGAATGATAAGTGACACACCTTGTTAATGTTTGAACTTCAATCTTTCTAAGAGAATATACATCAAATTCTTCTATGAGAAGATTTTAGTCCATGATATAGAGAAACCAAGGATCAAAAGTGCCAAAGCCCCAGTGACATAGATAAAATTGATCTTTAGTCAATCTTGCAGTGTAAATGGTAGAGATAAGTTGGATAGAGTAGATATATAAAAATGTGATAAATTTCTTTACTTGGGTTCTAATATTCAAATATATGGGGATGTCCAAAATGATGTTTGTCATAGGATCATTGTAGGTTAGTTGATGGAGAAGTGCAACTAGAGTGTTATGTGATCGGAAGATACCTCTTAGATTAAAAAGTAAGTTTTATAGAACAACTATACTTCCAACCATGCTCTATGGGAGTGAATGTTGGGCAGTGAAGGAACAAGGTCTCAACAAGATGAACATGGATGAAATGCGTATGTTAAGATGGATATTTGGGAAGAAACGATCACTTAACAAATGACTATATTAGGAATAAATTGAGGGTGGAAAGCATTGATGACAACTTGCATGAGGGCCGACTCAGATGGTATGGACATGTGCAACGCAGACCATCTAATGCGCTTATATGAAGTAATAGTAATGAGTCGAGTACAATTAATAGAAGAAGAGGAAGGCCTAAATTAAGATGGAAAGAGCTTACAAAAAGAGATTTTGAATCTTTGCTCCTTGATCAGAATATGACCAATGATAGAGATAAATAGAATTGAAGGATCCATGTAGCCAAACTAAACATGGTTGGGTTTGAGGTTTAGATTATGATGATGATGTTGTTGTCAATATGAACAATTATAAGAAGAATTATATTCCCCATTACTTTTCTAAGTCACATAAAATTAATAAAAAGATCAGGTACCATAGGTTCAACATAGTAGGAAGTAGTGAGATTCATTGAAAAGGAAGGATGGAAAGACAAATTGCAAGATGGGGTTAGGTTTATTCTTAAAATTTTCAAACATTTAGTGACAACCTTAGAGTATAAAAGAGGTGTAGGGAAACTAGGAGAGGTGGCTAGGGGATGAAAGATGGGTGTCATTAGAGTATACCAAACATTCCTTTAAAAAAAGGAAAAATATGTTTGAATAAGAATTTGAATGATACTCATCCTGGAGGGGAATAAAGTAGTGTGATGTATTAGACTGTCAATTCTGGCCAATATAATAGGTGCGGTAATAGTGGAGTTGGTTTTGATCTCGAAGTGAAGGAGGAAAAGGGTCATAGGAACTGGACTTCGAGGGGCAGTTAAAGTAGTAGTGCACTAGGCCATGACAACAAAAATATAATTTATAGTACTACCAACTATGGTGTTTATGACCCATACAGTTGCAACTCTTACAATAAAACAATTTTTTTAACAATGTTTTCTATTACTAATAAATTAGATTTCATGGTTTATCTTATTAAAAGAAATAATAACCTAAATCTTCAATAATAAAATCCTAGATCTAGACAATGGGTTTTCGATATAGGGTTTTTAGAAAAATAATCAAAATCGGTGATGATGGATTGGGGTTTAAGAGGATGCTCACCTATTTTGATTCTGACAACCCAAAGTATGGGTACATGGTTAGGACTTGAAACTTCATCTAATGGCTCATCATAAGAGAGAAAATATTCAAAGGAAGTTTTCAGTGGTGCTTTAGTATGAGAAATAAGGAAGTCGTGTACCCGAAGGATGGGTACAAGTAAAAAAAGGGATTTTTAAGTGGACATTCCATGCAAGTAACCGTGTAAGGCTTGGAGGAAAAGCTTCTGCATCAATTGGATAGGAACCAAAAGTGCTAAAATCACTAGTGAAGTCTGTACTACCAGAAGTTACCATAGGTAATTTGTCTTATGCGTCTGAGTACCACTAAGGGATCAACTTGAATGCCTAGAAATTCCATTCTAGTACCAAATCTGATCATGGGGAAGGTTTGGAGTCCAAACCCCAAAACAAAAGCGACATACAAGGCTTCCACACCCCCATGGTTTGGAGTCCATCACCCATACAATTCCCCATTAGGTTTGGAAGGATTGGAACATATTTGGAATTACCATGAGGAATCGATGAAATCTTATATCTCCATGATCTCAAATTGACCACTATAGGAGGAGAGTTGGTTGTGGTGGTGGTTTTGGATATCACAGATTAGTATGTGGTGCTACCCTACTGTGAGTTGGCATTGATACCACCATTGTCATTAATTTATAGTCAATTGATGATTCCCATGGAAGCTAGGGTTTTACAAGCTCACCTTCCCTTAAGTATCAACAATGGTCAAAAGGTATTGGTTCACCTTTCAACGCCTGCCTATGAGAAGTCATAAGTGCTCCCGTGACAACGACAACCTATGCCTGGCCATAGAAAATGGAGGTGATCATACCACAAAGTAAAGAACATGAATGGGGAGTAAAGGAGCGTGGACTAGGATGAAGGAAAAATAACAACTACAACAACAACAATGGGAAGTGAAGGAACAAGGACTAGGAGAAAAGGAACAATCACGATGACTACCAGAACAAGAATGGTAAGTAAAGGAACAAGGACTAGGAGAAAAGGAATAATGATGATGAGTACAAGTACAAAAATGAGGGGAATAGGAATAGGGACTCAGAGACAAGGACCAATGATGATGACTACAAGAACAAGAATAGGGAGTAAAGGAACAAGGACTAGGAGAAAAGGAATAATGATGATGAGTACATGAACAGAAATGAGGAGAATAGGAACAAGGACTGGGAGAAACGAAACAATGACTATGACTACAAGAACAAGAATTGGGATTAAAGGAACATGGACTTGGAGAAAAGGATCAATGACAACAAGTACATGGACATAAATAAGGAGAATCAGAACATGGACTCAAAGAAACAAAACAATGATGACAACTGCAGGAACAAGAATGAGGAAAAAAGGAATGGCAACAAAAGAGGAATGAAAGTAGGAGAAAATGATCTAGGGAATAGCAAAAAGGGATGAGGGAGAATAATATCATTGAGACATATAGAAGCCAAATAAATTCCCTTGTATGATCACCTCCAATGCCAATGACCAGTCATAGGTGTCGACTGTCATGAGTGCATTTACTACTTCCGCTCATAGACTGGTATCGAAAGGTGACTCGATACCTTTTTTCCACTATTGCTACTGAAGGGAAGGCGAGCTTTCAAAACCCTAGATTCAAAGGGAACCATCAATTGACTATCAATTTAGGGAAATGGCAGTACCCATACCATCTTAGAGAAGGGAAACACAACCTACTAATCCATAGTAGCCATATCCATCGCTACAACCAACTCTCATGGTACTCCATTACTGAATATGTGTTCAAGAAATGGTGACGTCTTGAAATCTCTTTATCACAACCACAACAGTGGTCGATTGGAGATCACAGAAAAGGAAGATTTCATATGTTCCTTAGCATTACTCTAAATATTTTCCAATCACCTATTTGGAATCCAAAATGTTTCCAAACCTTCCAAACCAAATGGGGAAGATATGGTTTTGGGATCCAAGTAGGTCAGTTGAGTGCAATACAAGGAGCTTGGTGTACCCTCAACTATTCCACGATTGTTAGTGACCGGCTACCAGTGACGTTAGGTGCTTCTGTTATAACTATATTTGGAATCGAAACCTTTTTCAATACTCCCAAACCTAATGGGGAAGATGCATATTTGGGATCTAAGAAGGTCAGTTGAATGCGGATGTTGAATATCATGGTGTCCAAGCTTGGTGCATTAGGTTTTTGGGTGCACACCATGCTTGCAAGGGTCATCAAAACTGGTACAGGTACGGAAGACACGTCCTCTAGTTATGTCACCAGAACCGGTGGTGGTTGTTTTTGTTGTTTCTCTATATTGTAACCATATTTGTAATGAGAAAAGGAACAAAGATGATGAATACATGAATATGAATTGACTTGTTCCTTTCCTACTCTTCCTTGATCCTTCACTCCCCATTATTGTTGTTGTAGTCATCATCCTTGTTCCTTTTATCCTACTCATTGTTCCATTTTATCGCCATTCTTGTTCTACTTTGAGAAATGGAACAAATATGTTACCATACTTTATATGTATTTATAAAAGGTTCAAGGACAATGATGACATGAACAAGGATGGGGAGTAAAGAATCAAATAGTTGTTGATGTATCTACATCTATTTCTATATTATCATTAATGGATATACGTCTCATTGTTGAATTTCTCCTACTCATTGTTCCATTTCTCTAACCCATTGTTCCTTTACTAGTAGTCATTGATGTTCATTTCTCTTACTCATTATTCATTTACTAGTCTTTGATGTTCCATTTCACCTACACATTGTTTCTTTACTAGTCCTTGATGTTCCATTTTTCTTACTTAATGTTCCTTTACCAACCCTTGATGTTTAGTTTCTCCTAATTCAATACTGGAATACATAAGATTGAATACTAGAACACATATGATTCAATACTATAAGACATTATTGAATAACGGAAAATATGATTAAACAATATTTATACGAATGTTGGTGTATAAGACATGATACATCATTATGAATGCTGGTGTACAAGACATGATACATCAATATGAATGTTGGAGTATTTTAACATTAGTTAAACACCAAATTAAAATTAGGTATTTCTTCACATAATCTCTCTTTTATGTTGCCGATGCATCTTCACCTATGTTGTTTGTCTTGTAGTCTTCACAATACTTACCAATGTTTTTCTTCGTTGGTGTGGCACTTCAAGAACCTTTATTGACTTCACTTTAAAATGACTTTGAGGAGTTGTTAGATCTTCAACTAGAGTTCAATTTGAAACATGAACTAGATCACCATTTTCATTATGGTTGACCCTTAGTAACTTAGCCTTAGAGCATGAAAAATTAATTTTGTTATCTACCATTTGGTAGACATCATCATCCATGAAAATTGAATCCCGCCAGCTGAACCAATTTGCAACATAGATGTTGACAATGTTCCCGATATTTGGATGATTTATTGACACCAAAACTATAGTCAAGTATACTAATCCCACTCTTAGCAAGCTTTTTCCACACCAGGGTATGTAGTGTGGGGGAATTATTTAAAATTTTGTTCTCCAAAAGAGCCTAGAACATCCAAAACATTGAGAATGTGTCTACAGAGCATTTCCATGCTTTCATACATCCAAAAGGAATATTCGAACTTCATATCATCTGATTGGACTAACACAGTCCTCTTATCTACTCTATTCTCATTATCACTTTTAAAAATAATGTATGCAATCTTACATCCAATGCTATTTTCTGGTGCAAGACTGATTAGATACTCCGTCATCTTTTTGAAATATGATTCAAAGATTGCAAACATTTTAGGCGCATAGACCTCAATGGCCCTTTTGAAATAGGGTTGTAGGAAAAGATATTGTTTGTAAATTTATCAGTAGCTTGAAACTCTTGCTCTTTTTCCTTACTCCTTGCAAGCATTCTATTGAAGTGTGTGAAGAACTGAACCAAGTTGTGATTTGGTTGGACGAAGAGCCTCATAACACTATTACATGATTCAAGGAGTTGGGTCATTTTCATTCCAACAATATAATGTTCTTTTACCCAAGTTGAGGACCATTATTTTTTGATAACAATATATTCTCTCAATCCAACAATGTGGTCCAGTAGGGAAGCATTCTTCAATCATCTTTGTCCAAGAAAAATCAAATTCATGTTTGGTTTCAACATCAAATATGAGGAGAGTAAGATGGTTGTGCAAAATAGGAGTGAACAATTGATTAAGGTTCTTCTGACCATTTTGTAATATATGCCATGTACATAGTGCATGGAATGTATTAGGGAGAACTTTTCTTATAGATGAAACCATTGTGGCATCTTGATCTATGAAAATAGTTAAAGGTGTTTTTTTACATGCATTTAAGAAATGTCTAAAATAACCATTCAAAGGTTTCAATAGTTTCATTATAGAGGATGGTTACACCGAATATGACACACTAATAGTGGTGATTAAAGCCAAAAAATAAAGGTGCATAGAGAAATAACATGTCAGTTCAAAATAATGGAACAAAAATGGTTCGATACTGGAATATGTATAGTTCAAAACTGAAACACATATAGTTCAATATTTGACACAAATGTCAAGTACTAGAAAATAATACATAAAATTCTAGAACACAAGATAAGAAACACTGAAACACATTATTCAATAAAATACCTAATGGCTCAATACTGGAACACATATAGCTCAACAATGTAACACAAATAGTAGAACACTGTAACATAAATGTCGCATAATGGAATAGAAGATGTCAAACTGAAACCAAAGTGACAAACAGTTGAACAACAGATGTTAAATACAACAACATGTGATGTTGAATAATAGAACACAATACATCTAATTCTGGAACACAAGATATCAAACACTGGAATACATGATTCTATTGAGTACCTAATGGTCAATAGCTCTTTTTTATCTCAAAAGTTGTATCAAAAGAAATCATGTCACCAAATAACCAATAATCAAGCTTCATCCTCCCATCATCCCAAAATATGTTTTTAATTCTCTCTTTGTACTAAATCTCAATCTCATAGTAAAATGATGGGTTGTTGTATGCTTCATTATACAAGTACTCTTGCAAAGAAGGGCCTCACTAGATATCATTATATTCTATCTCCTACACCTCAAATGGTTCTTAAAATGTAGTAAAAGAAACCTAATGGTCTCACGTCCACTGGTGACCAAAGATATTGCAAGTAGGAATTTCTTAATTGAATTCCAGCATCTTCGTTGATCTCTGCTACAACTCCTTGCATGTTTGAAACAATCAGGTTGGATCTGAGAAGGTTTGCATATATCTACGGGTGAAGTGCATGGTTATGATCAACAACCCAACTAGTTACCTTGTAGAGATTATGCTGGTGATCAAGATTTAGATTAAGATGTGCTTTGCACCTGATCCTTTCTTCTCTATGGTGCCTCTCGATTTAGGTTTGACAATCTACTAATTCTTCAATTATTTAAGAACCAATGCGATTTAGTAAACTTTCCTTATGATATCCTTGTTTATTAAAGACATATTGCATATACCAACTATTTTGATGATCTATGTTCTTTCCTCCACACTTCTTCTCCCAGTCAATCCTACTAGAAAACTCTTTCTGATGAGCATAGTTGTTACAAAACTGAAGAGCTTCCTCTGAAGAGCTAAATTCAAGATTTTTCCAATAATCATGTGTATTAAGTTCAGCCGAGACAATGATGGAAACATGGTTAATGGAACACAAGTAAAGGGAGAAAGGGAAACACAACTATAGGAGAAAAGGAATGAGGTTAGGGAGAAGAGGAATAGAGAGCTTTAGAAAAGGAATGCAGTTAGGGAGAAGAGAAATTGAGAGTTTGAGAAAAGTAATAAGAAGGAGGTGAAAAGGAATGAGAATAGGGAGACAAGGGAGAACAAGCTTGAGAAAAGGAGTAAAGATAAGGTGAAAAGGAACAAGGATGGGTAGGAGAGTAAGAACGACTGAGAATAATGCATGCAAAAGGAACAAGGTTAGGGAGAAAGGGAACACAAATACATGAGAAAAGGAATGAGGTTAGGGAGAAGTGGAACAAAGAGTTTGAGAAAAGTAACGAGGTCAGTGAGAAGAGGATCATAGATATTGAGAAAAGGAATAAGGAGAAGGTGAAAAGGAACAATGATAGGGAGAAAAGCAAGAATGAGGTTGAGAAAAGCTGTAATGTGAAGGTGAAAAGGAATAAGGATGGGTAGGAAATTAAGAATGATTGAGAAGAATACATGAGAAAAGGAACAAGGTTAGGGATAAAGGGGAAGACGATATAGGAGAAAAGGAATTAGGTTAGGGAGAAGAGGAACAAGGAGCTTGAGAAAAGTAATAAAGAGGAGGTGAAAAGGAACAAGGATGGGTAGGAGAGTAACAAAGATTGAGAAGAATGCATGAAAAAAGGAACAAGATTAGGGAGAAAGAGGAACACACATGTAGAAGAAAAGGAACAAGGTTAGGGAGAAGAGGAACAAAGAGTTTGAGAAAAGGAATGAGGTTAGGGAGGAGGAACAAAGATCTTGAGAAAAGGAATAAGGAGAAGGTGAAAAGGAACATGGGTCGAAAGAAAGGAAGAACATCCTTGAGAAAAGGAGTAAGGAGAAGGTGAAAAGGAACAAGGATGGGTAGGGGAGTAAGAATAATTGATAAGAATACATGATAAAAGGAAGAAGGTTAGGGAGAAAGGGGAACATTAATTCATGAGAAAAGGAATGAAGTTAAGGAGAAGAGGAATAGAGAGCTTGAGAAAAGAAATAAGGATGAGGTGAGTAGGAAGGAGGATAGTGTTGAAAGGGATAACAAGCCTGAGAAAAGGAGTAAGGAGAAGTTGAAAAGGAACAAGGATGGGTAGGAGAGTAAGAACGATTGAGAAGAATACATAAAAAAAGGAACATGGTTAGGGAGAAAGGGGAACACGGATAAAAGAGAAAATGAATGAGGTCAGGAAGAAGAAGAACAAAGTGTTTGAGATAAGGAATGAGGTTAGGGAGAAGAGGATCAGAGAGCTTGAGAAAAGAATAAGAAGGAGAAAAGAAATGAGGATTGGGAGAAAAGGAAGAATGAGCTTGAGAAAAGGAGTAAGGAGAAGGTAAAAATGAATAAGAATGGGTAGGAGAGTACAAATGATTTAGAAGAATACATGACAACATGAACAAGGTTAGGGAGAAAGGAGAACATGAATACATGAGAAAAGGAATGAGATTAGGGAGAAGTGGAATAGAGAGTTTGAGAAAAGGAATAAGGAGAAAGTGGAAAGGAACAAGGATAGGGAGAATGGGAGAACTATTATGAAGAATGACAAAAAGGAACAATAATTAGGTAAAAAGGAACAAGGATTGTTAGAAGACGAAGAACAAATAGGGATCTTGAGAAAAGCAACAACAATATTAATAAAGCACAATGTGATGGACAAACAGATAGTCAAATAAGAAAAAAGGGAATGACAATATTAATAAAGGAAAACTTATGGACTAAACATCTAAGACATTTATATGAATATCTTCAAAATAAATGCTTTCAAAAGTGGAAGATGTCTCACTCAGATCTATTTAAGTCCTCTCAACATCTTGTGACTCCATATTAGGAGTGTTTACAAAATATTGACGTGTGGGAGATGTATCTCCTTGTGAGAAATCTCTTTGTGAGAAATCTCTTTGTGAGAAACCATAATATGCCTGATCATCAAAATCAATTTCTTCTGGATTCTTTGAATAAGCATGCCTATCATTAGAAACCAATCGAACTTCCTATGATATTGCTTTGCAACCCTATTCTTGAGAAACCATCTCATTCATATCTACGTAAAACAAAAATGTATTATTGATAGAATTTCTTTGTTATATATCTTGGCATGGTGATGATATAAACCTTGTTGAATACCATATTGGCGATGTGACAATGGCACACTAGCGACTGAACCTTGATGAGTATGTTGGTTCACTAACGATGATTGTGGCACACCGATGCCACACGATCGAGATAACATAAAACCAAAGCACATGATTAACAAGTAAACAGGCACACTACCACAAAATAGGGTAAATTAAAATTGATCTCATTTAAATATTATGTGTGGAAACATATTACATCCAGGTCCACAAACTAAACCATATCACATATCAAGATAGGTATGTACATCTATATAGTGGCTATCTACCACACACCTATTACAAAGATAACTTGTTCACATGTACAAGCCATACATACAACCATGACATACTTCCCAAAACATGTATTGAGGTACATATCATCTACAAAACACAACCCTCCCAGGCCTGAGAGTATAGGGCCGACACATAGGACTCTACTACACAACATAACAACTTATCTAACCTTCCATGTTCACTAATCTCCTAGATACTCTTCCCCAACAACATGATCTCTACCACACCATGCACAACCACCTAAAGAGATGTGGAAAACCACAAGGGTGAGACCCATGTTCCAACAAGATATATAACTCTCCACCAATAACTATTGTAAACACATATTATGCTTAAGTCGAAAATAACATTAATAAACATGATGATTAGATTCATCTAAAAGAGTAATTTAAAACTGGTTACATAGGATACACAGGTTAAACAACTACAACTGATAAGTAGAACATGTTATATATTTAGAAGGAATATGAAGAACACATATAACAACTGATTTCTCTTACCACATTATAATGCAACTGAGTAGTACAAGAAACAAGGAAAGCGTAAACATCTGATGTGAAATATGTTTGACCCAAACAAATATACTACATGACTACATTACATTTTTTATTATGCCCTGGGGAGTATGGGTCGTACCACCCAAATTCCAACTGACCACCGTTTGGTCGCAATCAATTCCATACAAGATCAATGAAGAGTCAGACTCCAAGATCTTCTCTGACACTAATCGGTCAGTATGAGTATGCAATGTTGGTACATATAGTCAAACTACAAATGAACAACAGATAGTCCTAAAAATAGCTAGCCCACCTTGGTATAGGTCATGATGCTAGAAACCAGGGTATATAAACCCAATCACCGAGGTACAACTACAATTGTACTCCAATCACATCTCACACATATATAATCACTGAGACATGATCATAGTCATTATCAAACAATGCAGGTCAAGATGACAAGGACACACAATCACTTGCACCTCACATACACAATAGTATGCACTCTCAGTTTCCCTTATGAAGACTCGTTTCACCATCCAACAAGTTCTAACACTAGAATGGATATATGACACATGACACTACATGATTAAGGTTTCACTTGATTAGTTAAGCCAATTGGGTATCTTTTATACTACATCAATCAAGTTACATACAAAACCTAGAAAGATTCTACAAAGATAAGGGAAGATTGCATCTTTAGAAGATATAAAACGTATAATATATAAACTTGGCACATAACCACTTGATATTGCTTCAGTGTCATTGTCACACCCCTATCTCGCATTACCCACGGATCACGAGATTAGGGCGCGACGGAGGGATTACACACAAGACAAACCACTCAAAGCTTTTAAAACATTTTTAAAGACATTAAAAGTTAACCTGATTTATGCTGTAAACTAAATCTAAACAAACTGCGAAAGCATTTTTATTAAACTGACTAGCAATATAAACAGAGTCTATAGCATATTACATTGTTTGACATAAAATAAAACATAACAGTTAATTTACCTCTTTATCTACATTCTCTCTCACCCACACCTTGTCCCAAGGACCGAGGGGAAAGGACTAAGAGACCTCTAACTAAACTAACTACATATACCTTCTACTGTCAAAAACAAGGATGGAAAGATCCTTCAGATTCTTGATGTTGTTGTTGACCTGAAAATGTTTTGAGTAGAGGTATGAGCCTACTCGCTCAGTGAATAGCCTTTCATTTAGCTATCACTAAACAACTCATCAGTTTTATAGAATTGAAATAAACATAAATACAGTACAAGCAGGGCAGTTCTAATGACATAGCAAATTTACAGATAACAATTTCATTTCTATGCAACATCAGATAATTTAAACAAATAAACAATTATAGAGAATTGATACAGCAGTGCAAATCTCTTAACATATTAAATTTACTGTGTTCCTATATGATTACATTTTTATATTATTATTATTATTATTATTATGCCCTAATCATATGCAGTGTACTCTGCATATAAAGATCCGTAGCGAACTACGATCTCACCGTACAAGACTTAGCGACACACCCGGGAAATGCTAAGTCTGACGCCATCCCTGCTCTGCCACAGGACCACAGGCTCTCCGGCCTACAGGCTCTCCGGCCTCAATGCACTACTCCGAGTGCTCTAGACTCCTCCTCTAACCTGAGTACACAGGCGGAGAGTCTCACGGGGTTACCTCCATGACTCCGCACGGATCTTGTTGCAATAACCCCCAATTTTCTCCAGTGCCACCGTAACATCGCACGCCTTGTTGTTGGACACTGCCTCTCTGTCCTCGTGTCTCCATGACTCCGCACGGATAATGTTGCAACACGAGTTTCACCCCTAAGAAGCAGATCTGTCAAAGGGGTTCTACGGTGTTAGGGCACCTAAGTCTATTAACTGATTAACATATAACCATATAAACAGGAATATCACATTTCATGCATATTACACATTCTGAATATTCACTTGAAACACATGTATATCCTTTGTCATCCTTAAACATGATTCCGTATCATTTATCCAGTTTCATTGCTAAACATCTACTTTAAATCAGCAAATACATTGCAACTATAATACAGGAAATTTCATCATTTTCATTAAGCATATCAAGTATTTCAAGTTCCAATGAATCTAACATACTCTATTGTATGTATTATACTGTTTAAAAGTTATACCAACTGATACAGAAGCATTTAAGCATTTAATTGAGTTAAATAATGATTTCTAAATGAACTACTACTCACCCACTTCTGTGTGTTCGTATACACCGAAAAACGTCCACAACCACGCCTAATTCTGCCTTTTGCAGCAGCGTGCACGCCGTGCACCTGGGCTGCACGCCGTGCACCTTCAGTGCACCTTTGTTCTACTTTTCTGCCACTTTGCACGCCGTGCAAACTGATTTGCACACCGTGCAACCTGGGCAGAAACTCGTTCCGCTTTCTGTAACTTTGCACGCCGTGCAATTTAATTTGCACGCCGTGCAACCTGCGCAGAGACGGAAATCTCATTGAAAATGAACTCGATCCAAAACTAAGTCTTAAGTTAACACTACGAATTCATGATCAAGACCTTATGCCGAAGTGAGAACTACCTCTTTTAATACCTTTTACGCCCAGATTGACTCTAATCAAGCATGCTGCTGCAAGCAACAACTCCTTCACGCCTTGGTCCAGCCTGATTTGAACGAAGCACACACAAGCAACACCTTGATTTGGCATCGTTCATTGTTGTAGCTGTGGATTCGAGCAAAGATCTCCAAGATGAACTTAAGGACCTTGTTCCAAGATGCTTGCTCACGCTCAAGGTGGCACAAGGCTGCAGTTGCAGCAGTTGCTGTCTGGTCAAGCTGGGGCGCCGTGATTGGGTGCTAAAACGTAGCTGGGAGCTGTGAAAGCTTGCTGGGATCTCAAGGGCGGAGCTATTGGCACCGTTTTCAAGTGCTAGTTGCACGAAGTTAGCTTCTAACCGGCGCCATGCTGCTTGGCTGCAGCTCTATAGGTGTTGCTCCTGGCCGAGCTACAGGGCGCCGCCCTAGCTGGCCGACCGCGGCTGGGCAAGGAAGGGAGAGGGAAAGGAAGGGAGGAGTGGAGAGCTAGGCGCTACTGAAACAGAGCCAAGGGCCAAGGAAAACCACCCTCGCGTGCCCCCTTGCTGCTCTCGGTCGAGCGGGCGCTACAGTGCGTTGCTATTCAGGTTCTGTTCTATCGGGGAAGAAAGGATAAGCAAAGAAGAAAAAAAACGGACAAGGGTATAGGGTTAATAACCGACTAACTGGATAAATTGCAAAACTCACCCCCAAGAACCAAAAACCTCATAACTTCCTCTCCGTAGGTCCGATTGAGATGATTCTTCTTGCAAAATGCCAAGCACGGAATCCAATACAATCTCAAGCGAATACTCATGCCAATTAGACTGTCTCACTTGATCAAAGAACTAAACGCATCAGTGAGTATTTAATTCAAATTAATTAACTTAATGATCCACATTGCTATTATCATTAATTGCCTCAGGTGATTCAATCTCAACTATTAATTCATGACTTAGCTTATCTTGATTAACCATGCTATTAAATAATATACTCAACACTAATCAAGGTGTTTCATGCTAATAGAGGTATTTACTGGATAACCTCAACGTGGGTCATAACAATCTCCCTCCCTTATAAGAATTTCGTCCCGAAATTCCTAAAAGAGAAAGGAAACTTGTTACTCATCTCTGACTCGTGTTCCCACATAGCTTCTTCTAGGTTAAGATTTCTCCACAGAACTTTCACTAATGGTATATCACGATTCTTGAGTTTCTTGATCCACTGATCAACTATCGGTATTGGTCCCTCAACATGGGACACATCTGATCTGATCCCAGATCAAACCACAATACATTGTCTTTGTAGAATTGTTATAACAGTATCTCAATTCATGGTAATTACCGAGAAATTATTATAGTATACATGCAGATAAACTAAAATTCTTAAATAAACAGAATGCATGTCAATTTGGTACTAAAATAAAATCATGCAATTTAACTGTTAAACATCATCACATCTCATAATGAAAATTGATATCAAAATACTTGATTCATCGTACACCCTATCCTTAGGGTTTCATTTGCCTTATTCATTCATCACATGCCAACACCCTACTCTTAGGGTTATTTCATTCACTAGTCACATGGCAACACCCTATTCTTAGGGTTTTCGTTACCTCATCTGTTTGATCACAATTCAAATCATAATACGGTATCATTCTAGAACTGGCAGAGCAGTATATTCAAAATCATTGTAATTACTGAGTAATCTTTATATCATACATGCAGGCAAATTTAAGATTCATAAATATCCCAAATTCAAATCAATTTTGGCACATACATACTGAATTCATGTAATTGAACATCTTATTACACCAATAAGTGTAATTTACTTCACCTATAAGAAACCATCGGTAATATTTTCAATTATCTGAAATTTCTCGAAGAACATGCATATTAACCCAAATCCTGGTTTATGCACCACGTAACTCAATTAAGAGTTATTTACGTATCATACATAAATATTTAATAGTACTTGAGAATTTCTAATAATATCTCAGAGAAATGTGCCAATTCATGTAAATGTTATGTCACACACATTAACATAACAGGAAGCATGCAACTAGATTTATTTGCATATTTTAATGCTATCTTATTATCTTGAAATCATGCATCTTATGATTTACCAATTCTGTATTGTCTGGGTTTATACCCAAACCGTACCATTATCGTTTGTGTATTTCTAAACTCAACATTCACACTAAGCAAACTCTATAAGATTTAAATGTTCTTCCCAACTTCCACTGAAAAGCAAAACACATGCTCTTAGCATGTACTCAAGAGTCTGAATGGTCCTCTCAGACTGGCCATCCGTATGCGGTTGAAAAGGTTATATTAAATCTTAACTTTGTGCCCAAAGCACGATGCAACTGTTTCTACAATCCAGATGTGAACTTAGAATCTCAATATGATATGATTGAAACTGGATTACCAGGCAACCTAATTATTTCATCCATGTATATCATAGTCAAGTTTCGAGACATCAAAGGTTGACTTAATATGAAGAAAGCGAGCAGACTAAATTAGTTTATCCACAATCATTCATATCAAATCACAACCTCTAGGTGTCCTGGGTAATCTTACCACAAAATCCATTGTGATAAATTCCCATTCCCATTCAGGTATAGAAAAAGATTACAAGGTAGCTGTAGATTTCTAGGGTTCAGCCTTAACCTACAGGCACACACTACTTCTAACCACGTACTCAGCTACATCCTTCTGCCTATCTGACCATCTGTTTCAACTCCTTGAGATTCATATACATCTTAGTGTTTTCCTGAAAGCATAGCATACATCACTACATGCACTTCCATAAGAATCTTTTCTTTCAACTCACTATCTCGAGGTACACACAACATGTCATGCTAATACAACACCTTATCATCTTAAAACTTAAACTCTGGTCTCTTTTCCTCCTATCATGTCATGCATGATCTGGTTTAACTTACTATCACCCTATGGTAGTTCCTTGATCTGATCATAAGAAATAGGCTTGATTTGCATCTATACAATAAAACCACTTTGTGTTGTTACCCCTAAGTCTAAGTTCAACTTCCACATTTCTACTAACAGGTCTCTATTGAAACCTGCCATAGAGAATGCATTAGTTGTTGAACTTGACTTTCTACTGAAAGCATCAGCCACCACATTCTCTTTACCAGGGTGATAATCTATTGTCACATTATAAAGATAGTGACGCCATGTCTTAAAAACATGAACTACGTCAGCTATCTTCAGACCATATATCGGATAATACTCCGATTTCTATGCTACTTTCTTATAGTTACATTTCAAGTTTATGTCTTACTCTTTTCTCTAAGTCATTACATGTTGCTCATGTACTGTTCAGATTAGCTACCTATAAACCCTAGATCACTATCACTTCCAGATTACTTTTCATAGAACAAATCTCAAGGTCTTATTTTACAAAGATACTAGTATTCAAGGTTACATCACTAGTGATATCCCTTAAACTACTACAACTTTAATCATTCTAGAGTTTTGGTCCATATCAGTATCATAGCATTATTGTGTGTGTGTGTGCTCGATCATATAGATAAATTTGAGCTGCTTGGGTCAATAGCATATTAACCCAACACTCAACTTTAATTATACTGGCTGAAAATTCAGTTTTCACAATAGTTTCTGTAATTCGTTTATTAAATAGCTAATAGAAGCTCCAAAAATTCTGGAAATTTTATATGTTATACCTAATGAAGTTTCAGACCTCTAGTAAAAATTTTAGATCATTTTTAATTACCAATAAATAATTAAAAATCAAACAGTGCTCTGCTATATAGCAGTCTGCAGCAGATTCGTTCGAGTTGAAAACTCGACCGACACCTTACTGTAGAGATCAAAAGTCATCCAAAAATTACGTCAATTTAATAGAGTGTCTAAAATTGTGATTTTCAAACACAGTTAAAATTTGAGATCAATTGGATATACAAATAAAAAGATAAAATTCAATTACCACATTGCTATATCATTCTGAAAATGTGATCGGTCGAGTTTGAAACTCGGCTGATAAACAAGTCAGAACATACTTCAAAAATTCTGATATTTTCCAATGTTATTTACATTGTATATACCAAAATCATATCCCAATTTGAGCTAAATCAGAGTTACACATAAAATACTAAAAATCATTTACTGAGACACTTTACTTATCAAATTTTGTGTTTATGTATCATCAAAGCCCTATTTTGGGCCGATTAGGGTCTATGCTTCTCAAACCCTAATTCTCAAGACAAAAGAACATTTAGACTTCTTACCATAGTTAAAACATCCTAGTGTATATACATTCTCACTATGTTACGGGTCTAAATCATCCAGAGTCTATTCTTATTTTATTGTTAATAAGAGTCATTAGATCCCAGTAACGCATCCTGCCAGCCGGACCAGGCCGAACCTGTAGTCCTGAAGCCAAGAGCTACTCGAAATTAATCAACCCCTATTAATCTTAAACATGTGGAAAGAATATCCACTTAGGGCAAACTCATTTATACATAATTTCGGGTCTACTTTAATACAAAGAAAACAAACATTAAACAATTCACTTCATGACACAACAATATAAAAGAATCATATTTACTTTACAAATTGAAAAATCTAATTTCATGCATATAAAAGCATTTCTAGTGATCTTTAAATCAAATAAGAAATAATAGACAAGAGTTGAATCGCATCTTTATATGTAATCTCTTATTCATACATTAGTCTCTTATCTCATAATCCTAAGATTTCTAGGGTTTCTCTCTAGCCTATCCTTCCTTTGCATACCTGGCCAGGGCATCCAGAGAAGAACAGACATAGTAGCTTGATACTGGTCAATCTAAGTATTCAGACACCTGGCCAGGGTATCTAAACACTCAGACCTCCCAGAGCTAAAACTCATCATTTATTATTCGTCTCACTTATAACTTTATCTTTTGACCTTAATGATTCTTAACGACTCAACTTAAACTCTTTACTTGGTTCTCGTGACCACATCCTTTTCCTGCCATCTATAATAGTATAACAGAATACTTCCTGTTAGAAAATTACAGACAGAAGAAAAACTCTTAAACCTTAATCCTATTGGTCTCTTATCATCCCCTGACCTTGACTTAGAGTATTCACATACTCAACCTGTGCTCTGATACCAAAATTGTCACACCCCGATCTCGCATTACCCATGGATCACGAGATTAGGGCGCGACAGAGGGATTACACACAAGACAAACCACTCAAAGCTTTTAAAACATTTTTAAAGACATTAAAAGTTAACCTGATTTATGTTGTAAACTAAATCTAAACAAACTGCGAAAGCATTTTTATTAAACTGACTAGCAATATAAACAGAGGCTACAGCATATTACATTGTTTGACATAAAATAAAGCATAACAGTTAATTTACCTCTTTATCTACATTCTCTCTCACCCACACCTTGTCCCAAGGACCGAGGGGAAAGGACTAAGAGACCTCTAACTAAACTAACTACATATACCTTCTACTGTCAAAAACTAGGATGGAAAGATCCTTCAAATTCTTGATGTTGTTGTTGACCTAAAAATGTTTTGAGTAGAGGTATGAGCCTACTCGCTCAGTGAATAGCCTTTCATTTAGCTATGACTAAACAACTCATCAGTTTTATAGAATTGAAATAAACATAAATACAGTACAAGTAGGGCAGTTCTAATGACATAGCAAATTTACAGATAACAATTTCATTTCTATGCAACATCAGATAATTTAAACAAATAAACAATTATAGAGAATTGATACAGCAGTGCAAATCTCTTAACATATTAAATTTATTGTGTTCCTATATGATTACATTTTTATATTATAATAATAATATTATTATTATGCCCTAATCATATGCAGTGTACTCTACATATAAAGATCCGTAGCGAACTACGATCTCACCGTACAAGACTTAGCGACACACCCGGGAAATGCTAAGTCTGACGCCAGCCCTGCTCTGCCACAGGACCACAGGCTCTCCGTCCTACAGGCTCTCCGGCCTCAATGCACTACTCCGAGTGCTCTAGACTCCTCCTCTAACCTGAGTACACAGGCGGAGAGTCTCACGAGGTTACCTCCATGACTCCGCACGGATCTTGTTGCAATAACCCCCAATTTTCTCCAGTGCCACTGTGACATCGCACATGTTGTTGTTGGACACTGCCTCTCTGTCCTCGTGTCTCCATGACCGCACGGATAATGTTGCAACACGAGTTTCACCCCTAAGAAGCAGATCTGTCAAAGGGGTTCTACGGTGTTAGGGCACCTAAGTCTATTAACTGATTAACATATAACCATATAAACAGGAATATCACATTTCATGCATATTACACATTCTGAATATTCACTTGAAACACATGTATATCCTTTGTCATCCTTAAACATGATTCAGTATCATTTATCCAGTTTCATTGCTAAACATCTACTTTAAATCAGCAAATACATTGCAACTATAATACAGGAAATTTCATCATTTTCATTAAGCATATCAAGTATTTCAAGTTCCAATGAATCTAACATACTCTATTGTATGTATTATACTGTTTAGAAGTTATACCAACTGATACAGAAGCAATTCAGCATTTAATTGAGTTAAATAATGATTTCTAAATGAACTACTACTCACCCACTTCGGTGTGTTTGTATACACCGAAAAACGTCCACAACCACGCCTAATTCTGCCTTTTACAGCAGCGTGCACGCCGTGCACCTTCAGTGCACCTTTGTTCTACTTTTCTGCCACTTTGCACGCCGTGCAAACTGATTTGCACGCCGTGCAACCTGAGCAGAAACTCGTTCCGCTTTCTGTAACTTTGCACGTTGTGCAATTTAATTTGCACGCCGTGCAACCTGCGCAGAGACGGAAATCTCATTGAAAATGAACTCGATCCAAAACTAAGTCTTAAGTTAACACTATGAATTCATGATCAAGACCTTATGCCGAAGTCAGAACTACCTCTTTTAATACCTTTTACGCCCAGATTGACTCTAATCAAGCATGCTGCTGCAAGCAGCAGCTCCTTCATGCCTTGGTTCAACCAGATTTGAACGAAGCACACACAAGCAGCACCTTGATTTGGCATCGTTCATTGTTGTAGCTGTGGATTCGAGCAAAGATCTCCAAGATGAACTTAAGGACGTTGTTCCACGATGCTTGCTCACGCTCAAGGTGGCACAAGGCTGCAGTTGCAGCAGTTGTTGTCTGGTCAAGCTGGGGCGCCACCCTAGCTGCTTGGGCGCCGCGATTGGGTGCCAAAACGTAGCTGGGAGCTGCGAAAGCTTGCTGGGATCTCAAGGGCGGAGCTATTGGCACCGTTTTCAAGTTCTAGTTGCACGAAGTTAGCTTCTAACTGACGCCATGCTGCTTGGCTGCAGCTCTATAGGTGTTGCTGCTGGCCGAGCTACAGGGCGCCGCCCTAGCTGGTCGACCGCGGCTGGGCAAGGAAGGGAGAGGGAAAGGAAGGGAGGATTGGAGAGCTAGGCGCTACTGAAACAGAGCCAAGGGCCAAGGAAAACCACCCTCGCGCGCCCCTTGCTGCTCTCGGTCGAGCGGGCGCTACAGTGCGCCGCTATTCAGGTTCTGTTCTATCGGGGAAGAAAGGATAAGCAAAGAAGAAAAAAAACGGACAAGGGTATAGGGTTAATAACCGACTAACTGGATAAATTGCAAAACTCACCCCCAAGAACCAAAAACCTCATAACTTCCTCTCCGTAGGTCCGATTGAGATGATTCTTCTTACAAAATGCCAAGCACGGAATCCAATACAATCTCAAGTGAATACTCATGCCAATTAGACTGTCTCACTTGATCAAAGAACTAAATGCATCAGTGAGTATTTAATTCAAATTAATTAACTTAACGATCCACATTGCTATTATCATTAATTGCCTCAGGTGATTCAATCTCAACTATTAATTCATGACTTAGCTTATCTTGATTAACCATGCTATTAAATAATATACTCAACACTAATCAAGGTGTTTCATGCTAATAGAGGTATTTACTGGCTAACCTCAACGTGGGTCATAACAGTCATACACAAGGCCATCACCATTAACACATCATCATGGGATATTGATCATTTATCACATCTCATGAAGAATACTATATCAATTAGGCACTACGCCTCTGCTAAGGTCATACGACCATTCTCATTATTCCCTTCAAGAACATCATTATCTCTCCATGCCTCATCAAGGATCATAATGTCCACACATGTGTCACATAAGTATTATCACGAGCAAGCATTAGCTATGTTGTTTATTCAACTAGTAAACTAGGGTTACAACAAGTAAGAGACAGAAAATACTTTACTATCATGCTAATTACTCAAGCAAGCTAAACAACATCATCACATACTTGTCACTAGGGGTAGGGATCCAACATAGCACACTGATTTAGGGTTTTCAAAACAACAATTAAACACCACCTCCCACATTCTTGGAAGCCATTATATTAAACATCATAGTCATAACCAATCAATCATGAAAATAGGGAAGCATAGAGACCATATATGTTGGAATAATCTCTAAGGACCTATTAGGGTTAGGTAATCTAGCGACCATTAAGATTAGTTTCCCTACAGACCACTAGGGTTAGTTTCCCAAGAGACTGTTAGGGTTAGGGTTCACCATAGTGACCACCAAGGTCATGGCAGCCGCAAGAAACACCTCAACATAGAAACCACTTGAAACAAACCACTGCGACCAACATGGTTCATCATAGCGACCAAGAAAATTAGAGAAACATAGAGATCACATAAATTAGAGAGGGATAACGACAAAAATAAATAGTTCATCATCAAGAATCTGAAGAGTCATCGAGATGAAAGCCACATCACAAAGAACATCAACAGAGAGAAAGCCACTTTGAGCACATGATCAAAACATGTTAATCATCACGATAAACCAAGACTCACCAAAGTGCAAGGCACAAGAACAAGGTCATCACCAAAAACCATAAATATGATCATCAATCATAAGAAAACCAAACCATGATGCGAGAGAGAGAACCAATCATTTAATCACCATCTATGTATCTAAAACCACCAATCTCAAAGAGAGAGAAAAACCATGATAATGAAAGAAAACCAAATGTTGAGCACATGCATGTAAGAATCAAACCTCCATATTTAACAAGATAGCCATGTACTATATTAGGTTTTACCCAAAGAAGTTATTTGCACAAGGATCTCCATGAGTAGTAAACCCTAGAACAAGATATCATCAGCATACTACTCATAGTCATGATTTTAGTGTAGATAATTAATATGCATGATGAGTGCAACAATAAGTGAGGGGAAAGTTATATAACTCGCATTAGATTATGGTGTAGAGATTCCAAACACCAAGATGGTCCAAAGAAGATAGGAAAACTGTAAACAAGTGAAACCACTTCCTTACTAAAAATTTGAACAATAAAACCTCCAGTCCAAACACACTCAAAAGGTATGTTGGAGTGGGTGTAAAATTTTCAAATCTTTATTTAATGGTAATCAAAAGACCAATGTATAGCAGCGGAAGAAAATATTTGACTATTCAATTATAAAACAAAGGGTTACAACTTACATCATAAGGATCCATGTAGAGGAAATCTAAACCACCTCAAGATTGTCTCCAAGCTTCACAAACTAAGTCCAGGTCACCATGCCATGCATCCAAGTCCTCCACCTAGGGTTGGAAGCATACCCCAGCAAAAGAGAAACAAAAGGAAACATCAGCAAAAGCTGGTATGTGCATACTAAAAAGAAAACTTGAGCAATATAAGGATATAAAGGACATCAAATGTAAAAGGCTTCCCATGCAAGAGATAAGTATCACCCAAATGGGTATCAAGAGAACAGATCATAACAAAGGAATACTTGCCATAACCAACAAATAATAAGAATGTGCTATCAATATAAACATCCACTACCATGGTGGGAAACAAAGCACATATCATCATCAACATGCATGCATGTGAGATAAGCATAGCCCTAGAACAATATAAATAACAATGGCGGCCAAGAATCACACATCTTGAACCTGGTGGGACATGGGCCAAGAATCACACATCTTGCCCTAAAGGTACATGGGCCAGGAATCACACATCCTGCCCTGGCATGGGGAATCACACATCCACCATCCAAATATATATATAACATGGGCCAGGAATCACACATCCTGCCCTGGCATGGGGAATCACACATCCTCCATCCCAAAGATATCACAATGTTGCCATGTTGCATAATGAGACAAAACCAATGTAATTACACTACTCTAGTGCTACTGAATCACATAGCATGTTAATGTAGAGGCAAGTAGAAAAGTACAGTCAGAATTAACAATGTTGCCATCACACAATGGACAACACAAACATATAAGCATCCACATTATAGTGGGTATATATCAACAAGTAAAATCCACATCACAGTGGACATATAATATCAAAAGTCCAACTTGCACCAAGGTAACAAGATAAGATTCCAAGAGAATATCTAGGATCACAAGATCAATAACAAATATAAGGTAGTTCACATGAACCATGATATCAAAAGAACAAGACAATGTGTAGGCTAATGTCCAAAAGACCAAAAGTAAGACAAAAATAGGATAATTGCTCAAGAAGAATAATCGAGGATGCAAACATACCTCAACTTCAGAGTCAAACGATCCAAAGCCACTTCTAGGTCCAAGCCTAGGCTTCCAAAACACCTAGTAGCATATATATAGGTTTAGGGTTAGATTTCCATTAATATACAAAACCCTAAAAACACCTTTTTATTAATATATGAATTAGGTTTCTAAAACAATTCCATATTTTAGATTATATTTTCCTGAGTTCAAAACATATTTTATTATATTTTTCTGATTTATAAATTATTAGTTATGAATTTTAGAAGTTAATTCATCATTAATTAGATCCATTAAAAACACATGTTTAAAACATCAGATTGAGTTATCAAAACCTATACCATTAGATAGGTATTATTTTTCTGATTCCAACGAGAATTTATTTATATTTTTCTGATCAGTAAATAATTAGTTATTGATTTTATAAAATCGACCAATCAAATAATTACAAATAAATCGATCGCAGATAAAGGGCAGAGATTGTCCACGTGGACTTGGGCAGGCCAATCAGGGCCGCCCATGTCAGCGGACATCCTAAGCCAAGCCAGCGGGGTCGGTCGCTACACAAAAGGAAAAGGAAAGCGCGGAAAGACCAAAATGCCCCTAGGCGAAAAACAAAGAACAGAAGAAAAGATGGAGGGAAAGAGAGGAAAACGACAGCAAGTCATCTTCTTCGTTCTCACAGGATCGCGAGAACGACAAGCAGCAACAAACCTCAACAGCAGAGAACTCAAACCGAGCTACAAAAGCCAAAACATCTCGACGATAACACCATCGAGTTCGCAGGAGTCAAACGGACTCAGAGATGAAAACACGAGGTTCATGGCGTTCCAAAGACCATGAATCAACATAACTGTAGACAAACTAGAAGGAAAAGCAAAAGAGGGAAAAACAACCTGTAAGTGTTGGGAACGAATTGGCTATCCAGGAAGCTTCACGAGAACGAACTGAACCGATCCAAGCCCTCTCCAGGCTTCGCGGTGGCCTGACGCGCCGGCCACCACCTGACCATCTCGCGACAAGACGGTGCAAGTTGGGGGAACACACTCGGGAACAAACGATGCCAAACCAAGGTGATCAAACGATTCAAGGAACTCCAGCGGAGGTCAGGGAACTAATTCCCAGCAGTCCGTTCGCCTGCGGTGGTGAGGAGAAGCTTCGGAGCGAGAAACATGGGCGGAAACAGAGAGAGGAGACGGTGCCAACAGTTTGGGTAACACGGGGCATAAATACCCATGTATCTGGGATCAAAAGCTGCGGAATTCAATTTGGAATCTAAAGGCGAAGAAATCTCAAAGAAAGAACAATTGTAGAGAGAGATATCGTCAACCGAAAATCGCAAGGAACAGCCTGTGTTCCCACTCCTATCCGAGCTAGGAGACAGACTCAGAGCCGTTAGATCGCAGATCAACGGTCCAGAAGCAAGCCGAAATGGGAAAAGGAAAATAAATCCATCGTGATAGCCGATAATACAGAAATCATAGCCCAAATGTGATTAGGATTAAGGTGTCATTATATTTAATTTACCTTTTTCTCTTTCTTAAATTGAGGGCTCAAACATTATCCAAATTAAACCAAATTTTGCACAGAGGCCAATAAAGGCATGTAGATTCCGATTTTGCACTTAGTTTTACCTTTTGGAAACTTTTAATGTGTTAAGTAAATCAAATCATATTTTCTCTTTCCTCTTTCAATTATGGTATTAGGATTATCCAATATTTATGAAACTTGACACACAAGTTATATTTAATGTGTTGAACACGCATTTCCATCAATTTTACATATTAGAGTTGTTTATTTATTTATTTAATATTTTGAAGATTCTACACACTTTATCTCTCCTGATTTTACCTTTTTAGCAAACTTTCTCCAAATTGGATAAAAATTTACCCAAAGGTTATATTTATTATGTAGATTACAAATCTAAGATTATTTTCCTCTTTTGGTGTCAATTATTATATTTATTTATTAATGACACCTTTTAGGCAATTTCTCTCTCTTAATATTACCATATTATTTCAAGGTGGTCCAAATTAAATGAAAATTGACATGTAGGCTTATTTTGATGTATAGATTACGAATTTGAAGTCTATTATTTATTTTAGACTTTATTACATAGATTATGCCATTAGGCCCATTAGAGGCCCATTAACATTATTATGCATCCATATAAGTTATTTATCATCTTATTATCACCAATTGAATTATGTGACATATTATTTACATTATTCATGCATTAGATTATTAGGATCACTCTAACCTCAACTTTGTTTGGCCTAAGACCAAAAGGTCAAACTACGAGGGTAGGGTTCTAGATCTGGTATGTTACAAAAACCTAATCTTGGTTCAACTCCACGGCCAAGATAGCATCACCTAAAAAGAAGAATAGCAACCCTATGTTAAAGAAAGCTCAAAGAAGAGAGAAAAAACCCTAGGTCAAAAAGAAAGGGAAAAGATGATATCTTCATCTAAACTTAGTTAGTACCATGGGAAAACCATGGATTCGACCACAAAGAGAGAAGTTTCTCAAGAGGCACTACCATGTCGACCCACATATTTGGCTATGGGAAAGGAAAGAGAGGTAAGGTTTGCAAGAAAATGAAACCAAGAAGGATAGATAACTTACTAAGATCAAAGAACACCAAAGGATCATCGAAGGAGAATTGATCCAACCCTAGATCACTCATGCAAGGGTTCTACCACCTTGCTCTAGGGTTGAGCTCTTCTCCACCACCAAGATCACAAAGGACGAGATCCAAGGATGAGAGAGAGAAAGAGGGTGTAAAGAGATCACTTGCATGAAAAGAGAGGGGTATATATATCTAATGGTAGGAGAGAGGTAAGGGAGGTTAGGAGTCTAGACACTAGTGCCACTTGTCTTCCAAGGAAGGCTAGTGACCATCTTGGTCCTCAAAACACTTTGGTCAAAGAAGAAACATGGAGACCAAACAAAGGTAGAGACCACTATCACCATGGTGACCAAGAAATATAGCGTTCATATTGATCATAGCGACCAAGTTCTAAGAGAAAACAATTTCCAAGACAATAGTACATGACAAAAACATATTCAACTATAACAAAATAGACCAATGGAAAGCACACATATAGTACAACTAGATCAAACATCATCCAAACTAGACCCAACTTGAAGTGCAAGCATGCCACATGTTATTAAGACACAAACATGATTAGATTAAGGTTTTAAGCATCTTATTTTGCAAAATAAAGCAAGATCAAGAAAAATCTAGGTCAGGGGTATTACAACCATAAACCCATAACAAGGATTTCTCCATTGAAATCCTACATGAGAAGAGATGGGTAATTCCTATGAATCTTGTCCTCTAACTCCCACATTCCTCCATACTATGGTGGTCCCACAAAACCTTAACCAATACTATATCCTTCTTCTTCACTCTCTGATCCAAGATCAAAATGGGACCTTAAACTTACGATACATCATATTCCAACTCAACCTCCACATATTGCAACACTAACTCAGTATTCGGGTGACACTTCCTCAACATCAAAACATGAAAGACTAGATGTAACATGTGCAAATATGGAGGTAGCTCCAACTTGTAAGCAACATTCCCAACACGTGCCACTATAGGTAAGGTCCTGTAAACCTAGGAGCCAAGTTATTCTTCTTACCAAACCTTAGCATGCCTTTCTAAGTAGAAACCCTGAGATACACCTTGTATCCCACTTGGAACTCCAAAGGCTTACAATGATTATCAACATCATACTTAAGTCTATCCTGAGCCACCTTCGGATGTTGTTGTACACATTGATCTTCTCAGTAGTCTATTGTACAAGGTCAGGGCCCAAAAGCTGATACTCACTAGTCTCATACCAATAGAGTAGAGACCTACAATGCCTCCTGTATAAGGCTTCATATGGTGCCATATCGATACTCCTCTGATAACTATTGTTGTAGGCAAACTATATCAAGATCAGGTGCACATCTAAATTGCCCCAAAACTACAAAACACATACTCTCAATAGATCTTTCAAAATCTGAATGGTCCTTTCTAACTAACCATCTGTTTGTGGGTGAAATGTCATACTGAACCTCAATCGTGTATCCATGTCTATGTGTAGATGATCCAAGATATGAATGGTAAACTAAGGACCTCTATCAGACACTATCATCAGCATGATACTGTGAAAATGAACTGTCTCATCAACATACACTTATGTCAACTTCTCTGCTATATACATCATCTTCATAGGGAGGAAGTGCGCTAACTTGGTCAACCTGTCAACTATCACCCAAAAAGAAACATGCCCTTTGGATGTTCTAGGAAGACCAATCAAAAATTCCATTGTGATATGATCCCATTTCCACTGCGACATAGACAACGATTGCAATATCCCTACAGGCTTATGATGCTCAGCCTTGACCCACTAAAACATGACACCTTGCCACAAACTCAGCCATGTCTTGCTTCAAGCCTGGCTACTAATACAAATCTTTCATGTTATGGTACATCTTAGTACTGCCTAGATGCATCTCATACATCAAAGACTGAGCCTCCTCAAAAACCATCTTCCTCAGACCATTAACATCAAGAACCACTACCCTACCATGAAAACACATTGTCCCATTGTCTGTCTCATGGAAGCCCTCACGCTTCTCACTACCAAACTCTAATTAGATTTTTTGTATTGCGGTATCATTATGTTGTGCATCCCTGATATGCTGACTCAATGTAGGCTTCACCTACAATTGTGCCAACAAGCCTGCCAACAAGGAAACTCCTAACTTCACATTCATCTGACGTAGAGACACCAACATGTCTCGCTTGTAACACACCAAGAAACATAACTATGCCTTATCCATAGTTGATTATGAAGAAGACTTCCTGCTCAAGGCATCTGACACTACATTTTCCTTCCCTAGATGATAGTCTATGGTTCAATCATATTCTTTGATCAACTCCATCCAACATCACTACCACATGTTCAACTCCTCTTTTGAGAATATTTATTGAAGGTTGTTGTGGTCGGTTAAGATCTGACATTTGTCACCATAAGGGTAGTGTCTCCAAATCTTCAAATCATGGACCACAACTGCAAGCTCCAGAACATGCGTCGGCTAACTGTCCTCATATTTCTTATGTTGTCACAAAGAAAAATAAATCACATTCTTTTCATGCATTAGCACACATCCCAAGCCATTCTTCAACACATCAAAAAAGACAATATAGACTTTCACTTGCTCAGGAAATACTAACACTGGTGTACTGATCAACTTCTCCTTCAAAAATTGTAAAGAAAAAATGGTTGTCATCTTGGTTAGGGATAATGCCACAACATTAAAGTTCCTAATAATCCTCCTGTAGTAGTCTGCCAAGCCTAGGAAACTACAAACCTATGTCGACATCTTAGTTTGCACCCATTCTAACACTGAATGAACCTTCTTAGGATCCACATGAACACCTTCAACAGATATCACATTCCCAAGAAAAGACACCTCTTTCAACTAGAACTCACACTTGATAAACTTACCGTACAACTTGTGCTGCCTCAACAACGTCAACGCTAGGCATAGATGTTGCTCATGATGTTGGATGATCCTAGAGTATATCAATGTTTATTTAATGAACACCACTACAAATTGATTAAGATACAGTCTGAACACCCTATTCGTCAGGTCCATGAACGATGTTGGTGCATTGGTTAGCCCAAACAGAATAACCACAAACTCGAAGTGACCATACCGAGTTTGAAAAGTAGACTTTTGTATGTCATCCACATTGATCCACAACTGATGGTATCCTGACCTCAATCAATCTTCAAAAATAGAGTGGCACCTCTCAACTGATCAAACAGAGCATCTATCCTCAACAATGGGTACTTGTTCTTGATCGTCACTTTATTCAACTGTATATAGTCGATGCACAACCTCATGGAACCATACTTCTTCTTCATAAACAACACGGAAGCACCCTAACGGGAAGTTCTCAGCTTGATAAAGCCCTTCTCAAACAACTCTTACAACTAATTCTTCAACTCTTACATCTCTGTTGGCGTCATCCTATATGGTGACTGTACTATCAATTGTGAGAATCAAACTGATCTCAAAATCAATCTCTCTAGGAGGGAGAACTCTGGGAAACACATCAGGGAACACATCCTCAACATTCCATTGACACCTCCTAGATACTCAGACTCCTCTCCTTGGTATCCACCACATGTGCCAAGAAAACCTCACACCCCAGCTGTAACATCCCTGACCTGGGTTATAAGCTAACCCTAGTTGTTTTGCCTAAATATGTAATTAAATCCTTGTGATTAACTTTGGGCATGTAATTAAGTTTCTCAGAAACATATATTTCAGTTTTTGCTCCTTTTTATATAAAGTTGTAGCATTGTTTTGTAATACAGGGACCTATGTGCAAATTACCCAGTTAGAAGGATTAACTTGCAAATTGCACATGTTAAGATGATTCTCTGATGTTGAGACATCATGAGAATGATTATGTTGAAGTTAGAGGGATTTCCCAAGCTTGGGCACCAAGGTGCAGCTGTGGAAGCAATCCCGGTGCTTGAAACCCTAATTTGGGGTAAAATGCAATTTACCCAAATTAAGGGATGCAATTTGTAAAATATATCATCTAATGTATCTATTAAGACTCTTGTCATCATTTAGAGAAGAAATGATGAATAGGTCACCTCAATTGAATAATCAAGCTATGAATTACACCTTTGTGATTGAATAATCAGGGTGTATGTGCAATAGCCCTTTTTTTTGGGTATGTTTAAGTAATAAGTTGATCTTCTTTGCTCTCATTTCTTGACCTTAAGAGGACGTTGTCCTTAAAATAAAGAATAGAGGACGAGCTATGAAGGGTGGAGGGACTTAGTTGAAATTATGGAGAATTTATGAACTTATAATTAGAACCCCACCCCAGGTATATATATATACACTCCACCTCTCTAAGCAAGGGAACTTTCCCTTCATTTCCTTACTGTTCTATTCACCCAAAAACGACCAAGGACTGCCTTGGAGCTAGGGGGACGACCAAGGGTGCAAGGTAGGTTTGGATTCCTCTTCTTGCCTAAACTCATGGTTAAAACTCGAATTCAAGGTCAATTTCATGGCTAGCTCTCATGGCTCTATCTTTCTAGCCACCTTTTCTTGACTTTCCCTGGAGGTTTTCACCTTGGCCAACCTGTGAGAGCTCAAGGACGCCATTAAAGCTTGGAGCTCAAGAAGCAAGCTTTAGGCGGGTTTTATAACTCTAAACCCATGCTTTGTTATATACATCTTGATTATGCATGTAGATGATAGTTCTTCTTCCTCCCTACTTTCCTTGGCTATTTTGCAAGAAAATCTGTGGGAAATCCTTTCTCTTCTTGAGCTAGGAGATGAAGACGTTAATTCCAAGAAAAATCCACCGCTTTTCACTTTATTAAACAGTCTCCCCAGCTTTCCCTCTCGGTCTCAAGACCGTGAGGTGAGCAAACGGTCTCAAGACCGAGAGAGGGCAAACGGTCTTCAAGACCATATAGAAGCGTTGAACGAGCATGGACCGTATAACAAACCTGTATATATTTATTTATACTAATCACCCTCACAAATTGAGAGGTTAACTCCAAAGGAATCGGGGGATATGGCCTTTTTAATCAACAACTTTAATTGAATTTATTCCTGATTTTCAAACGGTCTGAAATAGCCTTTTTGGGAAAACGGTCTCAAGACCGTGTAAGGTCGTTGACCAGGCGTTGACCGTATGAGATTACTGTTCAAAATAATGTTATTTAACAACTCACCAAATTTGATGGACTAATTCCAAACGAGCTAAGAGTTTAAGGGTGATTACTAGGGCAAACCCTAATTGAAATCAGTACTGAAATCTCAATAAAATAATGAGTGTTTTTGGGTTGATTGACCTAACGGTCTCAAGACCGTTTGGGGATCAACCAAACGGTCTCAAGACCGCGTGGTGACAACCCAAGACCGTTTGGAGGTCTAGGGTTAAGGTAATTTGATCAATTTAGGGTCCAATTGCAATAAGTTATCAAATTAATCAAAATACTGATTTGTGACTCAATCAAGGTTCAATCCCTATCAAATCACATTAGATCTTGATGAAATCTTGGGAAAACGGTCTCAAGACCATGTAGAGTTCATCCACATGATCTCAAGACCATTTGGGCCAAGTTTGGGCCCAAGTGGAGCTCAAATGAAGGGTTCAACCTTGAGTTGATTCATATTGTTGAGTGTTGATGGCTGAACATTGATAGACCTTAATTGAATCGACTTCAACCCTAGTTGCTTAACAATTGAGGGTCAATTGAGTGACCAATTGGTTAAACATAACCTTAATTGACTTAATCCATAAGTGGTTACCATGGCTTTGACCTTTTGGGGGCTTCAACATTGATAAACATAATCAATTGAAAAACTTGAACCTTGTTGAAGGACCAAACGGTTGAGACCATGTGAGCCTCACAGTCTCAAGACCGTTTGAGGGCTCACGGTCTCAAGACCGTGAGAGGCCTCACGGTCTCAAGACCGAGAGGCATCAAACGGTCTCAAGACCGAGAGACATCAAACGGTCTCAAGACCGAGAGACATCAAACGGTCTCAAACCATGTAGGGCCTCTCGGTCTTGAAGTCAACATGGTTAAACGGTCTACACCCCCTCTCGGTTTGGGCTCACGACCTTGAAGGTTACACGGTCTTGAAGTCAACCAAAGCAAATGGTCAACCCATCCAAACGGTCTCAAATCGTTTGGATGTTGAAGGTTGAGATCGTTTGAGGTGTTCAAAGATTGACTTCACTTAACCAATTGGAGATGTAAATGGTTCAAAGATGCTCTAACCTGAAACCCTAATGATAACCTAGGACATTAAAGGATTAAGTGACTAATGATTTGAACCATGATGGTGATCAATGGGGTGAATTACCAAAATACCCTTAAAGGGTCAATTGAGTAATACCTTGATCAAATCAAACCCTAATCACATGTTAGTGATGTTTTTGGCTATGTTAGCCCATGATGACTTTTTTCAACTTGATCTAGAGTGATGTTATCACCATCTACTAGTATGAGGAGAGAGAAAGTACTTCTAGAGAGAGAAAGTACTTCTAGAGAGAGAAAGTACCCTTTTTAGGAGGAAACTCAATTAAAGAACCTTCAATACACAAGAATGTGCATAGTTAGGGTATGATCCACCTGTGTGAGATCATGGAAACCCTAATTATGATGTATGATGAATCTTAAGCCAGTCTGAGAGCATCAATGATGATGTTCCACATACATGATGATGTTATGAGTTCAATTCACTTCAATGTGAATAGTAAACCCTAATTCAAGGGTAAATGCATTCAATGTGATTAGTAAACCCTAATTCAAGGGTAATGACATGCTTATGAGTATTAAACTGTAATTGATAAGAATTAGAGAACTTAGCTCTTATGATAAGCGTGAGAAGTATATTCCTTGTTTTGAATTACCTTTATCAGTTGAACTAACTATGCAGGTCCTGATATGAAGGTGATCATATGCAGGTATGGATGATGATACTATATTCATTAAAACCATGTTAAAGGCTTTATGAATAAGTAAAATATCTTAATGCCTTGTCAGTGGCATCCTATGAGTTAATGGGCTGTAAGAGCCATGAATACCACCAAGTCATGCTTCAGAGATGACTTGTGATGAGTATAATGAGAAATGATGATTGATGTGAGTTAGACTTGTTACATTTAGTATTCTCCTTTCATAGCTGTTATGCTACTGTTATTGTTTGAAGAACAATGTGTGATGATTAAATGAATACTAAATGTACCTAACTAATCAAGTATAATGTAGAGCCCTGATCATAGAACCATCATTGTCAGAGATCAAATGATGGTGAAACAGGTTTTCCTAAGGGAACTCCTGGAACACATACTATTGAGTATGTGGGGTATATGGATGTGTAGAACCTTACATCCTAGTGTAGGTGATTGATGTAGATGTGTAATCTGTCAACCCTTCACTACTAAACCCTATCGTATCAGTGGAAGGTAAACATGAAACCTCCTGATGATGAAGAGAACATAGATATTCGTATCAGTGGAGATAAACATGAAAACTCCTGATGACGAAGAGAGTACAGAACGCCATTGTAACTCTAAAATAGCAAAGGACCAGTTTACCCTGGTGAGATATAATAAGTAGAGACACAAGATGTCCTACAAGTGATCCTCTTACTGACTGAGGAAGATGAAGGTCATGAGAATCCGGCTCTCTTAATGACCTATGTATGATACTGATGTGACCTCTCAGCGATCAGTTGGAGTATGAGTGGTATGCCTCATCTCCACAGGGCATAATGTTGTTTGTAAAACATAATCAACCACGTAGTATACCTGCTAGAGATAACTACGAGATAGTTTATTGATGATACACTGTGATAGTGCTTATATTACTTCATGTCTCATAAATGTTGAGCTCTTGTTTATATAGCTGCAACTGTTATTGAATACTTTGAAAGCTTTACTGCTTAAGATATTCTTTGATGTTATAATAAAGCTTCTGGCGGAGAGTTATAACTCTCACTGGGACAATTATGTAAAATTGTCTCACCCCGTAGACTTCAACTTTTTAGGTGGACGTCGGAGATGGAGGAACCGGTCTACAGGTGACTAGTCTCAGCAGCAGCAGCACCAGGAGCAGCAGTGAAATCTCAGGTGGAGATTTAGCCTGCCATGTGGTGTAGTTAGAGTCAGTCCTATGTGTCCTCTATACTCTTAGGTCTTGGAGTATTTTGTTATGAGTTCTTGAGATTTTTATGTATATAATTACTCAAGAAGTAATTATCATGAGATGTAAACAGTTATCTCTTGTTATGAAAGAAGCTCTTATGGTTTCAAGCTCTTCTCTCGAAAAGTTTTAATTTCCTGTGATTTTTGACTTCCGCTGTTTATCGAATCATTTCCGCTAAGTTTAAATCGTGATTATATCGTGGTTTGGAGATCAGAGCCCCCACCAGCCACATTATCATCCATGCTATCATTGTTGACACCAAGCACATCCGAAGAATCTTCCTATCTCCCTATAAGACCCACAAAGAATTATCGTCCAAGAATGTATCTACCTTGGAACTACAGTCCATGAACACTTGATACTTCTCCAAAGTATCCATTCCAAGTATCACATCGAATCCATGCATGCCAAGTGGCAGTAGGTCTACTTGAGTGATGCATCTCAAAAAAGAAAAAATACATGATGGAAACACTTCCTGCAACTCAGTAGAACCAACCAGAGGGTTTTCTAGAAGAATACTAACTGACCTATTGCTAACAAGCAAAGAACAACTATAAATCACCTTTGTGGTGATAAAATAGTGTGTCACACCCAGCTCAACCAAAACAAATAAAAAGGAAGATGTAAACAAATCGGAATGAAATAACTCCATATAATCTATCATGACCTGTGGATTGACCACTCCCTCCTGTTGACTGATGGTGTAAAATCAAGCTGTTATCTATTGTCGCCCCCACCCTCTACTAACCTGGAAAGAAGATCCTACTTGTAACACTTGATTTCTTCCTCTGCCACCACCATTGCTAAATTGCTACCACTGAGACCCTTGCTGACTCTACCTCGGCTGCCGTGTCACCTCCTCATCCTTCATTGGGAAATACCACTTTCTATGCCCGGTCTACCCACACTTGAATCAAGTCTTACTCTCATACCATGGCCTAGATGACTCTATCACTGATATTGATGTTGTAATGTGAGCTCCTTCCCATGGAAAGTACAACCTCTGTCGTTGCTTGGTGAGCAGTGAGATGGCAATCTATATCACTGTTGTGACTGAGGTAATGAAAACCTAGGCTTATTAAAGCCTCCAGAAGACTACCCCTAAAACTAAGTCGACATCTTCATAATGTTAGCCTCATGCTTCTCCACAACTAACTGCTCTACCCATATGACATACTCAATAAAGGTAGAAACTGCTCCTGATTCTCCAAAGTAGACACCGTCATCATCCACTCATTACTTAAACCCTTCTCAAACCATTTGTCCCTCTCCTTATCCATCATTTCCATGTGAGGACACTACATGCTTTGCCTTTTCTCTTTTAGGATATTAAGGATCTTAAAGGCCTTCTCTAGCTCTATCAGCCACATGTCCACATCTGCCAGGTTTGTCATACCCGCATACTCCAAAACCCCAACACACTTCAACCTCTCAAAAATCTTTCCAAAAACCTGGGATTCCTCATTGGGGACAACTTCCCTCGCTTGAGGTATGGACACCCATCCTCCATATGCGAAATCATGGCCATAAACTATCCAAACATGGACTGGAAAGTGGGATTGGGCATAGTTTTTGGGTCAAACTAAGACACTTCATGCACTCTATCTACTTTGGCCTACCTCTTAGAAGCACCTACTAGTGCAACAAAACTACTCCCCGCACGTTCTTCATGTTCTCTAGTCATATCTTATTCTTCTGCATAAGCAGAAGCTGCAATCAGATATATTATATAATGCAAGAACAGACATAAGCCCTAGTCCTATGTCTCTATAGACTCGCACACCTAGAGCTCTGATACCAACCTAAACTATAGTACATCGATGCCATACGACTGAGATAAATCAAAACTAAAACACGCAATTAACAACTAAATAAGCACACTACCAAAAAATAGGGTAAATTAAACTAATCTCATATAGCCATTATGTGCAAAAAAAATTTGCATCATGGTCCACAAACTATACCATATCTCGTATCAGGTGAGGTATGTACATATGTATAGTGGCTATATGCCATGCACATGTTACAAAAGATAACTTGTTCACATGTACAAGCCATATATACAACAAAGGCATACTTCCCAAAACATGTATAGAGGTACATATCATCTACAAAACACAATGGTCCCAGACCTAAGAGTAAAGGGACATCATATATGACTCTACTACACATTCAAATTTCATTGATCTTCGAGTTTCTCTTCCATAACGACACAATCTCTACCACACTATGCACAACCATCTAATAATGATGTGGTGAACCATGAGGGTGAGACCCATGTCCCAGTGAGAGATGTAACTCTCAGCCAACAACTATTGTAAACATAAATTATGATTCATCAAGAATAACATTATTAAATAGGGTGAGAAGATTCAACTAAAAGAGTAATTTAAAACTGGTTACACATGAATATGCACAACCATCTAATAATGATGTGGCCAACCACAAGGATGAGACCCATGTCCCAGTAAGATATATAACTCTCAGCCAACAGCTATTGTAAACATAGATTATGCTTTAGCAGGAATGACATTATTAAATAGGATGAGAAGATTCAACTAAAAAAGTAATTTAAAACTGGTTACAAAGGTTAAGCTGGTTAAGCAGCTAGAACTGATAAGTAGAACATTATATATATATAGAAGAAATATGAAGAAAATGTATAATAGTTAATTTCTATTACCGTATTATAATACAACTAAGAGGTACAAGAAATAAGGCAAGGATAAACATCCAATGTGAAATGTGTTTGACCCTAAACAAATATACTACACAGTTGTATTGCATGGTTTATTAAGCCCTGGGGAATTTGAGTTGTATCGCCCAAATTCCCACTGACCATCGCTTGGTCACAATGAGTTCTATACAAGATAGGAAGAGACAAACTCCAAGATCTTCTCTAGAACTACTCAGTCAGTAAGAGTCTACAATGCAATGACATTTAGTCAAACTACATATCAGTGACATATAGTCCTGGAAACAACTACCCCACCTTGGTACATGTCACAACACTAGAAACTAGTGTATATAAACCCAATCATCAAGGTACAACCACAATTGTCCTCCAATCACAACCCACACATATGTAATCACTGAGACATGACCATAGCCATTCTCAAACCATTAGGGTCAAGATGACAAGGACATAGTCACTTACACTTGCAATACTCAATAGTATGCACTATGTATTTCTCTTAGGAAGAATGTCATGGAACTATTTGTTACCCTAAATCCACACTCCTAATGGCTACATAGACAAAGGCGAGTGGACCTAGGTGTCCATCCTGGAATGGATCACATAACATTTGTATGAATAAAACCACAAACAAGAACAAGGTAAAAGATAACAAGATATTAAACATGGGGATAAGAGATATGTACCCATTTCTATATTCATGTGTACCCATTCATTCACATTTTAATTTTTCTATGATTTTGATACTCACCATGATAACCATGGAATGGCTATGCTCTTGGGCTCTCAAAATCATAATGAAGGAACATCTTCACTATTGGTTCCCATGCCTCTTAGTAATATATATTTCAAACAATGTGATGGATATTGATCTCACTCTTGCATAATTATGCTCTTACTTTGATGATATGTAATGGCATGAAAATGGAATACACATGGTTGATATATGGGGCCTAAGATCTGGTCATGTATTCGTTTGGCATTCTTTTATGCTTTGTTATCTCATACCTTAGTTGTTGTTTATGGTTTTATTCATGCATATATTATGTGATCTATTCTACAAATGGATGCTCCGGTCCTCTCACCTTTGGCTTTCTAGCCGTTAAGAGTGATGATTTGGGTAACAAATGCTTCCGTGATAACTTTTCACCATCCAAAAAGTTCTAACACTAGAATGGATCTATGGAACAAGTCACTACATGATTAGGGTATCACTTGATTAATTAAGCCAATTGGGTATCTTTTATACTGTATCAATTAAGTTACATACAAACCCTAAAAAGATTCTGCAAAGATACGGGTAGATTGCAACTTCAACATATATAAATAATATAAGATATAAACTTGTCACAGCACCACTTGATACTACTTCAATGCCATACACATGGCCATCATCATTAACACATCGTCATGGGATATTGATCCCTTATCACATATCATGAAGGATATTATCTCAATTAGGCACTAAGCCTCTGCCAAGGTCATAAGACCATTCTCATTATTCCTTGCAACAACATCATTATCTCTCCATGCCTCATCAAGGTTGATAATCACCATACATGTGTCACATAAGTATTATTACAAGCAAGCATTAGCTATGATGTGTATTCCATCGGTAAATTAGGATTACAAAAATTAGGAGAGCGAAAATACTTTACTATCATGCTAATTACATAGGCAAGCAAAACAACATCATCACATACTTGTCACTAGGGGCAGGGTTCCAACATCACAAACCGATTTAGGGTTTTCATAACAACAAATAATCACCACATCCCACATTCTTGGAAGCCATTAGATTAAACATCATAGTCATAACCAATTCATTATGAAAACAAGGAAGAATAGAAACCATACAAGTTGGAATCATCTTTAGAGACCTATTAGGGCTAGGTACCCATGCAACCATTATGATTGGTTGCCCTAGTTACCAGTAGGCTTAGTTTCCCTAGAAAATGTTAGGGTTAGGGTTCATCATAGAGACCACCAAGTTCATAGAGACCAAACAACACCTCAACATAGTGACCACTTGAAACAAACCACTTTGACCAACATGTTTCATCATAGAAACTAGGAAAATCATAGAAACATAGAGACCACATAAAATCAGAGGGTATAGGGACCAAAATTGATAGTTCATCATCTAGAATCTGAAGATTCATCAAGGTGTAAACCACATCATAAAGAACATCAAGTGAGAAAACCACCTCCAACACGTGATCACAAAAGGTTAATCATCACCATAAAATGAGAGTCATCAAAGTGCAAGGAACAAGAAGGAAGTCATCACCAAAAGACCTAATCCTAATCATCAACCATAAGAAAATCAAACATGATGTGAGAGAGAGAACCGGCCATTTAGTCACCATCTATGTATCTAAAACCACCTATCTCAATGAGAGATCAAAACCATGATAATGAAAGAAAACCAACCATTGAGCATGTGCATGCATGAATCAAACCTCCATCTTTAACTAGATAGTCATGCACTAGATTAGGGTTTAGTCAAAATAGTTATTTGCACAAGGATCTCCATGAATAGTAAACCCTAGAACATGATCTCATAACCATACTACTTATAGTCACAATTTTAGTGTAGATCATTAACGTGCATGACGAGTGAAACAATAATTGAGGGTAATGTTATATAACTCGCCTTGGATTATGGTGTAGAGACGGAAAACAACAAGATTCTCCAAGGAAGAGAGAAAAACTAAAGCTTGGTTCAACTCCACGTCCAAGCTAGAATCACCTCAAAATAATAAGAACAACCCTAGGTTAAAGAAAGCTCAAAGAAGAGAGAGAAAAAACCCTAGGCTGAAAAGAAAGGGAAAAGAGGAGATCTTCATCTCGACTTAGGTAGTAACATGGGAAAACCATGGATTTGACCACAAAGAGAGAAGTTCCTCAAGAGGCACTGCCATGGTGACCCACATATTTCACCAAGAGAAAGGAAAGAGAGGCATGGTTTGCAAGAAAATGAAACCAAGAAGGATAGATCACTTACCAAGATCAAAGAACACATAAGGATCACCAAAGGAGAGTTCCTCCAACCCTATATCACACATGTAAGGGTTTTTCCACCTTGATCCAAGGTTGAGCTCTTCTTCACCACTAAGATCACACAGGATGAGCTCCAAGGATGAGAGAGAGCAAGACAGTGTAAAGAGATCATTTGCATGCAAAGAGAGGGGTATATATATCCAAGGGTAGGAGAGTGGTAAGGGATGTTAGGTGCCAAGCTAATAGTGACACTTGTCTTACAAAAACTCAGATGTGCAAGAACTAGGAACATGCATGTATCATGGGGGATAAGTCAAGGTAGGCTAGCGACCATCTTGTTCCTCAAAACATTTTGGTCGAAGAAGAAACTTGGTGGCCAAACAAAAGTAGTGACCACTATTACCATGGTGACCAAGAAACATAGAGACCATGGTGATCATAGAGACCAAAGTCCAAAAGAAAATGATCGCCAAAACTATATCACATGACCAAAACATCTTTGACCGCAACAAACATGACCAAAGGAAAGAACACATATATCATAACTAGCTCAAACATCATCCAAACTAGGCCCAACTTGAAACACAAGCATGTCACATGTTATTAAGACACATCACATGATTAGATTAAGGTTTTAAGCATCTTATTATTCTAAGAAGGCAAGATCAAGCAAAAGCTAGGTCAGGGGTCTTACAACGACACACCAACGATTGAACCTTTTTTATGTCCCTTTAAAGATATGTCCATCCCCTTCATCCATCCATCCGCGGTCATACCCATGATATATTTATTCTCAAAATACTTCACGGGAGGTTATAATCTAGAGAAAAAAAATGATATATATGCTATTAAAAATCACTCCTTTATAGATGTTACTAGCTATACTATGAATAAAAGAGCTTCCTTTCACCGAAAAAGCCAACTTTTTAAGAATTACATGCAAAATAACTAAAATAATATATTTTAATAAGAAGTATAGCTACGAGAAGAGATCAAGAGGATGTTCGAGAAGGGAGAAGTGAACAAGAGGATAATATTTATAGAATCATGTAACAATACCAAATCTGAGCATAGGCCGCTTGAGACGTCAACGGTCATTTGGTTTGGCTGAACTCAATGTTGATAGGTGTAAACCCTAAAATAACCAACAATGCTAATGAAAGATGTTGATATATCTCGCTGTCATTGCAGGAGAGTGCATATGGATCTAAGTTTTAGTCATAGAGGGAAAACAAGAGGGAGAGAATAGGAGAGGGAGTGGAGCAGGAGAGAGTGTGTGAAATTATTTTCATATACATGAAGAGGGTTGTCAGACATTTTCCAAATCCCTAGCACCAAAAAATATTACCCCCTCCTGGAAATGCCCATGGGTTTAATCCACATGTTTGCTAAAAAGTAGTCTTTTTGAGCGGTTAGGATTGGATTCAATACGTTCTCATAAATACCCATTAAGATTGGATCTTTTCACATAGGGTGAGGGGGCGACATGATGAGGTAGTAATCAATGACATGCTACATGGGATACAAGACAACATTTGCGGGACTTATGTTTGACAACATGATGACAAGATGGATGTGAGATGAACCTCTTAAGATATTGCTACCTTTACTCATCTCAAGAATATGAAAGAGAGAATGAGAGAGATGAGAATACAACTAAATTAAGGAGGAGACTGCCACACGGAAGTGAGGTGGAGGCAGTGACGGTAATCAAAATAGTAAAAATGACTATATGTTTGTATATATCTATGTACGCACACAATTGGTCTCCTAAACCACAAGATATTCCAACTTCTTATTAAAGGGGTTTCTCTAGGCCAAAATAATGTAGAAGAACTTGCACGTGTAAACTAGGTACAAAAAAAATATCCAATATGTATAGCACAACACACAACATAATATGCAAGATCTGTATGCAAGAAAAGATAAGAATAAACATGAACAAACAACCACTCATCATTTTCTTGATGAGACTTTGCTTCCTTATAGCTTTCTAGATTCCCCAGTTCTGTGATCAATGACCGTTCCAAATTAGAATATCTAGTAGATGCCCTTTTCTCTCTAGTAGATCTTCTCAATTGTGGCTCTATTGGATCTACCTATTGGGGTTGCACCCCCTACTCAAGAGCCTCCTGGTCTTGGACATCATGTACACCAGGATCATACTATGCCATATCATGATGGATATCACCATCCCCAATCTGCTCTACATCAAAATTCTATTTTCTTGGATAAGGAACATGTGTATCAAATACCAAATCATATACAAATTGCTAAGTCTCTGTATTCACAATATCAAAATGCATCTGATCCTCGAAGAAGACCACATCTCTACACCTAATCATCTTCTTCTTATCTGGGTCTCATAGCTTGTAGGCATATTGCTCATAAAAAATATAGGGAGTAGATATGTCATCAAGCTTATGCCTCTACTCCTTAGGAACATGTGCAAATTCCTTGCACCCAAATACTCTAAGGTGAGAGTAAGAAGAGGGCTTCCCTGCCACACACTCTCTAGAGTATCAAACTCCAAAGGAACGCATGGTGACCTATTAATTAAGTGGCAAGCAATATTCATTGCCTCTACCCAGAACTCCAGAGGCAGTTTTGCATTCGTCATCATAAATCTAACTCTCTCCATAATGGTTTTGTTCATCCTTTCAACTAAACCATTGTGTTGTGGGGTTCCTGGACCAGTCTTCTCATGTCAAATACCAAATCCTTCATAATATGATCTAAACTCTCTAGAAGTATACTCACCTCCATTTACAGAGAAGAGACACTTTAACTTTTTACTTGTCTCCCTGTCAACCATAGCATGGAATTTATTGAAAGTATCAAAGACATGATCCTTCCTCTGTAGACATTAGACCCATAATTTTCTAGATGCATCGTCAATAAAAGTCATGAAGAATTTGTTTGCACTCAGTGAGTTGACTTCCATAGGACCATAAACATCAGAGTAAATCTTGTCTAAAATATTAGGCTTCTTCTAACCTTAAACAATGAACTAGATCTTATGTTGCTTCCCAAGAAAACAATTTTTACAAGGAGTAAGAAGTGCATTTTCCACACATGGGATTAATTCTTTCTTTGCAAGCACTTGTAGTCCTCTCTCATTCATGTGCCCAAACCGCTTGTGTCACAAATCTGGAGAACTGGAGCTATCCACAATGGTGTCACCGTCAATGTGGACCTTTATGTTCATCATGTACAAGGTACAAAAAACATTGCCTCTAGCCACAACCAACTATCCCTTAGTGACAACATTTTTCAAGTTACCAAAATGATATTTAAATCCATGAATGTCTAATCCATAGCCAAAGATGATGTTATAATCAAAATTTTAAAAATATATCTAACATTTTTAGCGTAATGGTATAACCCAACTTAGTTTCAACGTGCACATCACCAATATCACGAACCTTCACATAGTTTTACTAGCCTTCTTTGTCATTCCAAAGTTTCAAGACTTGTAGGAGTAAAAGAAATGTCTATGAGGAGTGATGTGGTAAGAAGCATCAGTGTCCAACACCCACTCAATGTTGTCACCGATATGTAGACAATGTCCCATGGAAACTCCACATGTGAGTACCTCTACAACATCTGTTATGACTCTAGTTATGTTGTATCATGTTCTGTCTCTTTAAGCTTTCCTTCTATGATTTCTCTTTTGCACTATTTGTAGAATTTCCTTAAGTGACCTGGTTTGTTACAGTGATGACAAACCATCTTACTTTTGGACTTTGACCGGTGCTTTGACTTTCCTCTATCACCACTCTGGTTATGACTCTGACTCCTCCCCATGTCCTCAACAACAAGAGCATGTGAAGCAGATGTCTCTGCTAAGATATGTTGTCTTGTCTCTTCATTCAATAGGTTATTAGACACCAAGTCCATTGTCAACTTCCCTTTTGGAGCAAAGTTGCTAATAAAAACAAACAGTGCCTCCTAACTATCAGGTAAAGAACCAAGAAGTAGAAACGCTTGAAACTCATCATCAAGCGACAAAACCATTGTAGTTAGTTAATTTACCATACTTTTACAATTATTTGTATGCATACAAATATTGCTACCTTCTTTGAACATTAAATTTATAAGTTTCTTGATAAAAAAAGCTTTGTTCCCTGCTGTCTCCTCCCGTACAATGACTCAAGCTTCTTCCACAGAGAGTTGACACTAGTCTCGTTGGCAATGTGATGGAAGACTGACTCATCAACCCAACATTGGATAAGTCCAATATATTTCCTATCCATCTTTTCCAGTATCCATCTTTCATGTTTGCAGGCTTGTTTGCATCTCCCTTGATTGGTTCACATAGATCACTACAATAAAGAAGACCTTCCATATTGATCTTCAACGTCAGCCAATTAGACGATATCAATTTTACCATATTGTTTGTGTTGTCCATCTAGTCCATGTAACCTAAAAATACTCTGATACCAGTTAAAGGAGTTGTTGTAGGCCAAAAATAGTGCAGAACAACCTGCACATATGGACTAGGTACACAATATCCAATATGTGAATCGCAACGTAACAACATAATAGGCCAGATCCATATACAAACACTGATAAAAAATAAATAGGCATAAGCATTTGACACAACTGTCGCTTGCCAATAAGCAAGCTGTAACTTTTCCTTTTTATTTGTTGTTGTGTACAAGACAGAAGAAAGAAGAAAGAAGAGAAAAGAAAGAGGGTAACACCGCTCTGGTTCTCTTATCCTGCCTACATTGAGTTCTCCATCACAACCAATATTCTTGTTCTATCTGGGTATTATCTGCAAGAGGATATTTTTTTGGGAGGTCTTTCGGTATGGCGGCGTACCAATTTGATATAATCTGTATTTGTTCTTTGTTCTTTATAATCTTTAAATTTTATGTCAAAACTTGAGATGAACTTTGTAATTTGTTGATTAGTAGATTTTTCCGTCAAGTTTTGACCCCATGATTTTCGCATCACACATTGTGGGGATTTTCTACATAAATCTTGGTATTTTTATAGTTTCTTGTTCATGTTTATTTTCTTATCTTTAGTTGCATACAAGTCTTGCCTATTTTACGCTATGATACACATATTAGATATTGTGTACCTAATCCATACGTGCATGTTTAATCTATATTATTTTTTGCTTGCAACAACCCATTTAAAATTTGGATGGAATAGCCCAATGTCTTATATTTGGGTACACATCTCCACACATGCAATGCGAGACTAATTTCATTCATACACGACTTATCATTTATGGTAAGCCAATATGCTACCAAATTTATCTTGAATGCGCCTACCAATTTGGAATCTTTGATTATATAAATCAGGTAGTCTGGAATATCCTAGCCGACACTACACTTGCTCAGCAAAATGTGAAAGTTGATAGTACTCGAAACCCAACTTGTGCCATGAGGACATGTATCAATTATGATAGATTGAGAATGCCAAGGGACCATATCTTTATGAATGTTTCTGATTGTTAGAATTAGGAGCTCACCTGGCCGAGATAACGTTGAGAGAGACAGCACTATGCCGGATACTGTTTCGTAGGCCAAGGACAGTAGGGCACTTCTTGCATCTCTAGAATGGGTTATGGGTAGTGGCTGCATTTGATCAGGTTGCCTGCTATAACTGCAGTGCCATTGGGTTTACTACTTTAGTTGGGTCCATAAGACGTCACTTTCTTCGTGTACTTGACCTTTTAAGGCGATCGGGATAATCATGGATGCTTTTCTCCCTTGCCGACAAGTAGGTGCGGGGCTTCTTGATATGATACCATCAAGTGTACTGAGTCCCACTCTCCATTCCAAACATAAGTTTGGTGCAGAGTTTGCAAACCTAAATAAAGTTTTGCAATTTTTCGTATGAAAGTTAGACAGCTATATAGGTTTGATTTTGAGCCATCAGATGATTAGAAATATTATAAAAAGAGAACATTTCCGGACTCGAGTATATAGGTTAGATTTTGAGCCCTCAGATGATTAGAAATATTATTAAAAGAGAACATTTCCGGACTCGAGTATCGTAATGGTTTGGTGTATCGCAAGGCAAAATATTGCATAAAAGTGTATTTCACCTGACATGAACTGAAGAATGAGCTTTTCATATCAGAGAAGCCAGTGCAAAAGGTAAACCGGTCATCGGTCAGATTTGTTTCATAAAATCACTGTTCTTTACGGCACTAACATGCAACGAGAGGTAAAACTGTAGGTAGACTAGATATATATCATATTTGTTTTAGGGTGCTACAGCACATTTGCGTTGCAGAGATATGCCTCATATTATTTTGTGCATAAAAAGACTGACCCTTTCACGACTGCGTAGAATTGTTTACGAAACGTCTTCATGATATGAACACGCACCCACACTTGTTCAGTTATGATTAAACCCGAGGTAGAAAAAATTTCAGTTACGATTAGGACGATACGCACATAAAGTACTCACAGAATTACTTTTTGTCGTACACCAGCTATATTGTATTCAAGTGAGCTATTTCACGAAAAAAGAATTTTAAGAGTAACGTTACACAGTACATGGCCTTTACGCTTTTGTATAAATTATTATAGGGAGAGAATCCTAGGTTTGCAAAAGTGGAGCATGAAACAACAAGAGCAATTATAGAAAGAAAAAGAAATGGAAAGAGTGGAAAAAGGAAGGTGGGAAGAAAAAAGAAACGATGAAGTAGAAAAAGCAAAAAGGGTAATAGATCAAATAGAGAGTGAAGGTTTAAAAAGAGACGAGAGAAGTGAAAAAGAGACGAGAGAAGCACAAAAACTGAAGAAGGATAGTATGTTTTAATGTTGTGACAGATAGTACCAAAAAATATTGATGGTGATACTAAAGTAAATACAAACAATGCCAAAAAGTGTTTCATTTTTTTTTAAATAATCAAAATGCCAAAAAATATGTTTACCATATATATTTGTATTTTCATGCTGATGTACAAATAATGCTAAAAAGGTTTTATAAGCGTACCAAACACAATCAATAAAAACGTACTTCCCTCTTTTTTTGACTTCTCCCCTAATACCAATAATATTTATATCCAACCAAATAAACACAAGTTATGCCATAGGTACCTCCTCTACGTGTTTTGGCGCAATGCTAGTCCATTTTTACTGCAATACATGTACAATACTGATTTTTGCACGATGCAAATAATACATGTCCATACTGTTTTCTTTCTGTGTTTTAATATTGATACACAAACAATATAAAAAAATGTTCGTAACGATCCCTAAATAAACATAAACGATGTCAAAAGGTACTCCCCTCCTATTTTCTACTTCCCTCCTATCTCTTCTATATTTTCCTCCTCTCTTTTATTTGCTTCCTTCATTTTTTCTATTTTTTCTACTTATCTCCTCTATCTTTTCTACTTTTTCATTATCTTTTTTCTATTTCCTTTATACAAATACATATTATGTGTACATAATTTGTTGCCGGAATCCGTTTGCGGGTGAACTTTTATTACATGCAAGCAGCCTAATTTAGAGAACTCACGCCGATTCCCAATATCCATGTATGGAATGGGGACGATAGAGACTACACAAAGAGGTTTTTATTTTCTAACGTGGCACACTTTCCAGACTATCTGAATTATAATTAAACATATTAAATTATGTAGCTTCAAATGACTTTAAATATCTTGTTAGTAATATATACAATACGGTTGTAAAAAGATATATTGCACCTCATAATAGTTGCTTATATTTCATTATACTATAATTTGATGGGTAGTTTTCATAAATATAATGTTGGTGTATATAAAACAAGTTTGATGCACTTTTATGTTTTATGTAAAATCAAAAGAAATGTAACATATAAAATGATGATTTGGTCAATACCGCATATCTAGTTGTCTCGATGACGTGTCTCTTCTATTCCATATCTATTTCTTACAGTTCTTTCAACCATCACCCTCCATTGTTCTATAAATTATTGTATAGGAAGAGTCATATAGGATATATCTAGAACAACTAATGAGAATGCATCATTTTTCCAACCTGCCTAAAAAAGAAGAAGAGAGAAAATAGTTACTACACAATATTACACATTTCTATTGGATAGCACCAAATTACAATAGGAGGGAACTATCTTAATATAAATGATTTCCCTCCTTCTACCTTCTTCACCTATGACCTCCTCACCTCCAAGTTGACTTATCCATCCGTTTGCTTTTCTACTGACAACAGATTCAAGCTCTACTTGTAAGATGGTAAGCTAGGCAAGCTCTACCCTCCTCTTCTTGATTCAGTTTTTTAAAGTAAGTTTTCATTCTCATGGGCACTCTGATCTTGACTCTCCTTCCAAAAAAATTATTTACGGCGATACCATCTGATTTCTGGCTTATTCCCCCAAAAAAGAATCATCTACAACCTCCGCAAACAACACATAAAATTTTCTTACTAACACCAACTTAGACACTACAACAAACACTCAATATAACCCTAACCACAGAGCTACTCGCCTTCTCTAAGGTTGTGATCCAGTCGACATTGTTCAACCACAACTCCCTAATACCATATGAATCATTCTCTCCCATGGATTCCCACAGTCACCACCTACCATTACCTTGATCCTTCTACAAGAAATATTATTATGTGCCTCAAAGAAATATGTTGACTTGATTGCAGATTTGGTGCAAAATTAAATCGATCTTTCACTGTCAATTTTATGGGATTTGATCGAGTCTTAGCCCACCAAATCCAAAGAGGTGTAGGGAGAAAATCCTTGACGGTATGTCATGATATATTTTTCATACTTGAGTAAGGATTTGACTATGGTTATACATATACACGCATACATGTCGTTGTTAGGGTTTTACTCATCCTATATTTCATATTTGAGATGGTCACCAAAGTTCTCCATGGTGTATTATGCCTCCTTCAAGAGCGCTCCCCTTATACCCTTTTATCAAATATAGTAAAAGTCTCATATATTCCCACAGAGTAGCTCATCCTGACCTTACCATTTGAATCCCATATTCTTCCATTGTGTGATTTTTTGTCTATTCTCATTTGTGTTTTTCATCACACATGCTCGACGTATACTTCCGTTTGATTTCTTAAGAGATGCTACATACAATTGCCTAGGAAGTGTGTTTTCATCTTCCTTTGAAGACGAATAAACATATTTCTAAAGTAGGCCCTTAGCTTGAAAGGACTTTCCTATTCCAATATCACCTGTCAAATTCTATGAGAGCAACACAACTTTGGTGGATTTGCATATTTCAACCATTGGTTTGATCTAATCGGTTCTTTTTGTTTCCCAAATAGACAATTCATCACCTTTAAATGGATGGTGTCAGTCAAACGTACCTCACCATCTACATGGAAAAGTGTTATAGCATTCAACCTCCTTTTTATGTATAGTATGTCAACCCAACCTCACTCACCAACTGACATCTTAAATGATGTTATTGTTGGGTTTTAGGGGAGACAAAGAAGGCAGCGGAAACAAAAATTTTCTTCTTCCAAACCTAGAATAAAGGAATCGCATCAATGTCTATACAATAGGAAGGATGGTTTGTAGAGACATACCTTGTCCCGAGGCTTGTTCGACGATGTTACCTCGCGGCTTACATGGTCATCACCTCCAGTCTTAGACGATGTCTGTGCAGCTCCTAGTCTCACTGGGACTATCACGATTGACAGCTGTCCTCCGAGCGGCAGAAATCTCCTGCCTCTAAAGTAGTCCACACAGACCACCTGGAACTCTGATCTACTTATTCTACAAGGAATATGAAGGATTCGCACCCTCCTGTCGGCGTACTAGTCACCAACACACTCTCCTGCAACCAGTTTCATTTCTACAGTTGTCTTTCCCTTGTTGTGCCTCCCTTATCGGGTAGCACTTGCTCGGGCTCTCTCGGTTACTACAACCAGAGAGAATGACAACTTTGCAGAGCAACTAGTGTTCTGAGTTGTTGTTTCTGAGAAGCCCCCAATACCCTTATATATAGGAGGGTCATGGGATAAGGTTCTCTATCTCGAACAATGCGAGATTAAATAGGAGTAGAAGGGTTCGATATTTTCCACAAACAACCAATCTACACCACCTGAACCGATCGTTTCACACCCTGAAACGATCATTTCAGGCTCAGAGCTGATCTTTTGGGACCTGAGCCGATCGTCTGGTGCTCTAAGCCGATCGGTTTGTGGTCTTGATCCAACTCAAATTGACTTTAATATTTATTTCCGATTAATCAAATATTAATCCTTGTCCAAATCGAATTTGTATAAGTGAAACAAATTGTATTTGTAAAATAGTCTTCTGACTTTCCAAACGATCTCATTTGGTCACATTAGCCGACTGGTTCAACAATTGAGCTAATCGTTTCATGACACATGAGTCAATTGTCTCACCAGTTGAGCTGATCGGTTCACCAACCTGAGCCGATCGGTTCAACCCTGTGAGCCGATCGGTTGGGGCAGCAGACTGTGCAAATCAGTCAATCACAATTTCAATCAATCTGATACTCTAATCAATCGGTCCAACACCTTGAACACTATGATACTGAGCTATCAATTGATTGAGTGTTTAATTGGACTACTAAACTCCTTTAGTAATGAATCTAAACATTGTTTGTGGATAAACTCCTCTTCTAGGTTAAATCCTATGTGTGTGACCCAGCATGTCCATTTCACATTGGCAGTGAAAGTCCATAATACTTATGACTTCACAAGCAAAGAGCGGTGCTTAGTCACACATCAGTGCGACCCAAGTGAAATAAAAAGTTAGAGAACAACTTTCAATCCTACAATCTGTGAATGGTGTTACAGTGAATGTATAATTCCTTTTTCACTGATATTCCGAATGAACTCAAGGCATGGAACAGTCATCCTATCAACGTTCATTCACTTTCTTGATCTCAGAGTAGATTGGAGGAGATATGTATGACATCAATATCACATACTGATTCACAGATGCGTGCATGCCTATCTCAATCCTACTCATCAAGTGGCCATGGATATCAAACTCCCTCAGGAGGGACAAATCCCATATCTATCACTCTCCCCTCAAAAGCCCCAAGTGTCAAAGCCACCCAATCATCACCTTTATAACAACCCATGTTTCAGGACTGTGTTTGATGATGTCAAAGTTTACCCAACGACTTATGTTGAGTGTAGCGATTTCAGGTCAAAGAATCACACTCACCACCATCACTATGAGAACTGACTGTGACTACCATGTCATGGTTCCATGTGTCAAACTCACGGTGGGTCTATCTGGTACACTTTTTCTCCAACAAGTACCTATGTGTTTGGTTTGATATCTCCATATCATGACTAATGAGATTCTGTCATCAACAACACCACAATATAGTCTTGTGTGTCATTGATGTCTATCTACCTTCCACAATGACATCCGACTAGGGACATAATAAGAATGTACAAACTCTTAGCATCTGTATGATCTCATCATTCAGGTCATGAACCTGAAAGCATACGTCATTGAGTACTATCATTATCTAGACATTCAATTTATTCTATCATTATCTCATATGACTGAACCAGAAAGAATTGGAAGCTTGCCTTTGATGTTTATCAAATCAATCTTAATGTATCCCACCAATCATCCCATGATTGGCTCTCAGGGCATACATACCAACAGACTCCTACTTGCACTGTGAGCCAATCACCCTTAAATCTTATTCATAGTGATCTTCAAACATGTCCCACATGTTACTTTGCTCTAGTTCTTAACATAGTGAGTTATGGAAACACCTTGCCAAAGTCGGTATTAATTGCATGTCTCTCATCTCTTCATTGTACGTCATACATATGAGATGGAGTTGTCGTAATATGTGATCTGGTATTCCTTTGCTAACCTTTAGCCACATTGCATGACCAAGCGCTCCTAACTTGTCATCAATGATCGGAATATCTATAAGTTCATCTCTATGAACTCCTAAATCCATATAGTATCCACTAATGTTTTCTAACACACGGATACTCAACCTTTCCTTTTAAAACAACTTTATTGGAACGTTTCCATTATTCAACAAACATTCACTTTTATATATCCCATATATATTTTGCGATTATTTTTCTGTCCTTTTCGGAAGTTCACATCAGTGTAACTCTTTACAGTGAACCCTTCCTTATTTCCATAGAATGAGTACTTCTCAAGTACTTATCAAGTTCTTATGGTATTCCAGTAACCCTTACTAGAACTAGACAGACTTCCACTCGTCATGTCCCACATACGAGTTATCAAGATGAGCACACTGTATTGTCATGTCCTACATACAAGATGATGAATGCATTTTATTCTTGCTAAGTCCATACATGCAAGATAATGGGATAATTACATACATGATAGATCCATATCTATTCTTAGTGTTCCCATTCTACATAAGAATTGGACACTTGGCCTTGGGATACTAACTCCATGTAACATGGATAAGTTTTTTCCCACTAAATCTGTGCACACTGAACCCTTCAGTATAGATTGCCAATGTATGCTTTCTCTTTTCAAGTCAAGAGGTTTTTGAGAACTATCTCTAGATCTCTATTCCTATCACATAGGAAACGTATCTTTCTTCCTTAAAGATAATTTCCACTTTGGATTTCCATTCTAGAACATCTCATTCCTCATCAACATGTGGAATGTGAATACGCTCCCACTAAATGACAGATCCCTTCTTTATCTTTGTCATATCAGTCAAACCCTTTGACTATATCATCAAAGTAAAGATCACAGTTCTGAGTTGCTTGTACTCAATCAATCACATTGATTAGTCCATTGTAACTTATAGACTTTATTTGCATTAATGGATTCATAAACCTTATAGACTGTGTCACATACACATCCTTATTTTATTCCTCATAGGAATGTAATTTTAGTATCCGTATGCCAAATCTCTTTGTCATTAAGTTGCAATCAACAACCATCATCCTTCTCAAAATGTTATCCATGCGTCTTAATGCTTAAGACTCATTCACACTTATGGATTTCATCCCAATGGGTGCTACCATCAAGGTCATACCTTATGGTTCACATGGAAGTCATTTAGGATGTAAGGGTCATAAACCATAACTCAAAATTTGATTCCTCATATTCATCTAGGTAGTTGATTCATCACATGACCAACTCATCACATAGATAATTGAGGTGTATCTGTCAAGGATATATAATAACTCACAACTCCTTGTGATTCTTAATGTCCTTTATTAGTGTGGGGTATTCTTTATTTAAGAAGAAATTAGTTATTTGATAATCATCCTCTAACTCCTTAGAGTATGACTCCTTTTGATTTAGACATCACCATGCCTTAATTATGAGTTTACTATGATACATTATCATAATCACTCACAAGGATCTCAAACATTTGGTTCAAGTATTTCATACATTGATCTCATCAAGAATTAACACTTTACCAAATTCATACTTTATTTATGATATTCTTGAACACTTCAAGGTATTCATATTAGTATTTCTCCAAACACTATTTGAAGTATTAGCATTAACTCTAATAGGTATGTAAATACATCTCATGTATTATACCTAATAGGATAATCATTCTTCTACTATCTTAGTGAAGATTGATTAATCATGTCCAAGAGATTCATGTCTCTTACTGGTTCTCTAACCAAAAGAGTCTAGATTATCCATCATATAGAAACTAGAAATAAATTTCTCATGATTTATGCTGATTTGATTGTTTGAGTTATCAATAACTTTTAGGTATCATTTTATCTTATGCATACTAAGTACCACAAGATAAACAAGGCATTGCCATAAAGATCATATCTTTGAGATTGAAACATCAACTTTATTAATTGCTATCATTGTCATACAGTATGCAAAAAATAATATGTTTCTATCCATTGGAAAATATGAAATAGCAGTTCATAACTTTATTACATTCCTTTAAGGCTAAAAATAAACTAAAGTACTCCCATCTATGGCGGAAACACTTGCCCCATTTATTGAGTTCTTTAGATTTTATATCTTGGTATCGTATATCTAAAAATTGTTACAAGTTTATTTCATGACACCTTCAGGTGGACACATATGTCGCCTCCTTCTTCTTTAGTTCTTCCAGATAGAGTGGACAATTCCTTTTCCAATGTCCATGCTTTTGACAAAGGTGGCAATTGCCTCTCTTGGTCATGCCTCCCTTGGCCTTGAGAGTTGAAGATGACTTGGACTACTGGATAACATCAGAACCTTTCTTAGCCCTGCCCTTTCCCTTGTGCATGGACTTGCCTTTCTTGCTACTGATCATCATCACAGACTTAGGCTTGTCCTTCTTCATTTGTGCCTTGGCTGTCCTCAACATGTCCAACAACTCTGTCAATGGCTTGTCAAAGTTGTTCATGTTGTAGTTCATCACAAACTGACTGTAGGATTCTGGAAACGATTGCAATATCATGTCAGTAGACAACTCTTGGCTCAGGGGAAATCCCAGTCTTGTCAGGTTCTCCACATACCCAATCATCTTGAGCGTGTGAGGACCAACTGGACCTTCTTCTATCATGACAAACTTGAACAGTGCCATGGAGACATCATATCTCTCTTGCCGTGCTTGATCTTCATACATGTTATTGAGATGTTGAATCATCTCAATGACACCCATGTTCTCATGTTGTCTCTGCAACTCGTGGTTCATGGAGCACAACATCAAGCACTTTGCATCAATGGCATCATAAGAATACTTCTTATAAGCATCCCTTTCTGCTTTTGGTGCGGTAGGAACAGGTTCCTCTGGAATTGGAGTATCCAGGACATAGAGCTTTCACTCTTGAGTGAGAACAATTCTCAATGTCCTAAACTAGTCGTGGAAGTTAGTCCCATTCAGCTTGTCCTTTTCAATGACCGATAGTAATGAAAAGTGATTGTTGTTTGTTTTCATTTGTACTACAAAAGGAAACATATGCAGTTTAGTTCAAAATTGATTGATTTGAAAAGTTGACGATATAATTAGGACTTTAATTAATTATCGCTCCCACTATTTTGTTCAAATTGATAGCCCTCACCATCAGTTCGGAAGATTGTAGCATACAATCTTCTAGTGGGTCAAGATCCCAAAATCCTCTGAGTTATGGACCAGCTAGGGTTGTCACCCACAACTTCAATTTTCTAGGTAGGCAACTTTTGCCAAATGCATCATATGCAACTCTTGAAAGATTTCATATGAAACTCCTTACCATGATCACCTCCATGACTCAAGGTGCTAGATCCTATCTAGGTCACCTTGTTAAGTCTGACCCAAAGCCAACACGATGAATATGCACCCTGCTAGGGCTGACCCACATATCCATCCTTCACGCTTCCACGAGATATACGGTACACCACGCTAGGGCGTGCCCACACTTGGTCGATCAAGCTTTTCACATGTGTCGCATTTGGAAGGCATCTAAAACTTAAATATTTAATGAGGGATTTGGTTTTATAGGTACATATACATATCCAATCACCACAATACATCGTACATATCATATACGTACTATATCCCACAGAAAACATGTGAAATGATAAAAGCGAGGATTATGGCCATCCTAATGTGATTCCTCGAGCCAAGAGGAATCACGGTCATCTAGGTCTACATCACATGCAACCTGTCCATGATGAAGTGTTATAGCCATCCGAATTGATCAACTCATTACATGAATGACATACTCATCCTGGCTGGTCGTCTGGATGCCACCAGCCGATCGGTTGGCTCCTCCAACCGATCGGTTCGCCGGGTCATCGAGTATCTCTTTATGGCCGCCACCCGATCATCTTGTTTCTTGAACTGGTCGTCTGGATTGCCAACTGATCGGTTCACACCTTGAACCGATCATCTCAGTCATCGTCAAATGGTCCTTCATTCTTTGACATAATAAGAAATAATAGATCTATCCTATTTACATTTAAATTGGGAAACCCCGAGTTACATTCGGGGGAGCTAAGGTAGGAAAGAAATCTTGAGTTATCTTGAGTTACATCAGGAATAAGGAGTTAGGGAATCGGTGCGTAGATCGAGATGCAAGCAACCACATTCAACCAAGCACACAAACATAGGGTTTATTGGCCATAACCACACTATACATCCACCACAAAACTCATTTAAGGGCGACGCGTATTGAGTGCATTCATAATACATATTATATTTGTATAATGGTATTTGTGGATTTAGGATTGAACATGCATAAAGCCAATTTTATTCGCATCGTATGCAATAAATAAAGGCGACAAACCAAAATCGATCACATCAATAATCTTAAAATATAGAGAAGTTGACGTGGCTCTGATACCACTATTGGGTTTTAGGGGAGACAGAGAAGGCAGTGGAAACAAAAATTTTCTTCTCCCAAACCCAGAATAAAGGAATCACGTCAACGTCTATACAATAGGAAGGATGGTTTGTAGAGACATACCTTGTCCAGAGGCTTTCTCGGAGACATTACCTTGCGGCTTGCACGGTCTTCACCTCCGATCTTGGACGGTGTCTGTGCAGCTCCTGGTCTCACTGGGACTATCAAAATTGACAGCTATCCTCCGAGCGGTAGAAATCTCCCACCTCTTAAGTAGTCCACACAGACCGCCTGGAACTTTGATCTCCTTGTCCTACAAGGAATCAGAAGGATTCACACCCTCCTGTCAGCATACTAGTCACCAACACACTCTCCTACAACCAGTTGCTTTTCTATAGTTGTCTTTCCCTTGTTGTGCCTCCCTTATCAGGTAGCACTTGCTCAGGATCTCTCAGTTATCACAGCCAGAGAGAATGACAACTTTGCAGAGCAACTGGTGTTTTAAGTTGTTGGTCCTGAGAAGCCCCCAATACCCCTATATATATAGGAGGGTTATGGGACAAGGTTCTCTACCCTAGACAATGCAGGATTAAACATGAGTAGAAGGGTTCACGATTTTCCACAAAACAACCAATCTACACCACTTGAACCAATCATTTCACACCCTGAAACGATCATTTCGGGCTCTGTGCCGATCTTTTGGGACCTGAGCCGATCGTCTGGTGCTCTGAGCCGATCGGTTCGTGATCCTGATCCAACTCAAATTGAATTTCATATTTGTTTCTGAATAATCAAATATTAATCCTTGTCCAAATCGAATTTGTACAAGTGAAACAAATTGTATTTGCAAAATAGTCTTCTGACTTTCCAAACGATCTCATTTGGTCACATGAGCTGACCGATTCAACAATTGAGCTGATCGTTTCATGACGCATGAGTCGATCGTCTCACTAGTTGAGCCGATCGGTTCACCAACCTGAACTGATCAGTTCAACCTTGTGAGCCAATCAGTTGGGGCAGCAGACTGTGCAAATCAGTCAATTGCAGTTTCAATCAATCTGATACTCTAATCAATCGGTCCAACACCTTGAATACTATGATACTGAGCTATCAATTGATTGAGTGTTTAATTGAACAACTAAACTCCTTTAGTAATCAATATAAACATTGTTTGTGGATAAACTCCTCTTACAAGTTAAATCCTATATGTGACCCTGCAGGTCCGTTTCACGTTGGCAGTGAAAGTCCATAACACTTATGACTTCAAAAGCAAAGAGAGGTGCCTAGTCGCACATCAGTGCTACCCAAGTGAAATAGAAAGTTGGAGAACAACTTTCAATCCTACAATCTGTGAATGGTGTTACAGTGAATGTATAATTCATTTGTCACTGATATCCCGAATGAACTCAAGGCATGGAATAGTCATCCTGCCAACGTTCATTCACTTTCTTGATCTCAGAGTAGATTGGAGGAGATATGTATGACATCAATATCACATACTGATTCACACATGCGTTCATACCTATCTCAATCCTACTCATCAAGTGGCCATGGATATCAAACTCCCTCAGGAGGGATAAATCCCATATCTATCACTCACCCCTCAAAAGTCCCATGTGTCAAAGCCACCCAATCATCACCTTTATAACAACCCATGTTTCAATATTGCATTTGATGATGTCAAAGTGTACCCAACGACATGTGTTGAGTGTAGTGATTTCAGTTCAAAGAATCACACTCACCACCATCACTGTGAGAACTGACTGTGACTACCATGTCATAGTTCTATGTGTCAAACTCACGGTGGGTCTATCCGATACACTTGTTCTCCAAAAAGTACCTATGTGTTTGGTTTGCTATCTCCATATCATGACTAATGAGATTTTGTCATCAACCAACACCACAATCTAGTCTTGTGTGTTATTGTTGTCTATCTACCTTCCATAATGACATCCGAATAGGGACATAATAAGAATGTACAAACTCTTAGCTTCCGTATGATATCATCATTCAGGTCTTGAACCTAAAAGCATACGTCATTGAGTACTGTCATTATCTAGACATTCAATCTATTCTATCATTATCTCATATGACTGAACCAGAAAGAATTGGAAGCTTGCCTTTGATGTTTATCAAATCAATCTTGATGTATCCCACCAATCATCCCATGATTGGCTCTCAGGGCATACATACCAACATTTATGAATCCTATAATCATGAATGAACTCAAGATGATCCCTACACAACAATACAAATGACTTCCTCTATCTGAATTGTGCATGCTTTTCTAGTTCAATCCTTGTTTGATCTTTCACTTCATTGGAAGCAAATATTCACACCATATTGACCCCTGGGTCATTATCTTTCCTTTCAACAAATACAACCTCAACACCTCGTTGGTTCATGCATTAAATTGTGACAAAAACAAGAAAAATGTGGAGGTTCAATTGTATTCTTTGATGACAAACCATTGGTTTTGGTTGCATCAACCACCTCACCTCCAATGTTTTCATATACAATGATCCAAAGTTCTAAAATATGCTTTCAAACCCTAGCTCATCTCTGATTCAGTGTTTGTACCATATTACAAACCAAATAAACACACACCACACCTTCATCCCTCCATTTGAAAGGCATTCTTCTAATGGTTATACAACACATAAAGATACACCAATTATGAAACATTGTCTTATGAAGAAAAAGACCTTTCAAGAACATTAAGCCTTCCTGATGATGTCTACATTGTTGTCTTTTTGGTCATATATCTTTTGGTTGTAAAAGGAAATTAGTTTATTTTAGTTGCAACTCTTATAACCATCCATTTTTAAAATTTCCCATACCATAAATTTAGTAATATGAACTCTTGGACAAAGTAAAAAATCCCTAAACCCATATACAAGTCATGTCCCCCTCATAGTTACCCTTCCCTCAAAAATATTTCTCTTACTAATTGTGACCCTAAATACTTGAAGAAAGAAAAAATTTTACAAGTCAAAATCCTCCATGAAAGAGATACTTCCCCCGCACCATCATACCTCTATGCATTAAATATTCTCTAAAAATAACCTTTCATGATATGGCTCACACATAAAGACTAGGGTTTTAGAATATTGTCCCTCTCCCTCCTCTTAATCATTAGATGTACCTTCTAACCTCCATTCCCCATTCCCAACCCAAATACATTGGAATGAACACCTACTCATCCCACTAGCTTGATTTCGCATCCCAACTCAAATATTCACCAGCATACCATGGTGAATGTTGATAGGTTGCCTTCTTCCACCCCATCATACATGTGTCACATTTAAACACCAAAAACATCACACTTTTCATACTTCAAACATTGCCACCTCTCTATAAACCAAACATACCCAACCAAAGGCCACCCCTCAACCAACCAATAAACACTTTTCTCCTACGTGACTCCCTCCTTTGTTTTTAGATTCCCATTAGAAATTGTCTCAATATATATACATGGATCAAGAATCTCATGTCCCTTAGGATTTAATCCCCAATTAACTGACCCCCTCTAAATCATGCCCTTGAGAATAATGATATATGAATTGACTTCCCTTCTCTGGTCTACACCAAATCATATTCTAAAAATTCCAGGTTGAGTTCTTAGGGTGGATATTGGTGTTGTTTCTAGAACCTTACCCATCCTTATCATTACTAAACACCTCATTTATGTTCTTGCTAAACATTAAGCAGAAAAACAAACCACATTTGTAGATTTTTTCTTCAGTATATTTTGATTTTTCCAACAAATGCTGATAAAATTGAAGGATGCTCCTTTTTATTTGATACCAATACTTGCTAAGTTGAATCCCTAATATTTATATGTGATATTTCTTTTGGTGATAGAATCACTAATGACAACCATATCTATGAATAATTTCTTCTAGGTATTCCTACCACCTTTGGATATGTGATATCTTCTAGAAGATTATTCATCATTGGGGTTCCTTTCTCACTGATGTTCAAAAAGATATTACATGCCCTCAGATTTTTGACATGCAAAATTGTTGTTCTAGATTCTAAAAACAATTTTTCTTGCTTCCTCTTATTTCAACATTTTTGTATTTCATGGGGTTTATCCTCTTACGAACTCAAGTGTAAGAAAACCATACAAAAAAACCTACTTTTGCTTCAATAACCCTCTTCACCCTCTTACCTAGTCTTACAAAATGACACACTCAAACAACATCATAGACAACTAATCTACTCATGCTCTCTCTAGACCACAACCACAAAAAAAGCCTATGACACTCTTAGGATTCCAAAAAACAAGAACCCCTCTATCCGCAAACTATAATCCACCTTTGGCAACACCTTCTAACAAATTATGCTAATGGGTCAAAACAATAGTGGTAAAAATAAATTTGTGGTCCACGTTCACAAAATTATTGGTAGAAACAAATTCATGGTCCACGTTCATAAAAGTGTTGCTTCATTGCTTATAAAACACATCTTTTCATCTACCGAAAAATCTCTTTCCCACCCCAAGGTTTTCTGTGTCCATCCAAGGCTTGATATATGTATCAACCCCACGCCTTCCTCACGACCCCTCAATTGTAAACATGCTATCAAGAAACATGCAACTATCTCTAGTATCTCTTTTGAGGTCCTCTCATTTGGTTATACGCCTTGAGAGCCATTATGTGATGATTGTAAAAGGGACATTTTTGTACTTTATTTGATTATTAATAAAAGGCAATTCTACTTATTATGTTTGTTTCAATATTGAGATAATGAAAAAAGTTAATAATGATCTACGAATGTTTTGACTCAATAAAAAAACAATTTATGTTAAGGACCTAAACTTTAAATCATATGTATAATGAAAGTATTCATTCTTGTTAGGTTCCTAGTTGATTATTATCATGGATCTTATAGGAAAACAATAATACACTAGAATAGCTTGTATGGTGAGTGATGGCTATGTCTCTTTACTCATGATATTGGATATAAACTCAGATGCTTGGGTACTTGTTAGAAAACAAGTTTTACTAGACAAACACCTCGAGATTGATACATGGAAGTCATGTAATGACTTGTCAGAGTCATATCTCATTGTGAGAGTGGTGACTATGATCCTTAGACCTGAAGTCACTACAATAACACATTTTGTTTAGTGTACTTTGACAATAGCCCACCATTCTCAAAAATATGAGTTTCCAAAAAGGTGGTGATTGGGTAAACTATGACACATAGGGAATATTTTGAGTGATGTATATGGAGTTTGTCCCTCCTTTGAAGTGATATCCCCAACCACATGATAAACCAGACTATGAAATGCATGACCATGCTCATGTGAGTCAATATATGATGTTAAGCTCTCACTATTTCAAATGGTCTTCTTTAGTTCATGGAACATAGATTGATAGATTGAATGTCAAGAGGATAATATTACATGCCTCTATTTTAATCTAGACATCGGTGACAAAGGGATTATACGGTCATGAAAATATTTGTCACTTTACATGTTGTAGTTGTTCTCGTGGACATTCCTATTATTTGGATGGAAATGATGTGTTACTAGCCACCAATCTATTCCTATGTCATTTTGAACATCGCTACCAAAGTAATTAGGAACCCACTTGGTCAAACTATGCATGAGGTAATTGTAAGGAGTGGGACCTGGTAGGGGACCACTCCGTACTTAATTCAAGAAAATAATATGCAGAAAACCCCACGTATACAAATATGACCAAATAAAAGGGGTGTATTATATACTCTCAAACAAATAAGTACAAAAAATTAGTTTGTGGTAGCAAAAATAAAAATCAAACTATTATAGAATTTCATTGTTTCAACTTAGCATTTAGCCTTATAGGCAATGTTTTAATTAAGAATATAATTATCAGGATCATATTATGGTGAGAAAGCATCCCATCTCAGAACTCATCCTTGCACATGGTCCTGAGCAAAATTCTATCCTCCCTGAACCTTGGGTTGTGCTAACCCTGGGTAGTTTGAAAAGTGACACTCGGGAAAAAGGAAATAAAAGGAAGTACGTATAGCGAGTGTTGAGTATGCAAAAAGTAAAATAATTGGGCATTAATTAAAGTGAGAGAAGATTTTACATAAAGAGATGTCAAAAATGAGATGTTCCAAAGAGAAGGGTTTATTATAAAGATTTAACATAACCAAAACATGAGGTACTTACTGAAAAGGATATGATTAATAGAATGATTCTTGCCATACTGACCTAAACATAAGTGCAAAGATTAATAGTTTCATGCTGATAAATAAACACTAACTAACATATACTAAAAAGTAGGGTTGGAACCCATATGTATTCCATACTAAAGGGTAGGAGGACTAAAACCTTAGTGCCAAATAAACATAAATTTTGCAAGAATAGAACTCAGTGCATGGCAGGGGAATAAAACCCAATGCCTATTTGGTGTCACTACTTCTAGCAATGACTAGTCGTCCACGCACACAAGTAGGGAACACAAGAACAAAGTATAATTATTTTCATGCAAAGGATAAGAATATCAAGTTTTCATCAAATAGGGTCATTGGTAAGATTGGGTCAGAAAACCATTAATGTGGTATCAACATGAACAAATCAGGAAAATATTAACAAGGAAGAATAGTTCCACAAGATGATAGGATTGTCCACAATTGAGTCAATTCCATGTACGAGAAAAAGATATTTATTCATGATATTATGTTGAACTTAAATAGAGTAGATGTACCTTGACTTGAATATAAATCCAGAGATCGAGTCCTAATCCTTCCAAGTTTAAAGTCAACTCAACCTACATATAAGATTAGGTTGATCAATTAGGCCTTCAATTGTATGATACATTAGGTGACACCCTATAAATTCAAATCCATTAGAAAAACCCTAAGTCAATTCTCTTTATTTACCTAACATTGAGTTCAAAGTTTCTTGATGATATTTGACTCAAAATCACAACTTTATTAATTATGATGTTGTTTTTAGTTATTATTAAGATCATAAGTGAAAACAAAAATAAAAAAACTGAATTGTGGCACCCCTCACCACACATAACAATATTTCACAAAACAAAACACATAACTAATACTAATCAACCAGGTTACCAGAATACACATGATATTAAAACCAATTTCGCATAAGCACAAAAGCTAAACCTTATTACACTTGAGTACACAAGAAACCACCTATATTACATATCACATGCCAAAAGATGTACACAAATCACTATTCACTGGTTAACTTGCCACAACATGTAACAAGAGGTAACCTATTTATGTATACATACAAACCATGCATGTACAACCACGACCTACTGCCAAAACACATATCGATATACATAACAACAAAACCTCCCTCAAGGACCTGAGGAGACAGGAATGACACATAGGACTCTACTACAAAACACTAGCAACATTTCTAATCTTTAACAACTACTGGTCCTCTTGTTGCTCAACCTCAACCACACAATCCCTACCTCATCGTGCACGACCATCTAAAAGATGTGGAAACTGACAGAGTGAGACCAAACATCCCAGTGAGAGAAAAAACTCTCTGCCAGCAACTATTATAAGCACATATTAGCTAAAATGGGTAGATAACCATAGCCATGTTGAGTAGATTCAGCTAAATGATATGAATAAAGTAGTTATCATTGTCTAAGAAAATCAGGAATCTACAACTGTGTATAGTAGAACATCTTATATTTTAAGAAGGAATATGAATAACATGTATAACATTTGATTTCCCTTTCTGCATTGTAATTCAAGAAATCAGTACAAGAAATAAGATAAAGGGTCATTCAATGTGATTTGTGTTTAACCCTAAGCAAATATACTAGACGTATGTATTACATATTTTATTTGCCATGAGGATTTGATTTGTACCACCTCAAATCCAACCGATCGCTAGAGAGTCAAAATTAGTGCCATACAAGATCAATGGAAGAGTTAGAATCCATGATCTCACCACACAACTCCCAGTTAATATGAGAGACAACATAGAGACATAACAGTTAACCGCCAACAACAACATATAGTCAAGCTAAAAATAAACAACTAGTCCAACCTTGGTATAGGTCACGAAACTAGATAATAGGCTCATGCATGGCCATTCAAAAAGAGGCAATCATGCAGTTACACTATGCCTTTCACAAATCACATCACCACAAGGCATGCCCACAGTCATCCTCCAAACCTGTAATTATGGATGTAGGGATATATCATCAACTTCAACTCCTGCAAATTAAAAAATATTCACTCCAAGTTTCCTATCAGAATGACTCGTTTCACCACCCAACAAATTCTAACATTGGAATGGATTTATGGCACATGGCAACTACACGATTGGGATTTCTCTTGATTAATTTTGCCAATTAAGCATCTTTTAGTGCATCAATCAAGTTGCAACGTACACAACGTAAACAAGTTCTATTAAAATAGAGGTAAATGTACAACTCTAGAAGATGTAAAATGTATGAAATAAAACTGGTCACTTCATCACATGATACTTGTCTCACTGCCATTCACAAGGCCATCACCAACATCACATGTTACAACTACGATATGAGGCCAACATCAATATCACATCATTATGGGATATCAATCCCTCAATGAAATCTATAGAGGATTTCACCTCAAACTAGGCACAAGGAACTTTTCAGGTCATTAGACCCAAACATATAATTTCTACACATTCAATATCACTGTGTGCCTCAACAATGCACATAACCACCATCCTATATTATACAAGGATCACCATAGCATTCACATAGCTATGACATTCATTCCACCTGCAAGGTTATAGTTACACAAGTAGGAGAGATAAAACACCACTACATGATAATCTCTTTAAGCAATATAAGCAAATACATCACTTATTCCACAACTAGGGTTAGGGTTTCATGTGTAGATGATTAGGGTTTCTATAGTATCATCCAATGACCAAATCCTAGTTTTATCACCTCCCTAATGTTTGGAGTGTATTAGGATTAAGCATTATTGATTATGATTAATCATTCACATTTTATCATCATGTGTACACCATTTTCCAAGTGTTGTGGTCGACTGGATAATAGGTGTAGCGACCTACAAACTATATGAGTGTAGGTGTATGTCGCGACCATAGGTGTAGTGACCATAGGATGTAGTGACCATATGTAGGGGACCATAGGATGTAGCTAACTTAGGTGTAGAGACGTACTTAGGGTTGGCACCTATTGTTACCTCTAGGTGGAGTGTAGCGGTCAAAGACACTCAAGTCTAGAGGCCAACATGCTAAAGACATCATGTTACGACTACTAGGGAGGTTGGGTAGCGACTACCCCTAGGATTAAGGTTGTTGCGATCGCAAAAACTACCCAACTAGTGTAGCAACCATGGAGGAATATCAATAGGTGTAGAAATCTCAAGTCATCCACACAACCAACTTCAAAATAGAATCAAACCATTATCGAAACAAAAGATCAATCTCAAGAAAACCAAGCATCATCTAAGTGGAAAACTCCACACCAAGATGTCCATGGAAACCCTAAATCATGGGTCAAGGAAAGCCACAATAAAGACCATGATTAAAGAGATGAAACTAAGTTTCTCATGCATGTCAAAAGAACCAAAACCTCCTTTTATCCAAGATAGTCAAACCATAAATAAAGTGATGTAGTTCCATAATCAAAAGCAAGTAAAAACCATCAATCTCATAGTCACCACAAAATAAGATACAAGGATTAGGGTTTAGGCGAAAGAGAAAACTACATGTGATTATCACCAAGAATTAAATTATATATTATGACAACACCATCTAGCATATTAGGATCATCTTTTAGAGATTATAATAGCAACATGCATGTAAGAAAATTTGGGCAATAATAACAGGGAGAAGAGTTATATAACCCACCTTATATATGTAGAGAATCAATCTCCAAGACCACGAAATCCAAGAGAAAAGAGGAAACTCCACCAAGAGAAACTCCATGGAAAAAAGATCACCTCAAAAGAAAATAACACCATGGTCAAACAAGAACTCAAGAAAGGGGTGAAAACCCTAGGCTGAATAACAAGAAGGAAGAAGAGACCTTCTTCTCACATAGGTACCACCATGGTAATCTACAGTCTCCAAGCTATGTCAAGAGAAGATCTTTCAGATAGCCACTGTGGTTGCACCATAGTCTCATGGCTGAGAAGGAAGATGAAGATAAGGTAGTAGTCTCATGGCTGAGAAGGAAGAGGAAGATAGGGTAGAGAGCCAAAAGAAAATGTGACCAAGGAAAGATAACAACTTACCAAGATGGAAGATCACCAAGGATCACCACAAGGAGGATGATCAAGCTCAAAAGGACCACATGCAAGGTTTGTCAGCCACCAAAGCTCCAAGATCAATCCTCCTTTGCTCCAAAAAGCTGTAAGGACGAACACAAGAGACTGGAGAAGAAAGAGGGCCGAAAAGGATGCTTCCATGAAGAGGATAGGTGTTATATACTTAAGGTAGGAGGGAAGCAGGGGGTTATGAGGTGTCAACACAAGAGAGCACCAAATGGATAGTTGTCCACCAAGGAAACAAACATGCAACTACATAAAATATGCATGAATCAAAGGGTGATACAACCAAGGTGGTATAGCAACCACTTAGGTTCACTACACACCTTGTTGCGGTCGAAGCACAACATGCACATGTAGCAACCACTACACTAGGTCACCCATATACAACATGGTCGAAGCACTCCACTAGAGGACAAACCATAGCGACCAAACCTCAACTAGAGCACCATGATTGAAGAAACTACACCTAGGGTAAGTGTTGTGATCCCAAAACTCATCCAAGAGTGGTGTTGCGGTCGTGACACATACAAACCCTAGTAAGGTCGATACACATCAACAAGGCAAACCCTAGAAACCTTAATATCACCATGTGATGTCACATCATCAACCATGGTCCAAGGAAAGCACCCCTATGCATCTTTCTCTCTCTAAAGATGATAAGGTACAAGAACCACATTCTACATGAGACAAATTGCAAGATAATCCTCACTCATGGGTAAATTTCAACTTGGTCTGAAATGAGCATATCAAGTTCAAACATCATCCAAACAAGACCAAACTGAAAACATAAGGTTGTCTCACGTTAAAAAAACATCTCATAAGATTCAATTAAGGTTCTAAGAATCTAATCAAGAAAAGAAAACAAGGTTAGCCCCAAAGGCAAGGTCAGGGGTCTTACATGAATCTTCAACAAACACCTAGATCAATATATAATTTTATTCTAGAGAGAGGGTCCAAGGTTACTACTTATAGATTTAGCTCCAAGATCTCAAATTTATTCTTTAAAACCTCTCTATAATTATTAATGTGGCATCATGCATGTTTAAAATCCTAAAAATTCAATCTTTAACACACGTGAATCAGGTGATGAAACCTATACCGAAAAGTTGAGAAAATTCTTAGGATTCTAAAATAGATTATTTATTAATTTTTGGATCTTCCAGTAAAAACATATAATTTTTATAAGTTTTTTATTGTTTACTAATTTAGTAGTGAACTTATATTGAAACACCTAATTTTGCCTTGAATCAAATATCACAACTTTAGGACGTGACATGGTATAGATGTCCTTTTCATATCAATGTTTAATGAAACAATCATTCAAAATAAGGTTGGCGGTTTACTAAAATACCTTCACTGAAAAAAAATGATTGAGAGAAGTGAAAGGGGTAGGTAGGTGACTTCACTAGGGGTCATATTCCTCCCCTCCCCCTCACATGCCATGGATGCATGTGGGCAAGAAATGGAGCATGGCTATTTGGGTGATTCTCATAGAGCACACAACTCACAAAACAGTCGAGAAGAGAAAGAAGAGAAAGACTTGATGATTCTTATCCCAAGATGAATTGAACTCTGATGAAGTAAGGTGTCATGGCAGAGTGCCACAAGCCCAGATTAAACACCCAATTAGTGGCGTTTAAAATGACAACAAGTGATGAAATTGCTAGTAGAGGAGGATTTCTTGGGGTGAGACAGAACTAGTAATCTATTTATAGGGCTCCCTGATAGAGTGTAAGTGCTTCAATCTTGGAGAAGCTTGGGCTCATAGATTAGGCATTTCTAGAATACACAACACTAGGCCATGTGTGAGGTATGATTCAATGTAGAATTGAAAAACAAACTTACAGACAAAGAAATCTTGCAAAACAATCAACCGCGACGAGAGAAATCACGCTTATAACATGTCTAAAACTAGAAGTATGTTTCCTATTCATGTGTGAGGTAGGTGACGACTGGAGAGCCATCTGATCATAATACAACGATGGAGAACAAGCATGTGTATTGACTAAGTTTCCTAATGTGTGTGATACATGACATTTAATGTACATTCCAAATCAAATTCGGCTCAAGTGTGGTGCTACACTACTACAGAAATAGCATTCAGTGTCACTTTTCTGGGCGTCGGTTATTAAGGAAAACCGACGCCTAACATATAAGGCGTCGGTTGTTTAAGCAAACCGACGTCTATATTCGAAGACCAGCCAGACACGGTTACCGCTTTGTATTAAGCGTCGGTTGTTTATAACAAACTGACGCGTAAAGTCGCCCACGAAATCCATATTTCGATCAAAAAAATTAGTGTCATTTTCAGCGTCGGTTATATACGTAGAAACCGACGCCTATGTGCGATGAAAATTTGCGCGAAAAGTGTCACTTTCAGCGTCGGTTATCCTTGTATAACTGACGCTGAAAGTGGTTCCCGCCAAATAATTTCATGAAAATATCATCCAATTGGACGTCGGTTTTTTAAAACAACCGACGCTAAAGATGTTTAGGCGTCGGTTGTTTTAAACAACCGACGCTATTTGGGAACTTCATTACCCTCGATCGCCCGACTCTTCCCCTTTCTTCTGTTTCATTGTGATTTCCCTATTTCTCTGCTGCCGCCGATTTCTCTCCGACGATTTCTTCTTCAGCTCCCCTTCTCCGGCGCCCCCTTCTCCGCCATCACTTCTGCTCGCCGCCGCTCCTACCGCCGTTGGACACCAGCTCTCCGCCGCTCCTGCTCGCCGACACCTGTCGTTGCTCTGCGTCGCTGCCACCGCCGCCGCCTGCTCGTCGCCGCTCCTGCTCGCCGACGATCCTGCTCCTGCTGCTGCTCTGCGTCGCCGCCGCCGCCGCCCGCTCCTTCCTCCTTGTTGCTGCTCTGCGTCTCCTTGCTCACTCCCTAACTCTGCTGCTTACAAGGTACTAGCATCAAACTCTTCCTCTGCCATTCTTTCTAGGTTGACGCCCTAACTCTGCTGCTGTTTTAATGCTAGTGTCAGGGCTATCTATCTAGGTTGATGTATGAGCTATCCCCTGTATTTTTTTTCCTGCTCTCTTTGTGTGTATGAGCCTGTTCCTTGGTTGTGTATATATGGTCTTGCTGTTTGGAGATGTTTTGATCCCCTGTGTGGGATACTTTCTCCTTTTGTTCTTTACGTTTGGTCAGGTGTGTTGTCTGTAAATGCCCAAAGTTTTTTTGGTATCAATAGTTGAGTGTTTTTCACAAAAAAAAAGATGGAGAAGTTAAATGGATACAACTCTGTACATAGGTAGGTGTAGTTCTCTAGCTAATTACAATAAGAACATGACAATATGATAATAAACATCTACAACCTAATGCCACCTACCAAGACATATACTAATACCACCTCCTCACCTATCAAAATCTTAAGGTTAGACATATAAAGGAGGAAGAGTTGTGAAACATGTGTACATGAATCTGAAGCCACTATACAAACTCTGTTTGAGTGTTTAAGTATCAAGCATCGTTAGTCCAATACATAAGTACTAGAAGTATCCATGGGTTAAATAAGGTGAACTAATTGTGTAATGTTAGGGTTTCTGTAGTAGTGGGTGCGCCTACTACATTTGGGGGTGCGCCTTATACTATTTGATATCCTTGATTTTATCTTCTATCCTAAATAAAATTAAGGGACCCATGATTAGAAAACAATTCCAAACTTGGCACCCACACTAATTGGAAGGAAATAAAATATGATTATTGAAATGCACATTTGTGATGTGATACCTTTTTTAGGATGCATATATTAGATTCAACCTTTGAGACATCCTTTTATGAGTTCCAATGCAATTAGGGTTTCATTTCATTGCCATTGTATGTATTATAATATTACATCTTTCACATAAAAATTAATTAAATTGAATCCAATTGGAACCCTAATTTAAATCCTAATTTGATTTAAACTTGTCCATTCTAGCATCCTAATTTGATTTGATTAAACCCTAACATTGTTTAAACCCTAACATCAATTGTGATGAAACCCTAACATGTACATATCTATTATTGTGTTTGTTGGCCTAGAAACCCGTCCAAGATTGACTCATTAGGAGTAAATCTTGGATAGTCCCCGGTTTGGGACTGTTCTTGAACACCTAATCTCACTTAGGATGTAAGTGTATAATGTGTATTGGGTTTTCGAGAAAATTTTGGTAGCATTTCCCCGTTTGTTCTCTAATTACATATGTACTTAGAGAACAGTGGGGAAATGCTGCCGAAATTTTCTCGAAAACCCAATACACATTATACACTTACTAGTGAGATTAGGTGTTCAAGGATGGGATAGGTGGTACACATTTATTATATATAAGAATGACATCACATGTGTTTGTTGGCCTAGAATGTGAACAATCATTGTTTTTTATATTACTTGTACATTGGTATAAATTAGAATGAACAATCACTAAATTATATATTGTTTGTATGGAGTCCGGCTTCATTGTAGATATCTATTATTGTGTTTTTGGCCTAGAAACCCGTCCAAGATTGACTCATTAGGAGTAAATCTTGGATAGTCCCCGGTTTGGGACTGTTCTTGAACACCTAATCTCACTTAGGATGTAATTGTATAATGTGTATTGGGTTTTCGAGAAAATTTTGGTAGCATTTTGAGTATATATGTACTTAGAGAACAGCGGGGAAATGCTGCCTAATCTTTTCCTAATATATACTTGTTTCCTAATATATACTTGCTTTCTCTGATAATAGAATGGATAGATCATGGATGTCCATTCGTAATCGTTGCACCCCAGAGTTTATATCTGGTCTTGATCAGTTTATTAGATTTGCCTAGGAACATAGGAAAAAACCTACAGATAGGTTCTACTGTCCATGTAGGCATTGCGGTAACAACTTGAAAGTCAACACTGGTGAGGAAATCAAAAGTCATGTCATGTGCAACGGGATTGTACAAGGCTATACATAATGTCACTGGCATGGAGAGATTTCAAAATCGAAACCAGTAGATGTCGATAGCAGTGCTTGGGTGGAAGAAGAAATTGCCTCCGATGACGTAAATGTGAACGAACCAGTTCCAGCAGACATCGTTGATGCGATGCTGGATAGTTGTAGGGTAGAGCACACCGATCCACCTCCTATCTTTACAAACATTGTGCATGATGCTGAGATACCGTTATACACAGGCTGTGCTAAGTTTACGAAGCTTAGCGCTGTGTTGAGATTGTATAAGTTGAAAGCTAACAATAGATGGAGCGACAAAAGCTTCACTTCATTGTTGACTTTGTTGAAAGAAATTCTTCCTGAAGGAAACGAGCTTCCAATCTCAACATACCAGGTAAAGAAAATGTTGTGCCCAATGGGAATGGAGGCCAAGAAGATACACGCATGCCCGAATGATTGTGTATTATTTCAAAAGGACTATGTAGATTTGAAAGATTGTCCAAAATGTGGTGCGTCACGGTATAAATTGACGACTTCGGGGGAGTCCAAAACTGGTTCTCCTGCCAAGGTGTTGTGGTATCTACCTATAATATCACGGTTTCAACGCTTGTTTGCAAATCCGAAAGATGCGAAGAATTTGAGGTGGCATGCAGATGTTAAGAAAAATAATGATGGGATCCTACGACATGCGTCTGATTCCCCACAGTGGAAGAAGATTGATCTATTGTACCCTAAATTTGGTGAAGAAGATAGGAATCTAAGACTTGGGCTTTGTACAGATGGGATGAATTCGTACAGGACATTGAGCAGCCAACATAGCACTTGGCCAGTCATGCTTGTTATATACAATCTTCCTCCCTGGATGTGTATGAAAAATAAGTACATTATGTTGTCATTGTTGATATCGGGCCCTAAACAACCCGGAAATGATATCGATGTTTATCTTGAACCTTTGATTGATGACTTAAAGAAACTTTGGGATGAAGGTGTGATGACCTATGATGCTTCAGCAAGAGAGACATTTCGTTTGCACGCTATGTTGTTTTGCACTATTAATGACTTTCCAGCATATGGGAATTTGTCTGGATATAGTGTCAAAGGAGCTAAAGCGTGTCCTATATGTGAAGAAAACACTGATTCAATAAGACTAAAACATGGCGGCAAGACTGTATATCTTGGTCATTGAAGGTTTCTTTCAAAATTCCATCCGTATCGTAGGAAGCGCAAAGCATTCAATGGATGGAATGATGAACGGAGTGCACCTAAACCTATACCAGGGGATGTTGTTTATGAAAGAGTAAAAGAAATTGTCAATGAATTTGGTAAGAAATCACAATGTAGTATGGCCACACGGAGTGACAATTCTTCATTCAAGAAGAAGTCAATATTTTGGGATCTTCCTTATTGGAGTTCTTTGACAGTCAGGCATTGTATCGATGTAATTCACGTTGAGAAAAATGTTTGTGATAGCATCATTGGTACTCTATTAAATATACCAGGTAAGACTAAAGATGGGATAAAATCCAGACTGGACCTACGTGAAATGGGAATAAGGTCAGAATTAACAGAATTACGTGAAATGGGTAATAAAAGAACATACTTACCTCCCGCTTGTTACACGTTGTCTAGAAAGGAGAAGAAAACTTTTTGTGAATGCTTGGTAAATGTTAAGGTGCCACATGGTTACTCATCCAACATCCGTAGATTGGTATCAATGAAAGATCTGAAGTTGATAGGTCTTAAATCTCATGATTGTCACACTCTAATGCAACAAATATTGCTCGTGGCAATTCGATCTATATTGCCGAAGCATGTAAGGTTTGCAATTACCAGACTTTGTTTCTTTTTCAACAGTCTATGCAGCAAAGTTATTGACCCTGATACTCTCGATAATTTGCAAAGAGAAGTGGTTGTTACCCTATGTCAGCTTGAGATGTATTTCCCTCCTTCGTTCTTTGATATCATGGTACATCTTGTTGTCCACTTGACTAGGGAAGTGAAAATGTTGGGAGCAGTTTTCTTGCATTGGATGTATCCCTTTGAACGATACATGAGTGTTTTTAAAGGTGATGTTCGAAACCGTTATCGGTCTGAAGGGAGTATTATTGAAGGTTATGTGGCGAGAGAGGTTATGGATTTTTGCAATGACTTTTTCAGTGGTAATGACACTCCTGATAATGACAAGAATATTGAGGAGGGCAAAGGAATTTTAGTATCACGGGTGAAAGTAATCAGCCGTGAGCAGTTGGAACAAGCTCACTTGTATATTTTACACAATATGGACGAAGTGAGTGTTTATATCGAGGAACATACCAATTTCATAAAGAGACAACATCCTCGAGCAAGTTCAATGTGGCATGCTAGAGAGCATAATAAGACTTTTACTAAGTGGTTTGAAGATAAAGTCTTACATCAACTATCTCAAACACCAAATGATATTACAGAAACTATCAAATGCCTCGCCTTTAAACCAAAACCGAATGTTATGTCTTATGAAGGGTTTGACATTAATGGATTCACATATTACACAAAGCGCCAAGATGATAAGAGTGTCGTCCAAAATAGTGGGGTCACTCTTCAAGCGTCGACTATGTACTTTGCAAGTGCAAAGGATAAGAGTCCACGTGAAGCTAAAATGTCATATTACGGTGTCATTGAGGACATTTGGGAGTTTGACTACATAGATTTCAAAATTCTGCTCTTTAAATGTAATTGGGTTGATAACACCAAAGGAGTTATAGTGGATGAATTGGGTTTCACTTTGGTGAACTTTGAAAAGATTGGCGAGAAGGGTGAACCATTCATATTGGCATCACAGGCGAAACAAATATTCTATATCGATGATCCTGCAAATGATAAATGGTCGGTTGTTCTTCATGGTAAAAGACAGTTCATTGAAGATCCTATAGATGAAGAAGAGTACTATGATAAGTATGATGACTCCAGTCCATTCTCAGTTGGGTTGCCAACTCCACAAAATATTGAAGCTAATGATGACTTATATGTGCGCGGAGATCACAATGAAGGATTGTTAATTGATAAAAGATCACAATTTTAGAGACATGTATGTTTATACAAATGCTAAATGTTTGCCTTTTTCTAGTTAATACAAATGCTAAATGTTTGCCTTTTTCTAGTTAATACAAATGCTAAATGTTTGCCTTTTTCTAGTTAATAGAAATGCTAAATGCTTGCCATTTTAATGACATTTTCAGATGGCTGACCATGATGAGCATGATGTCCATGATGAGCATGAAGTCCATGATGAGCATGTTGTCCATGACGAGCATGGCGAGGATACTAATGTAAGTTCTAAAAACATATCCTGTATTTCTATAAAATTCATTATCTTCTAGTTATGTCATATATCCTATATTTCTATATTGGGCTAATTTAGTGTGTTTTATTTTTGTCAAATTTTAGGTTGATGCACCTGTACCCACTGAAGCACTGGAGCAACTTGATGCGCAACACCAAACACTTAACAAGAAAAGGGGCATCACTCTGTTGAAGAAGTTGTTAGCGCTAAGTGGTAGTGGATCCAAATTGGTGGTGGAGTTTGATAATGGAGGAAATCCAATTGGAGTGAACCGCAATAATTTTGTGAACTATCTTGGGTGTACCACTCGGAGCCATTGTGGTGTTAAGTATGACAATTGGCATAAAGTTCCTCAAGGGAAAAAAGACTTGATATGGAAGGATTTATGCGTGAGTTATTATTATTTGCAATTCTATTTTGTAGATTACAAATTCTATTATTTGCAATTCTATTTTGGATACTAGTTAATAACATTTCTATTTTACAGAATCTGTTTGCATTGGATGAGAAGTTGCATCGTAAAAATGTGATGCAACGCGCTGGAAAGATGCTTAGGAATTATAGGACAAATCTGAACAGAGAATACATAAAAGAGGGTGATAAGAAGATGAAGTCATCCCTTGAACAATGGAACTTCTTGGACAAAGAAGATTGGGACAATTTTGTTGCTTCAAGAAAATCTGAAGAATTCAAGGTATTAGGCGTCACTCCCAATTTAATTAATATACATTGTATTCACCTATTCAAGATTAGCATTTAGTGCTACTAACCAAATCATTAATGTGCATACTAACTAGGCCCTCAGTGACGCACAAAAAGCAAGGCGTGCACTGAATGTGCATGACCACACTATGGGTCCAAAAGGCTATGCAAGCGTTCGCCAAAGACTACAGGCGGAGTTTGCGTCTACTCAGGAGTCTGCTCCTACTCAGGAGTCTGCCACACCCATGCCTCGCCATGATATCTGGATAGCTGGCAGGCAAAACAAGAAGGGTGAAATAAAGAAGCCTGTAACTGTTGAGGCGGCTGCAAAAATGGTAAAATAACACTCTTAGAGAAATCATTTGAATATTGATTATTTGTGGTGTTAACTTACCAATTTCTGTTTATGGTGATTAGTGGGAGCTGCACGAGCAGAGGAAACAAGGCACGTTCATCCCTCAGGGCACAAGGGATGAATTGACAGTTGCTCTGGGTAACCCAGAGTATCATGGACGTGTTAGAGGTGCCGGCGTTGGTGTTGGCATCAAAGCATTCTTTGGGCCATCCCAGTGCAAACCCAGAGCGGGACTTTCTCAAGAAGAGGTAACCTATTCTTTTTTTAGAATGTTACTGCAAAAGGAAATTCATTAATAAGAAGCTAATGTTTCTTTTATCCATGTATAGGAGAATAAGAGAGTTGAGGATTTAGTTGCTAAGAAGGTCAACGATGTAGTTGCTGAGAAGGTCAAGGAAGAATTGCTGCGGTGGCAGGCATCTCAGGCTTCCAATACGCCTATGGCGACCCACTCTTCTCCTGATGCACAGACTGTGAGTAATCCTGGAGACCCATCGCCTAGCACGTCTGCTGTAAGTATTATTTATGACATTGTAGTTAGTCTTTTCAAGTTGTTATGTTTTCAAGATGATATGTATATATGTATAATATTCTTTACGTAAATTTGTAGGCATTGAAGCCATGCCGCTTAAGAATGCAAGACTACGTTGTTGCAGAGGCGCAGGCTTACCCGTCCCTTCCTGGGGCAATGTTTCATGGGACTCCAATGCCACAGGGCTACGTTCGTGTGAGCCCGATACGTGTGTTACCCGATTGGAGAGAAGCTACATTGCCATATCCCCACCCGGATATTGATAGACTTGCTGATGCAGAAGGCGGGGTGATATTGTGGCCCAAAGCAGATGTCGTTTACACGACTGAAATTGTAAGATAAATTTACATTGATTTAGACTGTTAATGTGGATATATGATGTCAACTGATCTGAAATTATATGTATAGGTTAAAAAGAAGACACCAGGAGCACCTAGGCCTCCACTTCCACTTCCCGCATTACCCGATTGGGTTCCAACTGACCTAACATACCCGTTAGGTCCTGCTTGTAGGGGAATGGCATGTTGGCTACGGGCACATAATGTACATTGCCCTATAATTATTTCTTTAGATGCAGATTATGCAGGTCAATCATACGATAGCTCTTTATTTATACAAGATATTATTGAGCTGTTTATGTATGATTGGCTGAATACATCAATGATAGAGACATGGATAAGGTGAGATCTTGTTTATACATCCATATACCTTGTGTAAGATCCGGTGATATGGTTTCTTATATATTAATGTATACGCCTATATGTTTTGCAGCTACCTAGTCGAAGATCATTGCAAACAATTTGCATTTGATCATGTGGGATTTTTGATTCCATCATTGATTAGTTTGGTAGCTAAAGACCCTGATAATGTTCAACAATACTGTATAGATGCTTTTACAATTTTTGGTCAGCAAAAGAAGACGATAATAATAGCTCCATTCAATGTCAAGTAAGTTTACTTTATTTATAATTTGGACTTAAGAAAATTCCATTTTTATTTTGCATTTTGAGTTATTAATTGTTAACTTCTTACTTCTAGCGGTAGACATTGGGAGTTACTAGTTATTGTCCCCGGGACATTCACTGTTTATTATCTAGATCCTGCGGGGAGTACATTGAACACTAAAATTGGACACGTAATGAGAATGCCATTATTCTAGTGAGAAATATTTCATTTTTATATCTGTTAACATCTTTTATTACATTACTATTTACTTATGCAATTTATTGTGTTATATTAACATGTAGGGGTTTAGATGCATTCAAAAAGGCTGGAGGAACGGTCCCAAGAAAAAAGAACCAGCCAATAAATTGGCAGAACGTACAAGTAAGTTCCCGACTCGAATATATATATTATTGATGTGAATTGTGCTTAGTTGTATTATTTTGTATGTTTCAATTTATAGTGTGCTACCCAAGACAATGGCTGGGCATGCGCATATTATGTGATGCGATTTATGCAGATGATTATCAAATATGCCGCATTGGACATCGATACCATACATGAGGTATTATATATAGTCTCATTAGTTAGTATGAAATATATCAATCTTATCTTATTTTTATATTATTACTTATATATATACATCATTCTCTTTGCAGGTGTTTAAAACTGACAACACTACAGGTAAACGCATAAAAAATATACATGCTCCATATACGATGGAAGCATTAAATGAAGTAAGAGAAGAATGGGCAAAAGCCATACAAGCAGTGGCAACTGTAAGATATAATTGGGATGTTGATAGCGATAATGAATGATACTTTGTAAATGAATATTTCTGAATGTTAATACATGTATTTGAATGTTTCTATATGTGTGAATGTGAGAATTGAATTGATGTCTGAATGTATGTACTTGTGTAGAATTTTGCTTGTGACTTTTGCAGGTTTGCGGCCTGTTTGTAGGCTGATATCAATGGATGTCGTAAACCTGCAATTCAGAAAACTGAACTGCAGGTTCTCATCCTGCTGACCAGCCACAGTAGGCCTGCAAACTGATATGAAAAAAAAATATAAATAGGAGTCGGTTATTTATAGAAAACTGTCAGCAAAGACATACATCGTCGGTTATTTGATAAAAACCGCCGCCTAATAGTACAAACAACCCGACCGTGCAGGATAGCACGGCCGTGGTGTAAATGGCGTCGGTTATTCATATAAAACCGACGCCTATAGTACTAAACACGGTCGTGCAGGGAAGCACGGCCGTGTCGTCTTGAAGTACAGGCGTCGGTGGTTTAGTATATAACCGACGCCAAAAGTGTTCGTGCCACAGAAAATGGCGTCATCTAGGGCACTTTATGTGTCGGTTATCTACTAAAACACCGACGCTATATTCTATAGAGGCGTCGGTTGTGTAGTAAATAACCGACGCACAAAGTGCCCTAGATGACGCCATTTTTTGTGGCGCGAACACTTTTGGCGGCGGTTATTTACTAAACAACCGACGCCTATAGAACAAATAGGCATCGGTTAAAAAACTGACGCCGAAGTGTTCGACCTTTAGCGGCGCCCACATAGGCGTCGGTCGGAAACTGACGCCAAATGGGGTTAAACGACCGACGCCAAAGGCCGTTTCTGTAGTAGTGCTAATTAATTCTCTTCCTTTCCTAATCAAATTGGAAGAGTAAACAAAGTCCAATTAAGGTCCCAAAGAATATAATTTTGGTGTCAAGTTTTCCTTTTGGAGAAATTTAATATGCAAAACACACAATTTGAAGGAAAGTCTATTTTCTTCATATTTATGCACTCCTTTATTATTTGTAACCCAATTTTGTGTGTAACTCTCTCTCTCTCTCAACCCAACCTACCCATAGGAAAAATCTAGAAGGATAATATTGGATCTAAATCCCTAATTTAATAATTTTGCATAACTAAACCCAAAACTAATGAATATCACCTATTTCTTATATTAAGGCCTAAAAACTTTATATTTTTGTTTAAGTCTCTTTTGTTTGAAGGTTATTACACCAATATAATAGGATGAGTTCAAAATAAAAGATTATACGGTAAAGTGGTAAAAAGTATTGTTTACTTAAGTTTGGGTATGTTACATCATTACACCCCTTAAAGGGGATTTCGTCCTCAAAATCCAAAGTAATTAAATTAAAAGTCCATAGGATACGTATATATTGTGAATACAGTATTATTATACTGATTGGTACAAAGCTTCCTTAAGGATTCTAGGTATGTCTACCCAAGGAGATCCACTTAGAAATTTTTGTCAGGTACCCCAGTTAGGACGTAGTTATGCTGGATGTTTTAGTTTTATTAATATCCCAAGAGTTAGCTAATCTATTTTTAGTTCAACTAATTTTCTAACTCTTAAGGATCATCACTTTTAAAGACCCTCCCTAGAGAAGGAGATCATAAAACTTAACTAGACATTGTATATGGGTAGCATACAATATGAAAATTATGTCCTCATAGATATTTTCTAAGTCAAAGGTATCAGTTTTAGTCTTAAATGTTAATCAAGCATCCAAACCCTTACATGGTGGTGACTTGGTTTTTAAAAACTTTAACAAAATCCAAAACTCTCTTCTAGTGTCTGTATATATATATATATATATATATATATATATATATATATATATTAGTAAGTCCATGTGCTTTGCACGTAACCACTACAAGTTATCTGTTTGATAAATTGATGGAAATTTTTTACTTAAGTAAATACAACCATATACAACACTATTGGTATCCAAAATTTCAATTTCATTTTTTTTTACTTTTGTTGTTTTTTGTTTGCACCAATATATCAGAATGTTTGCTATTTTTCTAATTATTAATTATATTATCGAGCAATATATGTTATTCATGTTATTTCTTTTGTCAAATTTTCATGAATATTTGACAATGATGATTACAATAATCTTCACTTCCTTCTACGAATCATTATCCAATATGTCTATGTCAATGTCCTTTCTAATTTTTTTTCATAATCACATCCTTGATATCATATTCACATTCATGTATGCCTTGCATGGTAGTTTCAAGTAATAGTCACTTGTAGAAATACATAATGTTTATATACAAAACTAAATGCCATAACAAAAAATGCAAGAATAACTATACTTAAACTAAACTAAATACAATTTACGTTTGCATTGATTTACCTCTTCTTTTGATATATGGAAATATAAATTTCATTCAATTGATATTTTATGATTAGCCAGCAAACCCAAACCAAAGAATCTTATTTGTTCCAGTGTCTCAAAATGGAATATTGAGGAAAAGTTATACACACAAATAGGTTATTTTAATTGATATGAACTGAAAATAGTGCTTTATAATAATTATTTTACTATGTTTTTGGATATCAAATCCCCCATTTTGACGTATTTGATACTTCATTGTTGCAAAACATTAATTTAGTTTAGTATTCCAATTTCACGTTTTTATCTCTCTGTTATAGCAGTGCATTCTTGTTAACATTCTTTTGTCATATTGATTGATTATTAAGCTTATGAATCACCTAATTTATATCCTTGTATATATTGATCATATGTTTTCATATATGAATGCTTAAATAGATATAAATATTATTTCTTTCCATACTAATGATTTTTTTCTACATCCATAAACTTACAAAATATGTTCACAATTTTATTTGCATTTTCATAGTCAATAATATAATGTTTTAGAGCACTTATAGTTTGATTCTTACAATGATTATTCGGTCTTTTGTGATATTATAATTGGACTTGAGATCTACTTGTCCTTTGATTTACTAATATTAGAGATATTTCTAATATGACATAAATTCTATTTTTAGATTAATTGATTGTGAATAGTAATAATTACTATTTTAGTGATTGGAAAATCAAAAGAAAACCAATTATAAGAATCTCATATCATATGTAATATATTATTTAAAGAATTGATACCATGTCTTGCATTATATAATATGAAATAATGATAAGCAATTGAATGTTGTTCTACATAGTAATATTGACCAAGAATACTATATGAACATTGAGGTTTACTACAATCAATTATGAAACTTTGATGACACGCGTGTTTGCTTGGTTCATCCAAAAACATATTTCTTCATCATCTTAATGTATATGTTTCTTTCTACAAAAGGAAAAAGTAATAATCGAAATCAACAAGTCATATGCAATACCATTAATAAATTATCTGCAAACACAAAAATTAGTATAAACCATAAATTTTAATTGCCAAACACCTATATTAGTATCACCATCATGTTTAACCATAGAATTAAGGCTATTACGAGAATTGTATAAGCTAATATGGAGACAAGTTTACAATATTGTTATAAGTGCATTCCCTATGTATGCTTAAATTACTCTTTAATAAAAAAACCATTCATTTATTGTTCAAATAGATTTATTATCTTGTAATGCAATCCAAACTAAAAGTTTGAAAATTCTTCTATGCATCCATTTTCCTACTGAAACCAAACATTGAATAATAAAAATGAAAACTTAGTAAAATGTGTTTTTTGTTACTATGTAAGAACAAGGTGTAATAACATAATATAATGCTAGACATAAGGAAAAATATAGATTTTAACAATCTGTGCAAGGAAAAAGATTAATTAAAAGATGTTATAGTTAAAGTCACTAAGTAATATATTCTTATCACTATCCATGTATGTCATGTTTTGAATTAAGGACACGTGAATATACCTCATAAGTTGAGAAAGATATATGATCCAAATTATGATATAAGGTATTATGCTTTTTCTAGTCCCAAATTTAAATTTTGACATCAAATTTTGGTTCTCATAGATAGTAGTGCATCAGAGAGCAAGAAAAACTACACACCATGATCAAATGAATGTGATGATAGACCTTTTTCCTAATTATCATCCATCCATGATATTCTACCAAACAAAAACACATATGAATATCCAATACATTTTTTACAATTATTTGAAATCATTTACATCACAAAAGCATATTATCCTTAGAATGAATAGAAATATAACTAAACTTACCACTGCCACATCAGAGTTCTAGCCACTAGACACATCTCAATGAATATTAGAATTTTGATTGGGATTCTGAAATTGTTGATCATGTTCTTTAGGCATATTTCTTACACCCATGTAGAAAGTATACTAGTGACTTGCATAAGGATTGAGAATATATAAACTTTTGGCAAAAAAAGTTAGTAATTATCCAATCAGACTGGTACCATATGTTACCTTACAATAGTTGACATAAATATACTAGAATATTAAGCTTTTATCACGAAAGTGTATTCAATGGCTTGTAACTCTGTCGGGTTTGGTTTTGTGTCAGTGTTTCATGTTATTTGTACATACATTTTGAAATGTGAAAGATAGAATTGAATAAGGTGGTAGCACTATACATGCATCGCTTCACCCATCAATGTGGCAACTATATTGGAACCACCAGAATATAGATGTTTGATGTCATGCAATATCTTCTACTTATTCATAGTGTGGGTAACCAGTGGTATTCCATAAACGATTTTCTAAACAAATATTAATATGAATCGTCATGAGTGAATGGTAATATGTAGTTATAGATTATCAAAGCGGAAGAAGAAGGGCATCCATAGTGGAGTTATTAATTGTAGCTAGCATAATATGCATATATGAGTGACACACTCTGTGGTCTTTGTTAGTCCATGATGGAATGAATTCAAACCCTCATATCCCTCGAAAAATAAGCTTTCATTCTGTTAAGCTGCAAAAATAAAATTACATATTCTGATTATTTCATATATTTATCACACTCAATTTCGTTCATTATTTCATTATACATATAAATACTAATTACAGTAATGATATATCCTATGATTGGTTCAATGTTTGATAGGAATACAAGTTCATGTTTCTATAGCAAAATAGAGCAATTTCAATTATGGAAACGTATATTTTGTCCAAAATAAATGTGTGGTATTTGTGCTAACCTACAATGACTAACCATTCACAATTGAGGAGCGAAACACATTGAGTTACCAAAACAATTATCTTAAAAAGGAAATTACTTTTACTTGTAATTGCTTCAGTGTCTCAGAAAACTACATTGCCGTGACTGATACATAAACTAAGTAATATGAACGGAAAGGTTTGGAATCATAGAATATTTAGTGCAAAAAATTATGCATGCATAAATGTTGACGTCTATGGTGCACATAAAACAAAAGTCTTACAGTCCATTCAAGCAATTGCTACTATAAGATATAATAAGCAAGTAAAAACCACAAATCTAAAGGGACCCACTACATATGTAACGTGATTTATAAAATAACCTTTATGAATCATTTTTTGTTATTTACTCCAGGAGACTTACCTTCAAGCATCAAATAATGAAAGTTTAGTCATATAATTGAACCCTCCTCTCTAGTCAAAAGCGCATGACGTCCATACCAGATCATAGAGAACACTTTGAAAGACGATTAGATATTAATGTTAGCATGCAGATAAATATGAAATATACAACAACCAGCATAGAGGACATAAAAGGGCCATACGTCTGACACATTACACTTTGTTGATATAGGAAGAGCCATTCACATAGAAGAACAAGATATTTCATGTGGCATACGAGCATAAGGAAGTAGTATTGCAGAAGGTGGAACAACAAGAAGATTGTGTGGCACCACCACAGACCGACATAATTCATTCATGTCAGTTCTGCAAGAGAAACATTAAAGATATGTTATGATCAATCTAACTTTTATAAGACTTATAAAATGACAAATTGAAATAGGTGTTTCAAAATAAGAGCCTGTCAAGATTTGTTCATATATTGATGTGTTTCGTTAATAGGCTAAAATGGTTCATTAATGAGAAGGCATAAATTTGTTATTATATATAACACCTGACTTGTCGTTGCAACCCTAATATAGCATAGTTGCAATTTTAAACATCACATAATATAGGAACACCATAAGGTTAATCATTCTAAACAGTGTAGTATACATTTCTTAGTTATCATGGAATCCAACCGTCTGACAGAAGTGCAGAATTGAGATCTGGATTCTCCTTCGCACCGAATCGCATAATAAGATCACGATATATGCAATACTCTTACAATCAGTACAAAACGTCAGATATCAACCATTTTATCGTGCAAGGGCTGGCATAGATCCTTAAGTCAGTGTTATCCATGCCTATGATACAAGTATATATAGGTAAAAGGGCAAGACCGACGTAGCTGTTCGGAGTCCGAACTCTTCGTTAATAGAAGAAGTGGCGTCATATATATTCATGTTTTTATATCAGCTAAGAAGAAACAATAGTTATCATGAAATCGAGTCGTCTGGTTGAACTGCAGAGTAGAGATCCTTGACTCTCCTTAGCACCAGGTCAAACAATAAGAACGAGATCTATAACCAGAGTTTGCCTGATAGTAACTGGAGTATTTGGATGCTTACCTACCCGCCTCAAATCTAAGCAGTACTATTACGGTCAATACTGAATGTTAGCCATCAATCACTTGATTGTCTATGGGCATGCACAGATCCATACACCGATGATGTCCGCACTATGATGCAATAGCACGTTAAAGGGCAAGAATGATAGAACTGTTTGGAGTCCAAACTCCAGATAAATAGAAGCAGTGCCCTCATGTAAATGGATTTTACGGGAGGAGATTGTAAGGACCCTGACCTGCGTTTAGGGCATACCCTGTTTGTTTTGCTTAACCTTGATGGTTTGATGCTTGCTAATCACCCTTGAGTGGTGATTAGGGTTTGGTTTTGCTTCATTGAGGGTTGGAGGTCCTACTTGCAAATAAACCTAAGTCTAGGGTTTTGGGAGCAAGTTTGTCACCTTGAGAGGTGTTCTTCTCTCTCTTCGCTTCCTCTAGGGTTGAGAGGAAGGCTTGGGCTTGTTGCTTGAGTTCTTTGGGCCTTTGTTGAGCTTGTTTGGGCTTTGAGGTACCTTGTTTGGGCTTGCTTGGGCCTTGTGTCGGCCAAGTAGAGCTTGTGTCAGCCTAGAGTGGAGCTTGTGTCACCCATGGTGCTTGGTCCAACCTTGGTCATGTTTTGAGAACACATGGTGCACATCTTGGACAAGTGTCTTATGGCTTGCAAGAGTGGTGGCTTGAGTTGGTGGACAAGTGTCCTTTGGGTGGCCGACACATAGCAAGTGTTTACCTTGGTTTCGCCTCCTTTCTCATCTATATAGGCGGTCCCTTCCTTAGCTTGAGGTCCCTTTAGTTCCTCTCCCCCTTGTGCACGACACACTCTTCCTTTCCTTTGCTTGGTGGCCGACACACCCTTGTGTGAGCAGCTTGGAGGCCGAAACACCCTTGAAGAAGGAGCTAAGGTGGCCGACACACCCTTGTGTGAGCAGCTTGGAGGCCGATACACCCTTGGAGTTGAAGGAGTGGAGGTCGACACACCCCTCTTGGAAGAGCTTTGGTGGTTGACAACCCTTGGAGCTCAAGTGCATCTTCTTCCTTCGAGCTTAAGGCAGGTTGCATGACTCTAACCCTAAATTACTCTATCCTCTTCTTTCATGTGTTGTCTTAATCTTGCCTTTATACGTTAGTAGTTGATCTTTAGTTATCTTGCATGTTGACCGATCCTTATGTTCGGGTTTAGGAGAGAAACACTCCTTTCTCCCCTTGGTCTAGATGAGTGAGCTTGAGCTCTAATGCCATGAGCAACACCCCTATTTCCTACCTGATTGAGGTGAGCACATGACTTAGTAACTTGAGCAAGACTCTCCTCTCACCTTGGGCAAGATGGTGATCTCATTTAGATGGCTTGAACCTTAGTTGAGATGTGTGGGGAGGTGCTTCCCGATAGCCCTTACCCTAGCTCTCTCTTGCACGGTTGGAGTGAGCAAGTTTCTCTTTTGTGCCTTGAGCGGGTGAGCACTCTGACTCTGCTCGCTCAGTCATCTTGCTCACCTAGTAACCTTGCTCGCCCGATATAACTCTGTTCTGCTCACTCGGTTTTCCCTTGCTCACCTGCATGCGTGTCGCCCAACACCCTGGCTTTGCTTGCCCGATACTTCTTTGGCTCGCCCGACAGGCCTTGCTCACGCGGCTTTTCCTTTGGCTCGCCCAGTAGCTTAGCTCGCCCAGTAGCTTAGCTCGCCCGATAGCTCAGTGTGCTGCTCACCCGATTTCCCCCTGACACGCCCTGCTCGCATGATTTTACCCTGCTCGCCTGGCCTAGCTTGTGTCGCCTGACACACGAGTTGCTCACCCGACATATGAATGGCTCACCCGATAGAGGAGCCTTGCACAGCTCGCCCGGCACACTGCCTTAACACCTGAGATCTGCTCGCACGCCCGATAACCTTGAGCATGTTGGAGCTGCACGCCTGATAGGGCTGCACGCTTACCCACTTTTTAGGGTTGTGCTCTGCCCGCTTGCTAGGGCTGCACGCCCGATAGTATTAGATGAGTAGGGGCTCTACCTGAGATGGCTTTAGTGAGGGTTCATGGTGTCTCTTGTGAGGGCACGACCTGTTATGATGCTCTTATGACGATTCTTTGCTTGATAATGAGAATTATGTTCTTGTGGCTAAAGTACATGCGTATGTATGTAACTACTCTATCCCCTTTAATGTCAAATGTGATCTTGAGCATACATTAGGGTTGCTTGATAGTGTGCTTACATGTGTAACATTAAGGTGAGGCATGGATATGATTATTGTTGTCATGTTGTGCGGGCAATACACTTAACCCTAATATATTGTCACACTATGGTAGTAATTGTAGTCTCTTGATTATTCATCTGGTTATTGAATGATGCTAACCATGCAGGTAATGCTTAGCCCAATGAAGGGCTATGAGAATTGGGTAAATGAATACTGTGATGACAGGTGTATTATGAATGATGTTCCATAATGATGATGAAAGCCTTGAGAGGCTATGGCACTATGAATAAGGGATTGAGATCCCATGATATGTGATGATCCTTGAAATGGATTTAGGTGGTTGGCAAGAGGCCAAGTGATAGCATGTGATGTGAGATCCTTGTGATGGATCAATGTGATGTAAATTGTAGGAAATGCATAATGTTGAGTTTGTGTTGTTTTCCTTCTGTTATGTCTTGCATGTTATACAACTTGGTTGAATCTTGCAATCCATCTAAAAGATACTAAATAATCACAGTGTAATCTATAATGTAGTTTTCCCTGGCCATAGATTCAACACCAGTCAGGATGGGGTGATGATGAAACGGGTTCTCCTGCAGGTTAACCCAGAGCGCATATTTTTGAATATGCGAGGTTTCTCCTAGCCTAAAATAGAGAGGTGAAATGAGTGCAGCTGCGGTTGCAGACTCGGATGTGTAAAGAGCATGGTGAACATGGCCCATGGCTCCAGATATGTGATATGCTGCGCATGAATGCGTTCATGGCTCCGAGCACGGTGTTTAGACACGTGGCTCAGTTTCTAGTTCCGTGACCTGTACCGAGGAGGACTAGGCAGAGGGTAGCCTGTGGAGCTGACCCTGTGGCTTATGACCACTTCAAGCACGAGACTGCGGTCCTGCTTTGTGTTCTCATGTACTGACCATGAGGCAGAGAAGGTCTTGGATTCTGGCTCTTCCATTGACCTTTTATGGCACCGGCTATGGGCTTCGCAACCGAAGGTTGGATTTGAACGGTACGGTTCAATTCCTCAGGGCATAATAAAACATAATCCACCCATTTAGTATGTACTGTTTAAGACAAACACGAAACATTGGTTGAGGCCTTGTTTGTGTAGTTAACTTTAAGTATCTTGCAGTTGCTTGTGCATTACTCCTATGTGGTAAGTTTTATATATATATTTCATCTCGTCAATCATGACCCATTGAGAGGTATGCAGGTTATATGCCTTTTTGGTACAGCTGGTAAATTGTATGGTACAGATGGCCTTGCTTTTCATAAACTGTTTCTGCTATATTCCTTATCAATATATCTGCTCATATAAATGCTTATATGAGGTTTTTTAGTTTTGGCGCGGAGTTATGCCTCCCGCTGGGACAATGTTCAATTATCTCACTCCGCTGGTTTTTACCCCTTTTTAGGAGGTCGAGCTTGTCGTGGTGGTGGTCGCGGAGTTGCGGCCGAGCAGCGAGAAGATCGGTAGAAGGCAAGCTTTGGAGATGCTGCTGTTTTGATGTTTTAGTGTAGAGTCTAGAGTCATCCCTGTACTCTCAGGTCCTTGGTGGCTGCCCATTTTCTAACTGTGAAGACAACGTATACGGCTGAGAAGCTCGCTCGAGTATATGCGGATGAGATAGTTCATTTGCATGTTGTGCCCGCGACGATAGTTTCTGACAGAGGTCCTCAGTTTACCAGTTGTTTTTGGGAACAGTTGTGCAGAGCGTTGGGAACGCAGTTGAGGTTCAGTACAGCCTTCCATCCACAGACAGATGGACAGTCTGAAAGGACTATTCAGATTGTGGAGGATCTCCTTCGAGCTTGTGTTTTGCAGTTCCTAGGCAGTTGGGATGTTCATCTGAGTTTGATAGAGTTTGCTTATAACAACAGCTATCAGCGAAGCATCGATATGGCTACTTATGAAGCTCTGTATGGAAGAAAGTGCAGATCTCCTTTGTGTTGGTATGAGTCTGGTGAGTATCAGCTTTTGGGTCATGAGTTAGTGCAGCAGACGACAGATAAGATCAAGGTAATACAGCAATAGTTGAAAGTGGCACAGGACAGGCAGAAGTCTTATGCGGACAATTGCCGATGACTGTTGGAGTTCCAGGTAGGAGACAAAGTATATCTTAAAGTCTCTCCGTGGAAAGGTGTGCTGAGGTTTGGACGGAAGGGTAAGTTGGCACCTAGGTATATGGGGCCTTACCCAGTCGTAGAACGTGTTGGCAAGGTAGCTTACGAGATAGAGTTACCTCCTGAGTTGCACAGGTTACATCCAGTATTCCATTTCAGTATGTTAAAGAAAATTCATCCAGATTCAGGTACAGTGATACAGCCAGTTGAGGTTGAGCTTGATGCAGATGTGACCTACGAGGAAGGCCCTGTGGTGATTCTTGACAGAAGGATCAAGAAGCTTAAGAGGAAGGACCTGGTTCTTATGAAGGTCCTTTGGCAGCGTCGTGGCGTTGACGAAGCCACGTGGGAGCTTGAGGAAGAGATGAGGAGGAAGTATCCCTCGCTTTTCTCTTCAGATTTTGGGGACGAAATCCCTTAAAGGGGGTTAGATTGTAAGGACCCTGACCTGCGTTTAGGGCTTACCCTGTTTGTTTTGCTTAACCTTGATGGTTTGAGGCTTGCTAATCACCTTTGAGTGGTGATTAGGGTTTGGTTGTGCTTTGTTGAGGGTTGAGGGTGCTACTTGCAATTAACCCAAGTCTAGGGTTTTGGGAGCAAGTTTGTCACCTCGAGAGGTGTTCTTCTCTCTCTTTGCTTCCTCTAGGGTTGAGAGGAAGGCTTAGGCTTGTTGTTTGAGTTCTTTGGACCTTTGTTGAGCTTGTTTGGGCCTTAGAGTCCCTTGTTTGGGCTTGCTTGGGCCTTGTGTCGGCCAAGTAGAGCTTGTGTCGGCCTAGAGTGGAGCTTGTGTCGCCCATGGTGCTTGGTCCAACCTTGGTCATGTTTTGAGAACACATGGTGCACATCTTGGACAAGTGTCTTATGGCTTGCAAGAGTGGTGGCTTGAGTTGGTGGACAAGTGTCCTTTGGGTGGCCGACACATAGCAAGTGTTTACCTTGGTTTCTCCTCCTTTCTCATCTATATAGGCAGTCCCTTCCTTAGCTTGAGGTCCCTTTAGTTCCTCTCCCCCTTGTGCATGACACACTCTTCCTTTCCTTTGCTTGGTGGCCGACACACCCTTGAGGAAGGAGCTAAGGTGGCCGACACACCCTTGTGTGAGCAGCTTGGAGGCTGATACACCCTTGGAGTTGAAGGAGTGGAGGTCGACACACCCCTCTTGGAGGAGCTTTGGTGGTCGAAAACCCTTGGAGCTCAAGTGCATCTTCTTCCTTGGAGCTTAAGGCATGTTGCATGACTCTAACCCTAAACTACTCTATCCTCTTCTTTCATGTGTTGTCTTAATCTTGCCTTTATACATTAGTAGTTGATCTTTAGTTATCTTGCATGTTGGCCGATCCTTGTGTTCGGGTTTAGGAGAGCAACACTCCTTTCTCCCCTTAGTCTAGATGAGTGAGCTTGATCTCTAATTCCATGAGCAACACCCCTCTTTCCTACCCGATTGAGGTGAGCACATGACTTAGTAACTTGGGCAAGACTCTCCTCTCACCTTGGGAAAGATGGTGAGCTCATTTAGATGGCTTGAACCTTAGTTGAGATGTGTGGGGAGGTGCTTCCCGATAGCCCTTGCCCTAGCTCTCTCTTGCACGGTTGGAGTGAGCAAGTTTCTCTTTTGTGCCTTGAGCGGGTGAGCACTCTGACTCTGCTCGCTCAGTCGTCTTGCTCACCCAGTAACCTTGCTTGTCTGATATAACTCTGTTCTGCTCACTCGGTTTTCCCTTGCTCACCTCCACGCGTGTCGCCCAACACCCTGGCTTTGCTCGCCCGATACTTCTTTGGCTCGCCCGACAGGCCTTGCTCACACGGCTTTTCCTTTGGCTCGCCCAATAGCTTAGCTCTCCCGATAGCTCAGTGTGCTGCTCACCCGATTTCCCCTGACACGCCCTGCTCGCGTGATTTTACCCTGCTCGCCTGGCCTAGCTTGTGTCGCCCGACACACGAGTTGCTCACCCGACATATGAATGGCTCGCTCGACAGAGGAGCCTTGCACGGCTCACACGGCACACTTCCTTAACACCTGAGATCTGCTCGCACGCCCGATAACCTTGAGCATGTTGGAGCTGCACGCCCGACAGGGCTGCACGCTTACCCGCTTTTTAGGGTTGTGCTCTGCCCGCTTGCTAGGGCTGCACACCCGATAGTATTAGATGAGTAGGGGCTCTACCCGAGATGACTTTAGTGAGGGTTCATGGTGTCTCTTGTGAGGGCACGGCCTGTTATGATGCTCTTATGATGATTCTTTGCTTGATAACGAGAATTATGTTCTTGTGGCTAAAGTACATGTGTATGTATGTAACTACTCTATCCCCTTTAATGTCAAATATGATCTTAAGCATACATTAGGGTTGCTTGATAGTGTGCTTACATGTGTAACATTAAGGTGAGGCATGGATATGATTATTGTTGTCATATTGTGCTGGCAATACACTTAACCCTAATTGTCACACTATGGTAGTAAGTGTAGTCTCTTGATTATTCATCTGGTTATTGAATGATGCTAACCATGCAGGTAATGCTTAGCCCAATGAAGGGCTATGAGAATTGGGTAAATGAATACTGTGATGACAGATGTATTATGAATGATGTTCCATAATGATGATGAAAGCCTTGAGAGGCTATGGCACTATGAATAAGGGATTGAGATCCCATGATATGTGATGATCCTTGAAATGGATTTAGGTGGTTGGCAAGAGGCCAAGTGATAGCGTGTGATGTGAGATCCTTGTGATGGATCAATGTGATGTAAATTGTAGGAAATGCATAATGTTGAGTTTATGTTGTTTTCCTTCTGTTATGTCTTGCATGTTATACAACTTGGTTGAATCTTGCAATCCATCTAAAAGATACTAAATAATCACAGTGTAATCTATAATGTAGTTTGCCCTGGCCATAGATTCATCACCAGTCAGGATAGGGTGATGATGAAATGGGTTCTCCTGTGGGTTAACCAGGAGCGCATATTTTTGAATATGCGAGGTTTCTCCTAGCCTAAAATAGAGAGGTGAAATGAGTACAGCTGTGGTTGCAGACTCGGATGTGTGACGAGCATGGTGAACATGGCCCATGGCTCCAGATATGTGATATGTTGAGCATGAATGCGTTCATGGCTCCGAGCACAGTGTTTAGATACGTGGCTCAATTTCTAGTTCTGTGACCTGTACCGAGGCGGACTAGGCAGAGGGTAGCCTGTGGAGCTTACCCTGTGGCTTATGACCACTTCAAGCACGAGACTGTGGTCCTACTTTGTGTTCTCATGTACTAACCATGAGGCGGAGAAGGTCTTGGATTCTGGCTCTTCCATTGACCTTGTATGGCATCGGCTATGGGCTTCGCAGTCAAAGGTTGGATTTGAACGGTACAGTTCAATTCCTCAGGGCATAATAAAATGTAATCCAGCCGTTTAGTATGTACTGTTTAAGACAAATAGGAAACATTGGTTGAGGGCTTGTTTGTGTAGTTAACTTTAATTATCTTGCAGTTGCTTGTGCATTACTCCTATGTGGTAAGTTTTATATATATATTTCATCTCGTCAATCATGTCCCATTGAGAGGTATGCAGGTTATATGCCTTTTTGGTACAGCTGGTAAATTGTATGGTACAGATGGCCTTGCTTTTCATAAACTGTTTCTTCTATATTCCTTATCAATATATCCGCTCATATAAATGCTTATCTGAGGTTTTGTAGTTTTGGCGCGGAGTTATGCCTCCCGCTGGGACAATGTTCAATTGTCTCACTCCGCTGGTTTTTACCCCTTTTTAGGAGGTCGAGCTTGTAGTGGTGGTGGTCGCAGAGTTGCGGTCGAGCAGCGAGAAGATCGGTAGAAGGCAAGCTTTGGAGATGTTGCTGTTTTGATGTTTTGGTGTAGAGTCTAGAGTCATCCCTGTACTCTCAGGTCCTTGGCGGTGTTTTGACGATGTTTTACGATGTACGACCGAGATCGTTTGTATATCCTGCTGCTGGCCGGATGTGGGCCTTTATGTATATAACAGGTGATGAACTCAGGTTATGACAGGACATCCGTTGCTCTAAGTTGTGGACATGTATCCAAGCTTGTGTGAAATATATGTAACATGTTTTCTTGCAGGATATGGACTGGAATGTAAAATGTTTCTCAGTTCATCAGTTTTCCGCAATCGGTTTTAATTAACCCGTGTTTTTAATAAGTTGTGGATATGGTGATTTTTGCACGTTTTTGCGTAACACCTCATTATCTGTGTGATAATGGGATGTGTTGCCACAGTATCCCTCACTTTTCTCTTCGGATTTCGAGGACAAAATCCCTTAAAGGGGGTTAGATTGTAAGGACCCTGACCTGCATTTAGGGCTTACCCCGTTTGTTTTGCTTAACCTTGATGGTTTGATGCTTGCTAATCACCCTTGAGTGGTGATTAGGGTTTGGTTTTGCTTCGTTGAGGGTTGGAGGTGCTACTTGCAAATAAACCTAAGTCTAGGGTTTTGGGAGCAAGTTTTTCACCTTGAGAGGTGTTCTTCTCTCTCTTTGCTTCCTCTAGGGTTGAGAGGAAGGCTTGGCCTTGTTGCTTGAGTTCTTTGGGCCTTTGTTGAGCTTGTTTGGGCTTTGAGGTACCTTGTTTGGGCTTGCTTGGGCCTTGTCTCGGCCAAGTAGAGCTTGTGTCGGCCTAGAGTGGAGCTTGTGTCGCCCATGGTGCTTGGTCCAACCTTGGTCATGTTTTGAGAACACATGGTGAACATCTTGGACAAGTGTCTTATGGCTTGCAAGAGTGGTGGCTTGAGTTGGTGGACAAGTGTCCTTTGGGTGGCCGACACATAGCAAGTGTTTACCTTGGTTTCTCCTCCTTTATCATCTATATAGGTGGTCCCTTCCTTAGCTTGAGGTCCCTTTAGTTCCTCTCCCCCTTGTGCACCACACACTCTTCCTTTTCTTTGCTTGGTGGCCGACACACCCTTGTGTGAGCAGCTTGGAGGCCGACACACCCTTGAAGAAGGAGCTAAGGTGGCCGACACACCCTTGTGTGAGCAGCTTGGAGGCCGATACACCCTTGGAGTTGAAGGAGTGGAGGTCGAAACACCCCTCTTGGAGGAGCTTTGGTGGTCGACAACCCTTGGAGCTCAAGTGCATCTTCTTCCTTGGAGCTTAAGGTGGGTTGCATGACTCTAACCCTAAACTACTCTATCCTATTCTTTCATGTGTTGTCTTAATCTTGCCTTTATACGTTAGTAGTTGATCTTTAGTTATCTTGCATGTTGGTTGATCCTTGTGTTAGGGTTTAGGAGAGCAACACTCCTTTCTCCCCTTGGTCTAGATAAGTGAGCTTGAGCTCTAATGCCATGAGCAACACCCCTCTTTCCTACCCGATTGAGGTGAGCACATGACTTAGTAACTTGAGCAAGACTCTCCTCTCACCTTGGGCAAGATGGTGATCTCATTTAGATGGCTTGAACCTTAGTTGAGATGTGTGGGGAGGTGCTGCCCGATAGCCCTTGCCCTAGCTCTCTCTTGCACGGTTGGAGTGAGCAAGTTTCTCTTTTATGCCTTGAGCGGGTGAGCACTCTGACTCTGCTCGCTCAGTCGTCTTGCTCACCTAGTAACCTTGCTCGCCCGATATAACTCTATTCTACTCACTTGGTTTTCCCTTGCTCACCTGCACGCGTGTTGCCCAACACCCTGCTTTGCTCGCCCGATACTTCTTTGGCTCGCCCGACAGGCCTTGCTCATGCAGCTTTTCCTTTGGCTCGCCCAGTAGCTTAGCTCGCCCGATAGCTCAGTGTGCTGCTCACCTGGTTTCCCCCTAACACACCATGCTCGCGTGATTTTACCCTGCTCGCCCAGCATAGCTTGTGTCGCCCGACATACGAGTTTCTCACCCGACATATGAATGGCTCGCCCGACAGAGGAGCCTTGCACGGCTCGCCCGGCACACTGCCTTAACACCTGAGATCTGCTTGCACGCCCGATAACCTTGAGCATGTTGGAGTTGCACGCCCGACAGGGCTGCACGCTTACCCGCTTTTTAGGGTTGTGCTATGCCCGCTTGCTAGGGCTACACGCCCGATAGTATTAGATGAGTATGGGCTCTACCCGAGATGGCTTTAGTGAGGGTTCATGGTGTCTCTTGTGAGGGCACAGCCTGTTATGATGCTCTTATGACGAATCTTTGCTTGATAACAAGAATTATGTTCTTGTGGCTAAAGTACATGCGTATTAATGTCACTACTCTATCCCCTTTAATGTCAAATATGATCTTGAGCATACATTAGGGTTGCTTGATAGTGTGCTTACATGTGTAACATTAAGGTGAGGCATGGATATGATTATTGTTTTCATGTTGTGCTGGCAATACACTTAACCCTAATTGTCACACTATGGTAGTAATTGTAGTCTCTTGATTATTCATCTGGTTATTGAATGATGCTAACCATGCAGGTAATGCTTAGTGTAACATCCCTGACCTGGGTTATGAGTTAACTCTAGGTGTTTTGCCTAAATATGTAGTTAAATCCTTGTGATTAACTCTGAGCATGTAATTAAGCTTCTCAGAAACGTATATTTCAGTATTTGCTCCTTTTTATTTAAAGTTGTAGCATTGTTTTGATATACAGGGACCTATGTGCAATTTACCCAGTTAAAAGGGTTAGCTTGCAATTTGCACATGATGAGATGTTCCTCTGATGTTGAGACATCATGAGAATCTCTTTGGCAAAGTTTGAGGGATTTCCCAAGCTAGAGCACCAAGGTGCAGCTGTGGAAGCAATCCCAAGGCTTGAAACCCTAATTTGGGGTAAAATGCAATTTACCCAAATAATGGGAAGCAATTTGTAAAGAATGTCATCTAATGTATCTTTTTAGACTTTTGCCATCATTTAGATAAGAAATGATGAGGAATTCACCTCAATTGAGTTATCAAGTTAAGAAATAGGCTTTGTGATCGAATATTCAGGGTATATGTGCAAAATCCCTTTAAGTATGAACTTTATTATTAGATTGTTCTTCCTTGCCTTCTTTTCTATAACTTAAGATAAGGTTTGTCCTTAGAATAAAGAGGAAGGGACGAGCAAGTAATAAAAGAAGGACTTAGTTGGAATTAAAGGAAACTTATGAACTAATATTGAAAATCCTATCCCATGTATATAAGCCCTCCTTCCCTTAGTTGCAAGGGAACTTAACCTTCGTTCCCTTTACTGTTTCATTTCACCAAAGACGACCAAGGGCTGCCTTGGAGCAAAGGAGGACGAACAAGGGGTGCAAGGTAGGTTTAAACCCCTCTTCTTGCCTAATTCCATGGTTAGAATTCGAATTCAAGGTCATCTTCATGGCTAAATTTCGAAACCCTATCTTTCTAGCCGTCTCTTTTCATCCTTCCTTGGAGTTTTCACCTTGGCCAACCTGTGGGAACTCAAGGACGCCATTAGAGCTTGGAGCTTGAAAGCTTGGAGCTCAAGAAGCAAGCTTTAGGCGGGTTTTATAACTCTAAACCTATGCTTTACTATGTTCATCTTTATATGCGAGTTAATGATAGCTCCTAGTATTTCCCTACTTTTCCCTGCTATTTTGCAAGCAAACCCGTGGGATATCTGTACTGTTCTTGAGCTAGAAGATGAAGGCGTGATTTCCAAGAAAAACCCACCGCTTTTCTTTTCCCTAAACGGTCCTAACAGTTTGCTCTCACGACCTCAAGACCGTGAGAGAGCCTCGCGGTCTCGAGACCGTGAGAGGGCTCGCGGTCTCAAGACCGATTGGCCCTGTTGACCGAGCGTGGACCATATAAGAAACCTGTTCCTAATTATATAGGATAAATACCCTCAAAATTTGGGAGACTAACTCCAAAGGAATCGGGAGATATGACCTTTTTAAGTCACGACTTTAAATGAATTAATTGCTGATTTTCAAACGGTCTGAAATTGCCTTTTTGGGCAAAAGGTCTCAAGACCGTGAAAGGTCGTTGACTAAGTGTTGACCCCATGAGATTACGGTTCAAAATTATGTTAATTAACAACTCACCAATTTTGATGGTCTAATTCCAAACGGGCTAAGAGTTGAAGGGCGAATACTAGGGCTAACCCTAGATAAAATCAGTACTGAAATTATGGTGACCTAATTAGGGTTTTTAGGGTTGATTGACCTAAACGGTCTCAAGACCATGTGGGGTCCACCCACATGACCTCAAGACCGTGAGGACAATCACCCAAGACCATTTGAAGGTCTAGGGTTGAGAAATTTGACCAATTGAACACCAATTGCAAATAAGTTATCAATTTAATCAAAATTCTGATTTTGTGACCAATCATGGTTCAACCTCTATCAAATCACCTTAGATTTTGATGAAATCTTGGGCAAACGGTCTCAAGACCATGTGGGGTCCACCCACATGACCTCAAGACCGTTTGGGTCAAGTTTGGGCCCAATTGGAGCTCAATTGAAGGGTTCAACCTTGTGTTGATACACATTGTTGAGTGATGATGGGTGAACATTGATAGACCTTAATTGAATCGATTTCAATCCTAATTGGTCAACAATTGAGGGTCAATTGAATGACCATTTGGTTAAGCATAACCTTAATTAACTCAATCCAAAGGTGGTCAACAGTTATTGGACCTTTTGAAGGCTTCAACATCAGTTGACATCATCGTTTGATTTGTTGAACCTTTGTTGAAGGACCTTGTGGTTGAGACCATGAGAGGCTCACGACCTCAGGACCGTGAGGAGGCTCACGACCTCAGGACCGTGAGGAGGCTCACGACCTCAGGACCGTGAGGAGGCTCACGACCTCAGGACCGTGAGGAGGCTCACGACCTCAGGACCGTGAGGAGGCTCACGACCTCAGGACCGTGAGGTGGCTCACGACCTCAGGACCGTGAGGTGGCTCACGACCTCAGGACCATGAGGTGGCTCACGACCTCAAGATCGTGAGGGGGCTCACGACCTCAAGACCGTGAGGTGACTCACGATCTCAAGCCCATGAGGAGGCTCACGGTCTTGGAGCTAGAAAGGGGCTCATGGACTTGAAGGGTCAAAGTGAGCAATCGGTCAACACTTTCAACCAATCTTAATTCAATTAATGATTAATGATTGGAATTAATCAATATGACTCATGGTTGACCACATTCAATCATGTGATGGTTCAATGTTGCTCAAATCAAACACTAATGATAATCTAAGATAGTAAGGAGTTATTTGACTAAGGTTTTTGATTATGATGATGATCAATGGGGTGAATTACCAAGATACCCCTAAAGGGTCAATTGAGTTATACTTTGCTCAATTCAAACCCTAATTACATGAGAATGATGTTTTTAGTCATAATGACTCTATATAACCTGATCTAGTCTAATGTTATCATCAACCATTAGTATGATGAAAGAGAAAGTACTCTAGAGAGAGAGAAAGTACCCTAGAGAGAGAAAGTAACTCTAATCACTTAATGGTGATGCTTTTGGCTATGTTAGCCTATGATGACTCAACCCAACCTGTTTTAGAGTGATGTTGACATCACCTAACCTTATGATGAGAGAGAAAGTACTTATAGAGAGAGAAAGTACCTCTAGAGAGAGAAAGTACCTCTTTTAAATGGAAACTCAATTGAAACATCCCCAATACACAGAAATGAGCATAATTAGGGTATGATCCACCTGTGTGAGATCATAGAAACCCTAATTATGATAAATGATGAACCTTTAACTAATCCAGGAGCATCAATGAAGGTGTTACTCAAACATGATGATGTTATGAGTTTAATTCACCTTGATGTGAATAGTAAACCCTAATTCAAGGGTGATGACATGTAATGTGAATAGTAAACCCTAATTCAAGGGTGATGACATGTAATATGAATAGTAAACCCTAATTCAAGGGTAATGGCATGCTTTTGAGCAATAAACTCTATTTGATTTAAATTAAAGATTTAACTCTTATGACAAGAGTAGGAAGTACATTCCTTATTGTTGTATTACCTTTATCAGATGTATTAATCATGCAGGTTCTGATATGAAGGTAATCATATCCAGGTATGGATGTTGATGTTATATTCATTGAAGGCATGTTGTAGCCTTATGAATAAGTAATGTAATCTGATGCCTTGCTAGTGGCATCCTATGCTGATAATGGGCTATGAGAGCCATGAATACCATCAAGGTCATGCTTTAGAGATGACTTGTGATGAGGATAATGAGAAATGATGATTGATATGAGTTAGGTCTGTTACATTTAGTATTCCTTTTTTATAGCTGTTATGCTACTGTTATTGGTTGAAGAACAATGTATGCTGTTAAAGAATACTGAATGTACCTAACTAATCAAGTATAATGTAGAGCCCTGATCATAGATCCATCATTGTCAGAAATTAAGTGATGGTGAAACAGGTTTTCCTCAGGGAACTCCTGGAGCACATACTTTTGAGTATGTGGGGTACATGGATGTGTAGAACCTTACATCCTAGTGTAGGAAAGTGATGTAGATGTAGAATCCATCCATCCTTCACTATAGTTCCATACCGTATCAGTGGTAGGTAAACATGAAACCTCCTGATGACGAAGAAAGCACAGATATCTGTATCAGTGGTAGGTAAATATGAAACCTCCTGATGACGAAGAGAGTACAGAACGCCACTGTGACTCTAGAATAGCGAAGGACCAGTTTACCCTGGTGAGCTATAGTAGTAGAGACACAAGATGTCCTACAAGTGATCCTCTTACTGACTGAGGAAGATGAAGGTCATGAGAATCCGGCTCTCTTAATGACCTATGTATGATACTGATGCGACTTCTCAGCGATCAGTTGGAGTATGAGTGGTAAGCCTCATCTCCACAGGGCATAATGTTGTTTGTAAAACATAATCAACCATGTAGTATAACTTGTTAGAGATGACTCCAAGTTAGTTGATTGATGTTACATTGCAATAATGTTGATATTCTCAATATCTCCTAATTTGTAGAGATCTTGTTATATCTGCAACTGTTATAGAATGCTTTGAAGGCTTTACTGTTTAAGATATTCTTTGATGTTATAATAAAGCTTCTGGCGAAGAGTTATAACTCTCGCTGGGACAATTATGTATAATTGTCTCACCCCGTAGACTTCAACTTTTTAGGTGGACGTCGGAGACGAAGAAACCAGCCTACAAGTGATCAGTCTCAGCAGCAGCACCAAGGGCAGCAGTAATCTCAGGTGGAGATTTGTCCTGCCAAGTGGTGTAGTTAGAGTCAGTCCTATGTGTCCTCTGTACTCTCAGGTCTTGGAGTCTTGTGTTATGTGATCTTGAGATTTTGTATCTTGATGTATATAATTACTCAAGAAGTAATTATCCTGAGATGTAAACAGTTACCTCTCTTTATGAAAGGAGTTTTTATGGATAATAGTTCTTATCTCGAAAAGTTTTAATTTCCCGTGATTTTTGTCTTCCGCTGAATTACCGATTCGCTTCCGCTAAGTTTTAATCGTGGTTATGTCATGGTTTGGAGATCAGACCCCACAATTAGTGGTATCAGAGCTCCAGGTTCAGTTGAGTCTACAGAGGCATAGGACTTAGGATGTCGAGTCTACCTTTAGTACTCCTTCCTTATCTAATAGAATCTTCTGCTCCTCAGGAGAAGGAGATACATAAGAATGTCAGAACATTGCGATGAGCACGTGGCTGAGAGTAGTGCTAGTGCACCTCGAGGCGGTGCAAGAGTTCCGAGAATAGAACAACCTGCACCTGAGTCACCAAGAGAGCCACCCCAGTTCGACCCAGCTGACATGAGTAATCCAGCTGTACAGACGATGTTCGGGCAGTTCATGACTGCCATGACACATATAACCGATAGGATGCCCATTCCTGCACCTAGGGCACCTGTCCAGCCTGAAGTACAAGGTATTGGCAAGACATTCGAACGACTTCGTCGTGTCGGAGCTACCGAGTACTTCGGAACTGCCGACCCTGCAGATGCTGACTTATGGTTGACAGAGTTGGAGAAGGCTTTCAGGATTCTTATGATTCCGGAAGCTGAGAAGGTTAGACATGCTGTCTATCTTCTCAAAGGCAGTGCTGGTCACTGGTGGAACATGGAAGAGCAGAAGAGACCTGGAGTAGAGTTCTCATGGGAAGAGTTTCGTCGGGAATTTATCAATAGATATTTTCCAAAGACCTTCCTAGATGAGAAGATTTCTCAGTTTGAGAAACTAAGGCAGGGAATGATGAACATTAGCGAGTATGAAGCTAAGTTCATGGAGCTGTTGCGGTTTTGTCCGCATATGGCTGCTACAGACGAGGAAAGAATCAGAAGATTTGAAAAGGGTTTGAATTCCGATATGTCAACCCCTGTGTCTGCCTTAGAAAACAGAGAGAGATTCTCTACCTTCGTTGAGTCAGTCCGAAGGATAGAGAGATCTGTGATTGAGAAAAGACAAACCCATAAAAGATATCCACAGTTCCAGGGTTCTTCATCTAGGGATCCTAAGAGACCTAGATTCTCTGCACCTAACCCTCCACCACCCAGATCGAGTTTTCAAACTCAATGGACACCAAGTAGAGGTAGAGGGCGGAGTCAACCGCTTCAAGGGACACACAGTTCTACATCAGTGTCAGTTACTGGACCACCCAGACCACAACAACAGGAGAAGAGTTGCTATAACTGTGGTAAGGTGGGACACTTGATGAAGGATTGCCGTTCTAGACCTATCGGTGTGACACAACAACCTCCGAGACAGAATCAACAGGGATCTCAGAATAGACAACATCAAGGAGCAGCTCGAGGACGTGGACAAGTGTCTCAAGCTGGATCATCAGCACCACCTCAACACCAGGCGACTGCGAGGTTCTATGCTATGAACCCACCTGAGGCAGTTGTCAATCCACGGGTAGTGGCAGGTCAGATGAAACTTTTATATTCTGATATGTCTATATCCTGTAATGTATCTGTTCTGATTGATCCGGGTGCTACGCACTCTTTCATCACTCGTGAAGTGATTCGTAACTGCAATGTGACTGTTAGTCATAGGACAGATAGTTTGTTGTTAGAGACTCCGTTGAGTGGGTCTACCGTTTTGCAGGAGGTATGTTCTCCCTGCATCCTTTTCTTTTCTGATCATCGCATTCAAGTGGATCTTATACCACTTGATATGCAGGGATTTGATATAATCCTTGGGATGGATACCTTAGAAAGGTATAGAGTTGTCTTGGATTGTGAGTCCAAGTTGGCTGTGTTTGCTGATGAAAGCAACACATGGATCTTTCAAGGTGAAAGAAAGATTCTGCCCACCTGTCTTGTATCAGCTATGGTTGCTAATAAGCTGTTGAGGCAAGGATGTTATGCATTCTTAGCCCATGTGGTAGATGTTACCAAGGAAAGTTCCAATCCTGCCGAAGTTCCCATAGTCAGGGAATTTGAGGATGTGTTTCCTGAAGAACTTCCTGGTATACCACCACCTCGGGAGATTGACTTTGAAATCAATCTGATTCCAGATACGAAACCCATAGCTCAAACTCCGTATAGAATGGCTCCTGCCGAGATGGCAGAACTCAAGAAACAGCTTCAAGAGCTACTTGAGAGAGGTTTTATCCGACCAAGCACTTCACCTTGGGGTGCTCCGGTCTTGTTTGTTAAAAAGAAAGATGGGTCAATGCGGTTATGCATCGACTATAGACAACTCAATAAAGTGACAATAAAGAATAAGTATCCTCTGCCGAGGATTGATGATCTCTTTGACCAGTTGCGTGGTGCAACAGTCTTTTCAAAGATAGACTTGAGGTCTGGATATCACCAACTCCGCATTAAGGATAGTGACATATCCAAGTCTGCCTTTAGGACAAGGTATGGTCACTATGAGTTCACGGTTATGTCGTTTGGACTAACCAATGCACCAGCTGCATTCATGGAACTCATGAATAGAGTTTTTCGACCTTTCCTTGATCAGTGTGTTGTCGTTTTCATAGATGACATACTGATTTATAGTAAAGATGCTCAGCAGCATGAGCAGCATCTTCGCCAAGCTCTGACCTTGCTAAGAGAACATAAGCTGTACGCTAAGTTTAGCAAGTGTGAGTTCTGGCTGCCGGAAGTATCTTTTCTTGGACATGTAATATCCGCCTCGGGAATTCGTGTTGACCCTGCAAAGGTAGAATCTGTTCTACGATGGGAACAACCGAAAACACCGACGGAGATTCGAAGTTTCTTGGGATTAGCTGGCTATTATCGAAGGTTCATTAAGAACTTTAGTTCTATAGCTTTACCTTTGACTAAGTTAACCCGGAAAGATGTTCCTTTTTCTTGGAGTGATAAGTGTCAACAATCTTTCTAGTTGCTGAAGGAGAGGTTGACCAGTGCACCTGTGCTAGTGCTACCTGAACAAGGAAAAGGATATGTAGTTTTCTGTGATGCTTCCAAGAACGGACTAGGATGTGTGTTGATGCAGGATAAACAAGTGATTTCTTTTGCTTCCCGACAGCTTAAGAAACACGAGGAGAATTATCCAACACACGATCTGGAGTTAGCAGCTGTGGTTCATGCTTTGAAGATCTGGAGACATTATCTCTACGGAGAGACATTCCATATTTTCACAGACCACAAAAACCTTAAGTATATCTTCTCTCAGCATGAGCTCAACATGAGGCAACGTCGCTGGATGGAGTTAATCAAGGACTACGACTGTACAATTGATTACCATCCAGGTAAGGCCAATGTTGTGGCAGATGCCTTGAGTAGGAAATCAGCAACATCAACCATGAATAGAACACAACTAAACTCTTTAGTATGCTCTAGAAGAGATATGCTTATCTCTTTAAGGCAAGACAATGTACAGTTGAAGGTGTCATTACTAGCCGGTTTGTTAGCTGAGATGCATATTAAACCTACTCTAAGAGAGCAGATTAAAGAAGCACAGCTAGATGATGCTGCAGTTCAACATATAAGATCTGAGTATGGAAATGAGAAACAAGATGGGTTTCATGACTCAAAAGATCAAGTAGCTTGTTATAATGGAAGAATGATAGTGCCGGATGTGGACAACTTAAGGAAGTTAGTCCTGGAAGAAGTCCATTCTTCCATGTATGCTATGCATCCAGGGAGCACCAAGATGTATCAGAATTTGAAGGATCTGTATTGGTGGCCTGGGATGAAGAAGGACGTTGCAGAGTTTGTTCTGAGGTGTCCTGTGTGTCAGCAAGTTAAAGCTGAACACCAGAAGCCTGCAGGGACAATGCAACCTTTACACATATCACAGTGGAAGTGGGACCATGTAACCATGGACTTTGTTGTTGGCCTACCCAGGACAAGCAAAGGACATGATTCCATTTGGGTAATTGTTGATAGGTTGACTAAGACAGCACATTTCTTACCTGTCAAAACAACCTATTCTGCGGAAAGGTTATCAGAGTTGTATGTGCAAGAGATAGTGCGGTTGCATGGAGTTCCTGTCACAATAGTTTCGGACAGAGGTCCTCAGTTTACAAGTCGTTTTTGGGAACAGTTACACAAAGCCCTAGGTACCAAGCTGAGGTTTAGTACGGCCTTTCATCCACAGACTGATGGACAGTCGGAAAGAACCATACAAACCTTAGAAGACCTGTTGCGAGCATGTGTTCTCCAGTTTACCGGAAGTTGGGACCTACACCTAAGCTTGATAGAGTTTGCCTATAACAATAGCTATCAGCATAGTATTGATATGGCACCTTATGAAGCCTTATATGGTAGACGTTGTAGATCACCCTTGTGTTGGTTTGAGACTGGTGAGCACCAGTTGTTAGGTCCTGACTTGGTACAGCAAACCACGGAAAAGATTAAAGTTATACAACATAAGATTAAGACTGCTCAGGATAGGCAGAAATCTTATGCTGACAAACGTCGTAGACCTTTAGAGTTCCAGGTTGGAGACAAAGTGTATCTTAAGGTCTCACCTTGGAAAGGGGTCCTTCGTTTTGGAAGGAAGGGGAAGTTAGCCCCTAGATATATGGGGCCTTATCCAATCATTGAACGGATTGGAAAGGTAGCATATAAACTAGAGCTGCCCCCAGAATTACAGAGGTTACATCCTGTGTTTCACATTTCTATGTTGAAGAAATGTCACCCAGACACCGAGTCAGTTCTACAACCTATGGAAGTAGAATTGAATGATGACATATCCTATGAAGAGGGACCAGTGTCAATCCTTGATAAACGAATTAAAAAGTTAAAGAAGAAAGATATAAGTCTTGTGAAAGTCCTCTGGAACCATCGTGGTATTGAAGAAGCCACTTGGGAGTTAGAGGATGAGATGAGAAGGAAGTATCCTGCCCTTTTCTCGTAATATGTTTTATCGATTTCGGGGACGAAATCCTTGTAAGGGGTGGATAATTTGTAACATCCCTGACCTGGGTTATGAGTTAACCCTAGGTGTTTTGCCTAAATATGTAGTTAAATCCTTGTGATTAACTCTGAGCATGTAATTAAGCTTCTCAGAAACGTATATTTCAGTATTTGCTCCTTTTTATTTAAAGTTGTAGCATTGTTTTGATATACAGGGACCTATGTGCAATTTACCCAGTTAAAAGGGTTAGCTTGCAATTTGCACATGATGAGATGTTCCTCTGATGTTGAGACATCATGAGAATCTCTTTGGCAAAGTTTGAGGGATTTCCCAAGCTAGAGCACCAAGGTGCAGCTGTGGAAGCAATCCCAGGGCTTGAAACCCTAATTTGGGGTAAAATGCAATTTACCCAAATAATGGGAAGCAATTTGTAAAGAATGTCATCTAATGTATCTTTTTAGACTTTTTCCATCATTTAGATAAGAAATGATGAGGAATTCACCTCAATTGAGTTATCAAGTTAAGAAATAGGCTTTGTGATCGAATATTCAGGGTATATGTGCAAAATCCCTTTAAGTATGAACTTTATTATTAGATTGTTCTTCCTTGCCTTCTTTTCTATAACTTAAGATAAGGTTTGTCCTTAGAATAAAGAGGAAGGGACGAGCAAGTAATAAAAGAAGGACTTAGTTGGAATTAAAGGAAACTTATGAACTAATATTGAAAATCCTATCCCATGTATATAAGCCCTCCTTCCCTTAGTTGCAAGGGAACTTAACCTTCGTTCCCTTTACTGTTTCATTTCACCAAAGACGACCAAGGGCTGCCTTGGAGCAAAGGAGGACGAACAAGGGGTGCAAGGTAGGTTTAAACCCCTCTTCTTGCCTAATTCCATGGTTAGAATTCGAATTCAAGGTCATCTTCATGGCTAAATTTCGAAACCCTATCTTTCTAGCCGTCTCTTTTCATCCTTCCTTGGAGTTTTCACCTTGTCCAACCTGTGGGAACTCAAGGACGCCATTAGAGCTTGGAGCTTGAAAGCTTGGAGCTCAAGAAGCAAGCTTTAGGCGGGTTTTATAACTCTAAACCTATGCTTTACTATGTTCATCTTTATATGCGAGTTAATGATAGCTCCTAGTATTTCCCTACTTTTCCCTGCTATTTTGCAAGCAAACCCGTGGGATATCTGTACTGTTCTTGAGCTAGAAGATGAAGGCGTGATTTCCAAGAAAAACCCACCGCTTTTCTTTTCCCTAAACGGTCCTAACAGTTTGCTCTCACGACCTCAAGACCGTGAGAGAGCCTCGCGGTCTCGAGACCGTGAGAGGGCTCGCGGTCTCAAGACCGATTGGCCCTGTTGACCGAGCGTGGACCATATAAGAAACCTGTTCCTCATTATATAGGCTAAATACCCTCAAAATTTGGGAGACTAACTCCAAAGGAATCGGGAGATATGACCTTTTTAAGTCACGACTTTAAATGAATTAATTGCTGATTTTCAAACGGTCTGAAATTGCCTTTTTGGGCAAAAGGTCTCAAGACCGTGAAAGGTCGTTGACTAAGTGTTGACCCCATGAGATTACGGTTCAAAATTATGTTAATTAACAACTCACCAAGTTTGATGGTCTAATTCCAAACGGGCTAAGAGTTGAAGGGCGAATACTAGGGCTAACCCTAGATAAAATCAGTACTGAAATTATGGTGACCTAATTAGGGTTTTTAGGGTTGATTGACCTAAACGGTCTCAAGACCATGTGGGGTCCACCCACATGACCTCAAGACCGTGAGGACAATCACCCAAGACCATTTGAAGGTCTAGGGTTGAGAAATTTGACCAATTGAACACCAATTGCAAATAAGTTATCAATTTAATCAAAATTCTGATTTTGTGACCAATCATGGTTCAACCTCTATCAAATCACCTTAGATTTTGATGAAATCTTGGGCAAACGGTCTCAAGACCATGTGGGGTCCACCCACATGACCTCAAGACCGTTTGGGTCAAGTTTGGGCCCAATTGGAGCTCAATTGAAGGGTTCAACCTTGTGTTGATACACATTGTTGAGTGATGATGGGTGAACATTGATAGACCTTAATTGAATCGATTTCAATCCTAATTGGTCAACAATTGAGGGTCAATTGAATGACCATTTGGTTAAGCATAACCTTAATTAACTCAATCCAAAGGTGGTCAACAGTTATTGGACCTTTTGAAGGCTTCAACATCAGTTGACATCATCGTTTGATTTGTTGAACCTTTGTTGAAGGACCTTGTGGTTGAGACCATGAGAGGCTCACGACCTCAGGACCGTGAGGAGGCTCACGACCTCAGGACCGTGAGGAGGCTCACGACCTCAGGACCGTGAGGAGGCTCACGACCTCAGGACCGTGAGGAGGCTCACGACCTCAGGACCGTGAGGAGGCTCACGACCTCAGGACCGTGAGGAGGCTCACGACCTCAGGACCGTGAGGTGGCTCACGACCTCAGGACCGTGAGGTGGCTCACGACCTCAGGACCATGAGGTGGCTCACGACCTCAAGATCGTGAGGGGGCTCACGACCTCAAGACCGTGAGGTGACTCACGATCTCAAGCCCATGAGGAGGCTCACGGTCTTGGAGCTAGAAAGGGGCTCATGGACTTGAAGGGTCAAAGTGAGCAATCGGTCAACACTTTCAACCAATCTTAATTCAATTAATGATTAATGATTGGAATTAATCAATATGACTCATGGTTGACCACATTCAATCATGTGATGGTTCAATGTTGCTCAAATCAAACACTAATGATAATCTAAGATAGTAAGGAGTTATTTGACTAAGGTTTTTGATTATGATGATGATCAATGGGGTGAATTACCAAGATACCCCTAAAGGGTCAATTGAGTTATACTTTGCTCAATTCAAACCCTAATTACATGAGAATGATGTTTTTAGTCATAATGACTCTATATAACCTGATCTAGTCTAATGTTATCATCAACCATTAGTATGATGAAAGAGAAAGTACTCTAGAGAGAGAGAAAGTACCCTAGAGAGAGAAAGTAACTCTAATCACTTAATGGTGATGCTTTTGGCTATGTTAGCCTATGATGACTCAACCCAACCTGTTTTAGAGTGATGTTGACATCACCTAACCTTATGATGAGAGAGAAAGTACTTATAGAGAGAGAAAGTACCTCTAGAGAGAGAAAGTACCTCTTTTAAATGGAAACTCAATTGAAACATCCCCAATACACAGAAATGAGCATAATTAGGGTATGATCCACCTGTGTGAGATCATAGAAACCCTAATTATGATAAATGATGAACCTTTAACTAATCCAGGAGCATCAATGAAGGTGTTACTCAAACATGATGATGTTATGAGTTTAATTCACCTTGATGTGAATAGTAAACCCTAATTCAAGGGTGATGACATGTAATGTGAATAGTAAACCCTAATTCAAGGGTGATGACATGTAATATGAATAGTAAACCCTAATTCAAGGGTAATGGCATGCTTTTGAGCAATAAACTCTATTTGATTTAAATTAAAGATTTAACTCTTATGACAAGAGTAGGAAGTACATTCCTTATTGTTGTATTACCTTTATCAGATGTATTAATCATGCAGGTTCTGATATGAAGGTAATCATATCCAGGTATGGATGTTGATGTTATATTCATTGAAGGCATGTTGTAGCCTTATGAATAAGTAATGTAATCTGATGCCTTGCTAGTGGCATCCTATGCTGATAATGGGCTATGAGAGCCATGAATACCATCAAGGTCATGCTTTAGAGATGACTTGTGATGAGGATAATGAGAAATGATGATTGATATGAGTTAGGCCTGTTACATTTAGTATTCCTTTTTTATAGCTGTTATGCTACTGTTATTGGTTGAAGAACAATGTATGCTGTTAAAGAATACTGAATGTACCTAACTAATCAAGTATAATGTAGAGCCCTGATCATAGATCCATCATTGTCAGAAATTAAGTGATGGTGAAACAGGTTTTCCTCAGGGAACTCCTGGAGCACATACTTTTGAGTATGTGGGGTACATGGATGTGTAGAACCTTACATCCTAGTGTAGGAAAGTGATGTAGATGTAGAATCCATCCATCCTTCACTATAGTTCCATACCGTATCAGTGGTAGGTAAACATGAAACCTCCTGATGACGAAGAAAGCACAGATATCCGTATCAGTGGTAGGTAAATATGAAACCTCCTGATGACGAAGAGAGTACAGAACGCCACTGTGACTCTAGAATAGCGAAGGACCAGTTTACCCTGGTGAGCTATAGTAGTAGAGACACAAGATGTCCTACAAGTGATCCTCTTACTGACTGAGGAAGATGAAGGTCATGAGAATCCGGCTCTCTTAATGACCTATGTATGATACTGATGCGACTTCTCAGCGATCAGTTGGAGTATGAGTGGTAAGCCTCATCTCCACAGGGCATAATGTTGTTTGTAAAACATAATCAACCATGTAGTATAACTTGTTAGAGATGACTCCAAGTTAGTTGATTGATGTTACATTGCAATAATGTTGATATTCTCAATATCTCCTAATTTGTAGAGATCTTATTATATCTGCAACTGTTATAGAATGCTTTGAAGGCTTTACTGTTTAAGATATTCTTTGATGTTATAATAAAGCTTCTGGCGAAGAGTTATAACTCTCGCTGGGACAATTATGTATAATTGTCTCACCCCGTAGACTTCAACTTTTTAGGTGGACGTCGGAGACGAAGAAACCAGCCTACAAGTGATCAGTCTCAGCAGCAGCACCAAGGGCAGCAGTAATCTCAGGTGGAGATTTGTCCTGCCAAGTGGTGTAGTTAGAGTCAGTCCTATGTGTCCTCTGTACTCTCAGGTCTTGGAGTCTTGTGTTATGTGATCTTGAGATTTTGTATCTTGATGTATATAATTACTCAAGAAGTAATTATCCTGAGATGTAAACAGTTACCTCTCTTTATGAAAGGAGTTTTTATGGATAATAGTTCTTATCTCGAAAAGTTTTAATTTCCCGTGATTTTTGTCTTCCGCTGAATTACCGATTCGCTTCCGCTAAGTTTTAATCGTGGTTATGTCATGGTTTGGAGATCAGACCCCACACTTAGCCCAATGAAGGGCTATGAGAATTGGGTAAATAAATATTGTGATGATAGGTGTATTATGAATGATGTTCCATAATGATGATGAAAGCCTTGAGAGGCTATGGCACTATGAATAAGGGATTGAGATCCCATGTTATGTGATGATCCTTGAAATGGATTTAGGTGGTTGGCAAAAGGCCAAGTGATAGCATGTGATGTGAGATCCTTGTGATGGATCAATGTGATGTAAATTGTAGGAAATGCATAATGTTGAGTTTATGTTGTTTTCCTTCTGTTATATCTTGCATGTTATACAACTTGGTTGAATCTTGCAATCCATCTAAAAGATACTAAGTAATCATAGTGTAATTTATAATGTAGCTTGCCCTGGCCTTAGATTCATCACCAGTCAGGATAGGGTGATGATGAAACGGGTTCTCCTACGGATTAACCCGGAGCGCATATTTTTGAATATGTGAGGTTTCTCCTAGCCTAAAATAGAGAGGTGAAACGAGTGCAGCTGCGGTTGCAGACTCGGATGTGTGACGAGCATGGTGAACATGGCCCATGGCTCCAGATATGTGATATGTTGAGCATGAATGTGTTCATGGCTCCGAGCACGGTGTTTAGACATGTGGCTCAGTTTCTAGTGTCGTGACCTGTACCGAGGCAGACTAGGCAGAGGGTAGCCTGTGGAGCTGACCCTGTGGCTTATGACCACTTCAAGCACGAGACTGCGGTCCTGCTTTGTGTTCTCATGTACTGCCCATGAGGCGGAGAAGGTCTTGGATTCCTGCTCTTCCATTGACCTTGTATGGCACCGGCTATGGGCTTCGCAGCCGAAGGTTGGATTTGAACGGTACGGTTCATTTCCTCAGGGCATAATAAAACATAATCCATCCGTTTAGTATGTACTGCTTAAGACAAACACGAAACATTGGTTGAGGCCTTGTTTCTGTAGTTAACTTTAATTATCTTGCAGTTGCTTGTGCATTACTCCTATGTGGTAAGTTTTATATATATATTTCATCTCGTCAATCATGTCCCATTGAGAGGTATGCATGTTATATGCCTTTTTGGTAAAGCTGGTAAATTGTATGGTACAGATGGCCTTGCTTTTCATAAACTGTTTCTGCTATATTCTTTATCAATATATCTTCTCATATAAATGCTTATCTGAGGTTTTGTAGTTTTGGCACGGAGTTATGCCTCCCGCTGGGACAATGTTCAATTGTCTCACTCCGCTGGTTTTTACCCCTTTTTAGGTGGTCGAGCTTGTCGTGGTGGTGGTCGCGGAGTTGCGGCCGAGCAGTGAGAAAATCGATAGAAGGCAAGCTTTGGAGATGATGTTGTTTTGATGTTTTGGTGTAGAGTCTAGAGTCATCCCTATACTCTCAGGTCCTTGGCGGTGTTTTTACGATGTTTTACGATGTACGACCGAGATCGTTTGTATATCCTGCTGATGGCCGGATGTGGGCCTTTATGTATATAACAGGTGATGAACTCAGGTTACGACAGGATAGTTGTTGCTCTAAGCTGTGGACATGTATCCAGGCTTGTGTGAAATATATGTAACATGTTTTCTTGCAGTATATGGACTGGAATGTAAAATGTTTCTTAGTTCATCAGTTTTCCGCAATCGGTTTTAATTAACCCGTGTTTTTGATAAGCTGTGGATATGGTGATTTCTGCACGTTTTTGTGTAACACCTCGTTATCTGTGTGATAATGGGATGTGTTGCCCACAGAGATAATGTGAAAAATATATTTAGTGTGTTAGGAACAGAGTCCAGAATTACATGGCCACCAGCATGGATGGAGACGAGTATTCATGTTTAGATTGGTAGTCAGTTAAGAAGCAACAATAGTTATCATGAAATCGAGTCGTCTGGTTGAACTGCCGAGTAGAGATCCTTGACTCTCCTTAGCACCAGGTCAAACAATAAGAACGAGATCAATAACTGGAGTTTGCCTGATAGTAACTGGAGTATTTGGATGCTTACCTACCCGCCACAAATCTAAGCGGTACTGTTACGGTCAATACTGAATGTTAGCCATCAATCACTTGATTGTCTATGGGCATGGGTAGATCCATACACCAGTGATGTCCACACTATGATGCAATAGCACGTTAAAGGGCAAGACGGACAGAACTGTTTGGAGTCCAAACTCCAGATAAATAGAAGCAGTGCCCTCATGTAAACGGATTTTATCTTACGGGAGGAGATAATGTGAAAAATATATTTAGTGTGTTAGGAACAGAGTCCAGAATTACATGGCCACCGGCATGGACGGAGACGAGTATTCATATTTAGATTGGTAGAATAGTATATATATATATATTGACGTGGAAATATCTACGATCGAAATATGAAAATTGGTGCCAAAATCAATATGACACCAAGTCACCCACCATAACCTCTCAACTAACACTAGCAGTCATATACTAATCTTCATATGATCCTTATAGATATTGCCTTCCTTCTATATTCCAATGTGAATAATCATAAACTGGGTCAAGATAAAGGTACTTGCATAGGAAAAGAAAATAGTTACATGTTACCTTTATGTACTTCCTGGACGCCTTTGAAAACTATAACTTCTAGTGAAAAATCTTGAGATGCACCTCTATCAATAGGAGGTCCCCTATGATTATCAAGGTTGTTCCCCTATGGTTGACATGACAGTTGTGCCGAAACTTGGCATTGCTGAAGTTGAGGGCATTCAAGTTGAATATGCTTTTCCTGAATGTAGTGGTGGAATGTAGGACTCTGGTTGCCATTTTGGGTTGTACACTTTCTTGGAGGATGGTGTCGATTGTAATGGTTACACCTGGAAGGTCTTTGTTCTTCAATATCATGCTTGTGCTTGTTCACAATCTCACTATGTGTTGGACCCAAGAACTTGGGTTGGTCTTAATAGCTAAGGATTTATCAACCATCTGCTGGAAGGTGATGGGGAGCAGTGGGAGTAGGGCACGAACCACATGATCATTGAGTCCTTTCAAGAACAGGTCAGCCCTTCTACCCTCACTCAACCCAACAACATAACATTCAAGAAGTAGGAATTTTCACACATATGCGGGAACAAATAAGAAACCTTGCTTTACACTGTAGAATTCAACTAACTTCTTCTTAAGAGTAGTAGTGTAGATGAATTTCCCACAGAATAACACCAAAAATTGTTCCTAGGTTAAAATGGAGATGTCACAAGTAAGTGTGAATTCATTCCACCAAACACATGCTAGTCCATCCAGCAGATAAGAGACAAACCTGACCTTCTAGTGACGAGGACATGTCATACCATTAAAAGTCCACTCTATGGCTAAGACACAGTCACCAACCTTATCAAACATATCCAGTTCCCCTTCACCCTTGAAGTAGGGTGGTTATATTTTCATGAAATCAATTAGTTTGTACTCCTTTAGGTTATCCAACACTAGAGGGGTGTTCAACTTCCCACCATGACCATGGTGAGAAACTATCACAGGAAGACTAGCTCCTACTCAGGGGTGAGACCAGTCAAAGTAGAGGTAGTGGTATTGCCTAACACATGAGTAGAGTTAGGGTTGCTCCTAGGAGGTGGATCCATAAATGGTGGATCTCTAGTATGGAGAATCCTTCTAAATCTTTAGACTAAGGGGTAGCAATAGTGTTGCCAAAAAAGTTGGTCTTCCTCAAACATAGGAATAACTTATAAGGGAAAGGGTTCCGAGGATGGATTTATGAAATACTTGGATTGCTGAGCACAATTATGCTCTGATACCATCTAGTAAGGAGTGGGACCTGATACAAGACCATTCTTTAATTCAAGAAAATAATTTGCATAAAACCCCATGAATACAAATATGACCAAATAAAAGGGGTGCTTTATATTTTCTCAAATAGATAAGTACAAAAACATAGTTTGTGGCCGTAGAAATAAAATCTAGGCATTACAAAATTTCATTTTTTCAACTTAACATCCAGCCTTTTAGGCAAAGTCTAAATTAAGTATCTAATTATTAGGATCATATGGTGGTGAGCATCCTTCCCATCCTTCCCATCTTATTAGGATCATATGGTCCTGAGCAAAGTCCTCTCCTCTCTGAACCTTGGGTTGTGCTAACTCTGGGTGGGTTGAAAAAGAGCACCCAGGAAAAAGGAAAGAAAAGGAAGTACGCCAGTAAATGCTGAGTATAATCATCATCATCATCTAAACCTCAGTTAGTTGGCTAGATGGATCTTTTGTTTCCATTCATCTCTATCTTGGGTCATATTCATGTTGAGATGTAGAGATTGAAAATCTCTCTTTATAAGCTCTTCCCATGTTAATTTAGGCCATCCACTTATTCTATTATTTGTTCTTGCCTAAATAGCATTTCTTCATATAGGTGTATTCGGTCTATGTTGCACATGTCCATACCATCTGAGTTGGCCCTCACACAACCTATTCTTAATACTCACCACCCCCACTTTCTTCATGATGTATTCATTTCTCAAGCGATATTTTCCTGTCTACCCACACATTCATCTCAACATACACATTTCATCCATGTTCATCTTGTTGAGTCCTTTTCTTCACCGCCAAACATTCACTCCTACAGAGCATGGATGGTGGTTGCAATTCTATAAAACTTGCTTTTTAGTCTAAGAGGGATCTTCCGATCACATAATACTCCAGTTCCTCTCCTCCATTTCACCCATCCTGTAGTGATCATGTGACAAATGTCATTTTGGACATCCCAATCTATTTGAATTATAGAACCCAAGTAACAAAATTTATCACATTTTGGTATATCTACTCCATCAAACTTTGATCCACCATTCACATTGCGAGATTGGCTAAAATTTCAATGTATATAATTAATTTTTCTCTTAATCCATTTGATTCCAATGGATTTCTACAAAGTTCAACTTTATCATTCTATCCATCTATTGTTTCATCAATCAATACATCAACATTGACAAATAACATACACCAAGGAATATCATCCTGAACATTGTTTGTCAACTCATCCATAACAAGAACAAACATATATGGGATGACTGTGGATCTTGGTGTACCCCAACTATGATGGGAAATGTTGGTGTCTCTCCTCTAGGAGTTTTCACACTTGCATTAGAGCTACCATACATGTCTTTAATCAAGTCAATGTATTGGATTGGCACACCCTTTTTCTTCAAAAACCATCCACAACACTTTCCTGGGTACATAATCATAAGCCTTTTCCAAATCAATAAAAACCATATGAAGATCTCTTTTTATTTCCATATACTTCTTTCTAAGCCTCCTTATTAGAAAAATAACATCTTTTGTGTTCTACCAGGCATGAAACCAAATTGGTTGTTTGATATCTGCATAATAGATCTTAGCCTTCTCGATAATCCTCTCCCAAAGCTTCATTGTGTGACTCATCAACTTGATACCTCTATAGTTTGTGTAACTATGAACATCACCTTTGCCCTTACACATGGAGAATACTAAGTATTACATAGTATTATAATTAGGCATTAATTAAAGTGAGATAAGATATCACATAAAGAGATTTAAAAAAATGTGATGTCCAAAAGAGAAGGGTTTGCCATTAAGATTTAACATAACCAAAAGATGAGGCACTTTTTAACAAGGATATGACTAATAAAATGTTTCTTTCCATGCTCACATCAACATAATCACAAAGATTAGTAGTTGCATGGTGACAAAAAATACTGACTAGTATATACTAAAAAATTAGGGTAGGAACCGATATGTATTGCATACCAAAGGGCAGGAGGACTAAAACCTTAGTGCCAAACATTTTTTTTGCAGGGGAATAGAACCCAATGCTTGGCATGCGAATAAAACCCAGTCCCAATATGGTGTCACTACTTCTAGTTTTGACTAGTTGTCCATGCATGGAAATAGCTCAAAAGTGAACAAAGTATTGTTATTTTCATGTAAAGGATAATAATATGAAGTTTTCATGAAATGTCATCAAAGGACCCAAGTCATTGGTAAGTTTAGGTTAGAAGACCATCAATGTTTTATCAACATTAAAATTAGGAAAATATTAACAAGGAAGAGTACTTTCACAGGATGATAGGATTGTCTGCAGTTTAGTCAATGCCTCATATGGGAAAAGATATTAGTCATGATATTAAGCCAAATTTAAGTAGAGTAGATGTACATACCTTGACTTGAATATTAAGTCAAAGATTGAGTCCTAATCCTTCCAAGTCTAAAATCAACTCAACCTACATATAGGATTAGGTTCATAAATTAGGGTTTGAATTATATGACACATTAGGTGAGACTCTAGATTTTCAAATCCATCAACAAAACCCTAGGCTGATTTTCATTATTGACCTAAAATTGAGTTCAAAACTTCTTAATGATAATTGACTCAAAATCACAAATTTATTAATTATGTTGTTGTCTTTAGTTATTATTAAGGTCATAAGTTAACCAAAACTCTAAAAACTAGAATCTTCAACAAAAACCTAGATTGACATATAATTTTATTATAGAGAGAGGGTCCAAGGTTACTGATCATGGATTTAAATCCAAGATATCATTTTTATCCTTTAAAAACTCTCTTTTATTTTTAATGTAGTATTATGCATGTTTAAAAGCCTCAAAATCCAATCTTTAAAACTTTTAAATTAGAAAATGAAAACTATACAAGAAAGTAGAGAATATTCTCATGATTCTAAAACATGTTTTAAAAAAAACTTGGATCTTCGAGTAAAAAGATATGATTTTTATTAGTTTTTCATTATTCACCGATTTATTAGTGAAGTTATATGGAAAAAGACCAATTTTTTCTTGAATCACATTTACGACTTTAGGTCATGATAGGGTATATATGTCCTTTTCATATCAGCATTTCACACATCAATCAATTGAAATGAAGGATGATTTACCAGGGGTCATCTTCCTCCCCCCCCCCCCCCGCACACCATGGATGCATGTGAACAATAGCTTGAGCATGGATATTTGGGTGATTCTCTTCGAGTTCATAACTCACAAAATGAACAAAGACAATAAAGAAGAGAAGGACCTGGCGATGCTTATCCCAAGATGAATTGAACCCTGGTGAAGCAAGGTGATGTGGAAGAGAGCTACAAGTCCATATTAAATACCTGATTGGTGGAAGTCAAAATGACAACAATGGATGAAATTTCTAGTAGAGGAGGATTGCTTGGGGTGGATAGAACCATGGATAGGGTCATCCATTTCTAGGGCTCCCTAGTAGAGCATATGTTCTTTCGGATTGGAAAAGTATGGGCTCCAAGATTAGGCGATTTTAGAATATGCAACATTAGGCCATGTGTGAGGTATGATTCGATGTAGAATTGAATAAAAAACTTGTAGGCAAAGAAATCTTACAAAATGATCAACTATGGTGAGAGAAATCATGATTATAACATGTCCAAAACCAGTGGATTGTTTGCTATTTAGGCGTGTCCAAAACCAGTGGACTGTTTGCTATTTAGGCGTGAGGTAGGTGATGACTTGTGAGTCGTCTGATCATGATCCAATGCTAGAGAACAAGCATGCATACTGACTAAGTTTCTAATGTGCATGACATGTGTCATTTAATGTTCGACTAGGTCTCCTAATGTGCATGACACTTGTCATTTAATGTTCATTCAAAATCAAATTCATTTAAAGTGAGGTGTTAATAAATTCTCTTCCTTTCCTAATCAAATTGGATGAGTAAACATAGTCCAATTGAAATTAAACTTGGTGGGTAAAATAATAAGCACCCACAGAATCAAATTTTGGAGTCAAAATTTTCTTTTGGAGAATTTTAGTATGCATAAGACACAATTTGAGGGAAAGTTTATGTAACATCCTAGGATTTTAAGCCTCGGATAACATGATCTTAAAAGGAATGATTGGACTACCCATATCACCAAGGTGCACCTCCTTTTCAGGGAGCCCATCTCTAAAGAACTCCATAGTTAAGCGTTCTCAGCTTGGAGTAGTACTAGGATGGGTGACCAGTCGGGAAGTTGATCCTGGCTTGCGCGTCAGTGTGGACAAAGTGCACAGTTAAGGCTAGGTGGTGGTTTGTGGGGCCAGTCGTCATTCCTGAAACTCTACTAGAGCCTTGGGCAGTGGGCCCGGGCGTTACAAATGGTATCAGAGCCATAACCCCTCCAGTAGGTGGGGCCCACATGGGCATGTGGCATGCCAGTCTTGAGTCGTACGGTCTAGGCAATTTGGAAAGGGCTATCCGTAGAGACGAGATGGAGCCACCCTTGCGCTGGTAGTCGTAGATGGGAGCTAGGTGTCCATGGGCCATTGTTGGTCTCCACTAAAATGGGGTCAGATTATGAGGCCATATAGTTGAGCCTTGACGAGGACGTCTAGAGTCTAAGTGGGGGAGATTGTAACATCCTAGGATTTGAGGCCTCAGATAATATGATCTTAAAAGGAATGATTGGACTACCCATATCACCAAGGTGCACCTCCTTTTCAGGGAGCCCATCTCTAAAGAACTCCATAGTTAAGCGTGCTCAGCTTGGAGTAGTAGTAGGATGGGTGACCGGTCGGGAAGTTGATCCTGGCTTGCGCGTCAGTGTGGACAAAGTGCACAGTTAAGGCTAGTGGTGGTTTGTGGGGCCAATCGTCATTCCTGAAACTATACTAGAGCCTTGGGCAGTCGGCCCGGGCGTTACAGTTTATTTTCTTCATTTATGCACTCCATTATTATTTATTAACCAAATTTTGTGTGTAACTCTCTATCAACCTAACCTATCCCCAGGAAAGATCTAGAAGTATAGTTTTGGATATAAATCCCTTAATTTGATAATTTTTGACAATTATCCTCTAAACTAATGAATATCCCCTATTTCTTGTATTAAGAACTCAAGTCTTTATATTTTTGTTTAAGTTGCTTATGTTCGAAGGTTATTAAACCAATCTAATAGGAGGAGTTCAAAATTAAAGATTATAAGGTAAAGAAGTAAAAGTATTAGTTACTTAAGTTTGGGTTCATTACAACACTCCACCCCTTAAAGAGGATTTCTTCCCTGAAGTCTAAACTAACTAAATTAAAAGTCCATATGATACTTATATATTATGAGTATAGTCTTATTATACTGAATGGTTCAAAGATTCCTTAAGGATTCCAGATATGTCTACCCAAGGAGGTCCACTTAGAAAAGTCTACTCAAGTACACTAGTCGGGATGTAGTTATTTTAGATGTTTTTGTTTGATTAATAACCCAAGAGTTAGCAAATGTGTTTTTAGTCCAGCTAGTTTTTTAATTATTAAGGATCAAGGCTTTTAAGAACCTTCATAGAGAAGGAGATCCTAAAACTTAACTTCTCTCTCTATTTCGGTAGCATGCAGTATGGCAATTATGTTCCCTTAGATATTTTTTAGGTCAAAGGTATTTGTTAGCCTGACAAGTTAGAGTTTTAGTCTTGAATGGTTCTCAACCATCCAAACCTATACATGGTGGTGACTTGGTTTTTAAAAACATTGACAAAATCCCAAAACTCTTTTCTTGTGTTTGTGATATATATATGTAGATATATATATACATACATACATATATATATATGGGGATTTATTCGTTGCCCATGCGGGTAGCCTAATTTTTCGCTACCCGCACATCCAAAAGTGTAACTATATGGTACACAAAAGTAACTTTAAGATCAAAAGAGTAACTATATTGATAAAAAAGTAACAATATGACTAAAAAAGGAACTACACAGAAAATATGCAGTCAGTAAATATATGGACGTATTTTTTTATTTTGGTGGGGCAAATGATATTATTTTTGGATGAAATTTTTTGGGGAGCTAGATAAAATGCTCCTCTACAATTGCAATATTTTAAAAAAAAAAGTGACAGGAAGGGTGTGCAGGTAGCTACCCTCGCGGGTATTAAACATGAGCCATATATATATATATATATATATATATATATATATATATATATATATATATATATATATATATATATATATATATATATGGGGATTTATTTGTTGCCCGTGTAGGTAGCCTGATTTTTCGCTACCCGCACATCCAAAAGTGTAACTATATGGTACATAAAAGTAACTTTAAGATCAAAAGAGTAACTATATTGATAAAAAAGTAACAATATGACTAAAAAAGTAACTACGCAGAAAATATGCAATCAATAAATATATGGACGTATTTTTTATTTTGGTGGGACAAATGATATTATTTTTTGATGAAATTTTTTGGGGATTTAGATAAAATGCTCCTCTACAATTGCAATTTTTTTTAAAAAAAAGTGACAGGAAGGGTGTGCAGGTAGCTACCCACGCGGGTATTAAAGATGAGCCCTATATATATATATATATATATATATATATATATATATATATATATATATATATATATATATATATATATATATATATATATATATATATATATATATATATATTGGCGTTGCAAAATCTATGATAGAAATCTATAAATTGGCACCAACATCAATATGACACCAAGTCACTTACCATAACCTCTCAGCTAACACTTGAGACCATATACCATAACCTCTATAAATTGGCACCAACATCAATATGACACCAAGTCACTTACCATAACCTCTCAGCTAACACTTGAGACCATATACTAATATTCATATGGTCATTACAAATGATATTATTTTTTGATGAAATTTTTTGGGGATTTAGATAAAATGCTCCTCTACAATTGCAATTTTTTTAAAAAAAAAGTGACAGGAAGGGTGTGCAGGTAGCTACCCACGCGGGTATTAAAGATGAGCCCTATATATATATATATATATATATATATATATATATATATATATATATATATATATATATATGTATATATATATATATATATTGGCGTTGCAAAATCTATGATAGAAATCTATAAATTGGCACCAACATCAATATGACACCAAGTCACTTACCATAACCTCTCAGCTAACACTTGAGACCATATACTAATATTCATATGGTCATTACAAATATTTCCTTCCTTCTATATTCTAATGTGAACAATCATAAACTAGTTCAAGATAAGGTACTTGCATAGAAAAAAAATATAGTTGCATGTTACCATTATGTGCTTCCTAGGAGCCTCCAACATATAGCTTCTAGTGCAAAAGGTCGACCTACATGTCTCTCAACATGAGGTCCCCTATGATTATCAAGGTTGTTCCCCTAGGGTTGATGTGGCATCTATGCTGACACTTGGTGTTGCTGAAGTTGAGGGCATTCTGGTCAAATATGCCCAGGCTGACTGTAGTGGTGGCATGTAAGACTCCAGTTTCCATTTTGGGTTGTAACTCCCCTGGAGGATGGTGTCAATGGCAATGGTTACACCTGGAAGGTCCCTATTCTTCACTAGCATGCTTGTTCTTGTTGACGATCTTACTATATCTTGGGGCCTGAAAACCTGGGTAGGTCTCAACAACTAAGGCTTTATCAACCATGTAATGGAATGTGACCAGGAGTTGTGAGACTTCGACATGACCAAAATGATAGTTGAGTCCTTGTAAGAACATGTCAACCCTTCGATCCTCACTCAACCCAACAATATAACATTCAAGGAGTAGGAATTTTTGCACATATGAAGGAACAAATAAGGAACCTTGCTTTAGACTATAGAATTCAGTTTCCTTCTTCTTAGGAGAAGTATGCATATGTATTTCCCATGGAATAGCACCAAAATGAGGATGGTCCTTGGAGGGTTTGTGATCAAGACAATATGATGGATCAACAACAACACAATAAATGCTTAAATCAAGGACTTTTGATCAACCAACATACTTATTTGATCAGGTGACCAAAAACCCTAAAAAGGAAACATTTTAGGATTTTATTTAAATGTGGATCTTTGAGTTGTTTTTATACAATACTTGTTCACTCAAGTTAATGTTCTGGTTTCCAAATCTATTTTACCACATGTGGTGATTGTTATAGTATATGATACATATAAAAATGTATATGTAATGGTGATTATATATATATATATATATATATATATATATAAATCTCTCAATATAATATCAATGTTGATGATGCCTATCAAGTACAATGTACATGAAATTCTTTTTTGACTACGTGTGGGAATGCTCTACATGGTGCATTATATACCTTGTGGAAGTGTGAAAATAAGTATGTGGGCATGCCAACCAAGGTGTATATCTTAATGTATTTGCCAAGGGTTGAACTTGACTAGGTGATGTTAATAGGATTAAGCACCTAGAGGCATAATTGTGCATGTAATTCATATGATGAATTATTGATACAGAGATGTGCAGCCATATATATATATATATATATATATATATATATATATATATATATATATATATATATATATATATATATATATATATATATATATATATATATAGTATATGATGCACTTGTTAATTGTATATAATGCCTAAGTTGTGAGTGTCATCGTTGGTTGAGTAATTACTTAATGTATTTTTCATATTTGCTCACTAGAGCATTTCTCAATATAGTTTTCCAAATTAATAGTATTAGTTTGAATAAAATGGATTGCATGTAATTCATCAAAGTCCAAATCAACTTCATCAAATCAGTTTTTTGGAATCAAATTAATTTTGAAATCAATGTATTAACCCATGCTAATATCTTCTATGTAAATCAATGGAAAACAAAAAACGATATCCATTTTCACTACAGTATGTCCTTGATAAAGAGAAACTTAATGGGAATTAATTTAAAATAACTGATACGACATTGAGAATTGTTCTCATACATGAGCATACGTTATATGTCCCAGACACATTAATACCTAATGAACCAATTCTGAGTGTGCATAGGGGGTGAAGGGAGGCTCACAAGTTGCATTTTGATTATAGTATGGACATAAAGTTCTACATGCTTTACTCCATCAATCATGAGATTCAGAAGTAACACACATTATGGATTTATTGAGATGATAACACATCTCAAGAACATGTATCAAGAATAAGTAAGGAAAGAGAGACATGATTTCTAAGCCCTTGTTTAAGTGCAAAATGATAGAAGGTGATCCTATTTGACCACATGTTAATAAAGTTAATTGGGTATGTGGAAAGTCTTACAAGATTGACATTTACTTTAGGCCATGAGTTGCCACTAATGTATCATATAGTCTTTTCAGGATTCATACAAGCAATTTTTTTTGTGAATTACAACATGAACAATTCTAATAAGCCATTGAATGCATTACTTGGCATGTTGAGAATTGTCAGTGGGAAAATGAAAGACAAACCCAATTCCATGCTGATAGTCAACAATGGAAAACAAAGGAAAAAGGCAAATCTACGTAAGGTTGTAAAGCTAAACAAAAGTCTTCTGCACTTAAAGAAAAAGGAGGCATTGCTAAGGGAGGTGATTTTCACCATTCTCACCAGGATGGACATTAGAAGAAAAATTTACCTCTCTACCTTGAGGAATTAAAAAAGAAGAAGCAACATATGCAAATATCCACTTCAAGTATATATGTTATTGATATAAACTTATCTACTTCTTCATGATGGGTATTCAATACCAGATATGGATCTCACATATGCTCAAATATGCATGATCTAAAAAGAAGTATGCCCTTGAACAAAGGGGAGGTGGAACTACACGTTGAACATGAAGCAAGAGTTCCCATCACTATAGTACCACATATTGTTTACCTTTGGTTTGTAAAATAGACAGATGAACTCTATTATGCACATATCATAAATAGAAACATTTATTATGTATCTTGTTTGGACAAGAATGGTTTTGAGTCCCTAATAAAGAACTGTCCTATTTCCATTTCTAATGATGACATCTTTTATATTAGTGCCCCAATGTCTTATCATCTTTATTTATTAGAACTTGAGCCAGATGAATATAACATAAAGCAAGAAGTTAGAACCAATGACTCAAAAAAACATATGTTTGGAACTACCTTCTAGGTCACATAAATGGAAAGTGCATTTCTAGACTCCATAAAGAGGGTTGTGAGGACTCTTTTAATTGTGGATAAATAGTTATGTGTTAATCATGTTTATTGGGAAATATGACAAAAGTAGAATTCACTAACAACAATGAGAGAGTTAGTGACTTATCAAGACTCATACATACTGATGCATGTGGAACTTTTAGCACAAGTGATAGAAATGTGTCTAAGTACTTCATCACTTTTACTGATGACTCTATAAATTTGGATATGTGTATCTTATGAAACACAAATTGAAATCCTTGAAAACTTCAAGGAATTCATGAATGAATTACAAAATCAACTTAGAAAAGGGATTAAAGAACTTTAATCAGATCAAGGTGTTGAATACTTAAGACAAGAGTATGAGGTCCTTATAAGGGATTGTGTTATTGTTTCACAATGGACTCCACCTAGAACACCACAATATAATGGTGTGTCAAAAAGAAGGAATCACAACTTGCTAAAAATTTTATGGTCAATGACGAGTTTAGATGATCTTCTAATTTCATTTTAGGGACATGCTCTTGAAACTACCTTATTTACACTTAACCAAGTACCTTCTAGAGTTGTTGAAAAGATATTATATGAGATATGGAGTGTAAAGTTTAAGTAAAGAATAAGTTCTACAGAAAGCTTGGACCCAAATTGGATAAATGAATTTTTAGACACCTTAAGGAAACTAAGGGTTCCTATTTCTATATTCCATCTGACAACAAAGTAGTTGTTTCCATAACTTCTATATTACTAAAAAAAGAATCTATTTCTAGAGAAACCTGTGGTAGGAAACTACAACTTGAGAAGAAGTTCTAGATTAACAAGATAACATTGAACCTGTTAAGGTAGATAAGGAACAAGACAAATCACTACTATTGTGGAATCTCAAGTTTATATCATTGCAGTAGAACCTTAAAGGTCTAATAGGGCACATCGTGAGCCAGAGAGATATGGATTTCATGTGACTCAAGAAGAAGATTTGTTTCTCATTGAGGATGATGAGCTAACAACCTACAATGAGGCTATTAAGGGACCATATTATTAGAAATGGATTGAGGTCATGAGATATGAGATGTACTCCATGTATACAAACAAGGTATGAACCTTAGTGGATCCCCCTAAAGGGGTAAAACCGATTGGGAAAAAATGAGTCTTTAAGAGGAAGACCAAAAAGGATGATAATGTAAAAACCTAAAAAGGTAGGTTGGTTGAAAAAGGTTTCAAAAAAGTTCAAGTTGTTGACATTGATAATACTTTTGCACTAGTTGTCATGGTTAAATCCATCACGGTTATGCTTTCCATTGCAATTTATCACGACCTTGAGATTTGAAAAATGGATAGTAAAACTGATATCCTTAACAAGAATTTTCTATAGGTATGTGTACATGACACGACCTAAAGGTTTTATCACCCCAAATGAAGGCAATAAATTCTGTAAGCTATAAAGGTCAATCTATGGATTGACGCAAGCATCTTGGAGTTGGAATCTTAATTTTGATGAGACAGCCAAACAGTGTGAGCCCTGTGTCTACAAGAAGGTGAGTGGGAGCATGATTGTAATTCTCATATTGTATGTTGATGGATACCATTGATGGGAAATGACATACCTACTCTACAATTGGTTAAAATATGGATGGGAAATACCTTCTCCATGAAGGACTTAGTTTAATCATCCTATATTTAGTAATCAAGATCTATAGAGATAGATCAAGAAGGCTTCTTGGTGTAATCCAAGATACATATATTGACAAATTGCTAAAGAGGTTTAGCATGTAAAATTCTAAGATAGGAAACTTACCCATGTCTTGTGGAATATGTCTCTCTAGAACTTGATGTCCCAACTCTTTGGAAGATCAGACATGCATGAATAAGATTCTCTATGCCAACAATTGGATCTATTATGTATGCAATGGTATGTACACGCCTAGTGTCTTGTATGATTTAAACCTGAAGAGAAGGTATTAGTTGTAGCCAGGTAATGGTTTCTAGTAAAGAACACTCTTAATTACTTGATAAGAATTGAGGATCATTTCCAAATTTATAGTGGTGAGGAAGAGTTGATCGTAAAATGTTTTATTGATGCTAGCTTCCAAACTGACAAGGAAAATTATCGATCTCTATTTGAATTCATGGATTTCCTAAATGGTGAAGCTGTGAGGTGGAAAAGTTCCACGCAAGAGATAGTGGATGATACTACAATAGAGATAGAGAGAATTGTGACCTTCAACACAACAAATGAAGTTGTATGGATGAAAAAGTTTATTAGTGAAATTGGGGTGGTTCCAACAATTGAATATAATGTATAGCTTTAATGTGACACTAATGATGATATTAGACGTAATATGGAACCTAGATAGCACTAGTCTTCCATGCACATACTCAGGCATTAGCATGTCATACATGAGATCATACAATGAGGAGACATAAATCTTTCTAGAGTACCAAATCAAAGCAATGTTTTTGATCCTCTATCTAAAGTATTTTCACAAAAAAATCATGATGATAATCTAGGATTGATTGGACTTAGGTTCATGAGTGATTGACTCTAGAACAAGTGGGAGACTATTGGTTACATGACATAAGAGACTATGTGTCATGGTTGTATAAGGGATATATTACACTTGATTTGATTTATAAAAGAAAATTGCACTTATTATGTTTGTTTCTATATCGAGATGATGAATAAGCCTAATAATGTCCTAAGCAAGGTTTTTCTGGATGACATATGGTTAGGATAAGGAACTTAAATTGAGATCATATAATAAGGGTATTCATTCTTGTTATGTCTATTGTTAGTTATTATTGTGGATACAAAAATAATACACAAGTCTATCGTGTATGGTGAGTGATGACTTTGTCTTTAGTCATGATATTGGATATCAACTCAGATGCATGTGTACTTGTTAGAGAAAAAGTTGTACTAGATAGTACCACCTCGATATTGACACATGGAAGGCATATAGTGACAGGTCAGAGTCATATCTCAATGTGATAGTGGTGACTATGAATCTTAAGCCCGAAGTCACTACAGTAGCACATGTTGTTCTATATGATTTGACACTAGCCCAACATGCTCTGAGATACGAGTTGCCAAAGGGTGGTTATTGGTTACACTATCATACATGGGGAATACTGAGAGTGATGTGATGGAATTTATCCCTCATTTTGAGTGATATCTATGATAACTTGATAAGAGAGAACATGAAATGCATGGACATGCTCATGTCAACCAATATATGATATTGAGAAACTTATCTCAAATAGTTTGGTCTAACTCAATGAGCATATATGGAATGTTAAGAGGATGATATTCCATGCCTCAATTTTAATCTATCAACAACATAATCAATCCACACATACACTAATATGATTAAATCTCATAAAATATATTACTAATGGTACATACTGCATGTCAAAAAGTAAATCTAAGTCTAACATTTAGAGAGTAAGTATATGTACTAAACATCCATAAAGATCAAGCTATAAAACTCATGTTGCTTATAGTTGCACCAACTTGGTAGAGTGCTTATGGGTCTTCAAACTAAATTTTCCCAACTTTGACTTTATCTTACTCCTCATTTGCGGACATCTCGTACCCATCCACACATTGGAAAAACAACATTGGTAAGTGGTGTAAGTATTCTAACATATATGAAATTAGAATAATGAGAGAGTATAAATATTTATAAACACTATGCATGCATAACTAACATTACATTAAAAATAATTCTTTAATATGAACAACTAATCTTTCTTTGAGCTTAATTTATATTTTTTACATATCTTTCTCTAGAGACATGTACTCTAGTACCTAGGTCTCATGACCTACACTCTGGTTCTTGGGTGATATGTTTTGAGTCAGCCTGCACTCTGGTGCCTGGGCCTCATGACTTGCACTCAAATGTATGGGTCATGTTTCTTGAGTCATCCTTCACTGTGGTTCCAAGGCCTCATGACTTGCACTCTTCTTCTGGTATCTAACTACATGATCTTATGACAACATCAAACCTATCCTAATATGAAACTTAATGCATATGATCTTTTCATTTTAAATGGACATCAAAATCTAAGCTTAATCATTTTAGGGAATGTTGTTTATATATTTTTACTTGATATCTTAAAAATATTAGACTATGTATCACAGATCTTACTAGCATATCTTAACTTAGAACCTTAAAACACTAGATGACATAAATAATTAGTATAGAAATAATAAAATTGTAAACATACTAGGAATAAAATATATTCAATACTCAAGGCATGACTGACTTACCTATGTTAGTAGGAAGAGTACCTAAATGTATCCTAATCATATCCCTATAATCCACTTATCACACAAACCCAAATGTCTACATTGGGATCTTCAAATCCTATTTTCCTTAGGTACGTACCTTCATGAAAAATAAAACAAATAAAGTTATTTAACCTAGAGTATTATGGAGATCTATTTTTTTTTATAAAAACCATACAAGGTTCATCCCCATATGAGTTACATCTTATTTTCTATTATTCATTGAAGATCAATAATAAATGGGGTAAACCATTAAAACATTTCTTAAGACACTACAAACTCATCCATGTAAGAGGATAGTAATACTCATATAACCTTGGTGGCATTTTTGCTCTTAGGCACGACAAGGGCTAAATCAATCAAATACCCAACTTAAAACAACACAATTGTATCTCAAAATGAAACTAAAATACCATTGGCGACCATGGTGGTGTGATAGAGTATTTACATGGAGAGGGGCATTTGGGTCATACTTGCACCTAAATTATTCTTCAATTTATCTAGCCCAAGCTCACAACACATCCCAAAACACATAACAAAACTTCTTTAAAAAGGTTACCCAAATTTTGTTAACCTTAGAGGGCCCATGGGGTCCCACCGAGTCCTAAATCTCCATTTTCCACTTTCCACCATGTCTATGGGAGTGTAACTAAGAAATACCTTATTGTAGCATGCAACAACATGATTTGTCAGGGTCACACAATGGAGAGGGAACATTACTCCATGGTAAAAGATGAGGGATTCCATACTTGACTCCTCTTCCATGTCCAGAATAGAGGACTGAGATCAAAACCACGTTTTTCCCAAGACACAATGAAAGACAAGAAGGAAGGGTGAAACTATGACATATTGAAGGTGTGCAATGTAAAATTGCAAAGAATGGGCCATGAAAAGCCTAGATGAACACCCTCATATGAAGCAATAGAGACAGAGTCCACAGATCCATATTAACCACATTTCATTGCTAGAAAATGACAAAACAAGAATATATATTGACTAGGAAGCCTACTAGATTTTTATTGGATTTCCTTAATCTGATGTGCTATTCATAACATGCCACTACCGAAGAAGAATTTCGACAACACAAATGCACTTAGGGAGTTCTTGGGTGAAATTGGTGACAACCATGGATCTTTTAGAGTCAACGTAAGCCTTTTGGATCGTAATTAGGTGGTGTAATCAAGTGTAGTTGTGTGGGACTGATGTTGTAGAAATGGGTACATGAAGGAGATGGCCATAGAGTGAGCATTTTTTTGAAGAAGATGACCTAGGATTTAAGCTAAAATGCAAAACGATTGTGATCAAGTCCTAAATCAACCAAGACAAGACCTATTATTTGATTCTCGACCTATTATTTGATTCTCAATTTATATACCCTTCTAACTCCAACATCATTGTCCCACAAGACACAAAACGTTTTCTAAGCCATCATTCAAACACTTTTAATAGTTCATGTTAAAATATGGTACCAATTGACATTCTACACTATGTTCTCAACCAAATATAATACCAACAAAAAAATACAAGAACATGGTTATGGGGGTCCTCCCATACGAATAAAGACAATTATAAGTCCTAGACTTTCAGAAGATATAAGACACCCTTCTAGACAAAATTTTGGCATCTTAATACCATACCAACCATCAAATTGTATATATGGATGCTCCCTATGGACAACCTATTGTCTAAGAATGCACATGTTTCCTCCCTTATATTCTTTACTAGGAAGACACTACATCAATAAATGATACCTTTTCCTAATGTGATTTTGCTCTTTACATATTACATTTCCTTAATTATTACATACTTAGTCACGTATGTTCACAAAACACCCAAACTGTCAATTCAAACAATCTCATTATATTTCTCTCTTCCAAAAAATAGGTGATACACATTTTTATTTTTGTGCATGTGGAAGACATGGATGAGAGGATTCAAAAGGATGTTTGATATAAATTAAATCATGCCCAAAAAAAGCTATTGAAGATCAAGGGTGACATCTAACTTTATGTTTTACCTATTTGTAAAGAGCTCAATTATTATATATTCTTCATTCAAATTTAATCCATCCATATAAACATTCCAATCCACACAGAGAGCCACCCTCACATGCTAACACCCATAATGTATATAAGGGTGAAGATGATTTTGCTTATGATTATTTATCCCCTACATTGTGTCGTACTCATGCCTTCATTTAGAATTAGATCTTCGAACTAATGTAATTATGAATTCTTTTCCTCCTACGGTTCTTGTATTTTTGGGAGTCCCCTCTAACCCAAACTCTATGTCTTCTTTTGTGTTTGTCTAAGGATAAAACCATTACCATTTGGTGAACTTGTGCCCCATTGTTAGTACAAACATTCCAAAACCACCTTCTATGTTGTATATTAAAATCTATATTTTTAGCCCTAAATCCCATATTTTATCTATGTATTTTTGCCCCTGCCACCTTGCCTTCCATGATGCTCTCATGAATGCTTATTTTGAAGAGGTTTATGAAAAAAATACATTTACACTTTTCCATATAGAGTTGGCATATTTATACATTGTTGACAGTGTACACTGTAGATACCTCATTTTTGACTAATCATTTATGATAAATCAAAATCTAGGACATCAAAGTCAACCAATCATGAATGTGTCTTTATTTAAGTTAAATTCATTTCATGCATAAATTTGATATTTTAATTATATAAAAGCACCAACAATTTGTATATCCTTCGTATTAGTTACAACTTCTCTAACCCCAAAACATATAACTCTCCTCATCAAATTATATGAGGTTTTGGGTTTCATTTTCATTCAAATACATGCAATCATTCATGTTTGTATACCCCATAACTCTAGTTTTGTTTTATCAAGGTTTCCTTTTGTCAAATCCTAGATGTTTTCAAACAAAGCATGATTAGTATTTCTTCATAAGTTCAACACAGCTTAGTAAACTAATAGTCATTAACCATGGTCAAAAAAAGTTAATCCAAAAAGAATTTAATTATTTTTGCAAACACTAGTTATCTTGCTAAAATGAAATTGAGTCACTACATACACGATGTTGGTAAATGCAACAATACACCATGTGTATAAACACATAAAATAGATTAAGATCCACTTAGAAGGGTCTGAAATTGTTCAACTCCTCCTAAAAGTGAGTATAACTCAACTATAACTAAGAGGTTAATTTGACATGGCTAAACCAAGTCATAAAATTTTGTTAGCTTATTTATGTTCATCTATCATTCAATTATGAAGCTATTCAATCATATATTTTTTTATATATTCAAGATAAAAAACAACTAATCAAAAGTTTGGGAACAATATGAAAACGTATTTAAACTATGGGATTAGACTAAAACTCACAATTTACATACATGTGTACTTATATGCAATACTATGTTTTAACTATCAATGTTGACAAAATTTTAAATCTTTTCACTTAAAACTACTTTGAAAAGGTTATTTACCAAATATATTAACCAATTAAGTAAATAATTAGATATATAAGTTTCATCAATTAGTTGAATGGAAGTTAGTAGCATTTAAAAATGAAAGGATGCAAATAAAATTCAATATTTTAATCAAACCAAATTGAATTATATACCACAAATCAAAAGATTTACTCACACCAATATCCACCAAGAAACTTGTAATAAACCTAGAGAAGTATTCACTATTTTCATTCTCATACGCGTCTTGCGTCGAAGCCTTTCTCATTCCATAGTTGTCATTCATGTTGCATATTACTTTGGCTTCACCTTTATTTTGGAGACTATCATTTCCAATTGTTTGGTGGGTGTCTGGATAAGCTTCAAGGAAAGTTTGCCACAAGGTTCCTACACATGACCTCTTCTAGTGACCCAACTTGAGTAATTGGATTGGAAATAAAAACAAAGACATACATTTTCAGAGTTTTTCTTTTGAAGTATTACACCCTTGTGAAGGTGATTTAGATATCTTTATCATATAAGCAAACACCAATCTTTTGGTAGCTTTTTATGCCATCCTAAGATCCTTTTAAGATGATACTTGAATGCAATTTTCAAAAAATAGTTATTAATGTCATGGTTTTGGAGACAAAGTAACAACAAGTATCCATAAATATTATCAAGGATATCACCAACGATTTCCTAAACATTACAATACCTGAATCATATTATTAGTGACCAAAAATCAATTATAATGTTTTACTAGATTCTAAAAGTGAGAGATTGGTGCATCCCCGCTAGTGGTGCTTTTACACCCCACGAGGTCAGAGCACACGGGATATGTGATGATATTATGCTTTCAAAATTTGTAAGACCTACACTAACTACCTATACCTACTAAGACACTACGCCCGCAAGCGCACGAGGTCGTGTCGTAGTATAGGTGAGGCGGCAAGTACAAGGTCAATCCACGGAGATACAGGGGGCACTAGAGTTAGACGCTATGAGCTACGTTCCTTTTGTGGATCTTAGGGTTTCAGGGTTTTTGAAAGGTTTGATTGTTTATTAAGCTAATTGAGCAAGTAATAAATGCAAGATAGAACCTAAGTTACAGAAGAGCAAGCTGATTAATAAACTAAGTTATCAAACTAACTAAGAAAGAGCAAGAAGATCTACACTACTCTAGCAAGCCCAGAATCAAGAGCCTAAGTTAACACTAAAGAGCAAAACTAAGCAATTAACTAGATTAAGCAAAAGTGACTAAACTAGACTAGCATGAACAAGCAAGCAGAGCAAGATGGGTTTTAAGCAGTTGATTAGGGTAGGTGGGTTGTTTGGGGGATGTAACTTTGATATTAGTTGGGGGAGATCATTAAACATGAAAGGTTCTCATTTCATATCTAGATTACCAAACCAAACAACAAGGACAATGCCATTAGAATGTACCCTATACTACTAGTAGAACACTAGGGTTAGGTGTAATTCTAATGGGATTAACCAAATCTAGGTTTCTAGAGTAAGTGATAGTGGGCAATTGAGGGTTGAGGGTAGAGATGGGAGTAGAGATGAGGGTATTTGACCTCATGCCACTAGCCACTCTAGCCATTAGAAGTCCCTAGGAAATTGCATCACTCTCACTTACACTAGCCACTCAAATTTCACACTCACTTGTAGGAGGGAGGATGTATATGTAGGAACAAAGGGGGCTAGCTAGGGATCCACTAATTGGACCTAGGAGCCAATCCTAAGATTGCCACATACACTTCAGTCCCTCCTAGAAGCTAAGTGTCAACAAGCATCTCAAAGCAAGCAATCTATGTTATAAGCACAAACCACATGCAATAAAATGGGAAATGAGATAGAAGCAAGAGGCAATCATCATAGATATGAATTAAGTTCATTACAAGCAACTTTCCCCCAACATGGTATCAAAGTCCCATTTTAACCCCAAACAACCCACCACTAGGGGCTAGCTAGACATGATCAAGAAAACAAGAAAAGAAAGGGGTAGAAGAGGAAGAAACTCCATGAAGCTTGATGAAGTGGCCTTCTACTTCACCTCCAAGATGCTACAGACGACCTCCCTCCTCCAAGGGTGCAGGGGAGCATGAAATGGTGGGGGATTATGGATGAAAACCTTGGAAACTAGGATTCCATGGTGGAATGAGGGTGGAAATGGTGGATGGTGAGCCAAAATGCAAAGGGTTTGCACTCAAAGCTGAAAGAAGGGGAATGGAGCTTGAAGCAGCTCTAGGGGTGTCTAACCTAGTGTTATGGCCGCCACCCATGTATATATAGGTGGTGGTGGAAATACTAGGGTAAGTAGGGGTAGTTTAGGAAAAGTAGTGAAAAGGTTGTGTAGGGTCGGTGATCACCACGGTCGTGGTGGGTGTGCCACGGCCGTGGCGAGGGTGGTGGGGAATGGCCGTGGGGGGTGAATACAGTCGTGGTATGTTAAGGGTATTATAAATGCTAAGTGGGGAAGTGGCCACGGCTGTGGCAGAGTGCCACGGTCGTGGTGGGTAATATGCACCACAGCCGTGTTGCGTAACATGGCCGTTTTGGAGGAGCTGGAGGTGATCGTGGGAGGAGCCATGGTCGTCTTAATCATCTTCAGCCACGGTCATGGCAACTTGGCCACGGTTGTGGTGACTTGGAGGAAATCCCTGTTGGAAGCTCACTTCTTGATCAATAAACGCACGACCATGGGAGGAGCCCATGACCGTCTTCTCTTCTCGAGGCCACGACCGTGCTGATAGCCACGGTCGTGGTGTCTTCACTGGCCACGGTCGTGGCTGGGAGGCCACGATCGTGGGTGATCTATACAAATCCCTATTGAAACTATTGGATCTTGGCAATAAATGCACGACCGTGGCATTGTGGCCACGGCCATGGTGAGGCTTGCATGACTTGATTTTACTTCTGACTTAGTCATTTTCGGATGTCTTTGCTTGGGGATGATTCTTGGCCACTGGAGGTAGGCTGAGGGAGACTTTGGGGCCTTCTTTGGGTCCCTCCTTGAGTGGGGGAACCCTAGAACTCCCTATCTCTCTCTCTCTTCCATCTAAGCATGGTCCAAGTACCTGAAAAATAGTGCAAAGAACATCCATAAGCATATTTGCAATGATAATCATATTGGGGAAAAAGACTTGTAATCCAACATGTTTTGATGCAACTTAAGTGAAAAATGGCACAGGATGGAGCCCTAAAATAGGGCTACATCACTACCCCAAACTTAAAACATACTTGTCCTCAAGTATGCTCTAACTCAATCTCTCTACAAATTTTCCACAAACAAGAAATGACAAATGCAATGTAAAAGATGATTATTGCTGAATGGTATCAAAGATGACTGAGTGAATGCATTTCACCTCTCTCCTCTTCTACTTTCACAATCCAATCATGAAAAGAGCACAAAGCACATGAACTTCAAATATAGAGCATAGAATATACAAGTTATCCATATCTCTTTCATTAAGTTCCGGATAAACCGTTTCATGATAGTGTTAATCGAGGATGACTAGGAGTGTTGTTTCACATTCATGCATTCAGTCTTATATTTCAAATCATACCAGATGACCCACGTGGCTGCAGAAAAAGGCAAAATGAGCTAAGTTTGATGCTTCTTAGCTCAATGGGTATGAAAGTGGAAGAAAGGGTTGCGGCAAGATTTTTGGAGTGTTTTTACACACTCATCTTTTCTTTATTTGAATGCTCTTAAATAGGAGCATCCTCTTATTTTGATTTTGCTTTTCTTTTTCTTTTCTTTTCTTTCTTGCCCTTGGTGTAGATAGGGCAAATGATGGATAGAGTGAAGTGGGGAGATAAAGAAATGGCCACCCCAAACTTTTAGAGGTGGCCAACGCTGATTATGTGCACTAGGGCAGCATTTTATGAGGCGAAGAGGTATGAAGATGGTGGAAGAAGAATCAGGTCAAAGAGGGGTCATTGGTATGATTTTCTACATAAGACATCCTGTATGAAAGTTAATCCAATACTTCATCCTAGATATCACACCACATGAATGAACAAGATGAAATTGATATATCAAATAAGTGATTCCACAAACACTAAGCGTTCAAAGCTTGCTCAAGTTCACAATTCAACCTAATCAATCACAATCATAAGAGAGGTGATGCACATGTAAAAAGTCAAACATTGATACCACTTAGCAATAAAGCATAACATTTCACTTGCATTATTCAAAGGTCATCATTTTTACTCAAAACAGTAGAGATTGGGTCAAAACATACTTTTTAGATAAGAAATCTCAAGTTTGGGCAAAATTGGCCAAAATAGTGCCAATTTGCACTAAATCACATCTAAAACTACTTTAGGGGAATTTAAAGTCATAAAGTAGCAAATCCTAATTATCATGCATAAGAAACTACAAAAACTACATGAAGATGTGATACTTGGTATGAAAAAGAAAAATTTTTGAAAAATTACACAAAAATGCAGAAATCAACTACATGCCATGCAAAGATGCAATGAAAAGAACAAAAACAATAAAACTAAACTAGATGGAAGAGGTGATAACAAAATGACAAAATGAGAGATAGAGTGGTGCATACTGCCCTACCCACCCCAAACTTTAGAATCATGTTGTCCTCAGCATGAAACTATAGCTTAGGAGAGATAGGGGAAGTTTCATGCATGCAGTGGCTGGTCTGGCATCTGTGGAGGATCTGGAGGAGGAGCTAAGGATGGGACTGAGCCTGATGGGGGATGATGGTAATAGTGCCCCCAGTAGTCGTCCTGGGGTGGAGGGTAAGTCTGTGGATACCCAGCTAAACCAACCCAAAAATCTACACCCCATTCGGGGTTTCGTGTTCCTTGGGCGTGGTTGTACTGGTACAAGTGGTTGATCTGATAGTGCATCTGCTGTTGATCTTGCCACATGTACTGCTGGATAAGCTGCATGTCACCTTGGGTCTTCTGAATATTCTCAAGGTGTTCCTGGATTGTGGCCATGTCATAGGCATTCCCTGAGGGTGGCTGCAGCTGGGATGTCCCCTCATCCCTCCTTGTTCTTCGGGGCTACCTTTGTTCTGCATCTTCTTGCTCTTGCCCTTACACATTAGATTCAGCGATGTCTTCATGTACGGTAGTGGTTTCCCTTGTATATGTCTCTCTTGGGTGTTCTTGCTGCCATTTCAAAAGTTTTTCTTTCAATCTAAAGAGAACTCCAAACGTGGATAGAAGAGGCGCTGCGTGGTATGGCAGCTCAAGCTCGAAGTCCGACACACTAGTAGTAAGATAGATCATCTACTTTTCCTTCATCTTTATAGTGTGTGAGCGCACCAAGTAGTTGAGGTCAACAAACTCTGCCTCAAGTGCGTCTTATAACCCCGAGAGATCATATCCCAGCGCTAGTGCAATCGAAGTCACAAACCCACCCATGACAAAGGGTTTTGAGCTCTTGTAGGGTATGGACTTCATATGATCAATCAATAGAATGCCAAGGTCTAGGTACTTCTTGAGGTGCATCATTATCAAGACAAACATATCTTTTTGTGAAATGGAGCCTTGATTATCATACCTCCCCACAATTGTGTTTTCTAAGACCTTCTGCACATAGCGTATCATTGGGTTGCTTGTGGAGGCCGTTTTTTATCTTCCTGCATCATACACACCGCTGCCTGTGATTGAAATCCAGAAATAGGCATAATCCATATCTTCCTCCCTCTCTAACAAGCCATCATCCATTTTCACAACTTCTTCAGGACTTGCAGCGAATATCCCATTTAGCTCAGTGGATGTGAGGGTGTGCACATTGCCCATTATGGAAAACTTGATTGCGTCACAACCTCTTACTTTCGTCCTTTCGAGAGTGGCGAAGAACTCCCGGGTCAAGGTGACGTAGGTTGGTTGGGGTGTGAAAAGAATATCCCACAACCCTATTCTCTTTAAGTTTTCTTCCACTGCCTCCTTGATCCCTAGATCATCAATCACTTTTTCAGACCCATACTTGGTGGCGATGACTCGCCTTGTCATGCACTCGGGGTAGATAAGATAAACCTTCTTTTGCATATGTCCTCTACCATAGGACACCCATGTCGGTGCTTTTCCCAGGGTCTTTTCTCTATCCGCCTCCAGTTGTGCTAGAACATCATCTCCTTCATGCTCAAGCTTTACCTCTTCCTCCTTGCTGTCTTCTTCTCCCTCCATCGTGTAGGACTGTGACCCCGAGCTGGTGTTAAGATTGTACTAGTGGGTCGACTGCTCCTCATCTTGTTGTATTTGCCGCGAGGGTTGCGGCTGCACACCACGCCTCACTATCACCTGAGACGTCGAGTGGCGGGCTGGTGTAGGCTTCAGTGGGAGCCTGGATGAGGACGGTGCCGCTTTGGATCTCTGGCTTCTTTTTGCGGCCGCTGACTCGATCTCATCAATAAGGTGGTCCAAATCGACCCCCATTGATTCCTCATCATCATCACCTTCACCCTCGTAGGTGGCGTCGGTGATGTGGTGGTTATCGGATGAGCGGGAGTGTGATCCACTCACCGATTGCGAACGGCGGAGGGAATGGTGGGCGGAGGTGGTAGGTGAAGGTGTGTGGGATGACATAGATACATCGGAGGAGGCATTTTTGGAATGCTACCTTCCTCCGATGAGGATGTTGGTTCCCTTGGGTATGGCCTTTCCAATCATTTTCATGGTGGAGGTGAGGTGATTTTCGGATTTTTATGTGGAGAGTGGTATGGATGTGGTTTTGTGGGTGGAATGCAAGGATAGTGATGTATGGATGGTGGAAATGTGATTGGTTATTGATTTGGACAAAAATGAAGGTTTTATGTGGAGGTTTTGTGGAAGTGGTTGTTGGGCGGACGTGGAGAGGGATGTGGAGATGGAGGGATGCTTGAGAGAGATTTTGCAGTGGGAATGGTAGAGGGATGGTTAGGGATCGATTTGGGATTGATTGGGGGCCAAAGGGAGGTGTTTTTGGGGGCTGGAGGTGGAGATTTGGGGAGCACGGGGGTGGTTTTCGCCGCCACGGTCGTTTTCTGAAGGTGGAAGATGAAGAAATGAAGAGGGGGGTCGGGTTTGGGTGTTTAAAATATTTTTTTTTCTGAACCGGGTTCGGCCATGGTCATGGAAGGTGGCCACAGTCGTGGCCAGGGTTGGGTAGCACGGTCGTGGCGGGTGCCACGGTCATGTTGTCGATGGAGAACTCCTCAAGCTGACATTGCCACGGTCGTGGCAGGATACCACAGTCGTGGTTCTTTCTCTTCAACACGGTCGTGGCGATTCTTGCAAACAACCTGTAACTTCGGCCAATTAGATGCATTAATTCCCACGGCCGTGGCCATTGGCCATGGTCGTGTTTGGCCACATACACCACGGTCGTGGTTGAGCTCCACGGCTGTGTTGGGGTTGTCTCCTCAGTTTTCCAACTTCAAAACTTGAACTTCAACTTCATTTGTTCTTTGGCAAAAAAATTGACTTAATGGCCATGATTTACTTCTAAACTCTCTCTCTTTCTTATCTATCACATGCCATAACATCAAAACTCAAAAGAAAACTGTCAAGCACAAGTGTGCGTGTGTGTTTGTGTAAAGAAAAAAAAATCAAAAAGCAAGGTTTGAGAATCTCAAACCACGTGAGTTGCCTCCCACTAGAGCTAAATTTTTAGCCTTCAGCCGGGCTTGTTGCTCTTTAATCAATTAACCATTGTCTAAAAGCAAAATGTTTTCTTCCTCATCATACGCAATCCTCTCAAATGCCTTCATTGTTTCCCAAGGGTTATGTGAGTTTCTCAAGTTCTTTCTTCATTTGTCTCTCCTCCGGGGTCATCATCATAGGTCCCAAAGTAAGAATCCTCATCAAAAAAACATTTTAGTTCATTTAAGATGGACTCCTTAGGCATCTTCCCTCTCATCCTATTCTTGAAGGTGAAAACACCCTTATGGAACCTTACATAAGTTGGACTTTTCTTAATGATGGCAAGTAATGAGGTGTTTGCCTTAGTCAATCTTAAGACCTTCGAACTTTTCATGCCACAATTTTGCTTTCCCTTGAGGAATGGGTCTTCATAGGCATAAAAGAGAGGGGTTTCCATCCTGTTGGACACTTGCAATCCTAAAAATCTCACATTGGGATGTCTTGGATCAGCAATGGGAGAAGTTGGTGGTGTCATATCAAAGGAAGATGGGACACAAGATATTATCCTCTCAAAATCTGTCAGAATTGTAGCATTTTTAGTGCACTTGGCACTCTCACAAGGACTTTGCGGCAAGGGTTCTCCATCATGATCTTCGTCTAATTGCTTCCCTCCCTTGTTGAGATCCTCAACAACCTTGTCGCACCTCAACATTGAAACCTTCTTCACTTTCTCATAGGGAGGATGGGGCATGTGATGGTTGTGGTGGTGGTGGTTTTTGGTGTAGTGGATTAGGATTTTGACGGATTTAGGTTGGTTGTTGTGGAGGTGGTTGGCATGGGGTTGGTTTTTGTATTTGATATTGTGGTAGTGGTTGTGAGGTGTGTTGGAAGTTGAATGGTAGTCATGGTTGCAGAGGAGCATAGGGGGTAGTGGGCCCTTGGTGTTGTTGGAGAGTGGGTTCTTGGCCATGTGGTGGGACATAAGCACCTTGAGGAGCACCCATGGTTCCACTAGCATTGTTGGGGTTGGGCATGGGTTGAAAAAGGGGTCTTCCCTCCTCACAAAGGGCAAGTGAAAGGGAAATCTCATCCAACCTTTGCTCAAGCCGCTCAATGGTTTGTCCATGAAAGGACACCTCTCTCTTCACTTCATCAAGGCTTCTTAACCTTTCTAGAACTTCTTCTTCAAACATGGATCTATCTTCTTGCTCTTGGACTCCTTGTTCCTCCCATGAAAAGTTTGGGCCATTTCTCCATTCTGAAGTGTATGATCTTGACATGGGGCCTTGGTTGTTCTGGATGCCATAGGATTGTAGTACCATGTCTCCACAAAGAGCCACCATGGAGTTGGCGGCATAATTATAAGAACCTCCCACATGAATTTTCATGAGATCTACCATGTCTTCCAACATCTTCATCATGTAGGGCGGTTGAGGGATTGAAGGGGCTTGCGCATCTCGGTCCACCATCTTGACTCTAAAGGGTTGCTTGTCACATGCACAAGGCACAACCAAACAAAAGAGGGCAAGTTAGCAAACCAAGATGCAAAAGTAACACAAAGAATAAATAATAGCAATGGTGAGGGCAAAAGGAAAGAGTAAGCTACACTATCTAACTAGGCTGAACGCCTCTATCCCCGACAATGGCGCAAGAAAGCTTGGTGCATCCCCGCTAGTGGTGATTTTACACCCCACGAGGTCGGAGCGCACGGGATATGGGATGATCTTATGCTTTCAAAATTTGTAAGACCTACACTAACTACCTACGTCTACTAAGACACTACGCCTACAAGCGCACGTGGTCGTGTCGTAGTATAGGTGAGGCGGAAAGTACAGGGTCGATCCACGGAGATAGAGGGGGCACTAGAGTTAGATGGTGCAAGCTACATTCCTTTTGCGGAGCTTAGGGTTTTAGGGTTTTTTAAAGGTTTGATTGTTGATTCAGCTAATTGAGCAAGTAAGAAATGTGAGATAGAACCTAAGTTACATAAGAGCAAGAAAATTAGTAAACTAAGTTATCAAACTAACTAAGAAAGAGAAAGAAGATCTACACTACTCTAGCAAGCCAAGAATCAAGAGCCTAAGTTAACACTAAAGAGAAAAACTAAGCAATTAACTAGATTAAGCAAAAGCAACTAAACTAGACTATCATGAACAAGCAAGCAGAGCAAGATGGGTTTTAAGCAGTTGATTAGGGTAGGTGGGCCATTTGGGGGATGTAACTTTGATATTAGTTAGGGGAGATCATTAAACATGCAAAGTTCTCATTTCATATCTAGATTACCAAACCAAACAACAAGGACAATGCCATTAGAATGTACCCTATACTACTAGTAGAACACTAGGGTTAGGTGTAATTCTAATGGGATTAACCAAATCTAGGTTTCTATAGTAAGTGATAGTGGGCAATTGAGGGTTGAGGGTAGAGATGGGAGTAGAGATGAGGGTATTTGACCTCATGCCACTAGCCACTCTAGACTTTAGAAGGCCCTAGGAAATTGCATCACTCTCACTTACACTAGCCACTCAAATCTCACACTCACTTATAGGAGGGAGGATGTGTATGTAGGAACACAGGGGGCTAGCTAGGGATCCACTAATTGGACCTAGGAGCCAATCCTAAGATTGCCACATACACTCCAATCCCTCCTAGAAGCTAAGTGTCAATAAGCATCTCAAAGCAAGCAGTCCATGTTATAAGCACAAACCACATGCAATAAAATGGGAAATGAGATAGAAGCAAGAGGCAATCATCATAGATACGAATTAAGTTCATTACAAGCAACTTTCCCCCAACATGGTATCAAAGTCACATTTTAACCCCAAACAACCCACTACTAGGGGCTTAGCTAGACATGATCAAGAAAACAAGAAAAGAAAGGGGTAGAAGAGGAAGAAACTCCATGAAGCTTGATGAAGTGGCCTTCTTCTTCAACTCCAAGCTGTTGCAGATGACCTCCCTCCTCTAAGGGTGTAGGAGAACATGAAATTGTAGGGGATTATGGATGAAAACCTAGGAAACTAGGATTCCATGGTGGAATGAGGGTGGAAATGGTGGATGGTGAGCCAAAATGCAAAGGGTTTGCACTCAAAGCTCAAATAAGGGGAATGGAGCTTGGAGCAGCTGTAGGGGCGTCTAACCTAGTGCTATGGCCACCACCCATGTATATATAGGTGGTGGTGGAAGCACTAGGGTAAGTAGGGGCAATTTAGGAAAAGCAGTGAAAACGTTGTGTAGGGTCGGTGATCACCACGGTCGTGGTGGGTGTGCCATGGCCGTGGTGAGGGTGGTGGGGAACGGACGTGGGGGTGAATACGGTCATGGTATGTTAAGGGTAGTATAAATGCTAAGTGGGGAAGTGGCCACGGCCGTGGCGGAGTGCCACAGTCATGGTGGGTAACATGCACCACGGCCGTGTTGCGTAACATGACCATTTTGGAGGAGGTGGAGGTGACTGTGGGAGGAGCCACAGTCGTCTTGATCATCTTCAGCCACGGTTGTGGCGATTTGGCCACGGTCGTGGTGACTTGGAGGAAATCCCTGTTGGAAGCTCACTTCTTGATCAATAAACGCACGACCATGGGAGGAGCCCATGGCCGTTTTCTCTTCTCGAGGCCACGACCGTGCTGATGGCCACGGTCGTGGTGTCTTCACTGGCCACGGTCATGGTTGGGAGGCCACGGTCGTGGGCGATCTATACAAATCCTTGTTGAAACTATTGGATCTTGGTAATAAACGCACGACCGTGGCATTGTGGCCACGGCCGTGGTGAGGCTTGCATGACTTGATTTCACTTCTGACTTTGTCATTTTCGGATGTCTTTGCTTGGGGATGATTCTTGGCCACTGGAGGTAGGTTGAGGGAGACTTTGGGACCTTCTTTGGGTCCCTCCTTGAGTGGGGGAACCCTAGAACTCCCTCTCTCTCTCTCTCTTCCATCTAAGAATGGTCCAAGTACCTGAAAAATAGTGAAAAGAACATCCATAAGCATATTTGCAATGATAATCATATTGGGGAAAAAGCCTTGTAATCTAACATGTTTAGATGCAACTTAAGTACAAAATGGAACAGGATGGAGCCCTAAAATAGGGCTACATCAGAGATCAGCAGACAAGAACTACCTGAGGCCAAGTTGGACACAAAGACATAAAACCTAAAACAAGAATATGGTCTGATATTAACTGATATAAATTAATAAGAACATAAGGAAATGTCTAGATATAGTGTTTAAATATTATATGTAAAAGGTCCAAAATCATCATAACCGACCAAGGTCACAGCCTATTTATATAAAAGATTTGTCTGGACATAATTACAACTTGTAAACCATATACAAGGAATGCAACAAAAATATACTCATAGGCACATCATCATGTAAAACACCCTACATGTGATAAGAGTGTACATGGATGACTCTAACACAAACCCCATGACTAAACTTCCACCTTGTTGAAACACCCCTACGTATTGTACTAAGAACCTCAACTCATTGTTGACCGAGTAAAGGGGATACCTCACTAGAAAACATGTGTATGGTACTAAGAACCTAAAAATGGTGGGAAACCCCAAGAGACATGGTGTGAGATAAATCATTTTCAAAGTAATCAAAGTAAGAAAGATCTACTATATATGCTGAAATTTGAAGGGCTACATTAAACATTAACTTATACAAGACATAAGGGAGTAATATTGATAACATACAATCAAGGAAATGATGTAACTACTTGAGTAATGCTACATGGATTCACTATCAATTTTATTTTAATATTTGGGTAGTTGGGGTGTACCACCCACGCTAATGACTAGTGACTGCAAACTGCTATAGCCCACTTTAGAGGATCTTATCATCAAATGATGTCACTATGATTCCACTAAATCTCTATTGATTCCACTAAGGTAATCATGTCACAACTCCTATAATATCACATGCATAGTATTTTCTTTTAATCATCATATCAAATATTTCTTGAATCACATTAGAAGAACTACCATATGCAATGGGAGATATGCCCTCAACAACATTTTTTAAGTAAACATGTAAATTTTGAGAGTCAAGGGGTCTATAGCTCATATGGATTCTTAATAACCCACGTATACTAGTAATATAGGACTTTGAGTACCATCTCACAATCCTTAGCTTTCTATGAGGATACCCATGTTGGTTCTCCAATTCTAGACACTAAGAAGTTAGATAATCATAGGGAAGCTACATTATTTAGTTTATTGGATAATTAGTCCAATTACTCATTTTATAAAGAGAAGGGAGGTACAATGCATAACATCAATCTACAGAATGAATAATTATGGAATTATCTGGATAGGTAGAATCTTAAGTTGTAAAGGAAATGGTCAACCTATGAAAGGACCAGGTTCAAAACCTAGGTTGTGCTTCTGGAAAATGAATTTATCTCATCATGCAGACCAAACCACTCTGTGATTTTAATGGCCCTCCCCCAGTGTGATGGTAGATTTAGAGGGGGGGTACACTGTCGAGGTGGGGTCAAAAAATTATACGTTCTTCATATTTGGTTACCACAACTCAAAAAAGCAATAATTTAACTACAAAAAATCAATAAAATTGAAATTCATCAACATGCAAATACGTAGACAAATATCTTTCATTCTAGCCATACATAGCATGTATATCAAATGGGGATCAAATTCAACATATAACATCTAAAACTTGATTTCATAATAGTAATGCTATAAAACTAATAACTCAAAATCCACATATAACAACTCAAAGATGGCCTAATTGGAAATTTTAGGAAATTCACACATAAATTTGTAATTTTCAGCAATATTGCCGAAGACAATATAGTTTGAAATTGGCTATCTGAGGAAATACACATAAAGTTCATATTTTTTAATAATAAGGAATAAAATTGATCATATTTTCTTTCTATGACACTAAATAACAGTAAGGAATGTGATGATCCCAATCCCAAAGTTTTAACCAAAATCCCATTCAAAAATCATCGTTAGATCATTTTCATGCATTTAGTGAAGTTTGATGATTATGTTTAGGAATGATTATTAATAAAAAAAGGCCTAATAAGTCACATTAGGTGAAGATCATAATATCAATAGGTTCATGCACGAACCCTAGCTCCAAGTCTTTTACAAACTACCTAAAACATCCACTTTGGTACATGCTAGCTCTATTGAGGTTAGATCTGATGAAAAAAAGAGATTTTTATAGAAACTGGTTAGTTTCCACTTGGCTAAGAGGGTAGAGAGGAGGGAAAATAGCATGTTAGATGAGATAGAAGGAACTTTCATGGATTCGAGATAGACTAACATAGTAGTGGGTAAGATTCAGTCTAATCTGGAGTTATATCCAACATGCATAAGATCTCTCTCAAAAACAACTTCTTCCCACCCCAACATGATCCCTCTTGATAAAAAACAATGAAACCAAGTTTAAGGGTCAATGTTAACCCAATATAGGCATGGATGTGAGAATATTGCATTTCACCCCATCTACAACTCACTTCAACCACCACTTCAACCCAAAAAGTCCCATTTGAACCTTCTCAACCAGACACTGATCAAAATGAGGTCAAATTGACAAAAAACCACCCTATTCGATATTATCTTGACTCATATCAAACTAGATCAATCACGCTTTGACCACCCAATGTGGACAAATCAAGCATGAATCGACAACACAATGGTCAAAGCATACAATCCAACCTACTTTGACCCATTCCAAGGGGTCAAAAAAGCCCAAACAAGTCCAACTCCAGGCCCACAAGTCAATATAACTTGCATCAGTTAATGCATCCTCTAAGGTACATTTTTTAAAAGTTTGGAACTTTTCAATTTTCTTGAACCAAAAGTTGACCATAGTGTCTTCCCATCACCTAAAAGTATGTGTGAATTATTACACAACATATTTTTGATATAAAAAATTGGTTCAAAATAATTCAATATTAAATAAAATAATTCATGTAATAAAGGAAAATTAAGCAAGATTAAACCAAGGTAAGATCTAGGGCTTCACAAAAAGAATCTCACATAGTGCATTCACATCGAAATGGAAAACTTACTTTGCAATTATAAACACCAAGTAAATCACAATATCTTGACATTATGATCCAGGCCTAACTTGAAGAACTTTCTCATCACATTGAGATTCAATTCATACTTAAACAAGCATGATCTTAACACTACAAGTCCAAATCCACATGCTCCTCATGTTATAAATATCAAACTTATGTTGACAAATGATCCTCACAATGACACACATTCTCCTCAAGTTGTACAATCAAATGCATGTTCAACTCAAAACATGGACATGAATCCAAAATATAAACGATCCTTACATAGTGGATTCATATGCTATGATGGCCCATGTTTTCCCTAAATAATGGATCTCCATTTTTAGACTACTAAATCTTATAAGAAATCTTCCATAGTACTTGTCATGTGGTACTTTCATTCCCCACTAATAAGCAACCATAGGATCCAAAAAAGTAGTGGATCTTAAAAATCACATTGTAGGTGGTCAAGTGAAGACCAGAGTTGATACCTTATGGATAAGTTCCTTGATTTAATTAAAATGACATTAGAGAGTCTAAAGACATGCAAAATAGTGGTTGTCATTATAATAAATAAATTGTAGATGGTAGTGTAATGATGTATGTGTGAGGCACAATGATTCTATTACCCATGACGGGGGGGTCTTGTGTTTTACTCTATTTGGTCCAACCCTAAGCCATCTAAAACTAGTAGAGTGATAAGAACACCATAACATTAGAAGGTATATGATTGTCACCTTGGTAATGTGAAAGATACCCTCAAAGAATCATGTAAGTACCTACATTATTAGGTAAATTTGAATGTATATTAAATTATTAATACTTATTTATTGGCCTAGTAAGGATTGAGACCTAGAAGACTCCAATAGATTCACCCAGATCCAACACCATATCTCATATTTAAGCTACACAAATTGTTTCCCCCAAATTTATCAAATCATCTACAGTTTCTTTTGATAGATTGTACAAGATAACATGATTTCAATGCACACATGGAAGTTTATCTGAAGATACTTTTCATCATGAGTTTTATGAGTAATTCAAAACCTCAGAGATCCTTTTGTGCAAGAAAAAAAAACGAATTAACTAAAATTTTCTATAAAATTGTTGTAAATTCAATAAAATATATCTAAAGACAAGTTCCTTTTCTTTATTGATTATCATGATCCAACATTACTACATGATCTATCTGATAAGATAAATGAATGAGGAGGAGTTCAAATACAGAAATGGATATTCAAACCCACATGAATATATGAATATATATAATCTATTTGAAGAGATTTATATATTTCAATCTAGAAATCATCATTGTGAGAATAGATAATCTTACAATTATGTACTAATTTTGATTTATTTGAAACATTCTTATGAGTTAGATTTATTTTTTTTGGTGTAACACACATGCCTCTCCCATGTTTTCTTTTGTTTTCTATTAAGTGTTGAGAACCGTAAAAAGGATGTATAGGAAAGGAAACCTATACATTATACAGACAATAAAAGGAAGGGAATTGTCACAGAATTGTTTGTTATCCAAATCCTAACTCTAGATGACTATAAAGTCAATGGTGATAGGACCTAGGCATCTGTCCCTAGCATTGTGTTATCTAAGTGTGAGTGCGGAAGAGGAAAGCTTAGCATACATGAACAAATAACAAGATAGTAGAACCAATCATAATCAAAACATTCAACAAGTATAATTAAACAACATTGTTTATTTCAAGCTTTCAATTACATGTTCAAGAGTAAAATTTTACCAGTCTGCTCAAGGATGGTAGGGATCTACAACAAATACACCTGACATAGTTTACCGAGCCCATCAACATCTAGCCATCTTTGAACCTAAAAACAAAATATGAGAAATGGGTCAACATACAAGGTGTTGAGCACAAGGTTGAAAGATACATATACATAAGCTTTGCATAATTTGAAAAGAGAGCGCAAGAGTAAAAGTGCAAGAAAAAAAACATATTCACTATTTAGCAAAATGATAATCCACATTTTATGTCATTTTACTCCATTATACCAAAAATATCATGTATTGATAAGGCCTTTGACCACGTCCCATTGGAAGGGTCCGTAAGGGTGCTAAAGATTACCTAACTCTTTTATACTTGAGGGACCACAAGGACATCACCAAGAGATAACCCTATTTCAACAATTTTATAATGGAGTTTTGCATATATATGTGTGTTCAAGTTATAAAACAATGAGACAAGACAAGCATCGAGTACAATACTAGAGTACTACATGGAAATATTTGAGCAAGTAAACAAGCACCCATATATATCACATTCAAGTAAGCAAGCCATAGTCATATAATTATTAAAGACCATACTTGATGTAAAGATTCATAACTTAACTTATTCTTGACCATCTAGCGACAAGCAACACCTAATTAAGCACAAGAGTGTATACATGCATTAGATTCTCGTCATTAACCCTAACTAGCTTCATTTTAGGGTTTTTGGCCAAGTTAGGTTCAAGGTTGGTTAATTACATGTTTTATGATATTATATTTATTTTGGGTATCTCATGAAGGTGTGGTACAAGTTTCATGTCCATGAAGTTCCATTCATTTTATATGGACATTACAAGATTCATGTGACTTATGTGCATTTCAAGGTCAAATGACTCATAATGTAGCAAGAAGGGCTTCTAGTTTGTCAAAATAAGAGTTCAAAGTATGTGACATGATATAGATTAGCAATATAAGTACATAGGAAACACATTCAAAGTAGGGTGGACATCCCCTAGGGTTTAGGCATCAAGCAACCAACATTGGTATCAACATGTCTACTTCCATTCAATCGTCAACATAACTCATATATGTCATCAAGGTTCAACATGGGACTAACGTGGGACATCCACACCCAAGATATCATGATGGATAGATTATTACATGATTTGGGAGAGGGGGTAGGGAAAAAGATCCACATAAGCAATAAGGTATAAGAACCACAATTCAAGACACATATGTCTCATTCGGAAAACTAGGTTTTCAAACACCATAAGAGAGAAAGAGGGTGGACCATAGGAATTAGCATCATAAGGAATCATATGCATACTATATTTCAAGGATCTAATGTAGTTTGATGCACAAGTTGTGTCAAATCATCATTTAATTATTCAAGAGTATGATCGTGCATCATCATAAAGGGTATCATTCATCCATTAAGTGCCATCTAGTACAACCCTAGAAGAAGGGGATAAGGGGTTGATCCTTATGCTTAAAAGGGGCAAAAAAACTGAATTCAAGATTTGATTAAGGTGTGAGGTCAAATAGGAGTATGATTTCAACATTTATCAGGATCATACATTAAAAGTCATAGGCCAGGCATTGATGTCCATTAGAGATAACCATAAAGAAATAAAGGTGACTAGGGGTTCCATTATTCCAAAAAACAGTCACAAGTTACTGATTTTATGGTTAGGAGGGTAGAGATGTATCAAAGTTCCAATCTTTATCAACATGATGCATTAAAAGTGCTCAAAATACCTAATGTTATATTTTTTTAGAAAATTAGGGAACAAGAAGTGGAATTAGGATCGAAAACCATGCTCAATGTGTAGGAATCGTCGAGCTGGTCGATTTGGTATATTTAGTTGCCTAATTGGACCTTAGGATAAGGGAGATATCAATTTTATAAGATAGGGATTAGAAACTATACGAATTGATGTCATAACACCTTGATAGATATTGATGGTGGCTCCGGACTGTCGATCTTCCATCCAATGGCCGCACCTCATGCACATGAGCTATGGGAAATCCATAACATCCACTGAACTCCTATGTTCACTCGGGGACACTGGTCACCACTGGCGATTGCCCGCTAGTGGCCTGTGACAATGCCCCACAATGGCATGATGCCGCCCACCGCTGACCATCCATATGAACTGCTGCAACACCTCTGATGTTGGCGGCTCATGCGACACCGATCTGAGTCATTGGCGTGGTGGTTCCATGGATCATAGGTCACTAGTTTATCGTTCTCACGATGCTACCAGTGAGAAAATGGCTCTTTTCACTAATGGCAACCGGAGGCAAGATTCTACAGGCACAAATGTACTCTTAGATGGGGCTAATGGAGCACATGTCAAGGAGATGGAGGCTGGAGGAAGAAGAAGAAGATGAACCTGAGATAGAGGGGATAAAAAAACATAGGGGAAAAGAATGGGGATAAGAAATGAAGGTTTTTCCCCAATCTATTGTGCCAAGGATCGAGTATAGGATGAGATTGGCTCAAGCTTCTCCACCTATGCTACATTGTCGCGTGGACATTGTACGGAGGTAGGAGATGATACTACAACAATTAGACAGTGATGCAATGGCCAACATCAGAGACACATTAGGGTTTTCCCAAACAAGGGGTGGCTGCTGGGCCATGCCCCAACATTTGGCCCAACAAGCCTCAAGTTCAACTTAAATCCATTAAATCTATTAAAATTCTAGTAAAACTTGAAAGATCATAAAAAGAGCTATGATTGTCTTATAGATATGAATCTTGTGCCATTGGAAAGCTAATTGAGAGCTATACAACATGATATACATTAGAGAGCATTATATTCATATGGGATAGGTTCAAAATATCTTGCAAGATGGTGATCATTAAACTTATGAAACTTAGACAAAAAAGTGCAAAATAATGTCACACATGGTGAAATTGATCATTGATGTGACCAAATTGGAGCATCATCACACTCAAATTATGAAATTGTCATCAGATAGAGAAATAGGACACTCAATGAGAGAGAAAGAGTGCAATAGAGGAGAGAGAAAATGTCAGGTTGTCACAAGAATCTATAAAAGAACTAACATTTTATAGTATGCGGGCTATTGTTTTTAGACATGAATGAATAGACGCTTATAAACCAAAAATATCTAGTAAAAGAAGAAGCACCATGTATCAAATAAACAAAACATTGCCTAACACTACATATATTACAGAAGATAGACATATATAACTTCAATAACATGAATGCATAGGAAGGATCAAGCTCTAAAAGTAGCCTAACATGTTGTATCAAGGAGTAGAGTTTTAGATAGAAATATGTGATCATAATAACATCAACATACTCAAATGTAGCAAGGACATAAAAATAGTACAAACAATAGCATAAAAATTTAGTAACCCTTAAGAGACACAAGTAGAACCAAGACAACAAACTCAAGTAGCACAAACCATGATATAATTCTCACATAGAGACAACTCTTCATAGTATCCTTACACATCCCAAACAAAAGAATAACATCAATAGCATGGGATACCAGAGCATGAGTAAAAAACATGACAGTCAGTGTCAGTCCAAGATAACCTAGTCAAGAACCCTTACAAAAAGAAAAAAAGAAATCCATGAAATAGTCTACCATAGAGCTCAACCAGCAGAGAAGAATTCAAACAGACCATAGTAGGAGGGTCCCAAAACCTTCACCCAAGCTAGAAAAAGTGTCCAAGAAATGAAACTATAGAAATGATGAGTAGAATTCATTAAACATTTTAAGGATTCAGACTATTAAGATATTACTATCCACATCCCTACCTTTGAAAATGATGTGATTTATCTGAGTCCATAAACCATATAGGATAAAGTAGGCTAAATTATTTTCTTCCCCAAAATATGAAAGGATATCAACAAACAACCTGGTAGATCTACCATATTTATTATTAAAGCAAGTCGATACCTTCTCAGCATGCATACATGATATAGGTGTTCATTACTCTCACCACATAAAGACACTTGTAAATAATGTTGAATACAAATTTTTTAAGAGCGTCATGGGTGGAAATTTTGTGCAAAAAACATTTTCATAGAAATATGGCTTATATTGTGGGAATTTTTGCAAACCAAATCCAATATGGCTAGGGAACTCTTTCCTGGTGCTATGTACACTCTTCCCAAGCCTTCCTGAAATTCATGTTGTCTTTTCATCTACGTAGTAAATGATTAGAGTGCATATTAGGTGGATTGAGTTCTTTGAAAACATCATGATTAGAAACAAAACCCTCACCTCAGGTAAAGTCCAAATACCATTATGAATGAGGTCAGAAGCTTTTCTAGTTAGACTTCTTGAGAAAAGGGGCAGACCCATATATCTCACAGGAAGAGACTCATAATCAATGCGAAAAATATTAGAAAGTCTAGTATTATGACAACTTTTAATTTAGAAACAAAAGAATCTTAGCAAGGTTTATATCCAGTTTAGAAACATTTCCAAAATCAAATAAATATTCACAATTTCCTTAGAATTAGAATAATCAACATATAGAAAGATAAGCAAGTCATTAGCAAAAATAAGATGCAAAACTCCATAGGAAGGTGAGGCTCTGTGTGTAGACACCATATTAGAATGCATATCATGATTCATCATGGAGGTCAAGCCATACAAAACAAGAACAAATAAGTATGGTTCTGTAGGACCACCTTTTCTTAACCCATTAGTAGCAATAAAAGGTCTTCAAAAAGAGCCATGAATAAGTATTTTAAAAGATGCACACTCAAAGAACACTTTGATCCACTTCATCTTACAAGAAGGGAAGCCCATCATAAGCATGAGAAAGGAAATAAAATCTATATTCACTGTATCATAAGCCTTAGCAAGATCACTCTTTATACACAGTTTGGGAATATCGTGGCCATTAGGATAAGTTCTATGAATTTGATTAGCAAGAAGACTAGCATCACCAATTTTACTACCCTTTATGAAGGCCATCTGATTTGAATCAATAATATCAAGGAGAACTTTATGTAGTCTATTTGCAATAAATATAGGGATAATTTATAGAACATTACAAAGAAAATTAGGTTGGCATTCTATTAAAATGCAAGAATCCTCAACTATGGGTATATGAGTAATATAAGTCATGTTGCATTCTTTTATAAGTTTACAATTATAAAAAAAATAAGAACTACTTTTACCATATCAACTCCCATTGTCCCAAGTATAAGAAAAGAACATGGCATTAAATCCATCTGGTCCAGGGGATTTATCCTTAATTCTTTTATAACATTAACAACTTCTTCAGTAGTAACCCACTTTCTAAGAGCATCAATCTGACCACCAAATATTCTGGGGAGCTGCCAAGAAAATATCCTTTTTAGATTGAGAATGGAAAAGTTTTGAAAAATGATTAATAATATCTTCTTGATTAACAATATTATTGTTGGATAAATTGGACAATTAGCTTATCCTCAATTTTGATGATGATGAACATTTCATTCTAGTGGATCTAACTTGTCACTTGAGTATTTTAGGGTTCAAGGAGATCACACTCAATGGGTAGATGAAATTAAAATGCTCAAATGCTTGTATTTCATGTTCGTACAACTTGTAATGACTTGTACAAGTGTATAATGTATAAGTACTTAGACACTATGTAAAATCAAATGTTATATTTTTTCAATCCATCTAGAACCATTAGTTAGGATCCCCCCAAGGGTCTAGAGTCATTATCTTTTATTAGAAAAAATGTTTGATAGGTTTTCAAAAAATGTGCACTCCTATTCACAGTATGTCATTCAGTCCACAAATTAGTCAGCCAAGATACTCTCGGTCGAAGACATTGTCGACCGAGAACCACCTCAGTCAAGGATTTTAGTGCACCGGAAGATTTTTTATGTACTTTTTCTCTAGGTCAAGTTTCGTCAAATATATTGTCAATGGAGACATTGTCGGTCAAAAATTTAATGGACCGATCATTGACCATTAACTCGGTTGATTGAGAAGTTGAAAATGGAGACTAACTATTAGAAATGAAATTGTGCATTTACCACACTCAATCAAACAAATACTCAATCGAGACATGGTTAGTCAAAAATATTTTCAACCGAACTAGGTTCTGGAATGATTTTCTATAAATGGCTAAATTAGTTGTTGCACCTAACTTAATTCAATTATAATGGCTATATCTCGACCATGAACCCTCTTGACCCTTTCCTAAGGTACCCTAGCTACTTTCTATTCATTCTTATAAATAGAAGTGACCTTAGGACACCATATATATATATATATATATATATATATATATATATATATATATATATATATATATATATATATATATATATATATATATATATATATATATATATATATATATATATATATATATATATATATATATATATATATATATATATATATATATATATACGAGCTACATTTGGGCAATCCTTCTAGAGAGAAAACCAACTAAATTATACTTGCCTTCTTCTTCCTTGAGCTCTAAGTTTGTGTCCCATAGATACAAACTCCTAGACACCACCTTGCAATGTCCACCAAGTGGTTAGGAGGTCTAAGCACTTGATATATGATCAAAGTGTAGTACATCATTGATGTACTCTTCCTTCTTCCAATCTACTTCTCGAAGTTGATGCAATTGTGCTCCATGACTACTTCAAGTGTGGGAGGTTGTTTGAAGGAGCTTGCTCAGAGCTACTTGAAGGTGTGAAGGCTATTCCAAGGTGATTGGCTCTACTTCAAGGAGGTGAAGGATGCATAAAGGTGGTGGAGTTGGATCACCATCCTCTCCTTGAATTCTCTTCCAAGTCATAGTAAAGAAGAGGTTTAGGTGAAGTGATTGCATTTTATTGTAATTCCTTAAGAGGTAATAAAATTGTCACTTACAAATCCCAATTGAAAACAATTGGGTAGTGGACTGAAATCCATATATCAATATAGTTATTTTTTAATTAATCATGCCTATAAGATACATGGAAATAGAGGAAAGAGATACAACATAAAGTTTATGATAAATTATGTTTTAGTGCAAAATTTGGCGAGGAATATGAATTATAAGGAATTGTGGAAGTTTCAAACATCATCATACAACTTTGATGTAATTGGTTGTTGAAACTGAGAATCCAAGGCCATGATTATTATCAAAAAGCTATATTTCACCTACAAATAAAATTTTTGGTCTTTTTGATCTAGTTTTCACTACAACGTTAATTTGACAAGATAATGCAATTTTTTTAAATCATGACATATTGTATTAAGTTACGAAATTGTTAGAATCTGATAATGTCACCGACCTTATGTTTTACTATAGGCACAACTCAATTGATATATAACCAGGGGCCTGCATCATCCCCAAACTCCACTCATTAGGAGTAGATAGAGCCAACCAAAAAATGACTCTCCCACAACAACCAATGCCAAGATTTGGGAGTTTGACACCTTTTTATTATCTTCCATAGTTCTATCCACAAAATAGCTTCTCACTAAACCCTAAATCAGGGTTTTCCATGGTCAAATGAGTGTAATCTAACCCCTCCATCTCTATACATATCCACCATAGTGTTCAAGGGAAGGATAAAGTGAAGAGAAGGAGATAGAAATGATGAAGAAGGGTTACAATAGGGAAAAACCACCTCAGAATCTACTGAAGCCATGGTAAGTTTTCTGGTTACATCAGTAGGGACTGAGATGTGATTAACAAACTCAATTTTTCTATGGTGAAAAGTTGTATCTGACAAGATATTATATGCACACTCACAAAAAATAGAGGCCACCTTCTGATTCCTTGAGGTATCATAAATTTTATGGAAGTCTAAGGTTTGCATTGGCGTCTTTTATAAGCTCGCCCTTCTTCCTAGGTTCCTATGGAAGACAACCTTTGAGGCAAGCTCAGATCTGATAGATCTCTAGTCTACCTCATAGGTTAACATCTCACAAGGGATATGCATGGAGGTTTGTTAAAATTCTATAGATGATCAAATTGAGGTTTGGAAAACCTTATGGGCATAGTTGACCTCATCAAACATGCTCATATAGATGGCGCTCATGTGTATGTTGATCTACTGTGTGAGGGAGAAAATGGGTGGAAAACTTTCTGGATCTTTGATGGGTCAGATCCTTTCCAGGAGCCCATGTAGTAGTCCATCAAGAAAGCTATGTATGGACCATCATATCCAAAATCTATATTCAGTAATAACCAAGACAAGTTAATTACTTGATTTACTTTCCAAGAAATAGTTTGACCATACAAATTTCATAAAGATTACATTCCTACTAACAAAAACAAATAATATACCAATTTGTTCAGAAAAATGTGTTCTATAAGAATGTGGGTTTGTATCTTGGCCTCCATGCTAAGAATAATCAAAGTCTTCATTAGATGTAATGCATGATTTGATAATATAAAGTTATCATTATATAATTATTTATAATCCCTGAAGATGTTAAGAATGTATCCAGATCCTTTGGATATGACGTATAGTTCTTCATTTCATGGGTTATTTAAGAAATTCTAGTAAGGTGTAATACACCTTGACAAACTCTAGAAATTTGTGTAATGAGCATTAATTAACATGCCAAATTCTAGAACCTTATCCTATTCCAAGGTTAAGAGATTAGAGACCTTAGTTCTTTGGGCTTAGACAAACAAGGTTAAGGATATACCTAATTGTAGTTAATAGTAACCATAATATGTAATGTGTGAATAAATCACCCTAATGTATATGCATGAAAACAAATACGACATAGTACCCTTGTATTAATCATAAGACCAATAATGGATACACAAAATATGTCACATGAGATAAATGATAAATATAATATATAATCTTTTTAGGTGTAATGTTTAGATATGTCACACAATTAGAAGAATGATAATAATAATGATAAAATAATATTGATCTAGCATTTTATATAGTTTTTTGGAATAAGAAATAAGAAAAAGAAATGAATCATAACTCCCTAAACAAGATAATATGATATTGAATTATTTAATATGAGAAATAGTGGTAATAATGAATAATGGGATAAAATTTATAAAAGGAAGACTTCAGATTTGTTTTCTTTGGATATGATATGGTTTAAGGTCAAGTTTCATAAATTTGGGATAATAATATTTATATCAATTTTATTTAGAAAAGAAAAGGTGATTTTCCTTCAAAATATGAGATAAATCATTTAATGACTCAAAAAGTAGAAAATAAGCTTAGATTCATAATCTACAAATTTAAAATATCCTTTGGGTGAATCTTTATGTAATTTAGATAATCTTTAATATACATGTGCAGATTAGGAGAGTGAAAGTATGTAAAAGTCCAAAATATTATAAAATGTATTAAATAACCCAAGAGGTAAAATTAATGGAGAATTTATGTTTCATGTGTTTTTTTTTTAAAGTTAGGAGGTTATTTTATTCAACCCGCCCTCCTCTTACAAGGATAAAGTCATGACGAAATATATTGTTTGTTGAGAAACTAAATTTGGTAGGACTCCTACCATTACAGAAGGGGAAGGGGATAGAGTGACCCAAGGTGTCAAGGGGAGGGTCCGTATAAATACGACTGTCCTTGAAGTTTTTGAGGTGGTATTTAGCCAGAGAGTCAGCCAGAGTCGTGCTCTCTCTAGGCCGATTGATGATGCTCACGCCATCCAGGTCTTCTAGATCATCTTTAATGGTCTTCAACCAGGGGTGGTAGGCAGGGTAGCTCTTAGTTGATCCTTTGATTGATGTGACCGCTTTGGCACTGTCGGTAATGATAGTAATAGGCTCATGCTGGTTACCTCTATGGTTCTGCAGCTGGCTCGAATCTCAGCTTCAGTAACTGATTGAGTCTGTATGGTGTCTGCGACGCCACCGTTCCATTGCCCATCCTTATTGATGGTTATAATAGCAATAACAGCCGGCCGTGCCACCTTTGACAGCTGCATCTACTACCAGTATCATCTGTCCGCTCAAGTCCTTCAGGTAGATCGGTCTTTCGTTTAGGTGTGCTGACTTTAATCTATTCTTCTTATCCCTCCCGGTAGCCACAGTCTTGCAGATGGTCTTGATCTGGACGTACGATTTGTCTTTCAATGCATGTATTGAGTTTGTCAAAAATAATTGTGTTTCTAGTCCGCCAAATGATCCAGCAAGTAGCGGTGAATTTAGTGGTGTCGTTGTCCTTGTCGTGCATATACTTTGTCAACCACGTTTGGACCTTCAGATCAAGCTGATTGTGAGAATAGGTTGATGCATTGAGTTTTGACCACACCTCTCTGGCAAAGGGACAGTGCCATAGGGTGTGCAGGGTATCTTCTTCATCAGCTCCGCATATTGGACAGATAGCATTGTCGGTGAAAGTGCGATGTTTCCTGCGAGCGTTGGTCATAATAGCCTCATGAGCAGTGAGCCACATGAAAACTTTAATCTTGCTCAGGATTTTCAGGTGCCAGATGGTAGTCCAGAGAGGGTTAATGGGGTAGAGGCAGTCGCCATGTATGATATCATACGCAGAGCTAGTAGTATAGCAACCGCTTTCATCATGAACCCATCCCCACATGTCTACGCCCTTGTCATCATTACGAGCGGAGTGGCCGTAAGATCCTGTGCACGCAGTGATCAGTAGGGAGATAGCTATAAAGAAAGTATGCGTCTTATGTGCCTTGTAGATTTAATTCTCAGGCTAGCTCGCCACTTTCAGGTCTTGAATATCTTCGTCTACAGGTTTCAAACAATGGAGTTGAGGCTTGTGAAGCCCGAAACCCAGCTGTCTAACCACACTGAGGTGTTAGTGCCGCTGTAGATGACTTTAGAGAAATTTGCCTTGACGAACTCCATCCCTGAGTCAAAGGCCCTCCAGAGAGGGGTAGCCCGACCCTTTTTTGATATGTTGAAGCTTTTGTACTTGTCGTCATTAAGACCAGTTGTCCAGAGGGATTTGCGGTTGTTAAGAAATTTCCAGGTATTTTTTCATAGCAGGGCTTTCTTCCAGTCAGCCATGGATTTGATGCCCAAACCACCATTGTCTAATTTTATACTGATTTTCTGCCTTGACACCAGGGACATCGGATGAGGATTTTGATAGCTGCCCCATATAAATTTGCATATGATCTTGTCCAGTTTAACACAGACGGAACTTGGAACTTTTGTCGTCAGCATTAGGGATGCAAGTACTGCCTTGGCCAGACATATACGTCCCGCTAGGGAGAGGGTTCTGGCAGCCCAGTCATTGACTCTGGATTCCATATTGCTCGCCAAGTAGGAATATGTCTGCATATTAACTTTTTGATGTATTAGTGGCACTCCGAGGTATTTACCAAGATCCTTGGTCTCCTGAATGTCGCTGGCCCGACAAATAGAGGTCCTAGTAGCGCGGTCTACAGAGGAAGAGAAGAATATTTATAACTTGTCAACCGATATTTGTCGCCCTGAGGCGTCTTCAAAGAGCCTAAAACACTGAGTGATAATGGAAATTTGTTCCATGGTCGCCCGTGCAAAGATGACGATGTCATCTGCAAAGCTAATATGCAAGATAGAAGGACCTTGTTGGGAAAGTTTGACAAGTTTCCATTGTTTGTCTCCAACACTATGATGGATAAGTTGAGTCAAGTGCTCCATGCATAGCACAAACATGCAGGGGGATAGGGGGTCTCCCTGCCGCAGTCCCCTGGAGGTTTTGAAGGTTGGTAGAGACTCCCCATTGAGAATAATATTTGTATGACCAGCAAAGAGAGTTAAGGATATCACGTTTGATATTGGAGGGTCGTGTCATTTTGTTCAGTGTGTTCTCAATGAATTCCCAAGACATGCGATCGTAGGCTTTAGATAAGTCTACTTTGATTTCCATGTATGGGGCACTCGAGCATCTTCTCAAGTTGTGAATGATTTCTTGGACGAGTATGTTATCCGAAATGTAGCGGCCTGGGGTAAAGCTTGTTTTCTCCGGAGATACCCACTGAGAGATGTGTTTCTTGACTTGTTCGACTATGACTAACTTTAAACAGGCGTTATTGAGGGATATGGGTCTCAGCTGGTTGCAGTTGATCGGGTGTTTGACCTTCGGAATTAGAACAATGCTCGCATCCCCAATAGTATCTGGGATAGGATCTCCGTTGAGCATACTCCTAATCAATTTTAATACAGAGCTCTTGATAATTTTCCAATTAGCTTTGATGAAGTGAATGTCCATGCCGGCGGGACCTGCTACCTTGAAAGGGTTAGAGTCTTTAACAATTCTCCAGACTTAGTATTCTGAGTGTGTGGCCCCCAAGTAACGAAGATGGCGAGCATTTAGATTTTTGAACACTCTGGGTAGCTTGTGCATCACTGAGGTGGTGGGCGTTGAGGTGGCCCTGAAGAGACATTTGAAGTGATGGAAAACTAGTTGCTGAAGATCCTTAGCATCGGAAACCCATTCGCCCCGTTCATCTTGGAGGCTTCTAATACAATTCGATCTCCTTCTGTTGTTGACATAGGCGTGAAAGAATTTAGTATTGTTTTCCCCTTCTGTGAGCCAGTATATGGTTGTTTGTCTCCAGTCATCCTCCTCCTTGGTGAAGAGAGATTCAAGTTCAAGTTCAAGTTGTTGATAGGTATGGTCTTGTTCCTCATTGTAAGAAACTTCTATTTTCTGCTGGAGTTGGGTGATGTTTGGGATAAGGTGACGTTTAACTTTGCTTTGGTTACGTCTGGTGACTGTGTCCCACTCAGAGATAGGGCCAGTCACCTGACTGAGAGTAGTATGGAAAGGAGTGGTGGTATTGCAGTGACATTTTATAATATTTTGAGAGTTGGGTTGTCCCAGCCAAGAAGCTTTAGATTTGAATCTTCATTTAATCTTTGGTCTAGTAGAGTTCAGTATGCCAACAGGATTGTAGTCAGAACCAATCCTTAGAAGGTTTTCATAGATGAACATTAGATAGTGATGGATCCATGTGACGTTTGCGAGCGCTCTGTCTAATCGTTAAGTGAAGGTGTACCCTATACTGCCAATATCAATGATGCCTGCTTGAATGATCGCATTGTTGAATCTTGTAGCCTCTGTGAGATTAAATTTGTTACTGTCCATCCTCTCGTTTGGGTTAAGCATGCAATTGAAGTCTCCCAGAGTGATCCAAGGCGTGTTAGTCGATTGACCGAGACTAATAAGATGTTCCGAAAGGATTGGTCTCCCGCCAAGGCTAAGAGAGGCGTAGATAAACATGATGAGGACGCAGCCATTAACACAGCAGTGGACGTAATATTTGTGACTTTGGGTGATTTGAACGTCACATTCCATTTCATTCCAAAGTACCCAGATTCCGCCCCAGAAACCATTGGCTTAGACCCTTAGGGAACTTGAAAAACCAATGTCTTTGATTGCTTTTTGGGCTTGTTCACCAGAGATGTGGGGTTCCAGAATTGAAACAATCTTGACTTTGTGCTTGATGACAAGGTGTTTGAGGAAGTGTCTAGCTTTCTTCTTGCGGGCACCCCTAATATTCCAGACAATTGTTAAAATCACGGGTACAAACAGAAACAGAATTATCCACCTGGGAACCAGCGTTCCCGATGCTCCCCTCAGGTACTCTCTTCGTCTTGCTCCGGGTGCTATATTGATCAGTTTTTTGTGGGCTGGTTGGACCCGACGGAGCCTTCTTTTCTTTAGCTTTCCAGCCCGGAGTATGATGGCTTCTTGGTCGTATCCTCATTGACGTTGATGTCGTCGGGGTTGCCTCTCGGGGTGGATTCAGCAGTGTCAACTGGTACGATCGATGATCTCGGCTTGGTCTACTGTTTCGCCTGATGGTCTGCTCCTCACCACCTCGTCGCCAATCAGAGTGACAACTGTATGTGATGGAGAGGTGACAACAGCAGGATTCTGTACTGGCTTAGTTGAGCCAGGTGTGGCAGAGACAGGAGTAGTATTTTTCTTTGTGGAGACGTCAGAATCTTCGTTGCGGCGCTGTTTTTCTCTCCAAGCTTTTGGTCCCGTACCATCATCATTAGCTTGTTACTGAGCGTTGTTGTTGTCTTCATTAGCAGTATTTCCCTCATCTTCTTCGTCGTTAAGGACCTGATATTTAATATTGTTCTGTGGCGTAGCTTTGCTAGGATTCTTCTTAGGTGTCTCTTCAGTGCGCTGAGGTCTACGAGCAAGGACATTATTCCCATAGTACACTTGCCACTTCTCCTCTTCGTCCATCCATCGGACTCCAGCATCGTCTTCAGTTTGGGTGGCATTAGGTTTAGAATGTGCCTCGTTTGGGCCTTTGCAGTCCTCTGCATCATGGCCCAGTTTCTCACACTTGAGGCATATATTGGGCAGTGACTCGTATTTAATTTTGTAATTCCGTCCGTTGATCACAATAGCAGGATGGATGGATTTTGATGTTGTGATTTCTACCGCCAGTCTGGCAAATCTACTCATGCTGCGATTGGTGGAGTGGCCGTCTGCCCTTACCAGCCGGCCCACTGCCTGCCCAATCCTGTGGAACATTTCCTTGTTATAGTAATGGATGGGTAGTCCTATGACCCTGATCCATGTGACGATGTGGTCGGGAAGACCTTTTGAGGGTTTGAAGTATCCGTCCCCTGGCCAAACCATGAGGTAGCTTCTGAACAAGGACCAAGGTCCTTTGGTCAGCGCATTCTCTTGATCCATTCTAATGTAGAACTTCACTACATAATATTGTTCTGCTAGTTCATAGAGCTCAAACCGTCCGGCCAGTTGCCAAAGAAGCTTGAGACGTTCGCCCATGGTGAGAAACCCTATGTGCCTATTGATCAATTTAATGATGACAACGTACTTGAATGGTTTGCTCATAATTTCCTCCTGGGGCTACGTAGATTTTGAGAAAGCCCCTAGCATACATGAGCTCAATGTCTTCTGGATTTATGATCTCCTCCGGCTCGTCGTCGATGAAAAAGGGGTCCGCCTCTCCACCGCTGCCTCCCCCGGTGACAACTTGTTTGAAGGACTTTGTCTTGGTTGCTGGTGCATCGTCCGCAAGGAACATATTGCATCATCCATGTATGTGACTTGTCCGGTGTTCACCGTTTGATCAGTTTCCATCTAAGATGTGGTATCCATTGTCTCACTAGATATATATGCTGCTTCTCATGCCTTTGTAGGTTAGATTAATACCAATCCTCTAGAGACCTTCCTGGCTTGTAGATCGCGATGGGGTAGTTATGGGGATGTCTTTCGGATGCTTGTTGACCGTACCTCTTCCGTCATCTTCTAGGGTATTTTGAGAGTCACCCTGAGCGCCGCCAGCCCCCTCACGCCCCTCTCTAGCCATCCTATCAATGAGTAAAATTGTATATTAATAACTATTTGTATTTTAACTAGGAAAGAAAATAAGAATAAGAATCAAATATGTTAAATAAATTATTAAATGACTCCAAAAGAGAAAATAAATCTCAAATTCAAAATCTACATGCCAAATTAGCCTATAGGTAACTTTTCAACCAATTTGGACAATCTTAAATATTTTAGTTAATTTAGGAGAGAATATAATGTAAAGAATAAAAATATTAAATAATATGTGGAAAAAAATTAACTAATGGTAAATAATATTCCTTACTTTTAGTATTACTTATAAGCCAAGTTTTAGATTTTTAATGAGTTTCTAGATGCCTCTAACTCATAAAAAGGATAAACTAAGTGATAATATTTAAAAATATTGAATAAAATAATATAAGTCTTCAAAAAAATATAATAATTCCAAAATATCATTTGTCATCTAAAAATTTAGATTTATTTGGACTTAATTTGTACCCTCCAATAATTATAAAAAGTTTTGTACATTAAATGTATTAAAAGAACAAAGTTGGAAAGTTGTATTAATGACATTCATCGCAACCCATATGAACAGTAACCACAGACCAAGATTTTGTATTTAGGGCATACCTCCCCCATTTCTCAATGAAACTTCTTTGAATTGAAAATTTAATTTTGCATCCATCCCCTACTCGAGACCTATAATGAAGAATTCTAGAAATGCCTAAACTTATTACTCAAGTCTTCCAAAGAAACTTCTCACACACCCCTGGAATCTCAAATTCATATAAATAGGACCCTACCCTAACATGAAACACACATCTAAAGATTCTCCTCTATTTTTAATTTTGCCTTGTATCGTCATTTCATCCACTATCGAACTTGGTTCTAGGTTTGAGTTTGCGGAACCTCTCCTTGACGTCTTGCTTCTTCGGAGCGTAATTGGACCTCAGGTAAATAATGTTGGAACTTGTTTATCATGATCGGCTAGTTAGTTTCATGAACAAGCGATGAACAAAGTTTTTGCCTAATGTTTGGAAAAGCTTCTCCCTGCCCAGCCGGCCATGGCGTGTGTAGCGGGAAGGGGATGATCCCTTGAGTTTTTCCCTTTTTTGCACCTCGATTCTCTCTTATTTTCTTTTTCTCATTATGGGTATTTTTATAAATCGTCACATTTTAATTCAATTTTGTCACTTTTCATGACAGTACAAATAATACATATATACCCTTTCATAGCATAAAGTTTTGATTTTTGATTCAAAGGAAAATGGGTTTCTTGCAATTAAATTTCACAAATAAATTAGAAAATAAAGCGAATCTTATAAAAACCATATCTTTTTATTGGAGGCTCAAAAAAGTATCAATAAATATGTTTTGGAATCGGTAAAATGAGCTCTATCTAATCAAAATGGTTTTAGTGTCTGATTTCCATATTTTTCAAAGGATGACTTTTTGGAAGTGAATTATATGCATACAATTCATAAACTTTGTCATATAAAATCCAAAATTAATATAAAAATACATTTTCTTGATCAGGAGAACCTAATAAGTTGATTGGAGATATTTCAAAGTCAAAATATGAGGTTTTCTGAAAAGATCTAGATTTAGGGTTTCTTTACACATTACAAAACCCTGATACATGTGAATAGTTTGTAATTAGAAAAGTGATCTTGGAAAAAACTAGATTGGTAAAAAGTGTTTCTAGGACTCTGATTTAACATATTGCATCCACTATTATTCTTGATGAGTGACAACATATTTTCTTCTTTTTCTTGGTAATGTAGACAATAGCCTACACAATATTCTTTCTTTTGAAAATTATGGTTCATGTGATCTTGTGATCACATTTGGACATTCTCTTGGTCTTTTCTTATGCTTTGTTCACGATGGAACTCAATTTTTTGATATGTGCCCACTTTGAGGTGGATGCCCATGATGGTCATTTTTTTGGTGACTGCTTTAATTAATCTGACTATACTTTCTACTTGCCTCTACATTAAACATGCTATTTGACTCAGTAGTCCTAGGATAGTGTAATTGCATTGGTCTGAGATTGTGTGCCCTTATTATATTTTTGGGATGAAGGTTATGTGCCCCATACCCGAGTTTCAAGTTTATGAGGCTTGGCGCACACATTTCATATATTTGGGAGTTTGGTTATGTTCCATTCTCTACCATGTTTCAAGTTTATGAGGCTTGGTTGCCTTTGTTATATATATATTGTTCTAGTACTATGTTTATCTCACATGCACGCAGGTTGATGATGGGTTATGTGCCCAGTTTCATGATATGTGCTTATGTGGCACAACTTTATTATTTATTTATGGCAAGTAATTCCTTTTGTAATCTCTTATTTGCAAATCAATTTTATTTATGCCTGATTGGGTAGTCCTTATCTTTTTCTATGGATTTACTTGATGTCCTTTAATCCATAAATTGCTCAATCCTATTTTAGTATGCACATACCAGCTTTTTGATGATGTCATTTATTTTCTCCTCTTACTGGGGTGTGCTTCCAACCCCAGGTTTAGGTGAGGAGAACATGGCATTCAACATGGACTTAGCCTAAGCAGTTGATACTTGGAGACAAAGTTGATATGGTTTAGATTTCCCTCTACTAGAACCTTATGATGTAATTTCCATGTAACCCTTTATGGGAGGTGATGATGTACATTTGTAATCTTTTGTAAAAATTGAATATAGTCATTACATTATTGTTCTGCTGCATTTTGGTTGTTTTGAATGTCATTATTGAGATTTAAAAATTTTACACCTATCCCAACATAGCATTTGATATGTTTGGAATGGATGTGTTGTTCTTCAAATTTTACTAGGGAGTGGATCCCCTCTGGATCCCACTCCTTACAACATTGTATTAGAGTCCATGGTAGTCAAAATTTGACTATTTAAATTTTATCTCCCTAATTAGAACTCTTACCTTGAATAGTTTCCCTCTTGGTGAGATGTTCACCCTAAAATTTATCTATGTTATTGTTAATATGATGAAAGGTTGACATAAGTTTTATATTAGAATCATGGTTAGTAAACCGTAACGTGATGATGTTTTAGGTGATCTTACCCCACCGTATAGGTTAATGTTGACATATACATTTGGATGCTATAAGGTTTGATTTGAGGATGGAATTAGATGATGAGGATGAGGTACTAGTAGGATAAGCCGATCATATTATGGAAATATTGTGTCTTAGATCTCGCTTTGATTTTGAGCCCTGATTTTAGTTTTCCATCACAAAAGTTTTACATCAAATTATTTTCCTCATAATATTATATATACAAAAATAATGTTTTCTAGATTTTTTTGATTTTTTTTAACTGAGTCACAATGAAGATATTTATGTAGCCTAGTTAGAGAAACCCTAGAATTAGTTAAAATATAATTTTAATTGAAGATTTATCTATGAAGAGGTGACTACAAATAATATAAAGGTGTAGTTGACCTATCCTCTTTGACCTTTAGTTGTTATGTGAACCTTAGGGTTTTGAGGTTAAAGACACAAGGACCTAAAGCTCAACCCTAGTTGGTTATTTTTCATGGACAACTTAAACCCCTAAACTATTCACAATGAAAAGATGCAAACTGACCAAAGTACATTGGTGACATCTAGTTTGACTTGTTTGGTTGAATATTTTAAGGGGTGGTAAATAGTTTATCTTTAGATTTTGAGGATGAAATCTCTTTAAGGGGTTGTAAATAGTTTATCTTTAGATTTTGAGGATGAAATCTCTTTAAGGGGTGGTATGTTGTAACATATTGAAATATAGAACCTTATCCTATTCCAAGATTAAGAGGTTAGAGACCTTAGTTCTTTGGGCTTAGCCAAACAAGGTTGAGGATATACCTAATGGTAGTTAATGGTAACCATAATATGTATTGCGTGAATAAATAACCCTAACATATATGCATGAAAAAAAAATGACATAATACCATCGTATTAATCATAAGACCAATAATTGATACATAAAATATGTCACATGAGATAAATGATAAATACAATATATAATCATTTTAGTTGTAACATGTAGATATGTGACACAATTGGAAGAATGATAATAATAATGATAAAATAATATTGATATAGAATTTTCTATGGCTTTTTGGAATAAGAAATGAGAAAAAAAAATGAATAATAACTCCCTAAACAAGATAATGTGATACTCATTATTTAATATGAAAAATAGTGGTAATAATGAATAATGGGATAAAATTGATAAAATGAAGACTAATTGGATAAGAATAACTTTAGATTCATTTTCTTTGTAAGTGATACGGCCTGAAGGCCAAGTTTCACAAATTTGGGATAATAATAATTATATCAATTTTATTTAGAAAAGAAAAGGTGATTTTCTTTAAAAATATGAGATAAACCATCTAATGACTCCAAAAGTGGAAAATAATCTTAGTTTTGTAATCTACAAATAAATAATAGCCTTTGGGTGAATTTTCATGTAATTTAGATAATTATTAATATACATGTGTAGATTAGGAAAGAGAAAGTATGTAAAAGTCCAAAATATTAAATAATATATTAAATAATACTAAGAGAAAAAATTAATGGAAAATTCATGTTACACGTGTTTTAGATTTCTTGAGGGTGAAGTTTCACATTATTTGCATAATAACAACTATTTTTATTGTAACTAGGAAAGAAAATAAGAAAAAGAGTAAAATATATTAAATAAATTATTAAATGAATCCAGAAGTGAAAATAAATATTAAATTAGAAATATATATTCCACAATTACCCTATAGGTAAATTTTCAACTAATTTGGACAACCTTAAGTATTTTAGTTAATTTAGGAGAGAGAATATAATTTAACAACAAAATATTAAATAATATGTTGAAAAAACTTAATTAATGGAAAAATCATGTTCCTCTCATTTAGTATTGTTTATAGGACAAGTTTTATATTTTTATAAGGTTTCTAGGTGCCTCTAACTCATTAAAGGGATAAAATAAGTGATAATATTTAAAAACATTGAATGAAATAATAAAAGTCTTCAAAAAATATATTAATGCTAAAATCGGATTTCTCATCCCAAAATTAGCTAATCTATAAAATTTATATTTATTTGGGCTTTGTTTGTACCTTCAAATAATTATAAAAAGTTTAATACATTAAATGTATTAAAAGAATAAAGTTGGGAAGCTGTATTAAATGACATTCATCATAGCATGTATGAACAGTAATTGCAGACCAAGGTCTGGTATTTTAGACATAACTCCACCGTTTCTCAATGAAACTTCATGAAACAAGCTACATTGGATTGGAAATATAATTTTGCATCCATCCCCTACTCGAGACCTATAATGAAGAATTCTTAAAATGCCTAAATTTATTCCTCAAGTCGTCAGAAGCAACTTCTCGCACACCCCTTGAATATTAAATTCATATAAATAGGACCCTACCCTCATATGAAATGCACACCCAAAGATTATCCTCCGGTATCAATTTTGTCTTGCATCATCATGTCATCCATTGTCAAACGTGGTTCTTGGTTTGAGTTTGCGGAACTTCTCCTCGATGTCTTGCTTCTTCAGAGCATAATTGGACCTCAAGTATAAAATTTTTGACACTTGTTCATCATGATCGGCTAGTTAGTTTTACGAATGAGTGAATAACGAAGTTTATGAAAAAATCTTAGACAACCTTCTCCTTGCCCAGCCGGCAATGGCATGTATAGCGGGAAGGGGATGATCCCTTATGTTTTCCCCTATTTTTCCACTCTATTCTCTTTTATTTTCTTTTTCTCATTATGGGTATTGCGATAAATTGCCACATTTTAATTTGATTTTTATCGCTTGTCATACCAGTACAAATAATACATTTATACCCTTTTATAGCATAAAGTTTTGATTTTTGATTCAAAGGCAAATTAGTTTCTTGGAATTTAATTTCACATATAATTTAGTAAATAACGTGAATCTTGTAAGAACCATACTTTTTTTAGAAACTCCAAAAATTATAAATAAATATGCTTTGGAATTCGAAAAATAAGCTCTATCTAATAAAATAGTTTGAGTATCGGATGTCCATGTTTTTCAAAGGATGATTTTTGGGAAATGAAATATATGCATGAAATTCATAAAAATGGTAACTTTTTCATGTAAACTCCAAAAACATAAAAATATGTTTTCTTGATCAAGAGAACCGAATAAGTCAATTGGCATGATTTTCAAAGTCAAAATATGAGGTTTTCTAAAAAAATATAAATATAGGGTTTCTTTACACTTTATAAAACCCTAATACATGTGAATAATTTGTATTTAGGAAAAAGTGATCTTGGAAACAACTAGATTAGTGAATAGTGTTTCTAGGACTCAAATTTAAGGTATGTTTGTATCCCCTATTATTTTTGATGAGTGATATCCTATTTTCTTCTTTTTCTTGGTCCTATGGACAATATCCTACACAATATTCTTTCTTTTGAAAATTATGGTTCATGTGAACTACTTTATTTGGTATTGATCTTGTGATCATATTTGGACATTCTCTTGGTCTTTTCTTATGCTTTGTTCATGATGAAACTCAATTTTTTTATATGTGCCCACTTTGAGGTGGATGTTCATTATGGTCATTTTTGTGGTGACTACTATGTATAATATGACTATACTTTCTACTTTCTTCTACATTAAACTTGATATTTGATTCAATAGCCCTAGGATAGTGTAATTGCATAGGTTTTGGGTTATGTGCCCTTATTATATATTTGGGATGGAGATTGTTTCCCATACCTAGGTTTCAAGTTTATGAGGCTTGACCCACATATTTCATATATTAGGGAGTTTGGTTGTGTGTCATTCTCTATCAAGTTTCAAGTTTATGAGGCTTGACCACCTTTGTTATTTATATTGTTCTAGTGCTATGTTTATCTCACATGCATGCAGGTTGATGATGGGTTATATGCCCTAATTTCATGATATGTGCTTATGTGGCACAAGTTTATTGTTTATGTATGGAAAGTGATTCTTTTTGTTATCTCTTGTTTGCAAATCAATTTCTTTTATGCCCGATTGGTAGTCCTTATCTTTTTCTAGGGGAAGCTTTGTTTATTTTATGTCCTTTACTCCAGAAATTGCTCAATCCTAATTTAGTATGCACATACCAACTTTTTTCTGATGTCATTTATTTTTCTTCTCTTGTTGGGGTATGCTTCCAACCCCAGGTTTAGGGGAAGGAGAACATGTCATTCAACATGGACTTAGCCTAAGGAGTTGATGCTTGGAGACAAACTTGATATGGTTTAGATTTCCCTCTACAAGATCCTTATGATGTAATTTCCATGTAAACACTATATGGAAGGTGATGGTGTACATTTGTAATCTTTTCTAAAAATTGAATATAGTCATTACTTTGATTTTGCTACTATACATTGGTTGTTTTGAATACCATTATTGAGATTTGAAAATTTTACACCTATCTCGTCGTAGCTTTGATAGTATGTTTGGAATGGATGTGTAATTCTTCAAATTTTTGTAGGGAGTTGATCCCCTCTGGGTCCCACTCCTTAAAACATGGTATAAGAGCCCATGATAGTCGGAATCTGACTATTTCAATTTTGTCTCCCTAATTAGAACACTTACCTTGCATAGTTGCCTTCTAGGTGAGATGTTTACCCTAAAATTGATCTATGTTATTGTTAAGATGATGAAAGGTTGATATAAGTTTCCTATTAGAATCATGATTAGTAAACCCTAATGCGATAAGTGTTTAGGGGATCTTGCCCCACCATATATGTTCATGTTGACATATATATATATATATATATATATATATATATATATATATATATATATATATATATATATATATATATATGGTTTGACTTGAGGATGGAATTAGATGATGAGGATGAGGTAATAGTAGGATAAGCCGATCATATTATGGAAATATTGTGACTTGGTTTTCGCTTTGATTTTGGGCCTTAATTTTAGTTTTCTATCACAAAAGTTTTACATCAAATTATTTTCCTTATAATATTGTATATACAATAATAATATTTTTTGGATTTTTTTTATGTCTTCTTGAACTGAGTCACAATGAAGATATTTATGAATCCTAGTCAGAGAAATCATAGAATTAGTTAAAATAGAATCTTAATCACAGATTTTTCTTTGAAGAGGTGACTAGGAATAATATAAAGGTGAAGTTGACCTATTCTCTTTGACCTTTTGTTGTTATGTGAAACTTAGGGTTGTTAAGTTAGAGACACAAGGACCTAAATCTCAACCCTAGTTGGTTATGATGCATGGACAACTTAAACCCCTAAAATATGCATAATTAAAAGATGCAAAGTGACCAAAGTACCTTGGTGATATTTAGTTTGACTTGTTAGGTTGAATTTTTAAGGGGTGGTAAATAGTTTATCTTTAGATTTCAAGGAAAAAATCTATTTAAGGTGTGGTATGTTGTAATATACCCAAATCTAGAACTTTATCATATTCCAAGGTTGAGAGGCTAGAGACCTTAGTTCTTTAGAATTAGCCAAACAAGGTTGAGGATATACCTAATGGTAGTTTATGGTAACCATAATATGTAATGCATGAATAAATCACCCTAACATATATGCATGAAAAGAAATATGACATAATACACTCGTATTAATAATAAGACCAATAATGGATACATAAAATATATCACATGATATAAATGGTAAATATAATATATAATCCTTTTGGTTGTAATGTGTGGATATGTGACACAACTAGAAGAATGATAATAATTACGATAAAATAATATTGATCTATACTTTTCTATGGTTTTTTGGAATAATGAATGTGAAAAAAAATGAATAATAACTCTCTAAATAAGATAATGTGATATTGAATTATTTAATATGAGAAATATTGGCGATAATGAATAATGGGATAAATTGATAAAAGGAAGACTAATTGGATAATAATACCTTCTTATTCATTTTCTTTGGATATGATATGGCTTGAAGGCCAAGTTTGACAAATTTGGGATAATAATAATTACATAATTTTATTTAGAAAAGAAACAATGATTTTCCTTCAAAATATGAGATAAATCATTTAATTACTCAAAAAGTGGAAAAAATCTTTGATTCATAATCTACAAATTAAAAATATCTTTTGTTTGTATTTTCATTTAATTTAGATAATCTGTAATTTACATGAGTAGATTAGGAGTGAGAAAGTGTGTAAAAGTCCAAAATATTAAATAATTTATTAAATAATACTAAGAGATTAAATTAATGGACAATTCATGTTTCATATGTTTTAGTTTTCTTGAGGGTGAAGTTTCTCATTATTTGCATAAATATAACTATTTTTATTTTAACTGGGAAAGAAAATAAGAATAAGAATCAAATATATTAAATAAATTATTAAATGACTCCAAAAGATAAAATAAATCTCAAATTAGAAATGTACATGCCAAGATTATCCTATAGGTAATTTTTCAACTAATTTGGACAATCTTAAATATTTTAGTTAATTTAGGAGAGAGAATATGATTTAAAGAACAAAAATATTAAACAATATATTAAAAAAATTAATTATTGATAAAATCATGTTACTAAAATTTAGTATGCCTTATAGGCCAAGTTGCATATTTTTAAAAAGTTTCTAGATGATTCTAACTCATTAAAAGGATAAAATAAGTGATAATATTTAAAAATATTGAATAAAATAATAGAAGTCACCAAAAAATTATAATAATGCCAAAATCGGATTTCTCATCTAAAAATTACCTAACTTATAAAATTTGGATTTATTTGGACTTCATTTGTACCCTCTAATAATTATAGAAAATTTTGTACATTAAATGCATTAAAAGAACAAAGTTGATAAGTTATATTAAATGACATTTATCGCAGCCCACATGAATTGTTACAGTGCACTAACGTCTAGTATTTTGTGCATAACTCCCTCATTTCTTAATGAAACTTCATGAAATATGTTGTATTGGATTGAAAATTTAATTTTGCATTCATCCTCTACTCGAGACCTATAATAAAGAATTCTATAAATCCCTAAATGTATTCCTCAAGTCGTCTGAAGCAACTTCTTGCACACCCCTTGAATCATAAATTCACAGAAATAGGAACCTACCCTCATATGAAATGCACACTGAAACATTCTCCCCAGGTTTCAATTTCACCTTGCATCGTCATTTCATTCACTGCCGAACATGGTTTTTTTCTTGAGTGTGTGGAACCTCTCACCGATGTCTTGATTCTTCAGAGCATAACCTCGGATAAATAAATTTTGTACTTGTTCATCATGATCGGCTAGTTAGTTTCACGAATTTGTGAAGAATATATCTTTTGCCAAACTCTTGAACAAGCTTCTCCTTGCCCAGCCAGCCATGTGTGTGTGGCGGGAAGGGGATGATCACTTGTGTTTTCCTCTTTTTTGCCCCTCGGTTCTCTTTTATTTTCTTTTATCATTATAGGTATTTTTATAAATCACCATCTTTTGATTCGATTTTTGTCACTTGTCATTCCAGTACTAATAGTACATTTATACCCTTTCATAGCATATAGTTTTGATTTTGATTCAAAGGAAAATGGGTTACTTGAAATTTAATTTCAAAATAAATTAGTAAATAAGGTGAATCATGTAAAAATCATATTATTTTATTCAAAGCTTCAAAAATCATAAATAAATATATTTTGGAATTAAAAAAATGAGCTCTATGTAATAAAAATGATTTCAGTGTCTGATTTCCATGTTTTTTGAAGGATTATTTTTAGGAAATGAAATATATGCACAAATTTCATAAAATTTTTAAATTTGTCATATAAATACCAAAATTAACATAAAAATATGTTTTATTGATCAAGAGAACCTAATAAGTCTATTAGATAAATTTTCAAAGTCAAAATCTGAGGTTTTTAAAAAAGATCTAGATTTAGGATTTCTATACATGTGAATAATTTGTAGTTAGGCAAAAGTGATCTTGGAAACAACTAGATTGGTGGAAAGTGTTTCTAGGACTCTTATTTAAAGTATGTTTGCATACCCTATTGTTCTTGATGAGTGATAACCTATTTTCTTCTTTCTCTTGGTCCTATCGACAATAGCCTACACAATATTCTTTCTTTTGAAAATTATGGTTCATGTGAACTACTTTATATCTTGTGATCATATTTGGACATTCTCTTGGTCTTTTCTTATGATTTGTTCATGATGAAACTAAATTTGTTGATAAGAGCCCACTTTGAGGTGGATGTTCATGATGGTCATTTTCGTGGTGACTACTTTGTATAATATGACTGTACTTTCTACTTGCCTGTACATTAAAATGATATGTGACTCAATATCTCTAGGATAGTGTAATTGTATTGGTTTTGGGTTATATGACCTTATTATATTTTTGGGATGGAGGTTGTGTCCCATACCCATGTTTCATGTTTACGAGGCTTGGCCCACACATTTCATATATTGGGAAGTTTGGTTATGAGCCATTCTCTATCAGGTTTCACATTTATGTGGCTTGGCTGGCTTTGTTATTATATTGTTCTAGTGCTATGTTTATCTCACATGCATGCAAGTTGATGATGGGTTATGTGCCCTAATTTCATGATATGTTCTTATGTGGCACAACTTTATTATTTATTTATGGCAAGCAATTCCTTTTGTTATCTCTTGTTTGAAAATTACTTTCTTTTATGACTGATTGGGTAGTCCTTATCTTTTTCTATGGGAAGATTTGTTTGCTTGATTTCCTTTACTCCATAAATTGCTCAATCATATTTTTGTATGCACATACCAACTTTTTGTCGTTGTCATTTATTTTTCTCCTCTTTTTGGGGTATGCTTCCAACCCCATGTTTAGTTGAAGGAGAACATGGCATTAAACATGGACTTAGCCTAAGAAGTTGATGCTTGGAGACAAACTTGATATGGTTTTGATTTCCCTCTACTAGATCCTTATGATGTAATTTGCATGTAAACCCTAATGGAAGGTGATGATGTACATTTTTAATCCATTTTTAAAATTTAATATAATCGTTACTTTTATTAAGCTACTACGGTTTGGTTGTTTTGAATATCATTGTTGAGAATTGAAAATTTTACACCTATCCCATCATAGATTTGAGTATGTTTGGAATGAATGCGTTAATCTTCAATTTTTAGTAGGGAGTGGATCCCCTCTGGGTCCCACTCCTTACAATTAATTTATAGAAAAATGAATATAAGTAATCTTGTCAGTGATCTTGACTAAATTCCTAACATTAGTATATATGTTGTTTAGTAACGGTTCATAGTCATTAAAAAATTCAATTTGCATATTCATGATTTGTGTACACCTAGGAGGGTATAGGAGACCGTGGATTGACCTAGGATGTATGAGTTTAGGGTTTAAGTGAATTTCATGAAATGTTCATGAACTATTCAGGAATTAGGAGTTGGACTTGAGGATTCTAAAACCAATTTAGGTTGTTGTGTTAAAGGCAAGTGGTCCATGTTTTGGGTGTTATTATATTGCATCATGAATTTCTTCCCACATTTAGTGTTTAAGTATTTAAATGTTTAAGCTATCATGTGACACTCATATAATGTAAGGGGTAATTTTATCATGCATATTATGATAAGATTTAATGCAAAATGTTTTCATGCCTAAGATCATATCAATCACAAATTTTTCATGATTGAGGTCGATTAAGAGATACTTCTATAATACGAAGTGAATTTCACAAAATAAAATTTATAAAAATGTATAAGGCCCTATCTCATGAACATTATGGAATCTTGGTTCCTAAACAAGCCCCTTCATTTAGTGTTTGGGTTATTTAACCCTAATTCTACACACATTGTGTGTTCACTGATGCATGCACACCTCTTATGTGGCTCAGTGGGATCAATTTAGGTTCATGTAGAAGGTGTACATGTTGGATTTTATTTAATTTATATATGCATACCCAATAACATTAATAATTCTCATCATCGTTCTTAGATGTAAGCAATATATCTAGTTTATATTCTTATTATTGTAAAAGCCAAACACTTATAATGGTTTATAGGATTCATTTCTATGTGTGGATGGACACATGTCATCGGCAACATGGCATATCCCTTAAGAGGTTGACGTAGTCTGAGCTCATGACCTGTTGGAGCCATCTATATGTGCCAAGGAGATTTATCTAGATTTCCACTTGATCAAGTGCTAAGTTATTTTGTTGTATGATCTGAGAAAAGAATGTGTATGTGATATAATGTTAAATATGGGGTTCACCTCTTAGATGAGTCCTAAGACTAAGGCATGTCAGATAGAGGTGTATGTCACCACAATTCTAAGATTTGAGATATTATGATTGTTTGAATATATAGGATATTTAAGCGCATTTTTTTGATATATCCTTGAAAAGAGATATACCTTATAAGGAAGATAATTAAAAATATATCAAGTAGTATGAAATATCCAGTGAGTTGAGTCTAAGATAATGATCAATCAAGGAGATGATGGGATTTACGTAGAATTACTTAGGTATAAACCCTCACCTTTGGTGCAGTTCTCACATTCATTTTGTACAACTATCATTCTTAGTTTTTCTTAAAAAAAGTTTTTTTCCAAATTTTGGCCGATTCTTTCATTTATATGTGATTCATGATAGAATTAAAAAAGTAATTTATTACAAGTACTATGTCTATAAGAACATTCAATTTTTCTTAGATTTTTGACTTATCAAGATCTTTTTCAATGAGGAAAGAAATGTTTCATAGGGATTTCATGTTTTAAAAATTGAATTAGTTACAGATGTCATGCAAGACAAAAAGAGGGATAAATAACTTTAATTTTGAAGTGCCAATCCATAGTAGGTCCTGAATGTTGACTCCATATCTCCTAGCATGTCCTCTTTCTTTCTCAATATTTTGGGGCATGTGAAGCAAATGAATTTCAAACCTTAGAGAGTATGTTATGAGCTACATTATAATTATTATGCTCCTCTCCCATTTTTGGTGCTTGTGGTATGGGACACTTGTACTAGGGTATGTTGATCATGATTATAATAAATTCTATCATCTATCGATATATGTAGTCATGACTATGTGTCAAGAGATGCCATAAAGAGTTAACGCTAAGAGCATGTGCATGTCGTCACTTGATCTTGTTGGTATGACAACTACATAGGACTCTAGAAACCATCACTGATAATAGATTTTTTCACATAGAGAATAGACTCACACGCTTGAAATAGTAACTTGCATGGAGATACCCTACTAGTGCAATAGTAAGACTCCTTAATGTACATGTTAGTGTAATGAACCCTAAAAATTGAACATAAGTTCCTTTGATTAGAGAATTTGTTCCCATAAATTTGGATAAAGTTTAAGACTACTTTAATGTAGAATTAACTTACGTCATTTTTCATGATAATAAATAATTATGTAGGAAAAAATCCTAAAATTTAAGTAAATAAAGGAATCTAGGACTCTGCTGATTTTTCGTTTTCAACATCTTCAGGTGAGACTCAACACTTTTGTTGTCGACACTTTTGGGTGAGACTTAACACTCAAGCTTTTTACATCTTTTGGGTGGACTCAACACTTCACTTGTCAACACCTCTGGGTGGGCCACATTAAGTTTTACCTATAAAATCATATGTAGGGACTCGGTCTTGTATTCATCAATGACATATGATGAGGACACAACAACTCATGTCTTGAAGTGGCTCACATCATCCAAAGAAGACCAAACTATTTTTCATGTGCACAGTGTTGTGTATCAAATTTGATCAATTCCACATGTACATGTCCATGTATATAATTCATGTAATGATTAAATAATAAGAACATGCAGCCTAAAATCTAATAATTGAGTCATGGTCAGTGATATTTCATGAACTTGGTGTTTATAGTGAAATTGTTATTTTAAGAATGATAAATGATGACATATTAGGCATGTTATCTTTAAGAACCTTTAATTCTTTTGGTAAATTTAATTATTTTATTTATTTGACAAGGTAAATGAGGAAATCTTCCTATATATGGTAGAAGTGTGAAACTTATAATGCCTTTAGAATCTTGAGGTAATTTTATGAAAAGTTGAATCGTGATGGTTATTATGGGAATTACTTGAGGAAAATAAGAATCATGTTTTGTACATGTTATTTGACAAGGTAAATGAGGTAATCTTCCTATATATGATAGCAGTCAGAAACTTATAATGCCTTTGGAATCTTGAGGAAATTTTGTGACAAGTTGAATCGTGATGGTTTGTAATGACCACATTTGTGCTTACTTGGTAAACTAGGGTTTACCTGAATGATTACATGCTTGATTAGATTGAACATCATTTATGTCACAACAACTTGGAAATGGTGGATCACATTTTCTTGAAATGTTATTTCTCACTCAGCATAATTTCACACTTTTTCAGTAATTTTTAGCTTGATCTCTCATCAACTAACTTTCCTTTAGACCTATCACCAAACAGACCATTCACATCCTTTAGTGGTGATGATCTCTTAGTCACCATTAATTGGAACATTTGGATTGAAAGAAATAATATATACTTTAACAACATGTCAAGAGTGAGGCATATCATCATCTCTCAAATATGTACAAATCTTCATATTCTCACCATGTGCAGGAATGCATGATCAGGAGATGACTGAGGAATTAGATGAAGGTGAATAGGAGTCCCATTTTGTTTGTGATTTGAAGGCTATGGTGGATGATGAGACTGGCATCATTCTGCTACAACAATAGATGCACCTTTTGCTTAAGTTGGCATTGATCATCTGGAACTGATCAACTTTTTGTTATTTTCCATCTATTTCTGCATGCTACCTTCTCAAAGAGGCATGTTTTGGGGTGTCTCCCCCATGAACTTTTGCTTTCTGTTACATTTCATGCTCCCTTTTATTATATAATCTATGTCAGGTTTCAGTGATGTTCACTAGAACATTATGCCATGTAACTATCGGCAAAGAAGGTGTTTGCTTGCTCTGCCCTCTATAAATACAATGAACTTTTAAAAAAAAGATTGAACATCGTTTAGACTTGATTAATGATAGTAGATTAATTATGATGTTTCAAACCAAAGAAGAAACTCTAAATATGATTTTAGTATGAAGAATTAGGGTTTGAGAAATGTAAACCCTAATCGGCAAAAATTAGGGCTTTAATAGTACATGAATATAGACTTTGATCAGTAAGCAGTGTGGTAAATGATTTTTCATATTTTCTAAAAAAAAATTATCTAATTGAATTTTGGATATAATATGTATAACTCAGTCTTGCATTTCAGTGAAAAGTTTCAGAATTTTTGGATGTTCTTTGAAAGTCATTCTCAGTCAAGATATACTTCAACCGACCATGCTGATAGAATGTTGTTTAGTAGTATATTGTTTGATTTTTATTTATTTATTGGTAACTCTAAATGATCTGAAATTATAACTTAAGATCTAAAACTATACCATAAATAACATGTAAATATTTTATAATTTTTGGATGCATTTAGACCTTATCAATAGATGAATTACATTAATTGACATTTCTATAGAATTTTGGATAGCAGTGCACTATTCGATTTTTAATTATTTAATGAGAACATTTAATGATCTAAAATTTTAACTGAAATTCAATAACTCAATTATACACAGAATTGTAAATTATAATAATTTTTGGAGAAGGTTTCATCTCTGATATATACGAATTACAGAAACCATTTAATGACAGAAAAATCTGCTAAAATAAGAAAAAGTTTAGTGAGGGGTCAAAGTGCAATTGACCCAAGCAGCTCAATTACTCTATATGATCAACCTAACACACAAGGATCTCTCATAATTCTTGGTTCAATATAGATAAATGAAATCCTAGAGAGAGAGGGAGAGTTAGGGTTTGAGAGGAGAAAATGATGGAGATGATGACCTAGGGTTTTGCGGTTTGAAGAATGATGGAATGATGTATATTTAGCATCTTTGCATAGACATTAATGGTGAATCTTCTCTCACATGTAAATATTATGTCTCTCCTATTATTGTTTCCAAAATGGTATCAAAACTTTCCATTTTCTCACTCTTTCTTCATAATTCCTCATTTCTAGGGTTTCTGAGTTGAAAGGAAGAAGAATCAGGTGAATTGCTAGGGATTTGATATGGATTCGAGTTTTTTAGATATGTGATATGTTTTTCAGGTGTTTTCACACCTTAGGGTGAGTGGGAACTTCCTTTAAACAATATATTGCACGAAAATTGGTTAAATCATCCATAATCATTAATTGCTTAGTATGCGACTACAAACCCTGAATTGTGTGTTTGAACTAAATTGTTGCAAAATGATATGAAATGGATTCTTCCTCTATTTGGATGAATTTCATATGATAAAATCATATTAAAAATGTATACAATACATCCTAATGAGAATTCCCTAAGTATTCGTAGAGGTTATAAGAGTAAACTGAAATATAGGGAATTTGTCTATGACTGAAATTGCTGTATAATTAAATAGAGAAATATGTTTATCTGGATTCCCTTGGTTATAAATGATTGTTTATCAAAATTCATAGTACATATATGTCATATACTATCTTGGATTTCATTTAAGGTGAATAGTGTTTGTTTGATATCTCAGTAAAGAGGGTGAAACCCTAGATGCGAGGAAAGTTGGATATTTGAGAATAGATATCGTGAAATCCATTTGAACGGATTTTCTTGACATAATAGACTTTATTTATTCAATGTTATTATTTATGCATGATATCCCAGTGAATGGCATGGAAACCTGAATTCAACTCAGTTCTAAGGTTTCATACATATATTGATTTTATATGATTTGTTGATAGTAGTCTTTATTCAGTGAATGCTTATGTCGCATGATATCTTTATGGGAGCCATGGGAATAAGTTGTTGCCTAGTGAGAGGTGAAAATATGTGTGATGGCCTTGTGAGCCATGAGAATAGTTGTACAACCAGTGAAATGAATACCTTGGTCTAAGGACCTAGAGGTAATGGTTACCTGTTACGGAGGTAACAATGCTATGTGATGATCTAAGGGTTTGAATACCCAGAGCCAGTAATTATGATAATTATGTGAAGGGACGAGAATTCCCAGTAATGTGATAAGGGATTGAGATCCCAAGTATCATGTGTTGTACAGATTTGAAAAGTACGTGATAGATGTATTACACCTTTCTTTGTAGCATTTGTTGTGGTTAAATGAAACCCTAAGGGTAGGGTTTTCAATGAATCAATTATTGTGATATCAATGTTCTAAGTTATTATTAATAATTCTTGTCATGATAAGTAATTAACTCTTAATTGTGTTATGAGATGCATAACTCAAGATTTGGGTTGATATGCATGTTCTATGAGAAATTACAGATAAGTTGCAAATGTTATTGATGATTACTCATATGTCAAGTAATTAACTCTTGTCGGTGTAATAATATGATAAATTGCACAATTCTAGTGTGTATGTGCCAAGTGGACATGTAATCTCACACCCCGATCTCACAATTACCATTAATCATGAGATTAGGGCATAAATTGAGGATTTAACATAATACAAAGATCACCCTAAACTTTTTCTTTTTTTTCAAACTCTTTGATTTCTCGCATTAAACCACATAAACTAACTTTACAAGGGAATCTAAACATTGATTTCTCTAATCTGATTTTATCAGTAAGAATGCATGTATGAACATTCATTATGTTTCTCATACTTTTAAACACATAAGACTTGATGATTCACATATATTGCTAATAGAGGAATAATGTTATACATCATCATTTACAACTCTCTCTTATTTATTTACAAGGACCTAGAGTGACAAGGACCGACTGGACCTAACTATACTCAGACTTAACTCTTGTGGCAGATCTACTCTGATGCAATGACCTTCTTCAAGTCCATGTGATATCCCTAAAAATTGTGAGTAGAGGGGTGAGCCTACTCGCTCAGTGAATGAGTACTTCAATGATACAGTCTAAAGCACTGATATAATTACATATATACTTTTGAGAAACTGATATCAATTATAACAGCAGTAAGCTTTAAAGTGATTTTTTTTTTGTCGGCAAAAAAACATGTTACTAAAAAACCAAAACTTTAGGTACAAATGTGCCTCATAAAGAAACTATATCCATGTGTTTCCACGCAGGGAAACCCCATCAGATCAGAACAAAAAAGAGACCCCTGATATCCAAAACCCTACAGCAGAACAAAAGACTAACACAGAAGACAATCTAAGTAGATAAGAGTGGAGGCACACCGAAACTTTAAGTCCACCCACAAATATTTCTGTGCGACCCACCCCCCTTATCCACATCAAACTATTCACCTTATTAGAAATTGGGACAGCTATAAGAGGCTGTAGATAACAGGGAAAACACAGGAAACATAAGAGAAGTGCTCGATCTGCCACTTCAAAACACTCTCCCTGAAGGGGGCACAATCTGCCACATCAAGCTTTACTCCATCTCACAACAGCAGATCAGAACAACCAATCGAACATAGAAGACCAAGTAAGCCCACTTAAACAGCTGCACCCAGTCATCTATCTAACAGGAATACTTACACTCAAAGCACCCACAAATTTGTATTCCGGGAAAGAAAGACAATCAGCCACAGAAATCTAAGAGAGCCAGAACGTGATCAACTGAATCAAAAAGGTCCTCTGCTTAGCAGCCTGCTTAAGAAACACAGAAAAGAAACCATTAGAGCTCCTACATAGACACAGAAAGGCCTAGCATGGGAATCTCTTCATCACCAACTCTCTTATGCTTTTTCTTCTTCTTCTTCTTATTTGGCCTTGGCTCTTTGTTTCCACTGAAATCATCCATTAATTCCTGATCAAAGTCAACGGAACTAACCGAGGACCCATCTTCGGAGTTGCACAAAAGCCTTTGATGGTATTCCAGAGAAATTCCAGTATCATGTACGAGATGCTTCAAACAGGGAGGGGTAGCAGCTAGTTTGGGAGGAGAAATCTCCCACTCCAGGTTCAGAGCACCTGCAGCCACTGTTGGGGGGCAACACCTCATATCAGGTTCCGCCTCGACTCTGTACGGAGCAACATTCGCCCTTTGTTCTGCATCTAGAATTGCTCCAAAAGCTTCATCACAGTAGGGTCCTTTCTCCTCGGCAAAATGTCGAGTACCTTCACGCCCTTTATTCTTCCCAGTCCTTAGCTGCAGCTGACTTTGCAACGGTTTGCAACCTTTGGCCTTGGGGCAGGAGGGGAGGCGGTGTCCAAACTGCAAGCAGCCTGAACAGACTTTGGGTCTCGCCAAGTAGTCGACCTTCAAGCACCTGGGCTTTCCATCAACGATGACCTTCACTATCTTCGGGAAACCAGAGCCAGCAGAGAGCTCCACGCACGTCGTGGCTTCGTTCAGGAAATGAACGGATAGACGTGAGTCTTCAATGTCGAGGGGCTTCCCAAGGATGCTGGCGACGCCACTGATCCTTCTCCAAGTCCAGTGCACACCTAGATTCTCGAGTTTGACCCACACAGGAAGATTCGGAAATGAGAGCGGCTGAAGGGGGGAACCTGGTTCCCATGCCTGGATGACAATTAGTGAACCATCCATAATCCACAACGCCTCAATCAAGATCCTTCCCCTTTCCTTTGCCGTGGGAAGCTTCACGATGAACCCCTCAGCTTCCTCCACAGTGATGTCGACAGCATCACTTGGCCTCCACTGACGACGAATCCAACCTTGAAGCTGGCTTCAGAACGATTTCCTCCCCATAAACTTTATGGAGACATACTCTAGCCACGTTGGACGAGGTTCATCTCTGCTCGAGATAGAGAAGCTCTTCACCCCATCAATGATGACTGAATCGATGAAGTTGATAGGGGATATCACCTCGCATGGTAGTCCTGACCTACTGGCTGAGAGCCAGTCGCTCACCTTAACGCTTGCGGAGGAGTCCCCATTTTCATCAGGCGGTCGAATGGAGGAGGTAGGCAGATCAGCAGGCTTCATTGAGGAGGATGACACCTTTGAGTGGCCTCCAATTTGGATGACTGGATCCTCGCTCCCTCAGCCATGCTTGAGCTATCAGGAGGAGCCGAATCAGGCCCTTGGGATGGAGTCCTTACCCCATTGTTGGAGCCGCCCCTAGGGTTTCCCCCCTTCTGTGACCACGCCCGCCCCTTCCACCGTTCCGCCCCATTATCTGTTAGACGTACTTTTTTAAAGAGATTGATCATTGACAATCATAAATATGGCAGGATACTCTAGATATCAACAAGAGCAAACCAATATATGAGCATGCTTGATAAATTTCAAAGAGAACTAATAATTCAGAAACATACAAAGATAATTGCTGGAAAATTGTACTCGAATCTTTCTTAGCCTTTCTTACTTATAAGAAACTCTTTAAAACTTATATTATCATATTTTAGTCTATGCCCTGATCATATGCAGTGTACTCTACATATGAAGACTCGTAGCGAACTACGATCTCACTATACAAGAATTAGCTTAAAACCTAGGAAGCTAATCCTAGAACTTAATCTGAGTCTTCTTGACTCAAACTGTCATGCCTGACTAAGGCGGATAAACAACTGGCCTTTAACTAGACCTCTCCTTCTAGGCTGAGTACACAGGCGGAGGGTCTGAGACGCTCTATGTGCCTCATCTTGGTACGCTCTGTGGGTACCTCTGGGTTACCACCGGGATCTCCGGTTCATATTGGGTAACCTATCTTCTCTTAGGAGACTTCCTCAAGGGCTTCATCACCCTGCATGCTCTCTGATTGTGATCTGATCCCCGTATATTGGTTGCTGCCAGGGTGGATTGTTTCCTCCCTACAGTGCAAACATCCGTAGGGAATCTACGGTGTTCAGGGCACCTATGCTTATTATTTTATTATTCTTGGAAATCTCTTTCTACATTGTACCTTTATCTTACTTATACTTGACTCTGATATCTCTATAGTATTTCTTATATTTAATTGAAGTTTATAATACAACATGTACATCATTCTAAACTTGGTAGAACAGTATATTTAAAACAATGTAATTTACTGAGAAATCAACATACTAAAAATGCAGGAAGACTAAAGTTCTTAAATAAACTGAATACATGTCAACTTGGCACATATACACTAGAATCGTGCAATTTATCATCTTATTACACTGATAAGAGTTAATTACTTGACATATGAGTAGTCGTCAATAGCACCTGGAACTTATCTGTAATTTCTCAAAGAACGTGCATATCAACCCAAATCTTGAGTTGTGCATCTCATAACTCAATTAAGAGTTAGTTACTTATCATGACAAGAATTATTAATAATAACTGAGAACATTGATATCACAATACTTGATTCATTAAACACCCTACCCTTATGGTTTCATTTAATCACAACAAATGCTACAAAGAAAGGTGTAATAAATCTATCACGTACTTTTCAAATCTTTACAACACATGATACCTGGGATCTCAATCCCTTATCACATTATTGGGAATTCTCATCCCTTCACATCATTATCATAATTACTGGATCTGGGTATTCAAACCCTTAGATCATCACATAGCATTGTTACCTCTATAACAAGTAACCATTACCTCTAGGTCCTTAGACCAAGGTATTCATTTCACTGGTTGTACAAGTATTCTCATGGCTCACAAGGCAATCACACATCTTGTCACCTCTCACTAGGCAAAAACTTATTTCCATGGCTCCCATAAAGATTTCATGCGACATAAACATTCATTGAATAAAGACTACTATCAACAAATTATATAAAATCAATATATGTATGAAACCTTAGAACTGAGATGAATTTGGGTTTCCATGCCATTCACTAGGATATCATGCATCAATAGTAACATTGAATAAATAATGTCTATCATGTCAAGAAAATCCCTTCAAATGGATTTCACGATAACTATTCGCAGATATCCAAATTTCCTCGCATCTAGGGTTTCACCCTCTTCATTGAGATACCAAACAAACACTACTCGCTATAAATGAAATCCAAGATAGTATCTGACATATATGTACTATGGATTTCTAATAAACAATCATTCATAACCAAGGGAATTCAGATTAACAAATTTCTTTATTTAATTATACAATAAATTTTAGTCATAGACAAATTCCCTATATTTCAGTTTACTCTTATAACCTCTGTGAATACTTAGGAAATTCTCATTATGATGTATTGTATACATTTCTAATATGATTTAATCATCTGAAATTCATCCAAATAGAGGAAGAATTTGTTTCATATCATTTTGCAACAACTTAGATCAAACACACAATTCAGGGTTTGTAGTCACATACTAAGCAATTAAAGATTATGGATGATTTAACCAATTTTCGTGCAAGAAACTATTTAAAGGAAGTTCCCGCTCACCCTAAGGTGTGAAAACACCTTAAATGCAGCTCATCCCTAAAAATCTCGATCTCATATCAAATCCCTAGCAATTCACCCGATTCTTCTTCCTTTCAACTCGGAAACCCTAAAAATGAGGGATTATGAAGAAAGAATGAGAAAAGGGGAAGTTTTGACACCATTTCAGATCAAATCAGAGGAGGGGTGGAATCTTGACATGTGAGAGAATATCCACCATTTAAGTCTATGCAAAGAATCTAAACTTCTATGATTTCATCATTCCTCAGACCGCAAAACCCTAGGTCAGAATCTCCATCACTCTCTCCTCTCAAACCCTAACTCTCCCTCTCTCTCTAGGATTTCATTTCTCTGGATGGAATCATGAATTATGAGATTTCCTTGTGTGTTAGGTTGACTATATAGAGCAATTGAGGTGCTTGGGTCAATTTCACATTGACCCTCACTATACTTTCTCCTATTTCAGCTAAATTTTTTGTCATAGAAATATTACTGTAATTCATCTACTGATATGGTCTAAACACATCCAAAAATTACGAAAATTTTACTTATTGTTTATGACTGAGTTACAGATATCCAATTAAAATTTCAGATCATTTAGATTTACCAATAAATAAACAAAAATAAAACACTACACTTTTTAAAAGCACTCTGTCAGCATTTAGGTCGAAGTATAGTTTGACCAAGAACCACATTCAAATAACACGAACATATTCTAAAAATTTTCTCCAATATGCAAGATTGAGTTATCCATATCATATCCAAAATTCAATTAAATAAAAAATTTGTAGAAAATATGAAAAATCATTTACCACACCGCTATCCTATCAAAATCCATAATCATGTACTATCAAAACCCTAATTTTTTTCCGATTAGGGTTTACATTTCTCAAACCCTAATTATTCAAACTAAAATCATAGTTAGAGTTTCTTCTTAGGTTTGAAACATCACAATTGATCTACTATCATTAATCAAGTCTAAATTGTGTTCAATCTAATCAAGCATGTAATCATTCAGGTAAACCCTAGTTTACTAATTAAGCACAAATGTGGTCATTACAATTCTCACCCCCTTAAAAAGTTTCATCCCCGAAACATAAATACGCAAAAAAATTATATTCAAAGTTTATTTTAAGCTTCTGAAATCTTACATGTCATTACATTCTTGTATTTTATACTTGAATGTAGTTTTCAACGTTAAGTCCTTTCTTTCTTTTCTAATCACAACATCTTTAAAATAGTTCACAATGACAACAAACAAATTCACTATGCCACAATCAATCATAGCAGAGAGAGAGAGAGAGAAACAACCATCGGGTTATAGCATACTAGGGTTTCAACAACAACAACAAAGTACTCCATGATTGTATTAGTCATGCAAGACCTATTCATACCCAATTACCATCACTTAGTTATATTAAATCTAGGTATAACAAGCTATACCTCATTAGGGTTACATATCAATATAATATGGTTATCATCCCTTCTATTCATATGAGTGAATAGGTAAGACTACCTTATTCAGGGTAACCCTCCATTTGTTTTATCATCATTTGACCCATACCACCATACCACAATTGTACAATACTAAGATGGATTACTGGTATTTATGACTACAACTATCAGACACCTTTAATTAACATATTTCTTGCACATGTACACTGAAATCATACATAGAACCAATTTACATCCCTTAATATACCTTCAACAAATTATACTTCAAAAGACAAATTCACATATTACTAAAAGCCATTGTTTTCTCTTATCTCTCTCCTCATTCACTACTACTTACTTTTTGCTACTTATACTTCTCATTTTAATCATGTAGATTAAACATTCCTAAAATTGAAACATATAAGGTACAAATAGATTATTCATCATTCTTTCTATCACTATAAGAATTTATCTCATATCTCACTTCACTCATATTGTATTTCTCCTTTTGTTCAAAACACACTTGTTACATTTCAAATTTATATCTTACTCTTTACTCTGAATCATTTCCATATTTTTTATCTACCTTTCATATTAGCTATCTTTAAACCCTATATTACTATCAGTGCTAGTTTACTTCTCATAATGAAAATCACATGATCTTGTTTTATAGAGATGCTAGTATTCAAGGTCAAATCACTAGTGACATCCCTTGAAATACTACAACTCTAAACATTCTAGGGCTTTGTCCTTATCAGTAGCATGATGTTATTGTTATGTGAATTTGCTCCCTTGATTTGAAATTCACACTTTGGATCTCACAAGTTTTACTAAAGTCTTCTTTATCTTATCGATTGAATTTCCTTTCTCACATTTGTGCTTAATTGGTAAACTAGGGTTTACCTGAATGATTACATGCTTGATTAGATTGAACATCATTTAGACTTGATTAATGATAGTAGATCAATTGTGATGTTTCAAACCTAAGAAGAAACTTTAACTATTATTTTAGTTTGAAGAATGAGGGTTTGATAAATGTAAACCCTAATCGGCAAATATTAGGGTTTTGATAGTACATGAATATGAAATTTGATCAGGATAGCAATGTGGTAAATGATTTTTAATATTTTCTAATTTTTTTTATTTAATTTAATTTTTGATATAATATGTATAACTCAATCGTGCATTTCAGAGAAAAAATTCAGAATTTTTGGATGTTCTTTGAAAGTCATTCTCGGTTGAGATATACTTCAACCGACCATGCTTACAGAATGTTATTCAACAGTATATTGTTTGATTTTTACTTATTTATTGGTAACTCCAAATGATCTAAAATTTTAAATGGAGAACTAAAACTCAATCATAAACAACATGTAAAATTTTCATAATTTTCATAAGTGTTTAGACCTTATCAGTAGATGAATTACAGTAACTGGCATTTCTACAGAATTATGGATAGCAGTGCACTATTCGATTTTTAATTATTGAATGGGAGCTTGGAATGATCTCAAATTTTAACTGAAGCTTAGTCACTCAATTATAAACAACATGCTAAATTATTATTATTGTTGGAAAAGGTTTGATCTCTGAAATACATGAATTACAGAAACCTTTTTATTACAGAAACCTTTTATGACAAAAAAATCTACAAAAACAAGAAAAAGTTTAGTGAGGGGTCAAAGTGCAATTGACCCAAGCAGCTCAATTTCTCTATATGACCAATCTAAAATACAAGTATATTTCATAATTCGTGGTTCAATCTATAGAAATGAAATCCTAGAGAGAGAGGGAGAGTTAGGGTTTGAGAGGAGAAAATGATGGAGATGCTGACCTAGGGTTTTGCGGTCTGAGGAATGATGAAATCATGTAAGTTTAGCTTCTTTGCATAGACTTTAATGGTGAATCTTCTCTCACATGTCAAGATTCCATCCCTCCTCTGATTTGATCAAAAATGGTATCAAAACTATCCCTTTTCTCACTCTTTCTTCATAATTCCTCATTTCTAGGGTTTCCAAGTTGAAAGGAAGAAGAATCGGGTGAATTGCTAGGGATTTGATATGGATTCGAGATGTTCAGATATGGGATATGTTTTAAAGGTGTTTTCACACCTTAGGGTGAGTGGGAACTTCATTTAAATAGTATATTGCACGAAAATTTATTAAATCATTTATAATCTTTAATTGCTTAGTATGCGACTACAAATCCTGAATTGTGTGTTTGAACTAAGTTGTTGCCAAATTATATGAAACAGATTCTTCCTTTGTTTGGATGAATTTCATATGATAAAATCATATTGGAAATGTATACAATACATCCTAATGAGAATTTCCTAAGTATTCACAGAGGTTATAAGAGTAAATTGAAATATAGGGAATTTGTCTATGACTGAAATTGTTGTATAATTAAATAGAGAAATTTGTTTATCTGAATTCCCTTGGTTATGAATGATTGTTTATCTGAATTCATACCACATATATGTCATATACTATCTTGGATTTCATTTAAGGTGAATAGAGTTTGTTTGATATCTCAGTAAAGAGAGTGAAACCCTAGATGTGAGGAAAGTTGGATATTTGAGAATAGATATCGTGAAATCCATTTGAATGGATTTTCTTGACATAATAGACTTTATTTATTCAATGTTATTATTGATGCATGATATCCCAATGAATGGCATGGAAATCCAAATTCAGCTCAGTTCCAAGGTTTCATACATATATTGATTTTATATGATTTGTTGATAGTAGTCATTATTCAGTGAATGTTTATGTCACATCAAATCTTTATGGGAGCCATGGGAATAAGTTGTTGCCTAGTGAGAGGTGACAAGATGTGTGACGGACTTGTGATCCATGAGAATACCTGTACAACCAGTGAAATGAATACCCTAGTCTAAGGACCTAGAGGTAATGGTTACCTGTTACAGAGGTAAAAATGCTATGTGATGATCTAAGGGTTTGAATACCCAGATCCAGTAATTATGATAATTATGTGAAGGGATGAGAATTCCCAGTAATGCAATAAGGGATTGAGATCCCAGGTATCATGTGTTGTAAAGATTTTAAAAGTACGTGATAGATGTATTACACCTTTCTTTGTAGCATTTGTTGTGATTAAATGAAACCCTAAGGGTAGGGTGTTCAATGAATGAAGTATTATGATATTAATGTTCTCAGTTATTATTATTAATTCTTGTCATGATAAGTAATTAACTCTTAATTACGTTATGAGACACACAACTCAATATTTGGGTTGATATGCACGTTCTTTGAGAAATTATAGATAAGTTGTAGGTACTATTGACGATTACTCATATGTCAAGTAATCAACTCTTATCAGTGTAATAAGATGATAAATTCTACAATTCTAGTGTGTATGTGCCAAGTGGACATGTAATCTATTTATTTAAGAATTTTAGTCTTCCTGCATGTATAGTATGTTGATTACTCAGTATATTACAGTGTTTTGCATATACTGCTTTGCCAAGTTTTGAATGATATACATGTTGTATTATAACTTCAAATAAGTAGATGCGACACCATAGAGATACCAGAGTCAAGTATAAGTAAGAGAAGGGTACAATGTAGAAAGAGCTTTCTAGGAATAATAAAATAATAAACTTAGGAGCCCTGAACACTGTAGAACCCCTATGTGAGGTCTGTGCCTCAGGGGTGAAATGACCTAACACTGGCAGTGTCTAGTATACGAGGGTCAGAACGTACTATCAGGTGGTACGGGGGACGAAGCCCTAGTGGAAGTCTCCTTAAATTATAGTTTGCAGTGTCCAACATCAACCAGAAGTCCTAGTGGTACTAGAGTACAGAAAAGCCAAGAGGTGGCTTGACTCTCCGCCTATGTGCTCAGGTTAGAGGAGGAGTCCAGTTTAGGCCAGAGAGCCATTTCCCTGTTGCAGACTAGGAGAGTAGTCAGATTTAGCATTTCTCGGGTGTGTCCGCTAAGTCTTATACAATGTGATTGTAGTGCACTACGAGTCTTTATATGTAGAGTATACTACATATGATCAGGGCATAATAAAATTAATGAGAGGTCAAACAAGTTTGTACAGTTATTCAATTACTTTGTATGTTTCTGAATTATTAGTTCTCTTTATGATCAATCAAGCATTTCATATATTGATTCACTCTTATAGATATTTAGAGTATCCTGCCATAGTTATGATAGTCAATTATTAGACTCTTTAAAGCTTACTTCTATTATAACTGATATCAATTGCTCAAAAGTATATCTATAATTATATCATTGCTTTAGAGTATATCTTTGAAGTACTCATTCACTGAGCGAGTAGGCTCACCCCTCTACTCACATTTTTTAGGAAAATCACATGGACTTGAAGAAGATATCATTGAATCAGAGTAGATCTACCACAAGAATTAAGTCTGAGTATAGTTAAGTTCAGTCAGTGCCTGTCACTCTAGGTCCTTGTATAGATGTGAAAGAGTTGTAAATGATGTTTGTATCTTTGTTTCCTTAATAAGAGATAATGCATTTGATTATCATGTTGTATGTACATGGAAGTGTGAGAAACAGAATGAATGTATGGATGTGTATCATTAATGTTGAGATCATATTAGAGTAATCAAGGTTTAATTCTCTTATAAAGTTTGTTTATGTGATTCAATGCGAGAAAACAAAGAGTTTGAAAAAGAAAAAAAATTAATGGTGATCTTTATATTACGATAAATCCTCAATTTTATGCCCTAATCTCATGATTAATGGTAATTGTGAGATCGTGGTGTAACATGGTTATTATGGGAAATACTCAAGGACAAGAAGAATCATATTTTTGTCCATGTTTAAGTTTGTCATGCAATTAAAAGAGGAATGCTAGAGGTATATAAATGGCTTCTAATGTACATGGTCAATGTTTTTACATGTAGTGGTACTAGATATGTGTTACTATGGAACAATGGTCTAGAACCACAATAATATTAGGTAAAAGATGAGTGATATGAGATATAGCCTAGAAAAAAAAAACAATAATTTAGGTTTCATAAAGTATTCCTATGGATAAGAATGATTTATGGTAGAAAAATGACTATAAGTACATTTCGTTTCCTGGTCTAGACCGCCATGCAAATGAGAAGAAAATTATTAGGAGTAATGTTAAGAAAGTAATTTTTGTATTAGTGACTCCTTAAGGTAAATGATCTAATTGTTCAATGACAACTTGGGTGTAATGAGCCCTTGGGAGAAATGAGCACTTGAGCAATGGTTACATGGAGAAGTCACGTTTGTTAAATCATTAATTTCAAGGAATAACATGATTCTAATACCTATAGTTTTTTGTAAAACTTGAGCTCAAAATCCTTATGAGGAAAGATCAAATAGGGTTTTAACACATGTTAGGAGAATTGATAATCCATAATCAGATAGTCAATCGTTCTTACTTCCTAGGAATGTAATTAGTACGAAGAGATTCTAACCACATTGAGAAATCATTTTTTACCTAAGTCATTGTATATTATTTGATTAAAAGAGAGTGATTAGGGAATGAATTTTGTATAGGAGTTCACAAAGAAAAGATGGTTATAAGTAACAATACTAATATGATGTTTCTCATGGAAAGTACAAATACTAATGTTTAAAATGAAAATCAAATTATTTACTCATGATATTATAAAGTTGTAAGATTATGGATGGTTTCATTAAATATCTCAGTTTATAGTTCAGTGCAATTGATAATGGTCTATTTATGACGAGACACATGGTAAAATGTAGACCTTTCCCTACATCCTTAGTATGTGTGAAATGTCTAGTTGTGTTAATTAATATACTATGATTCATAATTTCTTTTTCATATTTTAATTCATGATGAGAGATACATGTTTAAATTTATAATGCAACATAATGAATCTATGTTCTTGGTCTATGAGAATTATGTGAGTTATGGGTCAAAGTTATGAACTTGAGTGTAAATAAGAAATACTAGAATAACCCTATTGTGGAGAGCTTTGTTAACTATGTGATTAGTTCAATAAAATTAGGGAATAAAGTTTCAATAAGGTGAGTAGAAGTCTAACATCTTGTCTTTAGTTGCTTATAATTATTTTAAATATCAAAGATAATTAAAACCCCAGACAAGGTACATTCAAGAAATTCATTAGATAAATATATTTATTTTTGAATTCTTCATGGCTATTGGGTACATGGAAATTAGTGGAAAGAGTTCAAAGTTACATTTTATGATAAATGATGCTTCAATAGAAATTTTGGCAAAGAAATGATTTCCCTTTGAATCATTAGTAGTTTTGGAATTTCAATACATTAGTAAAGAAATTAATCTTTTTGGTTGTACAATTGAAAATCCAAGTACCTGATAATGATCTACATACTTTAATTTACCCTTGGCTAAATTTTGGAATCATTTTGGGCTAGTTAGAATTGACAAATCAATTTGACAATATACTAGTAATTTTTTGGAAGTTATAACCATTAAAGTTGAATTATCATATCATGAATAGTTAATAATATAGTCACTCTACAATCTTTGGCATGGCTTGTTTCATGTATAACCAGTTGCTCTCTAGATGGGAATCCAATAAATCCCACATCAATCCCTACCTCTACTCATTATAGAGAAGATAGAGGTAGCCAGGTAGTGACTCTCCTATAACAAACAACACCATGATCGGGGAGTTTAACACCTTTCATTATATTTAGTAGTTCTAGCCCCACTAAATCTTCTCATTGAACCCTACATCTCAAGTATCTATGGTGAGATTAGGAAAAATCCTTATCCCTGCATATCCACCATAGTGTTTAGGGGAAGGACAAAGTAAATAGGAGATAGAAATGATGAATAAGGGTCACGAGAGAGGGAAACCACTCTAGAATCTACTGAACCATGGTAAGTTTTATTTTTAGGTCTGTGAGGAGTGAGATTTTGATTGAAATAGTTAGTTTTGTAATGGTTAAAACATGGATTCAAGACGGTATATCTACACACCCTCACACAATACAAAGGCCACATTTTGGTTCCATTATGTGTCTCTATGGTTGTGGTAGTCTTATTTTTTGTTGAAGTGATTTATAAGATTCCCCCATGCTTTCCTATAATAGACAATCTTAGAGGCAAGATCACCTGAGAAAGATCTCAAGGTTACCTCATGGAATACGGTCTATCTGAGGAGATGCATGGAGTTTTTATAAACCTCATTCGATGATCATGTAGAGTGTTGGAAACCTTGTTCCTGTGGTGGATCTCATAGGATCTTCTGATAATGATGTCTCTCATATGGATGCTACTCTATGCATAGAAAGTGACTAGAGTGGTCACAAATCTCCTAGACCCTTCATGGATTAGATCCTCTCTAGAAGCCTATCTGGCATACCACTGGAAATATTTGCACAGGCCATCAAATAAAAAAATATGACAAATATTCATAAAACAATGTCATTCATTTTTCTAATTTCTAGAAAATAGTCAGACCTTAGAAAATTCATACATGTTACATCCATGGTTAGAAAAAACAAATAATATATATATTTATTAAAAACTATTATTTGATATAATATGGATTTATATGTAGGTCAAGATTCTAGCAATAATCAAAGTTTTTGTTAGATGCATGTAACTTATTATTTTAATAATGGAATTATGATTGTATATAACTTTATAAATTATTATTATTATGATCATCACTTAACATAAAAAACAATATAAGAATTCATAAAAATGAACATGAACAAATTCCTGCAATCAGTAAATTTTTTCTCTAGTAAAAATTCATAGTCATAACAAATCTTGAGTTACATCTTCATGATTGTTATAATCCTAGTATGGTATAGGAAACCGTAGATCGACCTAGGATGTAGGAGTTTTGGGTTTAAATGGTTTCCCAAAATGTTCATGAACTTTTCATGAATTAGGAGTTGGACTTGAGGATTCAAAAACCAATTTAAGTTGTTGTGGTAGGATTCGACAATAGGTCTGAGTCAATGATTCGAAAACTTCCTTTCCTGAATCTTGATTCAGGTATAAATTTAAGGTAAGTGGTCCATGTCGTGGGTTTTATTATAATACATCATGAGTTTTTCCTCATGATTAATTCTTAAGTATTTAAATGCACAAGTTATCATGTGATACATATATAATGTAAGAGATAATTTTATCCTGCACATCATGTTAAGAGCTATAAAGAATGTTTAAATGTGTAGGATCAGGTTAGTTACAATTGATTCATGATTGAGATCTGCTAAGAGATATGGGTGTAAGCCCTTAGTGAAATTAAGATAAAAATATTTAGAAATATTGTAGAACTCAAGCCCTATTTTAGGAACATTATGGAATGTCAGTGCGTAAAGAGCCCCATTCATTTAGTTTTAGGGTTATTTAACCCCATTCCTACACACCTTGTGTGTTAGTAAGATCAGATCAGGTTCATGTACAAGATGTCCTTGTTTTTCATTAATTAATTTATATATGAATACACAAAGACGTTACAATTCTCATGTTCATTGTGTTTTTAGTTTTAAGCAAAATCTTCAATTTACATTCTGATTATTGTAAAACCCAACCTCTTACAATGGTTTGTAGAATGCATTACTATGTGCTGATGGAAATAGAGTGTCAACATCATGGGATATATCTCAATAGGTTGATGGCATAAAAGCTCATGACCTTGTGCGGATACATCTATATGAGCCAAGGAGATTTATCTAGATTTCCATTTCATCATGTAGTAAGTTGTTTTTGTTGTATTTTTGAAGAAAAGAATGTGTATGAGAAACAAAATAAGATATATCATGTGTAAAATTATTAAATAATTGCAATAAAATATATGTTTTTTATAATTATCTCATGAAATATTAATGATCCATTCTTCTTTGTTGTTATATATTGTTCGAACTTTGGGGGTTGCTAAAAAAGTGGTATCAAATTACTATATATGGCCATAAAGAAAGAATCTAACATTCTTATAAGGTTCACCTCTCAGATAAATCCTAATACTAATGCAAGTTAGGTCAATGATCAATGGTGATGTTCTCACCAAGATAGATGTGTATGTCACTATAATTCTAAGATTTGAGATAATATGAGTGTTTGAATATATTGGATATCCAAGCTCAAAGATATGATATACCCTTAATTAAAGCTCTACTGTTTGAGGAAGATAATTAAGAATGCATCGTCTAGTGTCAAATTTCAAGTGAGACGGATTTGAGGATAATGATATGTCAAGGACTTTATCAGATTTACATATTATTACTTATACATAGTCCCTCACCTTTGTACATGTCTTGCATTCATTTTGTACCACTATCAATTTTAGTTTTTCCAAAATAATGATTTTTGCCTAATTTTTGAGGATTTTTTCATGTTATTTGTGATTCATGATTGAATGAAGAAAGTAACTTCAACCAAGTACTATATTTGTAAAGGCATTTAATTTTCCTCTGAGTTTTGAATTTCAAAGCTATTTTAAAGAAGGAATAAAAAAATGTTTCATTAGGATTTCATATTTTAAAAAATCAATGTTGTTACATATGTCATGCTTGAGCATAAGAGGGATAAATAACTTTAACTGAAATCTCAATTCATAATCAGTTTTGTATGTTGAATCCATAGCTCACGACATGTCCTCTTTCTTTCACAATAATTTATGGTTTGTGATGTAAATGAATTCCAAACCTTAGAGAGGATGTTGTGAGACGCATGATATTTAGTATGCTATTCTCCCTTCTTCTGGTGCTTGGGTATAGAACATTTGTACTAGGGGATGTTGGTCATGAGTAAAACCAAATCTATTATATCTTGATATATATAGTTATGACTATGTGTCAAAATATGTCATAAGGAGTTAACTTTAGGATCATGTACATGCGGTCATTTGAGCCTAATTGTATGACAGTTGCATTAAAGTCCAGAAACCATCATTGATAATGGATTCTTTCACATAAATAATAGAATGACATTCTTGGAGTAATAACTTTACATGGGGAGACCCTATCAGTGCAATAGTAAGACCCTTATTTCTACATGTTTGGATAGTGAACCCCTAAAAATTTGAATGTAAGTTCTTTTGATGAAATAACTTTTTCCCATAAAATTTTATAAAGATCAACACCACTTCAATGTAGCATGAAATTGCATCGTGTTTTATGAAAATAAATATTTATGCATTTGAAAACCACAAATTTGAAGAAAAATAAGAAAGATTTGTGAAAATTTCAATCATGATGATTATTAAGAGAAATACTTGAGGATAAGAATAATCATATTTTTTTCATGTTTAAATTTATAATATAATTAAATGATGAAGGAAGAGGTATCCAAATGGCTTATAATGTACATGATGATTGTTTTCACATGTTGTGGTATTAGATTTGTATTAGTATGGAATCATGGTTTACGATCACAATAATATTTGGTTAAGATGATATGATATGATATAAAGCCTAGAAAACATGATTAATTTAGGTTTCATTTTGTATTCCTATCGATAAGAATGGTTTTATGGTAGGATGATGATTATAAGTACATACAGTTTCATTTTCTTAGACCACCATGATAACATGAAAAAAGTTATTAAAGAGTAATGATAAGAAAGTAATTTCAATATTAGTGATTCTCCAAATTAAATGAGCTAATTGTCAAATGTATGCTTGGGTGAAATGATCTCTTGGGAGCAATGAGCACTTGCTCAAAGGTTATGTGAAGAAGTCATCTTATTTTACTCATTAATTTGATGTGGTAATATCATGATAATGGAAAAGAACCATGACATAATATTTTTTCTAGGTCTAGAATCATTTGTGATAATTATAAAATCCTAACACTTATAGTTTTGTGCAAAATTCAAGCTCTAGTTCCTTGAAAGGAAGAATTAAATAGTGCTTTGAACATAGTTTTAGGAGAGTTGACAAGCCATACTACAACAATATGTGATTCTTACTACCTACAAATATAATCAAGACTCAAAGATTCTAACACTATTGAAAGGTCATTTTATGCCTAAGTCATTGTATTATTCAATTAGAAGGAAACAAAGTGGAAATGACTTGTGTATAGGAATTCATAAATCAAAGTGAATTTTTAATACCAATAGTAAGATGTTTATTTCATAGAAAGTACAAATACTAATGTTTGAATTGATAATCAAATTCATGACTCGTGATATTTTAAAGTTGGATGATAATTGATGTTTTCATTAAAAATCATGGTTTATAATTTAGTGTAATTGAGAATGGTATAAGTATAATGAGACACATTGGAGAATGCATATATGTTTAGAAATCCATAGTATGTGTGAAATGTCTATAAATTTTTTAATTAAGAACTTATGAGATCATAATAGTTTTCATTCATCTCTTAGTTAATGAATAGAAATAAATGTCTAGATTTATAATACAACATGTTGCATCTATGTTCTTGATATTTGAAAATTATGTGTCTGATTGGTAAAAGTTATGAAGTTGAGTGTAAATTAGATATATTAGAATAACCCTAACATATATTGTTTAGTTAACTATCTGGTTAGTTCAATAAAATTTTGAGAACAAAGTTTGAGTGAGGTGGGTATAATTTTAACATCCTGGTCTTTAGGTATTTGTAATTGTTTGAAACCTAAACTTATTAAAATACCTAAACAAGTTAAAATAAAGAAATCCATTAGATCAATATAGTTATTTTGGAATTAATCATAACCAAGAGGTATGGCGAAATTATTGGAAAGAGTTCCAGGTTATGTTTAATTATATGATGCTTCAATGCCAAGATTAGAAAAGAAATGACTTTCCTATGAATTATTAGGAGTTTTGGTAGTTAACAACATCACCAAAATTTTAATATTTTTGGTAGTCCAATAGAGAAGCCAAGGACATGATATTTATATACACGCTTTGATTTTCCTATAACTAAAATTTGATTCATTTTGGGATAGTTCAGTTAGGAAATCAATTTGACTAGATAATGCTAAGGTTTGAAAGTTTATACCTATAGAATTCAATAGTCGAATCAATAATAGCGAATGATATAATTGGCCCTAAGTTTCATATTAAGTATATCTTGTTTGATGTGTAACTGGGGGGATGACCATTAGATGGGAAACTAATGAATTCCACATCAAACCCTACCTTTTCTCATCACAAAATAGTTAGAGGAGACTTAGCAGTGACTCTTTCATAACAAACAACACTAAGATCAAGGTGTTTCACACCTTTTTGTTAGGTTTACTCATTCTGACCCCACAACAACTTCTCAATGAACCTTAGATTAGGGTTATCTATTGTGATATTAGAGTAATCTAACCCCTTTCTCTCCCTACCTATACACCACAAGTTCAGCGGAAGGATAAAGTAAGTAGAAGGAGATAAAATTCATGAAGAAGAGTCACGAGAGGGGGAAACCACTCCATAATTTGTTGAAGCCTTTATAGGTTTTCTTATTAGGTCTATGAGGAATAGGATGGTGATTGAAACTATTAGTTTTTCCATGCTAAAAAGCTAGATTTGAGATGGTATTTATACACACCCTCACAAAAATTAGAGGACACATTCAGGTTCCTTTAGGTATCGCTAATATTGTGGAAGTCTTAGAATTTTTTAGCATATTTTATACACTTTTCCCCCTTCTTGGGTTCCTAAAACTGATAACCGTGGAGGCAAGCTTACCCAAGAAAGAACTCGGGGCTGCCTCATGGGAAAATTTCTAATTGGGAAAAGGCATGGAGATTTTTATGATCCTCTGTTGATGATCACATAGAGTTGTGGAATCCTTGGTCTGCTACACTACGCATAGGGCTGTTACTCTACGCATGGTAAGGGAGAAGAGGGGTGGAGGATCTATCAGACCATTAATGGTTTGGATCCTCTCACAATCCCATCCAACATACCACCGGGAAAGAGTTACATGGTCCATCAAATCAAAAATCAAGAATAGTGATCATAAAAAAACAATGCAATAATTTTTCTAGTTTCTGGAAAATAGCCAACTCTTACAAAATTCATAGAAATTACATCCATGATCAGGAAAAACAAATAATACAAATATTTTCTCAAAAAAATGTTCTCTAAAATTGATGCAGATCAAGATGTTGAGAACAGTCAAAGTCTTTATTAGATGTAATGCATGCTTTTTAATAATTGAATAAATATTGTATAAAGCTAGAATGTAATGAAAATATATTATAAAATTATTCTTATTCATGGTAGATGATTAGAATTTATATGAATCCCATGATTATGATGTATAATTCTTCACTGAATGTTTTATGTGAGAAATTATATTAAGGGCTTATACACCTAGAATAACTCTAGAAACTTGCATGATGATCAATGCATATATAGAAAATTAATATAAAAATTTTTGTCAGGGAACATGAGTAAGTTCCTAAAATATGTAAATATGTTGTCTAGTAAGGATTCATACTAATAAAAATATTAGAATTACATGTGACATGATCATTACACACCTAGGGTGGTATAGGAAAACCTAGTTTTTCCTAAGAGTTAGAAGTTTTCGATTTAAGTGGTGTTCATGAAATTTTCATGATCTTTTCAAGAACTTGGAGTTTGACTTAAGGATTTGAGAACCAATTTGTGTTTGTATGATGAAGATAAGTGGTCTATTCCTTGGGTTGTATTATCCTACATCATGAACTTTTCCTCACACTAAATTTTGATGTATTAAATGTACAATCCATCATATGACACAAGTGTAATTTAAGAGGTAATGTTATCATGCATATCATGTTAAGATTTACTACAAAATGTTTTAACTCTTATCATCAAATCAATTATAATTATCTCTTCATGATTAATATTAGTTAAGAAATATTGGTGTAAACCCTAAGTGAAGTTGAAATAAGAATAACTAAAATATGTAAAACTAAGACCATATCTCATGAACATTTTGGAAGATTGGTTTTTCATGAGTCCCCTTCATTTAATTTTGGAGTTATCTAACCCTATGCCTGCATGGTTTGTGTGTGTTGAATGATGCATGCACAACTCATGCATGCTCAATTAGATCATATTATGTCATGTAGAAAGTGTCCCTGTAGTATGTTAATTAAGTTTAGAATGCATTATTAATGCCATTAGTAACTCAAGGTTCGGTATTTTCATATTTAAGCAAAATTTTCGATTTATATATTTTTTGAATTGGTGATTTATTCATCTCATTACCAAGGTTAGAACCTTCGACATCTCTATCGTACAACCTCATCTTTACCAACTCGTATGCCACATCTTTGGCTATGTTTGGATGCACATATCATGTTATATTCTTATTGTTATAAGAACAACAACTTACAACAGATTTTCAAATGTGTGGCTATGTTTGGATGCACATAGGTGGTCTACATCATGGGATCTCTCAAGAGTTTGATGTCACACAAGTTAAATCCTTGTGGGGTGCCAAATATACGATCCAACAAGGTCTATCCAGATTTCCACTTTATCATGTCTTAAGTTATTTTCATGTAATCTTCAAGAAAAATTGTGTATCAAAATCAATGTGAACTATTTAATGTTCAAATTTATTATATTATTGGAATGAATGATATAATGATTGTCACGATCTAGGGGTGTAATATTAATTATTTGTGCTTCTATGTTGTTATATATGAATTGCATTTTGGGGGATGCTACAGTCTAGATTGGTTGGCATACATCGACATGTAGTGGGCCATGGTGGGCTTCGGTTGCAAACTTGGTTTTCCTTCATGGGATTTGCATTGCATTACTATAACCTAATGTCATTTGCTTGACAGTTGAAGTGTCGTCAGGTAGTCTATGACATATATGAAGAGTTTCTGACTAAGTTTTGATGCTACATTAGTTGAATTGTTAGTCAGTTTGATAGTTTGTAACTATTAGGGAAGATATTTCCTTACAGGTGTGGTGTCTCATTGGAGTATGAGTGTCACTTCCTAGTTTTCTTTAGAGCCTAACTACTTCAATCATAATGATATCAATGAAATCACAATACATTAAGTTTGAGACATATGGGCCAAAGTATGATGCTTTTGAGCGGAATCAGAGCATGACTAGAACTTAGGATAATATATATTTTGACCAATTAATGATGCTAGATAGGTTCTAGTACGGTTATATGTAAGGTAACAATGATATGAGGAATAAGGTATCTTATGGAATGATTGCAAAACATAGTTCTAAAAGTTTTTTATGCTTATTAGGACATATGAAATAATGATCAATGATTGGTGAAGATTGGACTTAATTTAAGCTTTCAATTTGAGTGGATATAAAGTTGAACCAATACAATCTTAATGAGCAAATTAGAGGGAGTTTAGAATTCTATGGTAACGATTATAGTAGTGAACAAGTTCCTAGGAGTTTTTCGTATGTGGTGGACAATAAGATGGTATGATGTGAAAACTTTAAGATCAACCAAGTGGCATGTAAAATTTGGAAAGAATGTAGGTTTTATAGAGAAAAGTTGGGCCCTAATAGATATGGACTGGTCAAAATCATAGTTGACGGAGATTCATTGATGGGAGTGGGTGTTTTGGAATAAGTTAATATTAATCAAAATAATATGAAGGCATTAGTGGGGAGCGTTGTTTGCTTCCTTGCAAAGGACAAATGCAGGAGTAAGGAGAAATTCCCCTCTGCTTGGGAAGCCAGGATATCAAGGATAATAATATCTTGTATCACACATATTAACATCTTAAAACAATATGAATCGTATTCCGAAAGGTTATTCGTTGTCAATTCCTATTATGATCGAAGTCCCAATTAGAACTGAAAACCGTGCCATGGGAAACAGAACAACTAAGATGCAATATAAACCTATAAAAAGGGCTTAACATGGGGCCATTAGATGAGAAGAACAGCGTGAGTGCTCTTGATAGTATTCCACTAGAGAAGAGGATACCCCTGACGAGGTAGAGATCAACGCCAACCTTTCCCGTAATTATGACTGAAACACCAACGCACCGCCTGTACTGAACGAGCCTCGACGGAAAGGTCTGGATACGAGACGGAGCTGTTCGTCAACAAAGAGAGGACGTCGAAAGGGAAATCATGGAGGAGGCTTCAGACTGCTTTGGCAAAGTCATGATCATCGTTGGGCTCGAATGTTGGTCGCCTAACTGTTCGAGGCGCAACCTATGATGCGGTGCGGTGTAGAGGAAGGCAAATACTTGGATGCCTAGAACCTTCGGATACAGAAGCGAAGAGGAAGAAGATGAGCATCGGGCGGTTTTGGGTCGCCAGCAAGGAGGATTCATGGAGGGATCCGTGAGCCGAGAAAAACAGGGAGAAAAGGAAAAGAAAATAAAAGAAGTCCTAGATCAAATGTATTAGATCAGAAATCGATGGCCCAAATTTAACTTTGAGGTATTTTTTTCTTTTAATCGTATCCTTTGATCTATAAGTCCAATAATATAAAACAAATATCGTTAGAAAGATATCAAAGTTTAAACTCCTATAAAAATGCTAAGGTCATAATATTTGGATGTTTGCTAGACAACATATTTTATCAAAAGAAATAGGTATGATGATGATGTTTATGCAATAGTTTGTGATTTGAATATAGAAATTTGATAAACTACGTCTTCCTGGTTTTGCCTTGAAGTCTAGAATATGAATATAAGGTCCAATCGAAACGATTTTGTGTGTATACCTTTGGTGATTTAAGTACCAAACAATGACATAAAATTGAATTTTTTATATATAAAAGATCTTATTTTGAGGTAAGAATCATTAATGTACCGTTGGATCTGAATTTAAATGGTATTTTCAGGAATAATGTATTTTATGGTATGGAAGTGAGGATTGTGATCTATTTGATGATATTGATGAATTGATGATACTAATAGTGATGTAGATTTGAGGACATTGGATATTTTTAGGATTCATGATCATACCCCTTTTATGAAAGGATATCATGATGTATGTCACACATAAGGAATCCCTAACATACATAGGAAGACATATATAGTCTATTAGGGTAACATAAGGATCATGAATATGACTTTGATATATGTATATCAAATTTATTTTTAGGAAGGCTATGGCTTAACAAAGCCTTGAAGGTATGTTAAGCATTTCAACAACCTCAGGAGAAATACTAGGAGCTGATCCAATAACGATGGTTCATGCACTTTGAACATAACTATTGGATGTTTATATATTACTATGTACAATGTTCATATTATTATGTAAATATATTATTCATGCTATAGTTAGACTGACTAAAGTTAAAAATTATTGAATAAATGAGATATTTTTTTATTTATTTTCAAGAATCATCATAACACATCATATTCATGTTTAAGAGTAAGAGTAAAGAGTATTGATAAGTAAGAATAAAGATAATGAATGAACCTTATATAAGATCCTCCTCATCGATTTTCCCAGCATACAATGTACTTGGGTACAAATCATGGCTTTCCTAGCATACAATGTTCTTTGGTGCAAATCATGGGATTTCCTAGCATACGGAGTACTTCAGTGCAAATAGAAGAAGCACTTTAGTATAAAACTTGAGGATTCTTATATAAGTCAGATAAGAGATAATGATAAAATGAAAAAAAATATTTTCATGATGTTAAATAGTTTTCTTTGAAGTGTATGTTATTTCTCTATTATAATATTTGTACTTACAAATTGTTTTATGCATGGTTAGGGGTGCGATGTAGGCAGGAAAAGAGCAACAACAAGACTAGAGAAGTCTAAAGACCAACTTGGAGATCAAGAAGACTTTAGCTTGGTGGGGTGCCATCTACACGATCCCAGATCTTATGATAGAAGTACAATATTTTACATCATATGTTATGATTTTCTTATAAGGTTTTATTTAATCATGTTTGTTTTCCTAAGAATTAATGAAAATTTATTTCATACACAGTTTGTAATGGTTCTTATATATCATTCATGTAATGTGTACCATGTTGGTAACACTCCCCAGTTAAAAAAAATAGCTTTTTCTCATGTGATTTGAAAATTAGAGTATTACAATGAGTATGGAAAGCTCATTGTACATTTTTGTTGATGAGCTACTAAGATGAAAATCAACTAGATAAGGCGACATCCCATGGTATGTGTAGTAGGGACAATATGTTTTTAATTGTATTTTATGCTAGCTCACATACTTATGACATTAATTTTAGTTTGTTGTGTAAAACATCAAGATGTAATTTTGACATACAATATAATATATAGGTTATGGTTGAAATAATTTCTTCACATTTTGGGATTTCCTTTTGATTGTAAAATCATACATGATATTGGATCCCAAACATAAATGACTCAAGACATAGAGTCGTTACTGAAGATTTTTTTTATTAGGCAAAGCACACTATTAGTAGTATGGAAATGATGGTGGAATGGAGTCATGTACTCTATGGTTTTTGATTGGTGTGGTTGTATACAATTTTCTCTCTATGATGTAGGACATCTCCATTGGTGTACAAGGTGGACTAGTTAGTTCTTCTGATATGATAAGAGTTGGTACATAATTCCTCCTACTACTAGAATATTATTAACCTCAAAAGTGTCCCCTCAATAATCTTTATCAAGGGGAGAGGAAGATTTTTTGTCCTAGTGCATCTTTACTACATAAGAACATGTAATAGTAGACCGCAAATGAATATTAACAAAGTGAATTTTGAAAATAATTTTGCAAGGTACAATATTCCATGACAATAGGACGACATTTATACAATTAGATTGGATGTTAAGATAGTGGCGATCATGAATGTATGTGTTGTCCCCAACTCATTGAAGAAACATCATGTATGTATGGGTAGTTTGTTATGGGTATATTGTCATTCCAAATATCCATAAGACAAAAAGTTACCCTCAACATCAATGCTTGATGCCTTAGTACTAGTACAGAAATAGAATATCTTGTTGCTTACTTTTGACATATGTCGTCGGTTTTAAACCAACGACTAAGTGGACAACACTAAAACTCAAGACATACTCATCAGTTATTCTAGAAAATAAAAATTGATATCATAAATATATATATGTTGTCAGTTCTATTTTGTAGCCAACTGACGAAATAACATGCAGCATGCAAAAAAACTAGTTTCCCTTGACCTTTCTGTGTCAGTTGATTAAAAAAGAATCGACGATGTAATGCTAATTATGTAGTGAAATAGTTTTCCTTGACCGTTCCTCATCAATTATTGAATGAGAACCGGTTAGTTATTGATAATTATGTATTCGATATGTCAAGGTATAATTGATGAATAATAAAGTGTTATCAGTTTTATCTCTGAATAAACAATGAAAATTAAGGGATATCCGGTCAATTTTCTACAACAAAATGACCAAGTATGTATTTGTAGTCGATTTTTTTGAAATAATTTTGAAAAATAATGTCTTTGTTTTTTGTATATAGTAGGTCAGAAAACTTGGTGTATGGATGCTAGATTGTCTGCTACCTACAGTTCATCAACACGGTAGGCCTCTATAAGTATCACAACTTAACAAAAAGTCAGAAAACCTACAATAAAGAAACATATATACACAAATACGCATATGCATTTGAAACATATGCACAAATAGACCAGCAAACCTCAACATCCGTTCCATTTTTCCTTCAAATGCACACATATATGCTTGAACTCACATCTCAATTGATTCATTTCTCAGCAATACATTTAATTTCATACATATGCACAAATATACATTATTCTCCTCCTCATGCACTTCACACTCAATTCACACACACATATGCATGAATACATATATGCATCACCTTCCACAGAGTTTAAGTCCATAATATATAATAATATAAACACAAAATATTGACATCAATGATTGAATACAAAATATCAATCAATCCTTCCAATTAGTTGATAAATCTACATGTTTGATGAAGTAGTATGCCCACTGTTCGTGTAGGTCATTCATCTTCTCCAATGTATAGGCATCTGTAGTGTTAAAAAATTGTAAGAGAATGAGACATAATTCTTATTAGATTTGATTCTTTGTATTATCAAATGAAATTCCTTCATATTTCCAAAGAAATAACTCAGTATCATCGGTGGAATGCTACCTCCAATTACATGTATGTTCGATGATCCAAGAATAATAACAATACCTTTACTATACATTTCATTTGTGCCTCGTGCGTGACAATCATCTCCATTTATAATAGCACATAATAAGTGTATGCCCAATCATTTTCTTGTACAGAGAACTGTAGATTTACAATTGTCTTAATAAATGTAATTAAGCAAAGTTGGTAATATATATGCATTGGAGTGAGAAGACTATATACATCAACACTCATTCGAGCTACTAATTTCTTTTTTGTATCTACTTTTCCTATGTCGTTGCGGAATAATTTCATATACCTATAAGTAAAATCAAAAGATATGTCGCATTATTAAACTGTCATACGATACCCAAATTAATTAATATGTTGATCATGGGAAAACTATACTTATGTGTGAATCACATATTTCATCGAGTGACCCTCATTGGTGTTAGTTTTTTACCCAAATGATCAAAGAAATATACAATATAGATCTTGGGAACAATCACTAACAACTGCCAATGATTATTTATGAGTGAATAGAAGGCAAATAATATAAAAATTAAATTCCAAAATAATTGTATATTCATAAGTTAGAAATATAAACAACAAGTCCAAAACTTACACAACATTAAAGGGAGATATGATCACGATCTTCGAAGCACCAAAAACCTTCATCGTAGTAGTCATGTAATATTTGACACCACTCAGGTCTCTAACTACATCGCTAATCATTGATGGCATCAGAAATGTGACATTTGATCTTCCAAACTCAATAGCCGCATAACACAAATGATTGAATATATGCAATAATCAGTTAATGTATAAAACAATATAAAAACATGTATACTTCACATATAACAAGGTATTTAGATTCACCGTATCCAAAGATCTATCATTGATGTATATAGACATTAATATATAAATATCTTAGAAACATTTGTCAACACTATAACAGTTGTGTGATCTATACATATAACCTGCTCCTAAAGGTTTATCACCATTGTACCTAATTATGTATGTTGTCTAACCATATTGTCAACACCTTGTAGTTAGGGCCTAAGGAGTCAAACAACTCATGTGAAATAAAATGTAGGGGTGGAGGCTTTGGAACCATAGGGGCCTTCTTAGCTCTTGTGGTTTGCATGCATATATTCTCATATTAGCTTCAAATAATATATAAATTAAATATAGAATTTGTCATAACTCAACCAATACGACGAGCTATTAGGGCCACCCAATAAATCATCCTTCTACATCTCAAACTATGATGGCATCTGAGTGCTCATATGAGAGTATTGTTTCATTCCATGCTAGAACGACATGTATGATGTTAAGACAAACATGATTTCAACAGGAAGGATAACACCATGAACTGTATCAGCAATTGGAAAAACCTCGCCATCTTCTACGATATTATATGACAGATCATCAATGACAAGACGACATTTTCTGGTCACCTACAATTTTATGAAACACAATTTTTAAATTGGGATACATATATATATTTACTTGAGGAATTACTTTATCACAACATATATACAAAAATTGACATAAATTGAATCTTACCTCGGCCTTACCATGTGGGTACACAAGACTACTCCTAATACCCTCCGTGGGAATATGATGATGTACATTATCTATGACTGCTAGAGCTTACACTGTAAGAGAAGTGTTAAACTCCTCCAAAGCTATAGTTATCAATCTTTACACATTCCCCTAGTCCATTGACTCTTTCTAGAATGATTTGTACTTTTTTTGGGATGAGCCAAAAAAGATTTTAACCCAAACCCATACGCAACGTCCCTAACACATCCAAGGTGATCTTTCGTCCCCAGAGAAACTACCAATTCTTATGTCTATCTTGAGGGGTGAAGTTGCCATCCTTTTTTTTCTCACCCTGCTCCAACTATTCATCATCAAAACCAACTAAACTAACTAATCAGTAAAACATGGACATGCATTGTGAGACCAAGAAATTTACCATTCTTGCAGCCACCTTCTGGGTTGCTTGGATGGGGATTATCTGGCTTTGTTTTTCCTTGCATCTATCCACTCAATATGGTGAGACAACTGTGCAAAAGAACTAGAAAACTCAACAGTAGGATTAGAAGCAGAAGGTTCATACTCTTGCTCTGTCAACTAGCGGCATTTATCATAACCACCTGAACCCAACTAGTGGTTGTGCACATTTTTATCATGTCTTTCTTTTTTAGCATTGTGAATGTCCTGATTAATTCAATAAAATATTGTTAACTAATCATAAGAGATCATAGGAACATAATTACTTTAATACCTTGAACGCATTTTTTTTTCTTTTCTAAACAAACTACATCCAAACTTTTTTTTCAAGATAGTCCATTTAAGCATGGGTTCCTTATCCTTCTTGTTTCCAATGATGTAGTATCTTGTGAGTATTGTCTGCCAATCTCTATGTCTTATCCCGAGAAGCTTCATACCAGTCTTATGATGCAACTTTTCATCAAGCTCATACCGGCCCTAAAAAGATTCAACATTCACTACTTTTTAGAAATATGAAAAGTAGAATAGGAAAAGACTATAAAAACATAAATATATATATATCTCACCTCTAACACCCTCCATATGAGGCATTTACTGCCCTTACTCACTTGCCTTAAATCCTCAATACGAATAGGCACTTTGCTTTGACCAAGGACCCCACAATAGCTGACAAACTCTTTAATAGTCGGCATGTCTACTTCATTAAATTCAACGAAGCCCTTCTTCCCTTTCCTATTTGAGGAATTTTTAATCAAAGTTATGTCTCTCCTACATCTATATTTATCAGCTTTGTCATCACCCTAGTTAGGAGGCCCAACAGGATCCTCACACTTGGAATTGATGTGCTCCTGGTCATATGCCATCTATATAATCAAAAGTAAACATATGAAAAGTCAAATCAAATACGAAAAATTCAGATCACATATGAAAAAATAAACATAATATATAATGCAATTAACATACTAAATATAGCATTTAGTATATCTTCAACTAATATCGCTTTCATGTGAACTTCACGTGTATAGTCATCAGTGTTAGATTCAACATTTACACTTGGTAATCCAACAAAGAATGGAGAAGAGTCATCATAGATGTCATACCACTCTCTTCATCAATAGGATCTGAAGTGAACTATCTTTTCCTATGAAGAGCTATAGACCAATTTTCTTTTACAAAATTGTCGATATAGAATACTTATTTTTCCTATGATGCTTTGATGCATAGTTCATCCTTCTCACTTGTCCACTCAAAATTTCGTATTGTGAAACTAATTCATAACTACAACTCTGTTGTTGTTATCAACCCATATACACCTAAATAATGGAAATCTAAACTCTATGTAGTCAATTTCCTATATGTTTTCAATGAAACCATAATAAGACATCTTTCCTTCACATGGACTCTTATCCTTGGCACTACATGGACTCTTATCCTTGGCACTATAAAAATACAATGAAGACTCTTTAAGGGTGACCCCACTACTTTGGATAACATTTATCATCTTGACATTTTGTGTAGTATGAAAACCCACTTATTTCAAACCCTTCACAAGATGTAATGTGCATCTTTGGCTTATATGTGAGCCATTTGATAGTTTATGTAACATTATTTGGTGTTTGAGAGAGTTGACTTAATATTTTCTCTTCAAACCACCTAATAAATGTCTGACTATGCTCCTTAGAAAGCTACACTAAATATAAATACCCACATCATCAATGTTGTGTATAACATATAAGTGTGCTTGTTCCCACTTCTCATAACTAATATCTATCTGTCGTTCTCCTGAAGTACCATTTCCAGAACAAACATCGGGATTTACAATACTAGCAGGAGTTTCATTGTAACTCATAAAGTAAATGCAAAAGACCATAACCTCCCTAACAACATAGCCCTCAATGGTACTCCCTTTGGGTTGACAAAGGCTCCCAACGTCATCTTTACAAACACTCATGTACCTCTCAAAAAGATATATCCATTGCAAGAAAATTGGACCCAACATTTTCACATCCCTAGTCAAATTGACAACCAGGTGTACCATGATATCAAAGAATGAAGGAGGAAATAATGCTCAATTTAGCACAGGGTAACAACTGCTTCTGTTTACAACTGATCTGGAATCTCAGAATCAACTACTTTGCTATATAGAGTGTTGAAGAAGGAGCAAATTCTAGTGATTGTAAAACATACATTCTTAGAAAGGATAGATCGAATAGCCACGAGCAATATATTGTGCATTAACAACATAACAATCATGAGATTTAAAACCAATCAGCTTCAGATCCTTCCTTGATACCAATCTACAAATATTGGATGAGTATTTATGTGTTACCTTAACATTAAGCAAGCACTCGCAAAAAGTTCTCTTCTCATGTGTAGACAAGGTTACTCTTCTCATGTGTAGACAAGGTGTAACAAGAAGAAGGTAAATATGTGAGGCGACCCTTGGTAAATTCTTTTGTTAATTATTTCCTTATACCCATTTCACGTAGGTCTAATGTGGATTTGATTCTATCTTTAGTATTGCCTTTTATATTCAATAGAGGGCCAGTGATGTTATCACAAACATTTTTCTCAACATGTATGACATCGGTACAATGTTGAACTATCAAAGAACTCCAATAACGAAGATCCCAGACTATTGACCTCCTTTTAAATAAAGAGTTTTCATTTGTGGGAGTAGTACATGGTCTCTTACCAAAATGATTTACAAATGTTGTTTACTCTTGAATAAATATCTACCCTTGACATAGGTTTAGAGTCAATCATGTTCCTCATTTGAGCCATTGAATGTTTTACGCAACTTTAAGTAAGGATGCACCTATAGAAGAAACCTTTGATGACCATGATATAGAGTTTTACCACCATGTTTTTCTCAAGTTGAATCAGTATTTTCATCACATACATGACATGCCTTGGTTCCTTTATTGCTATATCCATACAAGTTCTCATAAGTTGGAAAGTCATTAATAGTGTAAAATAGCATAGCACGTCAATTAAACATCTCTCCGCATAAAGCAACACAATTCATCAAACCTTCTCCCTGGTGTTTCTTTAGGTCATCAATCAGAGGTTTAAGGTAAACATCAATATCATTGCCAAGTTGTTTGGGGCCCAAAATCAGCAAGGATAGCATGACATATGTATTCTTCATACACAACCACAGAGGAAGATTGTGCATAATGATCATGACAAGCCAAGTGCTATGTTGGCTGCTTAATTGTGCATATGGATTCATCTCATTGATACAAAGTTCAAGTCTTAAATTCTAGGTTTTTTTTGCCAAATTTAGGATACAATAAATCAATATTCTTCCATTACAACTAACCAGACACATGTTGTATCATACCATCATTGTTTTTCTTTACCTCTACATACCAATATAATTTTTTGGCATCTATAGTATTAGCAAACAAGTGTTGAAACCATGGTACTATTGGTAGTTACCACAACACCTTGGCAGGAGACTTGATTTTGGTCTTACCCGATGTCATCCTTTTATATCAGACAACCCACATTTTGTACATTCTTTCATAATGATATAGTTCTTTTGAAACATCACACAATGATTCTGGCATGCAGTATCTTCTTAGCCTCCATTCGCATTGGGCACAATGTATTTTTTGTTTCGTATGTTGATTTTTGAAGTTGTTAAATTTCTTTCAACAAAACAACAAAGAAGTGAATATTTTATTGTTCCATCTATTGTTATCCTTTGGAGTATACAATCTCAACACAAAACTCAATTTCTTAAACTATGTAAACCTAAGTATAGTAGTTTCTCAACATCATGCATAATGTTTCTAAATAGGAAAGGAGGATATGTAACATTTACCCGATAACTATCTAGCATCACATCAACCATGTTTGTTGGAATTGGCTTGTTAACATCAACATCGACAACCATTTATTCTTTGACACAACTACCACTATCGACATGTGCTAATCTCATACTATGAATCTCTCCATGCCAGTACTATTTTATAGCCATGTACAATCCCATTGCATATGACATGGTATTCGATCATGTCAATAGTGTCAACTTTCAAGTTGTTACTACAATTCCTATAGGGGCAATAGAACCCATCTCCATTTGTTTTCTATGTTCCTCTACAAATCTTACACACTCATCGACACCATTAATAAACTTTGTAGTGTAGAGATTTATATTAAACATCCATGATTGATCCATTCTATGATCATATGGGAGATGAGCTCACCTAGTGTTAGATAATATGTTAATTTTAGAATAAAATATGTTTGAATTGAACCCTAATCATCTATTAGCATTCACACTGATTAATCTCTACCACCTATACCATTCTTAATACCTTTATCTCACTAGTACGTTTATAATGTGTGTTTGATTTCAAAAAATATCTGCATCATTTCTTCCAGTTCTACAAGTACACCATTGTAGATGAGCAAATACCCACCTACATATGTACCCAGAGAACAAAGGGGGAATGTTTTTGAAATTGATTGAAATAGAACATGAATTATACACTTACATCCTAAGTGAGATGAAGTGCTCAAGAACAATCCCGGATTAGGGACTATCCAAGGTTTACTCCTAATGAGTAAATCATGGACAGGTTTCTAGGCCAACAACATGGTTTAGAAATTAGGGTTTAGATTATTGTTTACATATTTATGGTTAGAAATAATTTTTAATTCTAATTAAATACATAAGTATAACTTAGAGACCTAACCAAGTCAAATGATCAATAACAAGCATGTAATAATCCTAACAAAGCCAAATAATCAATAACAAGCATGTAATGATTCATAACAATCTCCACTAATTCATCACAATTCATACGAGTGTTCTCAATTTCATCACAATTTACTACAATTGAAATCATAAAAAATATCCTCCTTACAATTAATCACAATCTCCTCCTTCAGTTATTTCCATCCCTATCCTCCTTCCTCCTCTCTCCTCCTTCCCTGCACTACACAACTTCTTCTCAATATTGAGAAATTGTAGGGTGGGGGAAGGAGAAGAGAGGAGGAAGGAGGAGAGGGGAAAGGGAGATGGAGATAATTG